>OX451737.1:231193872-231824705 GCA_948472305.1 Vicia faba
ACCATCGTAATGAGTGTTAAATGAGGTGAATTCCATCCAAGCTCTTCCATATTCTCTATCGCTAACAACAATGAGAGTCGTAACAACAAGGAGATGCAAGCCTGGAAGGAGTATTGCAAGAAAAAAATGTTCTCAGACAAATAGATGTTGAAAGTGTGAAATGTAGTAAAAGTGTTTTATGAGAGTTTGAATGGTGCAAAGATGATCGGTCCAGAAAGAAGCATGATAATAATATAAAGAAAGTGAAATTATGATAGATTGAATGAACATATAACTCTATAAGAAATGTTTCTCCTAGCGATACGAAGTTGTGACTGATTATCACGTGACTAAAAAAATATTGTTGTGACGTGATAATCACGACACTAAATTTTTTATATTAAAAAAATAAATAAACGTTCACATGGTGGGATCATACGTCGTAATCAAAAAGTTAATATAAAAATAAAACTCTAACGTTCATATGGAGGGATTTTTGAAAATTTTTAAAAATTTAGTTGTGACGTAATTTTCATATCGCAACATTCGAGGGAGAAAATATCTGACTTGAACTTGACTTGGTTTAGTGTTGTGCAGACGGAACGAATAATATTTTTTATCGTCGGGTGTATTGCGACGTAAATCTCACGTGACAAGGTTGCAACGTGATTTTAACGTCGTTATGTGGTATATATACAGAACGCTCTCGTTCACATATCTATATTCATGCATTGTTGTTCTTCTTCTTCCTTGCGTTGCTGTTTCTTCTTCTTTCCTCCTCTATTTTCTTCATTGTTTCACAAATCTACTGTAAATCTCAACTATTCCAAATTTATAATTTTATTAATATTGGTAATTATTTTATATAATTTAATTTTAATATATTGATATAATTTTATTTATTGTTTATTATATTTTTTAATTAAAATTTTGGTTTAATTTGTTTTGTCAAAATTAAACAACATTGAAGAGTTTAGAAAAAGATTGAAGAAGAAGATTGATTGAAGGAGATTGAAGAAGAGGTATTTATGTAATTTTATTTTTTAATTTTTAAAATAGACTAATTCACGTGGCAACTGAGAAATTGTGACATGAAAATCATGTGACAATTGAGAAGTCGTGGCGTGAAAATCACGTGACAACTCTTTTAATAAAATTTAATTTAATTTAATATAAATTAATATATATTTAATTTAATTTTTTTATTGAATGTGTAGGAGGATTATCAGACATTACTCGCAAATTTTCTGGTCCATAATCCTGAATATACTCCGGGAGAGGGAGAACCGTTTCATCTAGATGTAGATTTTTATATTTGAAATCAAGTCATTGGCGGAAAAGACTCTAACGGTTGTTTTTTTGGTGGTGGAAATTTGGCGGGCACCTTGAGAAATGAGGATAAAATTCTATTTCAAAGAGTTAGAGATGGGGAAAGAGGGTCACGTTAACCAAATTTGACACCAGAACAACTTGAAACAGTAATACAATTGGCATTAAATGAGGCGAGACGCGAGTCAGCGCAACGTGAGGCGGCAATGAAAGCCTAAATAGATGCCCAAATTAAGGCAATGAGGCAAGAGCAACAACGACAAATGGAGATCATGGCGAAGAGGCAAGCTGATTTTCACGTCATAATTTAGTGACGTGAAAATTACGTCGCAACTTGATTTTTTTTATATAAAAAAAACAAAAGTTGAATATAGAGGAAAGTGTTAAATATAATTAATTAGTGACGTGATTTTCACATCATTAATTTGTAAGTTCAGCTCTCAGGGCTGGAGACTTGATCGAGGAGGACGGTCAGAGTCCTCTGAACGAAACGAGTTGTTGCATGCCGGGGACAATCTGTTCAAGCATGTCGGGGACGATGGGTGAATGAGCAGTGAGACCGAAGAGGTCAGTCGCTTGCTCGAGAGGACCGTATTAGTTACGGGGAGCCTCCAAGAGAGCTCTTTCGACGTGCCCGTCTTTAAAGTGTCGAGCATTATTTCATTTTTGAGGTAGCTGAATGGATGTGCCCGCGCACGCGCCATATCGTTGAGCATTCCCTCGCGGGGGGATATCTGCCTCGTGCCTGTATGGAAATTACGCCTTAGTGTTGGGGATATGCTCGTTGATCTAGGAGGGACACTTGGTTGACTGTTGAGCCACGTGGCTAATGCCTTGGGGTGCCACTCCTTCAAGGGGAAACCCAAAAGGCCCAATCAAATGATGACCTTTCGTGATGGACCTCGTGGGGCGTGAGTCACCTATAAAAGGGGGGCCCTGGGTCTCGTTAGGTATGAGGTCGGGGATATCTCCCCGGATAGTAACCATGATACATGGGGCGTTCTCCCCGGGTAACGAGGGTTAACTCGGGCTTCTTGTTCGTTGAGTGAATACCCCCCCGACAACGTAATCTCCCAACAAAAACATAGTCCGTTTTAGCGTGTAATCGAGGGCTTGGGTCGAGTTCGTCGCCCTTTCACTTGATCTGCGGCGGAAGGGTGGATTTGATAATGTCGAATTCACTGTTTTCCCCTGCTTTTCAGGTACAATGGCACACTCAGTTAGGGATGATGTTCTGGACGCTAATTATGAAGACGAGTTACACGGTGATGAGGACCCTTTGGCTTGAGTTGCTCCTGAGCCTCTAAGTAAACTGTCGTTCTTTTCTCAGAACGCTATAGACGCGTTTAATTGTCCGGAGGAACGGGCGGAAGGGGCCTCTACTAACTGGATGCTTCAAATTCCCCATCGTAATAGGAGAATATGCTCAACGTACCCAGGAAAACGCTTCCCCATGTATGAATTTGCATTCAAAGAGGCGGGGATGTGTTTGCCCTTCAATGATTTCCATGTCAGGGTTTTCCAGTGGCTTTAGTTGGCGCCCTCTCAACTTCACCGGAACGCGCTGGCGTTCATGCGAGCGTTCGAGCTTGTATGCCAGTACATGCAGATAGGGGCCATGCTGCCCCTCTTTTTCCATATCCTTCATCTCCAAAGGCAATCTGTCGGAGGGGGGCAGGCGTGGGTGTCGTTCAAGCGGTTTGGGAAGCTTTTTAGACCTTACTTGGAGTCTGTCCGGAACTTCAAAGAGAGGTATTTTATTGTGAAGCCTCTGATGGGTGCAGCCATAGATTCCCTGTATACTCGCATGGAAGAGATGGAGGAAGGGCGGCCAGTTACCCGGCCCGTGGCCAGATCTCCGCTCGAGTGGCAATGGAAGCACTTCGAGCAAAGGCCCGAATATTACGCTGTGAAGCCCGAGGACCTGGACGCCCAGGACCAACTTTCATATGAAAATCTATCGGCCTATGTTAAGAGTTTCTCCCCCGCGAAGTGCGTGGATATGAACAACAACCTCATGTTCGACAACGAGGGGGAGTATCTTTTAGTCAATAAGTTGTTCAACATAAAAGCCCTACTCGAATGCTCCTCAAACGGGGAAGCCATGAGGCTCTTAGGTAGGGGACGTAGCCCTGACGATTAATTTTGCTCGTTTTTATCCGGGAACATACTCTCTCTATTTTTCGTACTCTTAACCTGACTAACGGTCCTTTTTGGTTGCAGGTCGAATGACTTCTCTTCCCGAGCGTTTGTTAACGTTGAGGCCCAAGAATGCGTCCACCTCCGGGCCAAGTAACAGAGTCGCTCACCTCCAGGAACAGGCCAAATCTTTGGGCCGTTCCAGAGGGAACAAGTTAGAGGCTCAATGTGAACTTTATGCAAAAAGCTTGCTTTACAAGAATGACAATGTTACTTTGTGCCATTAATGGAAATGCAACTTGGATAATAGCTCAAATGCTTGGATCAAAGCTCTAACAGCTGTGTAAACATTTAATTATGGAGTGACAACCAAGTTTGATGCCTGCAAAGCAAATATTATGCAGCCTAGCATGGATTTGGTTCATGTGTTCATCAAAAATGGCTTGTAATTCAAGTGACAAAACCCTAACTTCATTTCTTCGATTCTCCCTACTCAAGAATGATCTCAAGGAGTTATTTGACATTTTGGAAATATTGAAATGTGATATACAAGCCATATTTGAATTTCTTTTGAAGATTCCCCTTGGAACTATGTGGAAAAGTGTCATGAAGTTAGGTCAAAATCCTGGCTAAATTAGGGCAAAATTTCACTAAGTGTTTAGTTTCATGACCCTATGTTCATAAAATCATAACTTGTGATCCAAGCATTTTTGGAAGAAGTTGTGTAAATAAAAGTTGTATATTTCATGGATATCTACAACTTTCATGTTGGAAGTTTTTCTTGAATCATCTTGCATCATGGTGAAAATTTGGCTCAAAGTTATGAAAAAACATGAAATTTCCAACACTTAGAAAAATTTAGATTAGAAATTTTGACTTTTCAAAATGAAATCTTGACTTTTTGATTTCTTAATGAATAAGTTTCATATTTTGACATATTTTGATGAATTATGATCTTTGGAACTTGAATTTGACCAAAAAGTCAAAGTTTGACTTTTCAGTATACAGTTGACTTTTGATCAGTTGACTACAAAATTCATCTGTCAATCCAATGGACATGCAATATTTTGAACCATGTCATTAGGTCAAAAATTATGCAATTGGACTCTTGAGATCATGCCTTAAACCAATTGACCATTTTCTAGGTCAAAAATCAGAAATTGCCCTTTCCCAATCAAAACCCTAATTTTGACCATTTTGCCCTTTTGGGGATTTGATCAAATTTCTTGAGGAATTGTGATCCAAACTTGATAAAGTGATACATATGAGTCTAAAATGTTGACTTGGATCAAAAATTATGAAGTTTGACTGTAAATTGACTATAGTTGACTTTTTTCCCAATACAACTGATTTTTAGGTCAACTGCTCAATTGACTGAGCAAAAATGTGATTCAAGGCTTGAAACTTGGCATGAGTAATCTTGGGGATCCATAATGATCCATGAAAGTCATATGGGGTATTGGAAATTTAAAAATACTTGTGCAAACTCAAACCCTAATTTCGGTCATCAGTGCTTAAGGAGATGTCATGAGTTGATCAAACCTAGTGCAGTCTTGAGTCAAGGGAGATCTTGTGAGAAAATTCTTAATAAGTGAGAAGAAAATTTTTGGGGTACAACAGAAGCCATAAGAATGTTATTAGCTTTTTTATGCATCACGGATTTCATACTATTTTAAATGGATTTAAAAAGTGATTTTCTAAATGGATACATTCAAGAGGAGGTATTTGTTGACCAACCTCCTGGATTTATTAATACAACTCTTTCAGACCACGTGTTTAAACTTATAAAGACACTATATGGCCTAAAACAATCTCCTAGAGCATGGTATGATCGTCTAAGTAAGTTTTTACATGAAAACAAATTTGAACGATGACAAGTTGATAAAACCCTTTTCATTAAGAAAACAGAACATGGCATATTACTAGTTCAAATATATGTTGATGATATCATTTTTGGTGCTACTAACGAATTCTTGTGCAAATGAATTTTCTGAAATAATGCATAATGAATTTGAAATGTCTATGATGGAAGAGTTAAAGTACTTTCTAGAGCTTCAAATCTATCAAACCAAAGAGGGACATTCATAAACCAAGATAAATATTGCAAAGAGTTACTCATAAGGTTTGATATGGAAAGATCAAAAGTACTAGCAACACCAATGTCAACATCATGCTCCCTAAACAAAGATTAAAATGGAAAACCTGTCGATGAAAGAAAATATCGAGGTACGATCAAGTCACTATTATATTTACCTGCATCTAGACCTGATATAATGTTTTTTGTATGTATGTGTGCATGCTTTCAAGCATCTCCTAAAGAGTCACATCTCCGATCCATAAAGCTCATAATGAGATATCTCACTGGCACAAAACAAATGGGTTTATGGTACCCCAAAGGAACCAAATGTAACTTAGTAGGATACTTGGACTCCAATTTTGCAGGATATAGATTAGATAGAAAAGTACCAATGGTACATGTCACCTACTTGGTAACTCACTTGTTTCTCGACATAGTAAAAAATAAGCTAGTGTAGCTCTACCCACAATTGAGGTAAAATATGTCACTACTGGAAGCTTATGTGCCCAAATTATATGAATGAAGCAACAATTAAATGACTATGGTGTCAAAATAGGAGTTGTACTAAGAAGATGTGACAACACTAGTGCAATAAACCTCACCAAAAACCTCATACTTAATTCTCGTGCCAAACATATTGACATTAGGTACTACTTTATTAGAGATCACGTAAAAAAAAGGAGAATGCATGCTTAATTTTTTAGACTCATACAATTAACTTGCAGATATATTCACTAAACCACTTCTTAAAGAAAACTTCTTCATAATAATATAACTTGGAGTCTTGAATCAATCATGCATAAATGACTACATGTGAATCTATGTGCGTTTTACCTTTTTTATTATGACAAAGGGGGGAGAAGTATACTCTCAAGGGGAAGGCATATCTTATATATAAATGAGGGGAGCTTAAAACACTCCAAAAATATATTCTCTTCACTGCTTTATAACCCATTCCCTAAGAGATGCATTTTCATCATAAAAAAGGGGGGAGAATATGGATCTATGTGCCTGTAGGTAACAACCAAGTTTTGGTGACAACAACGCATCTACAAACATAAAGTACTCAAAGTCAACTGACAATAACATGAAGTACTCCAAGTCAATTAACAACACAACATGAGTCCTAAAATTCTGTTCAAAAAGAAAGACGTGGAAGCTCGTCAGATCTTGTCAGTCTATCTGAGTGAACCAAGTATTGTAAAAATGAAATAGTAGCTTAAAAATACTAAGGAAGCTCTCTCACACACACACACACACTAAAAACTTTTTCCAAAAAGAAAAACATTTAAAAATGACTTGTAAGTTGTGCAAAATAACTTAGGAACTCTAGAAATGACAAGAGGGAAAATTTTGTCTAATTTAATCAATTAAATCCTCAGTCTAGTCGATTAGAAAAGATCAAACTTACACTTTGAGACATTTCTACAACTCCTAAATGATTGGTAACATATTTATATCACAATATTCCATCTTGGGAATCATAACAAGCATATTCAATTAAACTAATCGATTAGATCAATCTATTAAATAGTTAATGAGGCCCATGGATTATTTCCTTATTGAGTGACTTCAACTACTATATAAAGGGGCGATTTCTTCACTTGAAATCACACCACTTTCCAACATTTTCATATTTGTTTGGAGTTTATATCTCTAAGCTCTCTCCTTCTCTCACTAGAAACTTTTTCTTCACCTGTAGTTGCCTTAGTGCTTTGGAGTGAAATTTTATTTGTGAGGGGAATATTTTTGTAAGTGGTCGTGCAGGTCGTTTATAGTCTTATGGGTGCGATACCTTTAAGAGATCAAGTTTTGGTTCTTGAGATAAACCATAAATATTTGTTATTGGTTTATTAAGCTTTGCCGGAAAAAGCTTTATTTCAGAAAATCTTTGTTATTGGATGTAACTGTATACCTCACTCTATGGTTGAGGAGATGGAACACAACATACATTTACAAGGACAAATTGATCATATAATTCCTCAAATATAACATCAATATATCTATGTGTTACAGGAAAAGGAGTAAACACAGTAATGGCTATAGGCATACCTTACATATGCATGAACTGCTGCAAGACTCACTCAGGTAAATATGGATACATCAATTGTGACCCATAAGCCAACCAACTAGAGTATAATGTTATCACACCCAAGGGTCGTGTCTGATGATGATCAACATATGGCATAAAGTAGATATCATCTGTCGTGATGTAGTTAAGATAAACTCGAATGACTTGATCGCATGAATACCTCTGAGCGAGATGATGGAGTGAGCACATGGAAAATCCTTAGAGTACTCTTCTACACTACACATGCCTATCCAGAGATACATGGAAATGGTTCAGATGTAATATTAATAACTAAGTAGCACTAGAAATATTAGTAATAGTAAGGTGAAAAAGTATTATCGTAAATAGACAGTTGTTTTTCGTCACCTGCATAGTCTTTCACATACAAGCTTCACCTAACATGAAGTAGAGGTAAACCAAACAAGAGCTCCCCAATTGAACTCATAAATCCTCTCCAAGTTAATGAAGTATCTAAGATAGATGGCATCGATATAAGTTGATCTTTTGTCCACAAATATGGACGTACCAACAAAAAACATAGATATTCCCTCAATGCACATCTTGTATGATACACATGTCGTGCATCATCATCATCAACCTCCACTGTAGCAACCAAATGGTCTTTATAAAAATTTTCCAAGAATGAAAAATCTAGCATTACATCCTCGAGTGTCATCTATATCCTTTTGGGCATCACCTGGGTCAGCTACCAAATAGGTCACCGTCATCTCAAATGCCTCAAGTTTACCGCATCTTGATTATTTTAATAATCTTCCTGTGATCGAAAAATGTAGCAGGGATGACACATCATTAAGTGTGATGGAAATCTCACCGATCGGAAGATGGAATGAAGGTGTCTTTGAGTGGCATCTCTTTGTGAAAGCAAACAACAAGCTATGATTACTCTAACAATGCCATGTCCTGCATAAATCTTGCCGCCCAGATGCATGCATGACATCCTTAAACCATGGATCATCAGGTTTCAAGAACTTTGTAATCTTCTTACCATTGTTTATACATTTCAACATATCACGATATTGTAAAAAAACATCATTGCCAAAAAGTTTAAATCTTATAACATAGATGTTTAAAAGAATAATTAAAGATTTATGTTACCATTCTATTCCACACGTGCCTAACAGTATGGTCTGGATACAGAGGTAAGAGTGACAGGTCTGAGGGCCCTCCTGGAAAAACATCAGGAACAACAACAGAAGGGTCAATAACATGGACTTCTAGTGATTTTAGGTGTATCATTAGCAACAATATGGGACTAATGTCTTTGGGAGGATGATGTCGGAGACACATGAACTCCAAAAGATGATGCTCGTGCATCAAATAAACTAGCACCAACATCTAGACAAGAGGGTCTAACTTTTTCCCTCTGAACTGAAGCATGTTGAGCCATTCTACCATGCATCATTCTGTCTTGGTTTTCATACATTTTATCTTTAATTACACTAGAAAAATCATATCATAATCAAAGAATCCAATCCTAGAGGACATAACATGCAAAATCAAACAAAATAGAGTTGCGGGAAAATCTGAATTCCAATCTCTAAACTCATGGTCCGGATTCCAATCTTCAGAAAAAAAAACAAGAGTTGCAAAACACGAATGGAAGAACCCCTATGCTCGAAACTTGAAAAATTTTATATGCATGCATCACAAACCAATCTACTATGATTTTAACTACAATCTAAGGTATCATAACCAACATATTTAGTTAATCCATTCATGAGAAATAAAAAGGATGGAAATGAAAAACTTACCAAATTTGTGGGGAAAGCTGGAAAACTTAGAAACCTCAATTGAATGGAGTGGAGTAGATGTTGATTGATGTCATAGACTTGACTGCAATGTGGTAGAAGTAGCGAGAAAGTTTGAAAAATGATGAAAATGAAATTTGCTCACGAAATTTATTTTGAGTTTTGAGTAAGTTTGTGAAATGAAGAAGGAAGCAGAAAATGTTTGTTGCGAGGTTTTTTTTCAAATGGGTTCGAAGATTGGAATCTGTAAAAGTACGGAGATAGGAGTCCAGATTAATTAAGTGTTAAATTGGCCTAACTCTGAGAAATAAATGTGGTGTGATGAGAAATGAGTCAAGATTATTTTTGGCATTCACATCTTTCATTTATAGTATTTTTTTCAATTTTTGAGTGCGTCTAGAGTTTAAAATACATATTTTAGAAACATTAATGAAATTTTACCGTAATGAGTGATCAACACTAATGATGGGAAAAACAATCCCAAAAGGCAGTCACGCTTCTAATAAACTGGACATATCAAAATTGGGATGCTCAATTTATTGAAGCATGCCTTAAAACCTTTGTTAATGAAGAGAAATAAAATATGTTTTGAGATTGCCAAAAATCAGAAAGACAAAAAGTAATATGATCCGAGCGATATACAAATTTCAGATTCGGTTAGTTTGATTCATGGATTCATTCATGTTGAAATATTTTATATTAATTTAGAAATCATATAAATTAATATAAAAATATATTGTAAGATATTAATAATATTTTAAATGATATTATAAGATATATATTTGTAATATTCTAAGAGATATTATAAGATATATATTTATAATATTATAAAAGAAATTATAAGATATTTATAATATTTAAGAGATATTATGAGATTATAATATCTTTTATTCTAACAATTAATAATTATTAGAGGGTAATTTAGTATTTATCATATGTAGGATATTCCCTTTAGGCCTTATGTGGCATTCTTATCTTTATTCTATTTGTGTATAAATAGGTGTACTAGGTTTACATTTAAGACAATCAATTTCCTTCAATCATTAGTGGCAGCTTTTAGCATTTATTCATTTTCTCTCTTCTTCCTCAATTTCATCACCTTGCACTAACAAATTGCTATCTAGAGCTTCCTGGTTTGTTCTGAAATTCTGGGAAACACGAGTGATAGTGAGTTGTGTGTTTGATTTTTGAATCTTGAACAAAAATATGAAACAGAATCACACTGATTCTGTGGGTTTGAGAAACACTGAGTGAGAAATCTTAGATCTGAGTTTTTGTGCAAGGTTTAAGATGAATGGAGGCAGTAGTTTGAACACTAAACTTCTAGTTTTTGATGGCAAAAACTGGAACAGATGGAAGATACAAATGCGTGTGTTGTTTGGTGCTCAGGATGTTCTGGATCTTGTTTCTGAAGGTTATGTTCCAGTTGCAGCAGATGCTACTGAAGAACAAAAATCAGAAGAAAGAGATGTGAGGAAGAGGGATCAGAAAGCTCTGTTCTTTATCCATCAATGTGTGGATGAAAATGTGTTTGAGAAGATTGTTGATTCGACGACGTCGAAAGGGGCATGGGATATACTGACCAGATGTTATGGTGGTGACGTATCAGTAAAGAAGGTAAAGCTTCAGTCCCTGCGAAAACAATATGAAAATCTCAGCATGAAGAACAGTGAGAAAGTTTCTGAGTACATCTCCAGAATGATTCTGACCACTAATGAGATGAAGGCTTGTGGAGAAATACTTTCTGAACAGGTAATCATAGAAAAGATTCTGAGGTCACTTACTCCTCAGTTTGATTACATTGTTGTTTCTATTGAACATTCTAAAAATCTGGAAATCATGAGAATAGAAGAGTTGCAAAGCAGTCTAGAAGCGCAAGAGTTGCGTCTGACTGAAAGAACTTCTGAGAGGGAAGTGGAGCAAGCTCTGAAAGCTTCTTTTGTCAAGAAGGACCAGAAGCAGAATAGACATGGTGATAAATTCCAGAAGTCAGAAACCTCAACTTCTGATGAAAAGAAATATCAGAAGGGAAAGGAAAGGTATGACAAGAAGAAGGTTCAATGTTACTGCTGTAAACAGTTTGGCCATTTTGCAAGAGACTGTAGAAACAGAGGAAGGAAATTAGAAGAAGAAAATATAGCTAGAGAAGATTCTGATGATGAACCTGTGCTATTGATGGCTTCTGATTCTGATGGAAACTGTTCAGAAGATTGGTGGTATATGAACACTGGATGTTCAAACCACTTGACTGGGAACAAACAATGGCTGATAGACTTTGACTCAAGAAGGAGAACAAAGATCAGATGTGCTGATGATAAGTACCTTAATGCAGAAGGTATGGGAAATGTTATAGTCAGAGTGAAGAATGGAAGAAACATTCTGATCAAAGACGTTTGGTATGTTCCTGGAATTAAAAGAAATCTGATGAGTGTGGGTCAGCTTATTGAGAAAGGTTTCTCAGTGGTTATGAAGGACAATCTCTTGACGTTGTATGATTCTAATCAGAAGTTGATTATGAAGTCTGAGCAAGGAAGCAACAGAACATTCAAGGTGAATGTAGAAACTTCTGAAGCGGAGTGTCTTAGTGCAGAAGGCGCTGAAGCTGACAGTAAGCTGTGGCACAAGAGGTTGGGGCACTTGAACTATAGAAGCTTAGGGCATCTAAGTTCTAAGAAGCTCGTACATGGCATTTCGAAGATTGTGAAGCCTCAGAAGTCATGTGAAATATGCATGAAAGGCAAGCAACCTAGATTGCCATTTGCATCAAAAGTAGCCCCCAGAGAAAATCATGCTCTGGGAGTAGTACATTCTGATGTGTGTGGACCATTTCCAGTACCTTCACTTGGAGGAAACAAATATTTTGTGTCTTTTATGGATGAGTTCACAAGAATGACATGGGTAACACTCATCAAGTTCCAGCATGAAGTGTTTACTGAGTTCCAGAAGTTCAAGGTGAAGGCTGAGAAGCAGAGTGGTCAGAAGCTGAAGATTCTGAGAACAAATGGTGGAGGTGAGTATAACTCTACAGAGTTCCAGAAGTTCTGTGAGGAGAATGGAATAGAACATGAGGTTACTGCTCCATATACTCCTCAACACAACGGTCTTACTGAAAGAAGAAATAGAACTTTGCTTGATATAACCAGAAGTATGCTGAAAGAGAAGAAGTTACCTCACATGTTATGGGGAGAAGCTGTTGCCACATCAACATATGTTTTGAATAGGTGTCCAACAAAGAAGCTGAAGGAAATTGTTCCTTTAGAAAAATGGACTGGAGACAAGCAAAGTATTAGCCATCTAAAGGTGTTTGGTTCTGTATGCTACAAACACGTTCTAGAGGCTAGAAGACGAAAACTGGATGATAGAAGCAAAACAATGTTACTGGTGGGGTACCACAGTACAGGTTCCTATAAGCTTTATTGTCCAGAAACCAACAAAGTTAAAATCATCAGAGACGTCATTGTGAAAGAGTCAGAAACATGGGATTGGAATAAGCTTCGATTAGATTCTGGTGTAGCGCCAACACCAGGGTTAGTTTCTGAAGATCCTTCAGAAAGTTCTGAAGACGAGTCAGAGTCAGAAGATAAAGACTCTGAAGATGAGTCAGAATCTCAGGGAGATTCTGATAGTGGATCTGATTCTGATCCAGATTCTGATGATGATCCAGAATCTGGTGGTGATTATACTTCTGGAAGGGAAAACTCTGAAGACATGGGGTCTGGAGAACAAGTTTCCAGAAGTAACTCTAAAGGTGGTAATTCTGAAGGAAATAATTCTGGACAAAGTCCAGAAGCTAGCATAGTTCTGAGTTCTAGAGAAGCTTCAGAACAAGATCAGAGGCCACAGAGAATCAGACGAATACCAAGTAGGTTTGCAGATTTTAGCATGTTGCATGATACTGAAGTAGATTCTGAAGGAGAAATCGTTCAGTGTGCCATGCTAGTAGATTCTGAACCAGTGGGTATTGAAGAAGCGCTTAAGAAGAAAGTATGGTTGAATGCCATGAAAGAAGAACTTGAGGCTATTGAAAGAAACAAGACTTGGAAGCTGACAAAACTTCCAAAAGGCAAGAAAGCCATCAGCATCAGATGGGTTTTCAAGCAGAAGCTAAAGCCAGATGGATCAATTGGCAAACACAAAGTGAGACTAGTGTCCAGAGGTTTTCTTCAGAAACCTGGACTAGATTACTTTGAGGTATTTGCGCTTGTAGCTAGACACGAAACAATCATACTGGTGATTGCTTTAGCTGCAAACAGAAATTGGCTTTTGATACATCTAGATGTGAAGTCTGCATTTCTGAACGGTCCATTACAAGAAGAAGGTTATGTGTCACAACCTCATGGGTTTGTAAAAAAGAATCAGGAAGGGATGGTATACATGTTAAATAAAGCTCTGTATGGACTGAAGCAAGCGCCCAGAGCTTGAAATTTGAAGATTGATTCGTTTTTCAAGGAACAAGGGTTTCAGAAGTGTGAGATGGAGTATGGTGTTTATGTTCAGCACACTTCAGAAGGTAATATGATTCTGGTCTGTTTGTATGTTGATGACATATTACTCACAGGAAGTTCTGAACAAGAAACAATTGAGTTCAAGAAAGTTCTGATGAATGCGTTTGAGATGACAGATCTTGGAAAAATGAGTTTCTTTCTAGGGATGGAATTTATATACTCTGAGAAAGGAATCATCTTACATCAGAAGAAGTATGAACTGGAGCTTCTGAAGAGATTTGAGCTAGCAAATTGCAAGGTTGCTATCACACCTGCTGATACGAATCAGAAGTTGGATTCTGATTCTGATGGAGAGGATATGGATACTACAACCTTCAAACAGATGGTTGGTTCTCTGAGGTATTTGTGTAATACCAGACCTGATATTTGCTATACAGTTGGAATTGTCAGCAGATACATGAGCAAACCAAAGTGGTCTCATTACCGAGCTGCTGTCAGGATTCTGAGGTATGTAAAAGGAACTCTGAAATATGGAGTGTTATTTCCTTCTGGAGGAAAGATCAAATCAGAACTTCTGAGTTATTCTGATTCTGATTGGTGTGGAGATAGAGTTGACAGAAGAAGTACTTCTGGGTACTTGTTCATGTTTCTGGGAGGTCCAATTTCTTGGAGTTCCAAGAAACAACCTGTTGTGGCTTTGTCAACATGTGAAGCTGAATACATTGCAGGTGCTGTAGCTGCTTGTCAAGCAGTCTGGCTTCTAAATCTGCTGCATGATCTGAAGATTGAAGTTGAGGAACCTTTGAAGCTGATGATTGATAATAAGTCTGCAATTAATCTTGCAAAGAATCCAGTGCTACATGGAAGAAGCAAGCACATTGAGACGAAGTATCACTTTCTCAGAAGTCAAGTGCAGAAAGGAGTGTTAGAAGTTCTGCACTGTAGCACTCAGAAGCAACTAGCAGATGTTCTGACAAAGGCGATAAAAGCAAACCAATTTCTTCGCTTGAGAGATGAAATTGGTGTTGTTAACTTCTGATAAGTTACTAAATTACGGGATGGTATTAGAGGGTAATTTAGTATTTGTCATATGTAGGATATTCCCTTTAGGCCCTATGTGGCATTCTTATCTTTGTTCTATTTGTGTATAAATAGGTGTACTAGGTTTACATTTAAGACAATCAATTTCCTTCAATCATTAGTGGCAGCTTTTAGTATTTATTCCTTTTCTCTCTTCTTCCTCAATTTCATCACCCTGCACTAACAATAATGTGGTATTTTTGGATTTGTTATGGATTCGTTGGATTTTAATAATTATGAATATGTATTTCTTCTGTTTTATATTGTGACAAAAAGAGTTTAAGAGTAAAAAGGAAAAATAAGAGTTTAAGGAATTCTAAGGGAAACTTTAGAAAGACAAGAGTTTTTGAAAAACCTTAGAAGTTATTTAAGGGATTGGAAAATACTTCTAAAACATTGGGTTAAAAATAATTCATATATTGAGAGTTATAGAGGTTGAGAAACACGTGGGTAAAAAATATGGATTTGTTCTTGGGAGCTTTTAGAGTTAGTTTTTGAGAACTCTGAAGGTGGATGCTATTTTCTTATAACTCATTTCTAATATCTTATAACAACTTACTGAATACAGTGTATTCGAGAACTGCTCTTTCTTCCAAACTAGATCTTTTGATCGAATGAGTAAACAAAATCTTTCATCTTTTCTTGCATTATTCTATTATATTTTCTGTTTATTATTTATTATTGCTGAAGATCATTTATTTTGGTCGTTGCTGTTATTTGTCCTCAAATATCTAATTCGTTGATTAGAATTGAGGCCTTGTAATTTTCACAAGACAATTAACTTACTGCATGCTACATTGAGCACATCAAAAAGTGCAGTTTCCCGGCCTGCTCGAAAATTCCCCAACCAACCAAATATTAAAAATAACCCAATCCACCATAAGTTAGATGAGAATTTCGAAAAATAGAATGAGGTTAAATCCTTCTCAAAGAGAGACAAAACAGCAAGTGTTGACAAACAAAACAGATGCTGAAAGTGTTAAATGTAGGGAGTGTTTTATGAGAGTCTGAATGATGTAACAAGGAGGGTCTCTTGAGAGCTGAGTTTACACACTCAAGAATCAGACCAAAAACGATATAATGATTCTAATACATTTATGATACTGAATTTAATAGTGAACATCATTTAATACTTCAATGAAAATCTTTTTTAATTACCATCAATTTACATCATCTTAAGGAATGTCTTTGATCTCATGAATGAGTACTTAAATTCTGCTACTTCATTAATAGGACATCAAAATGCTATATCATGAACAAGTTCTTCATAAATGCAAATCCATAATTTGTTACATAAAAAATATTTTAATCAACAGGATTACAACAAAATCACTAACTCCATTCACTTCCATGTTTCCATAACCTTCAGCACCTTCATACTAGTTACATACTACAAAATGAAAACAACTATCACATTGAAAGTTTGCATCATACAAAGTCAGTTAGCAATAAATTGTTGTAAACTAAATATTACACAAAATTAGGAATATTAAATTGTTGTTTTGTTACAAACCAACCAATGAGTACTATGGCTTACTGCCAAATCTCATATTCTTTAAGCTCAGACATCACTTAATATAAAAGGATGAACAATGTCCCCTTTTTCACCATTTCAACCACAATATTGACTATTAATTTCACCCTCATCACCCACTTTTGAAGATGTAAATTCATGACCAGACAAAGTCTTACCATTTTCAACTACTTCATCATCAGAACTTGATAGTTCATAAACTACCAAATGATCCTCTTTATCAGAACCTTCCATTTGATGCTTCCACCAATCATAGTATCTAGAGGCAACATTATCAGAAATGTCTTGATGCATACCAAATTGCTTAGCGACACGATGTGGTAAGTACTTCTCTCTACATCCCATACCAACCAATTCACAGGCCCTCAAACACCGCGCAAACGACAGTATCTCTTCATCAAAACTTGGATTATGACATTTCCACATATCTCTTTCATTATAAACTTCAACAGATGGTGAATTATGGTATGGTTGCCACAGAAAACCATTTCCAAATCCTGCAATATTCAAGTCCTTTTTCAAGTTGTTATTTTTCAATACTTTAACTCCACCCCATCTAACCACCTTTGGTAAACCATGACCTATTGTAATAGGGCGTGGTTTAAGAGCTAAAAACCTCTCTAAAGCCCATATTTGAATCAATTGAAAAGGAGCACAAATAGCTACTCTTAAACTCTTCATGCCTGTGGTTGCGCTTTTTGTAATGACGCTATTAAGCAAACTCAAATCCCTATAAATACTAGCTAAAACAGCTGGTGCAAGAGCTACTCTATTTCCATGAGCTAAATGTATTGCAATAGGAATAACAGTTTTCAAAATAGTATCACAAGAATCTGCAGGAAAAACAAACCTTGACAACCAATAAACCAGAAAAGCTTCATGCTCCACTTTACTGCTTTCAATCTCCATAAAATACATCATCCATGCCCTTTGATTCACTTTTTTAGCTTTAGAACTATTAAACATTCTTCTTGCTTCCATTAATTCCTCTTCTGCTTTTACATGTTCACTGTTCATAAGAGGGTTAGAAACCGAACAACCCAAAACCGAATAACCAAAACAAACCTCAGTGTCTTCCAATGTTATTGTTGATTCTCCCCAAGGGAAAACAAATGTATTAGTCTCGGGACACCATCTATTAGCAAGCTCAAGAATCAACTCATCATCCCTTTTGATTTCATATGTAGAAGCTTTAATAGAATGGTATATTCCAGTTTGTAACCATAGATATTCGAATTTCGGTCGTAACCTTTTAACCCATTTTTTCCATTCTTCAGTGGGTGGTCTCCATCCATTGTACCTTACATCTAGTGGCAGGTGTGTGCTAGTTTCAGAAGAAATATGAAAATGGGATTGAAGAACATTAGAGTCTTGGATGCAAGGTTGGAGACAATATGCAGTTCTAAGTGTTTGGTTTTCACTGGATGATGCTGAAACCATGACTTCTTCTCTAGCTTCATCCATGTTCTCTACTTTATTCTTCATATTTGGTCTTTGTTGAAATTTTTTTTTCGGTGATTCTTTAAATATTTATATGTTGGAATTCATTCTAATATAATCAATCATATAAGCTATTTATATTAATTTCTAAAAAATTTATATGTAAAAATAAAAATAAATAATACATTAATATTATAAATTAATTTTATATTGTTAATCAATCACAATTATATATTACTGTAAATATAACATAATAAATTAATATTTAATTATTGGACGTGTACAAAAATTTTATATATCTGTCTCTCCATTTAACTCAATTTTTTATTTATAAATTTATAAGAAAATAACATTATCGAAGAAATTTATAAATTTAAAATATCGCATTGTCAAAAAGAAACAAATTGTATATTTATATTAGAATTAATTTTAAATATAAAATCAATTATATTCAATAATAATTCAACAGTTTTAAAATAAATTTAAAATTTTAGAATTACTTTTAAACATAAAATAAGGAAGAGAAATGTTGGTTGAAGAATGAAAAGATAAAAACGAAATTAAAATTAAGAAAAAAATTCAGATATTTAGAATTAATTTTAAACATTTTAAATTTTAAGTCAAACATAAAATAAAGAGATAAAGTTTGATGAAGAATGAAAAGATAAAAACAAAATTAAAATTAAGAAAAAATTTGGTTTGTTAGAAATAATTTTAAAGAGATAAGATTAATTGATATTAAAATGTCATGACACTAAGTTTTATCCATTTATTATTATTAATTTAAAAATTAAAAAATATTTATTTAAAAACAAACACATATATTTTTAAAGTAATTTATCTTAGACTTTTGATTAATAATAATAAATGAGAAAAATGTAGTGTCAAAATTAATATTTAACATTGATATTAAATTATCCTCTCTCATTTTTAAAAATTTTAAATTTGGAGTTAAATATAAAATAAAAAATGGACAAATATGAACGAAGACTGAAAAGATAAAAAATAATTTAAAATAAAATAAAATTTAAAAATTTAGAATAAATTTTTTAGATTTTAAATTTAGAGTCAAACATAAAATAAGGAATGATTGAAAAGAGAAAGAATAACAATTTAAATTTGGATCAAACATAAAAAAAAAAAAAAGAGATAAAGATGGATGGATAATGAAAAGACAAAAAAAAGAATTAAAACAAATACAAAATTTATAATTAATTTAGAATACTTTAAATTTAGAGTCAAACAAAAATAGGTAAGAAATAAATATGAATGATGAATGAAAAGATAAAAAAGAAAGTAAAAGTAAGAAAATTTTCGGAAATTTAAAATTAACTTTAATCATTTTAAATTTGGATTAATTTAAACTTAAAATAAGAAATAGATAAAGATGGATGAAGAATAAAAAATGAAAAATGAAAAAAAATTAAAATAAATTATCAAATTTAGAATGAAAAATTTATATATGGATTAAAACATAAAAATATAAATAGATAAAAATGGATGAATAATGAAAAAACAAAAAAAAAGAATTTAAAATAAAATTTAAAATTTTATTATTGATTTTTAAGATTTAAATTTAAAGTCAAACATAAAAATAAAATAAAGAAGAGATAAAGTGTAATGATGAATGAAAAGACACAAGAGGAATTAAAATAAATAAAATTTTCAGAATTTTAGAATTAATTTTAAATATTTTTAATTTGTAGTTAAACATAAAATAAGAAAGATATAAAGGTGGGTAAAGAATAAAAAGACAAAAAATTATAAAAATTATAAAAAATTTAAAATTTTAGAATAAATTTTTTATATTTTGAGTAAAATATACAAAAAAAAAAGATAAAGATGGATGAATAATGAAAAGAAAAAAAATATAAATTTTTTTATAATTCTAGAATTAGTTTTAAAATTTTTAAATTTGTAGTTAATCATAAAATAAGAAAGAGATAAAGATGGATGAAGAATAAAAAGACAAAAAATAATCAAAATTAAAATAATTTATAAAAGTTTAGAATAAAAAATTAATATTTGAAGTAAAACATTAAAATAAAGAAATATATAAAGATGGGTGAATAATCAAAGACAAAAAAAGAATTAAAAATATATTAAATTTAAGATTTTAATATTAATTTTTAAGATTTTTAATTTAGAGTCAAATATAAAATAAGAAAGAGATAAGAATGAATGATAAATGACAAGACAAAAGAGGAATTAAAAATAAGAAAAATTCCAGACTTTTAGAATTAATTTTACACATTTTAAATTTGGAGTTAAACATAAAATAAGAAAAATATAAAAGTAAATGAAAAATGAAAAGACAAAAAAATTTAAAATAAAATTTAAAATTTTAGCAAAAAAAATTTAAATTTGGAGTTAATCATAAAATAAAAGTTATAAAGAGGGATGAATAAAGAAAAGACAAAAAAGAATTAAAAATAAAATTATTTTGGACTGATCCAATGACTAGAATTAATCTAATCTGCTTCTATCTCAAGCACGACCTAACAACTCTGGTTCACTAACTCTGGTTTTTGATCGAGCACGCATGATCGGTCACACCACAAGGCTGGCATGGATAACGATGCCCTGACCACGCGTCTCTTCACGTCAACATCCACCTCCAAGTCTGTTCGACACTATAGAGCAGACAACCAAGAAGCGTCCATAAACGCACATGCCCATAATATTCTCCTTGCTCGGAGCAACGGATAGTAACAAACATGGCTTCCCGTTGTGACCAAGTCCTGGCAGTTATCTATTTTTGTGAAACCCAATATCTAGGTCCAAAAATAGAAATCAATGGTTACACGCCAGAGGTATTATATAAACCTTTACACTTGTGAGGGCCAGGTATCGAATAATCACTTTAGAAAATCCTAATCTCTTTCTTGTATCTCTTTGCACTCTTTCTCACTTGAGCGTCAGAGTGTCTTACAGGTACACCCCCTCCTCTCCTCAGATTTCTAGCCAAACAGACGTCATCTTCTTGGTCCACTTCAGATTTTAATTAAACCGACAAGATCAGTGGTGTCGTCTGTGGGAAATTGTCTTCCCTGTCTTCCTTTTCATCAAAACTGAAGACCAAAGAAACTTCCGTAACTTCTATCATGGCCGACCATGATGGCAACCACTTTTCTGGAATGATTGTGCTCTCCCTCGTCCCCAAGACGGACAGCAACGAAGAGCCTCCTCACCTCGAGTATATCCTTGACGTCAGAGATGGTCGAACCACATCCTTCGATTCGACCGACGCCCGCCACGATGATGTTCACTTCTGGGAAAAATCAGAAATCCAAGAAGTTCGAAGAGGAGCTGTCAGTGATCCTTCAACCAAATCTGATTCCTCCCAACATCGACCCGGCCATGGCAGCTTTGCTCGCCGCCCTCAACCAAACCAACGCCTTAATCTATCAACAGAGCAACATGATTTGGGCCTTAGAAAAGAAGCAGGTCTCCTTTTCGGAGACACCAACGTTATGACTCCCGCAGCCCATCACCTCCGAGACGTGGCCAACCGTCCGTGCGGAAGAAATGAGAAGTTTCCTTCCTCAAGAAACGGGGTTGCACACCTCTGTGTAGTGACCGACATTCTCCGATCTCCAAAAACTCGAAGAACAACCAACGGCTTGATCACGATCGCTCTTCGTCGCCCAAGCCAAAGTAGGGTCCAAGAAGCGTGTCTCCCCGTCGGGACAACAGCCCCTAAAGAGGAAGGATCTACCATTCTCCTCTGTCATCTCTTGACTAAAGTGACGAAAACGATAAGCCCTGCGGCCCGTTATCTAGAGATATCATGGAAACCGCACTCCCAGACGCGCAGGAGAAACCTATGAACTTAGGGACATATGATGGAACCACCGACCCTGACGAGCACATCGAAAACATCGATACGCTGCTCGACTATAGCGGAGTTCGAGGAGAAATTAAATGCAGGATTTTCCCTACCACGCTCAAGAAAGGAGCCATGGCGTGGTACAAGATTCTTCCCGATGAATCCATCACGTCGTGGAAGAACCTAGGAAGGAAATTTTCCAGGAATTTTACGGTATCCTCCCGACATCCCAAGTCAGAGGCATCGTTAGAGGCGATCATCCAAGGAAGGGATGAGTCCCTTCTAGCGTACATTGGATGTTTTAACAAGGAAGTCGTACAAGTCTCCACGACTGACGGCATGAAGAAGTATCTCCTTGAACGCGAGCTTTCTCCCTGCAGTGACTTTACCAAAGTAATTAGCATCGAATCATTGGCCACTCTGGATGCTCTCCTTCTCAAAGCACATGCGTACATCTAGTATGAGGAGAAATAGGCAACTAACAACATGTAGGACTCGCGGCATAGAGAAAAGGTGAAGGTCTCAAAGAATGATGAACCCTCGATGTCCCGTCGAGGAGGTGAAAAGAAAAGGGAAGACAAGCCCTGGGAGTCTCGTGACTACAAGGGGCCACCTGGTCGCTTCCATGATTATACCCCTCTCAGTGTCTCGCGCGAGAAGATTATGATCGACTGCACGAATGCGGAATTCGAGTAAGATGAGGTTCGCTTTCTCAGACAAACAGCACCCAAGCTAGGAACGGACAAAAGCAAGTACTACAAGTTTCATAAAAGTTACGGGCATACGACGGAAGACTGCATCCACCTTAAGGATGTCATTGAGATCCTCATTGGGATGGGCATCTCAATCAGTATAGAAAGAAGGAAACTCCTCAGGAAGTCACTCCTGAATCCAAACAAGTCAAGAAAGCAGGTATCTCCTTGGACAAAGCTCTCATGTTTGTCGCTATGAGCATCACGAGGCCAAAAGATTTTTATTTCCCTGAGATGGATGAGGTCCCCCTGTACTTCTCATCACACAGTCCTTGGGAGTCATTCCAAGCAGCAATGGTTATTTGGGGCAATTAATTTAATAAGTGCATTGTAGGCTCGATAAAGAGAAGGTTTGAGCAGTCAATGGAGGCTAACTCTGACATGAGTGCCACCCTCGACAAGTTCCGAAGAGGCTCCCTCCCTATCACATTTTATCGAGAAGAGTTGCATGTCAGATCTCCCAAGTCCAGCATCCCCTTGCTCGTACGAGCGCGCATGGAAAACTTCAACATCAGGGGCATCCTGGTCGACCAAGACAACTCAGTCGACATAATATATTCCCACTTGTTCAACACCTTGCAGTTAAACGAGACTCATCTAACCTTGTACGTGGGCTCTGACCTCTAGGGATTCAATGGTTCCATCACCAAACCTTGCAGGTACATCGAGCTAATCGTCACCTTCGGGGCAAAAGAAACGGCCAGGTCCGTCAAAACTTAGTTCCTTATTATGGAGTGCCCATTGTTGTATCAATGAATTTTCGGGAGGCCCACCTTGGCCGAACTAATAGAGGTGCGCTCCACTGTGCAGCTAAAGATGAAGTACTGTATTGCCGACGGCCTCGTCGCCACCCTCCACGGGGACATTCAGGCCGCTAGAAGATATTTTAAAGCAGCTGCTAAAGGTTTAAGCTCTATCAACATACAACCTAGATCATTTAACAAACCCTCTCTCCCAAGCAGTTCTGAAGAGCCAAAGCCGCCGCCATGCATCGACACAATTGACCTAGACAACTGATTCACAAAAGAGGACCTCAGAGAGCAAAAGAAGAAGGGGAAGGATCTCATGTTAGACGCAGAAGGCTTGTCCTTATCAACGAGCACCCACGAGCCCACACATCCTGTGCGACCAATTCCAGACGGATAGTTAGAAATTGTCCCCCTCGGCAGCGACCCCTCCAAAGGAGTCAAGATTGGTGACGACCTCCCCAACATGGCGAAGAGACAATTGAAGGCATGCCTACAGGAAAATAAAAACTTGTCATCATCTGACTATTGACAATTGAATGCGTGCCTGGAGCGTAGCAGAGATGCTCGACCTAGATCCGAAGATAACTTGTCATCATCTGACTATAGACCCTTCCCTTAAGGCAATTTCTCAGCATAGATGCAAGCAGACTCTGGAAAAAATGGAGGTTGTTGAGTAGGCTGTAAACGACCTTCTAGAGGCAAATTTTATTTGTGAAGCCCAAGACACAACTCGACTCTCCAATATAGTGCTTGTGAAAAAATCTAATGGAAAGTGGCGTATGTGCGTTGATTATATCGATCTCAATAGGGCTTTACCTAAAGATGCTTATCCCCTCCCAAATACAGATAAATTGGTTGATAATTCTGCAGGTTTTAAATTGATATCTTTCATGGACGCATATTCTGGGTACAACCAGATCCCCATGGCAAATACGAACAAAAAATACACGGCCTTCATGACTGAGTCGGACAACTATTACTATAATGTAATGTCCTTCGGCCTGAAGAATGTCGGTGCTACCAACCAGCGAATGATGAACAAAGTCTTCTGAGGAGAAATTGGAGACATGCTCAAAATATACATGGAAGACATGATCGCAAAATCCCAAGAGGAAACCCACCATGCACTCCACCTGAAGAAATTCTTTGATCAAGCAAGGAAATGCAGAATGCGATTCAATCCAGAAAAATGCACCTTCGACATGCGGGCGAGAAAGTTCCTCGATTTCTACTTGACAGAACGAGGAATTGAAGCCAACCCCGACAAATGTCGAGCATTTTCTGAGTTCCCAACACTGAACTTAAGGAAATAGATCCAAATCCTGAAAAAAATGCTCACTTCCTTATCACACTTCGTGGAAAAATCTGCCTAGCATGCGCTCCCCTATTTAAACTTCTCCACAAGGAAGCAGCATTTGAGTGGACTGATAAGTGTGAACGCCCCCCCCCCCCCCCTTCCACCTAAGGAAAGCACTATCACAGACACTCGTTCTTTCATGACCATACAAGGAAGAAACTCTCTACCTCTATCTGACCGTGACATCCAAGGACGTCAGCGCAACCCTCATTTAAGAAACACCTGATGGGAAGAAGCCCATATATTTCACGAGAAAAGCCTTGAAAGGCCCCAAAATAAGGTACCAGTAGATCGAAAAGGTAGCTACGGCACTCATCAACGCAGCGAGGATGCTAAGGAACTATTTCCTGGCTCACACCATTGTGGTCCGAACAAACCAGCCAGTAAAATAACTACTTGGTCGACCCGACCTGGCGGGCAGGATGCTTAAATGGTTGTTAGAACTCTCTAAGTTCCACATCAGGTACGAGAGAAGGAAAATGAAATTCTGGCTGCAGATACTCAATGTCACGTTCAATGTTATGACACCGTATCTGACTTACTATATGACAGTAAATACAAAAGCAATAAAGAACACAGTCAATTGTTTACCCAGTTCAGTGTGCAACAACACCTACTCTGGGGGCTACCAAGCCAGAGAGGAAATCCACTATAAGAGATGTTAATTCAGGAATAAACCAACCAGTTTATCTCCTTCACTTAAGACCTACCCAATGCAATTCCAATCTAAGTACAACTTAAACCTGAGATCCTACTCACTGCCCCTCAATCACAGCAGTGATATATAAACCAATTTGACTTAAGAATTGATGAAGACACTCTTCAAAAACAAACACTTGATTAAGCTTCACAACTTTTTAATCAAGCAACACAATCACTCGTGCTTCATAGCTTTGAGTGATGCACGCAGCTAACTTGACTCTGCTTCACAGCTTTAGTCAAGGAACATTCAAACACTCTTGCTTCAAAGCTTTGAGTGCTACACAGCCCTTACAATTAGAAACCTATTCCAAGTCACTTATCACAATGATAATTGCTTGGAGTACAATAATCAAATCTATACAGATTACAAATGATCTTCTGATCAATAAAAAGGGATGCCTTGCAAAACAGCAGCTCTGTTGAATATATAGCAGCTGCAACTTCAGTTAGGGTTTCCACAAAAACCTAGGGTTAATTCCGTTTGACCTAAAGACCAGTTCACAGGACTTTATTAACCAGGTTAGGGTTGAGCTAGGTTACCCCTCAGAAAACGCAGGATTCTGTTCAGGAAAGACTGAGTTATTTCCTGAAAAAACTCAGACTTATCCAACCTGCAAACCTGTTAGTTCAGAACAGGATGTCTTAACATCTGTTATGACATCTGAGAAAACCTGTCTACTGATTTAGCAAAATGTGATCATTTTGCAAAATGCTCAGATACACACTTATAAGCATCAGTACTTGAATTACAATATTTTTCTGCAAAGGTACCTAATGAGTCAGTACAAACTAAACTAGAATGTTATGACATCAGTCATGACATTCACACATACACTTGGGTTTTACCAAAAATGTAAGCCAATACCTAAACAACTACAAACTCCCCCTTTGGCAGATTTTTGGCTAAAGACCCTAAGCAATCAGAGATAGATAGCAGCAGAAATAAATGACTGCAGAAAAATAGAATGTCTAATTGAGCAAGTACACATTAAGTACCAAAATATTCTCCCCCTCTTTAGCCACAAATGGGCCAAAGATACATGTTCATAATGATTATACAGTTATCCAAAAACAATTAACAAGAGCAGCAGCAGAAAAAAAACTGAACACACTTCCAAACTCCACCAGATATCAGCACTAACCAGCAACACCACCAAACAACAACCAACCTTCAAGCACTGTCATCAGATCCAGAGGATTCGGGCTTCTTTCTTTTCTTGTGAGCAATGTCAGCATTCTTCTCTTTGTTTGATGTCTCAACATTCTTAGAGACATCTGGATTTGTTTCAGCATTTGAACTTTCTTGGTTCAGAGGAACAGAAATGCCAGGAACTGAGTGGTTCTCGTTCAGAATTCTTGAAACAATTTTTGCTATTGCTTGATTAACATAGGCTGTCCCTTCCCTATTTGCAATTTTAGGGGGAACTGAAGAAGAAGGATGAGATGGATTACCAGAGGCAGAAGCTTGGGACTTTCCTGCATGTCTTGTTCTCAACTCTTTGACCTTGGTGGGGTTAGTTCCCATTTTTCTACGAGAAGAGATCTCCAGAACTTCAGAGTCCAGACAAGAAGAGATTGTCCTAGAATCTTGATCAGAGGAAGAGGTTGAAATAGTCGTATTGGATGATGATGGTGTTTGAGACATTTTGACAGTCCTAGAGGACCAACAGCAACTGAGGAGAAAATTCTGATTGAGAGACTGGGTTTTGATGAGGAGACGAGAGGGGAAGGAAGCAAGGGAGTGTCTATTCAACTTCTTAAAAGAATTGTAGGAAATGGGAAAATATAATTTTAAACCAATCAGAACAGGCATAACTCCTTTGATCCTTGTTTTGAGCAAAATTAATTGCTACAATTCCTCATGTTGGCAAATACCCAACTTACCCCTTAAGTTTTCAAATTGATTTGCATCCAGAGCCTTGGTAAAAATGTCAGCCAGCTGTAGCTCAGTGGCAACATGTTCCAATTTGATTGTCTTCTCTTCTACAAGGTCTCTGATAAAGTGATGTCGTATGTCAATATGTTTGGTCCTGCTATGCTGAATGGGATTCTTGGAAATGTTGATTGTACTCAGATTGTCACAGTGCAATGTCATAACATCTTGTGTGACATTATACTCAGTGAGCATCTGTTTCATCCATATCATTTGAGAACAGCTACTACCAGCTGCAATGTATTCAGCTTCAGCAGTGGAAAGAGACACACAATTCTGTTTCTTGCTGAACCAGGAAACCAGATTACTTCCCAAGAAGAAACATCCTCCAGAGGTGCTTTTTCTATCATCAGCACTACCAGCCCAATCAGCATCACAGTAGCCAGTCAGAGCTGGTTCACAGCCATGAGTATACATCAATCCATAGTTGTAAGTACCGCTTACATACTTCAAAATTCTCTTCACTTGATTGATATGACTGACTTTGGGATCAGCTTGGTATCTTGCACAAACTCCAACTGCAAAGGCAATATCAGGTCTGCTGGCAGTTAAGTACAACAAGCTTCCTATCATGCTTCTGTACAGACTTTGATCCACCTTAACCCCACTTGAATCTTTGGAAAGCTTTAGATGAGTAGGAGCAGGAGTCCTTTTGTGACTTGCATTCTCCATACCAGACTTCTTTACAATGTTCTTAGCATACTTGCTTTGAGATAAGAAGATTGAGTCCTCCATCTGTGAGACTTGTAGTCCAAGAAAATAAGTTAGTTCTCCCATGAGACTCATTTCAAATTCAGCCTGCATTTGGTCAGCAAAGTGTTTAACCATATGTTCTGACATTCCTCCAAACACTATGTCATCAACATATATTTGGGCAACCATCAACTTTCCTCCTTCAGTTTTGACAAAGAGAGTTTTGTCCAAGCCTCCTTTTCTGTAGCCTTTGTCTGAGAGAAACTTTGTTAACCTGTCATACCATGCTCTAGGAGCTTGTTTCAGGCCATATAGGGCTTTTCTCAATTTGTAGACATGATCAGGGTGGGTTGGATCCACAAAGCCTTTAGGTTGTTCCACATAAGCTTCCTCATTCAAGTACCCATTTAGAAAGGCACTTTTCACATCCATCTGAAATAACTTGAACTTCAGAAGACAAGCAATTGACAACAAGAGTCTGATTGATTCCAGCCTGGCTACAGGTGCAAAGGTTTCATCAAAATCAACCCCTTCAACCTGGGTGTATCCTTGAGCAACAAGTCTTGCCTTATTTCTGGTGACAACTCCTTCAGCATCTGACTTGTTCTTGAATATCCATTTTGTCCCAATGATGTTAGTTCCTTCAGGTCTAGGAACTAGTTCCCAAACTTCATGTTGCTTGAATTGGTTCAGTTCATCTTGCATTGCACCAATCCAATATTCATCAGTTAAGGCTTCCTTGACATTTCTTGGTTCCATTTTGGACACAAAACAAGAGTTTGAGATGATTTCTCTAGATCTTGTGATGACTCCACTATTGGGATCTCCTATGATGAGCTCTTTTGGATGATCCTTCTGAATTCTGATGGAAGGGATCTTGCTAGCTTCCTTTGATTCAGATTCTGTTGTGGTGGAGTTGGGTAGGTCATTCTGTTGGGTTGAAGTCTCAAAGAATGTCTCAACAGTACAAGGAACATCTATTTCTTCATGATAGTCATCAATTATAACATTAATTGATTCCATCATGGTTTTGGTTCTGGAGTTGAATACTCTATAAGCTCTGTTGTTTGAGGAGTATCCTAGAAATATGCCTTCATCACTTTTAGGATCCAGTTTTCTTCTTTGTTCACGATCAGCCAGAATATAGCATTTGCTGCCAAACACATGAAAGTACTTCACAGTTGGTTTTCTTCCTTTCCAGAGTTCATATATGGTGGATGAGGTTCCCTTCCTCAAGGTGACCCTGTTATGAACATAGCAGGCTGTATTCATAGCTTCAGCCCAAAAGTACATAGGAAGTCTTTTGGCATGTAACATTGCTCTGGCAGATTCCTGTATGGTCCTGTTTTTTCTTTCCACAACTCCATTTTGTTGAGGTGTTATAGGAGAAGAAAACTCATGACTAATTCCTTCTGAAGAGCAGAAATCACCAAACTTGCTGTTTTCAAATTCCTTGCCATGATCACTTCTGATTCTGACAATACATCCTTCCTTCTCTCTTTGAATTCTTTTGCACAATTCTTTAAAAACTTCAAATACATCTGATTTTTCCCTAATGAAATTAATCCAGGTGAATCTGGAAAAATCATCCACAACCACATAGGCATATCTTTTACCACCAAGACTCTCTACTTGCATTGGTCCCATCAGATCCATATGGAGGAGTTCTAAAACCTTAGAGGTGGTCAGATGTCTTGACTTTGGATGTGACATCCTAGTCTGCTTACCAACCTGACATTCACCACAAACTCTTCCTTCATCAATTTGCAGTCTTGGAATTCCTCTGACTGCCTCCAAGGAGATGATCCTCTTCATACCCCTTAGATGAAGATGGCCAAGTTTTTGGTGCCACAGTTTCACCTCTTTTTCTTCTCTTGCAATGGAACACACATATGAGAAATTAGTGTTCTCAGGCTCCCATAAGTAACAGTTGTCTTTGGATCTGACTCCTTTCATTATTATCTCTTGTTTGTCATTGATTACAAGGCATTCAGATTTTGAGAAATTGACCTTGAATCCTAGATCACACAATTGACTGATACTAATGAGATTAGCGGTCAGCCCTTTCACCAGCAGTACTTCATTCAGACTTGGAACTCCAGGGCAGTCCAAATCACCAACTCCTTTGATTTCACCTTTAGCCCCATCTCCAAAGGTCACAAAACTGGTAGTGTGAGGCTTAACATTATTGAGGAGGTTCTTGATTCCAGTCATGTGTCTGGAGCATCCACTGTCAAAGTACCAATCTTCCTTTGCAGAGACCCTCAGGGAAGTGTGAGCTATCAGTGCAGTAGCCTTTTTCTTCCATTTAGGAGCATGTGGTACCTTTTTAGACTTAGGTTTGACACCTGAGTTCTGATTAGGATATCCATGTAGTCTGAAGCAGAAGGGCTTTATGTGGCCATATCTCCCACAATGATGACATTTCCATCTTTGGTACCTTTTCTTCATATGTCTCTGTTCCTGATGTTGAGAGTTGTGTTGAGACATCTGTTTTGACATTTGCTTACCAGTACCAGATTTCTTTGCTTCCATAAATCTTAGTCCAGATTTATTTCCCACATTTTGTCCAACCTGAAGGATCTCTTCCAATTTGTCTGTTCCATTGGTCAACATCTTGATAGATTTGGTCATTTGATTCAGTTGTGAGTTCAGCAATTGAACTTCTCCTTCTAGATGACTTATAGTTTCAAGATTTGCCCTTTTTTCAGCCTCCAGCTTTATGATGAGTTTTAATTGTTTCTCATTCTGCACACAGACTTCAGTACTTCTGATACACAATTTCTTGTAAGTATCATCCAGTTCTTTAAAAGTCACTTCTTCATCACTGATGTCACTTTCAGAGGTACACACACCAGTTAAAGCAGTAACTCGTTTGACAGATTCTTCTTCGGAATTACTTTCTGAATCACAGTCAGACCAAGTAACTGTCATTCCTTTTTGTTTCTTAAGAAAGGTAGGACATTCAGCTCGAATATGCCCATATCCTTCACAACCATGGCATTGAATTCCTCTGCCTTGAATTCCCTTCTCTTATGACCTTGGTCTTCTGCTGGAACTGTCAATGTTAGAGGGAATGTTATGAACATTAGACCTTGACTTTGGATCTATTCTTTTGATGAGTTTGTTGAACTGTCTTCCAAGCATGGCTACAACTTCTGAAATGTTTTCTTCAACATCAGTGTTGAACATAAGTGTTATGCTCTTGTTCTTCTTGACACCATTATCAGTGATTCCCATCTCAAAAGTCTGAAGAGACCCAATAAGTTCATCCACTTTCAACTTGCTAATGTCCTGGGCTTCCTCTATGGCAGTTACCTTCATTGCAAATCTTTTAGGCAAGGATCTGAGAATCTTCCTCACCAGTTTTTCTTCTGACATCTTTTCTCCCAGTGCTCCTGAGGTGTTGGCAATCTCCAAGATGTTCATGTGAAACTCATGAATGGTTTCATCTTCCATCATTTTTAGATTCTCAAATTTGGTAGTCAACATCTGAAGCCTTGACATTTTTACTTTGGAAGTTCCCTCATGAGTAATTTTGAGAGTGTCCCAAACTTCCTTGGCCAGTTCATATTGATGTACTAATCTGAAAATGTTTCTATCAATTCCATTGAACAAGGCATTTAAGGCTTTGGAATTTTCCAGGGCTAACTCATCTTCTTCTTTACTCCAATCTTCCTCAGGCTTCAGACTGATTGTCCCATCTTTCTCAGTTATGGTGGGATGAATCCATCCTTTGTCAACAGCTCTCCAAGCCTTTTTGTCCAGAGATTTTAGGAAGGCAATCATACGAGGTTTCCAGTAGTCATAATTAGTTCCATCCAGAATGGGTGGTCTATTTCCAAAAACTCCTTCTTTGTCCATAGTGCCAGAAAGTGATATCCCTAGATCTCACCCAGTAATACAGGCAGGGTGCCTGCTCTGATGCCAATTGAAATTCTGGCTGCAGATACTCAATGTCACGTTCAATGTTATGACACCGTATCTGACTTACTATATGACAGTAAATACAAAAGCAATAAAGAACACAGTCAATTGTTTACCCAGTTCAGTGTGCAACAACACCTACTCTGGGGGCTACCAAGCCAGGGAGGAAATCCACTATAAGAGATGTTAATTCAGGAATAAACCAACCAGTTTATCTCCTTCACTTAAGACCTACCCAATGCAATTCCAATTTAAGTACAACTTAAACCTGAGATCCTACTCACTCCCCCTCAATCACAGCAGTGATACATAAACCAATTTGACTTAAGAATTGATGAAGACACTCTTCAAAAACAAACACTTGATTAAGCTTCACAGCTTTTTAATCAAGCAACACAATCACTCGTGCTTCACAGCTTTGAGTGATGCACACAACTAACTTGACTCTGCTTCACAGCTTTAGTCAAGGAACATTCAAACACTCTTGCTTCAAAGCTTTGAGTGCTACACAGCCCTTACAATTAGAAACCTATTCCAAGTCACTTATCACAATGATAATTGCTTGGAGTACAATAATCAAATCTATACAGATTACAAATGATCTTCTGATCAATAAAAAGGGATGCCTGGTAAAACAGCAGCTCTGTTGAATATATAGCAGCTGCAACTTCAGTTAGGGTTTCCACAAAAACCTAGGGTTAATTCCGTTTGACCTAAAGACCAGTTCACAGGACTTTATTAACCAGGTTAGGGTTGAGCTAGGTTACCCCTCAGAAAACGCAGGATTCTGTTCAGGAAAGACTGAGTTATTTCCTGAAAAAACTCAGACTTATCCAACCTGCAAACCTGTTAGTTCAGAACCGGATGTCTTAACATCTGTTATGACATCTGAGAAAACCTGTCTACTGGTTTAGCAAAATGTGATCATTTTGCAAAATGCTCAGATACACACTTATAAGCATCAGTACTTGAATTACAATATTTTTCTGCAAAGGTACCTAATGAGTCAGTACAAACTAAACTAGAATGTTATGACATCAGTCATGACATTCACACATACACTTGGGTTTTACCAAAAATGCAAGCCAATACCTAAACAACTACAGAAAACTCTTAAAGCACAAGTGTTGGTCGACTTTGTGGCAGATATGACCTCCCTAACTCCCATAAGTAGTGCCTACAAATGAACATCTTTGTGGATTGAGCTTCTAGCTCGACCGAAAGCGGAGCAGGTATTATACTCGAAAACGAGGAGGGAATACTAATTGAGGTATCCCTCGTGTTGTCCTTCCCAACCTCAAACAACATGGTGGAATATGAAGCTTTCCTCGCAGGACTCCGCCTGGCCAAAAATTTAGGAGCTGAAGAAGTAAAGATCTTCACAGACTCACAACTCGTTGCCTCTCAAGTGCGGGTATAATATCAGGTAAAAAACGACCAGCTCTCTGAATATTGGACTCTAGTCCAAGAAATAATAAATAAATTCAACTCCGTAGATATACATCATGTTCCCCGCAAACACAATGCCCGAGCAGATGTCCTGTCAAAACTGGCCAGCACAAGGAAGAAAGGGGGGAACAAATCGGTAATATAGGAAATACTCCCTCGACCCAGCATTGAAAAATCCTCCCCGAGTCCAGACGTGTATGCCATCAGCGACAGTAGCTGTTGGATGACCCCAATATACAACTACCTTACGAAAGGGGAATATTATCCAATCAGAGAGAGACCAACATGGTCAAGCAAAGAGCTTGCTCCTATGTCCTGATCGAAGGAAAACTATATAGGAAAGGACTTTCCATCCCTCTCCTCAAACGTGTCAACGAAAGTAAAGTCGCCCATATCCTACATGAGATCTACGAGGGAATCAACGTGTAACACCCAAGCAGGAGATCCCTCGCCAGGAAAGCGTTATGAGCATGATACTATTGGCCCACGATGTAGCACGATGCCAAAGAGCACGTGAAGAAATACAAAAAATTCCAAAACCACTGAGACATGCACTTAGTACCCCCAAGAAAACTTAAGTCCCTCTCGTCTCATTGGCCCTTCACATGGTGGAGCATGGACCTTCTCGGGTCATTTGTTGTGGGATCAAACCAGAACAAGTAGCTATAGATTATTTCATAAAATGGATAGAGGCAGAACCGTTGGCCTAAATCACAACCCAAAACGTCCTTATTTCTACAAAAGAAACATCCTTTCCCGATTCAGCATACCCCAGACAATTGTCACCGACAACAGGACATAATTCACAAACAAAAACTTCAAGAAATTCGTATCCAACTTGGGAACTGTTGTACCCCAAAATTTGCCCTCCCATATTCTTCAAGAAATTGCCAAGTCAAACTTCAAAATCTCCCCAAGGGTTGCACAGTGTAAGAGCCTCATGAACAGTCAAAATTAGGGTTTTTATTCTGATCAAGAAAATGAAGTTTCCAAGGGTCCAATCAAGTCCCACATGTCTACAAATATGGTCAAGCATCCTCATACAAAGTTTCAAGACTTTCAGCACAAAATTGCACAGTCAAAAACCCTAATTGCACTACAGTCAACTGTAGGGGCAAAATGGTCATTTGGCAGTCAAAAGTTCAAATTTTTGGTCAACATCTCATTTTGAAGTCACAAACATCATTTGATCAATGCTTGATCATGATTCTCCAAGCTTGGCTCAAAAATCATCAAGATGCAAAAGTTTCCTTATTTGGACAGTTGAAAAAGTCAACTGTAAATTGACCAGGGCATAACTTTCACATGGATTATCAGAAAAATTCCATCCAAAGCTCATTTTGAAGAGAAAGACATTTCCTACAACTCATATTCATACTTCAAGTCCAATAAATGCTCTCACAAAAAGTTATTAATTTCAACATTATAGGTCATTTTCAAAAGTCAACAAAAAGGGACTTTAAGTCAAAAGCCATAACTTGAGATTGGTAAATCTAAATGACATGGGACCAAAGACATTGGTTATAGGAATCAAAGACCTTTCCAAAATGTCCAAGAACATGAGCAAATCTTAAAAATGGAGCAAGTTATGCCTTGTGGAAGTTGGGAAATTTTTGGATATTGTGAAAAGTCAACATTGATTCAAATGACCTAAAATTGCTAATGGGCCCATTTTTCTTCCACAATTCATTATCCCAAGCATGTGCACGACCATTAGGCCCAAAGAAAATATTCTCATTGGACACTCAAATTCGTGCATGACCAATTAGGGAAGGATTGGATATGATTTGGTATCAATTTGCATGAAAAGATTTGAAAATATCATGGCTTAAAAATCAAATCTCACAAACCATCAATGCAAGGATTTGGATTGTTTTCTTTGACCTAATTCACTCTATACTTAAGCCTGAACACAAACCTAATGCAAAAAACCACTAAGCTGCGCAGAAAACACCATTGGCAAACTTGACTTTTTGGTGAAAAACTTCAAATCTGAAAACAAGGTTGGAGGTTGATTCAAGGCATAAGAGTTGTTCAATCACCTTCCTGAAGCTTCAAGGAAGGATTCCCAATCGAAAACACCAACTCTAACGCCCTAAATCATCGTACAGAAGTCCAAATTTTCTTACTTTTTTTCATAATCGTGCTTTACAATTTACGCATATTCATGGCATTTTATTTATAGATTCATGCTAAGTAATGTGTTTTAAAGCTAACCATGTACTTTGATTAGATTTTTATGCACTGTATGCGAATTCACCATGGATGCAGATTAGGGTTTTACAAGCTTGAAATTGGGGGTTTCCAAACGCGGTAAAATTAGATCACCACAGTACCATAACTCAAATCAGCATGGTTGGACGATCATGAATCTACCCTCGCGCTCAATTTATGAGCATCCATGGCCTAATCGTTATTTTCTGTAATGGCATCTTAGGGAACGGGTTAAAACCGTTGCCAATGTTTTGATATTTTCAGGAAAACAAATAAGCGAGGAAGAAGATGATGCATGGAAGGACACCATTGGAGCATTCAAATTTCGCGCACTGACTTTCCATTAACCATTATTTTCTCATTATATTATTCTTCAGTTATTTAATATACAAGAAGCGCGTTCAGTACGATTGGCAAGGCATAAAACTGGAACACCGTGCATCCTCCAAATCAAGCTTGCCACGTCTATCTCAAGATCAATCAGAAGGCTAGAATCTGGAGAACACCATAGGCATAAGTCAACGAAGATACACGTGGTCAATAAAGGTCAAAAAGGCCTCAGAATCTTGGGCCAGATTGCTAAACTTTCACCTCCACTTTGGGGACTGATACCCCCCTAGGTTTGCCATTTTTATTATTTTTTTTTCTATTAATTCTATTCTCTTTTTAATTATTGTTTTTAATTAATTTATTTTCATAATACACAAAAACCATAAAAAAATCAGAAAAGATGAAAAATTAAATATATTTTATTTAACTAGTATTTTTTTGTAAATAAAGTCCATTAATTAATTTTAGTTTTAATTTAGGGTTTAATTGTAATGTTTTCATAATAAAAATCTAAAAAATATAGACTTAGGATTTATGATAGTTTTATTCCTTTTTTATTTTATTTTTCTCTCATAATAATTAAAATATTAAATCTTTATTTTTATAATTAAATTGTATATAAAAATTAGGGTTAATTTTAGGTTAAAAACTTCAACATTTTTTTCATAATAAAACAAAAATTGTAGAATTAGGGTTAGCATTAATTTTAATTAATTCTTTTTCCATAAAAATCATAAAATACCAAAAATACCAAAAAGGGACAATTTCTTTTCCTTTAATTTTAATTAATTCATCGTTTTAATTTAATTTTGCAAAAAGGGTCCAACGCCCTCGCTTTTTTAATTCTTATTCGCATATTTATTTTATTTCTTTTAATATTGATGTATCTCTCCCAAGGCCATGTAACTAATTGCTCGCACTTTATTTTCTTTACTTTCTTTATTTTTCTGTCAAATCGGGTTCGAGAAATTTTGGCGATGTGGACCCGCGCCTTTTGTAATAGCTTAGAATTTTTACCTTCTCGCAATTTTTTAACCGTTAATCAAGGCATGAAAGAATGTATGGACAAAACTAAAAACAAACGTTAGATCACCAATGACATGACAAAAGACAAAAATAAATGAAAACGACACACAAATCACACACCACCCCTAGGGTACGCCTCACTGTTGCCTTGCCTCGAAAGGTGATCGTCGAGTAGAGGATGTCTTAGTAAGTCCTCATGATCCGGGAACCTGGCATGAGGGTAGCTTCTAAGGTGTCTTCCCATTGCTCTGGTGATCACCATGTCCCGAACCTCGAATTGACCCGAACACCTCCAACGGTGGTGCTACCTACCTCTCAATGGTGGGATGGCACTACTTTAAAGGACATTTACACAGACGAATTCCTTAGGGTAGGTAGGTTCTCTAGATACTTGCTCTAATTTCAAAACAAATCAAAAATACTTTTCACACCGACACCTTTTTCAAAAAGCTTTCGAAAGCAATTTTTCAAACACTCTTAAGGACCGATACAAGAGTCGAACTGGAATTTTCAAAGAAACTTTTTAAAACCCACAGTTGAAAAGCAAACAAACCATTTTTGAAAACACAAATGAGCAAGTATCTAAGAGCCCATGGATAACCATGGATAGAAAGGGTGCTAACACCTTCCCTTTCTATAACCTACCTCCCGAACCGAGAGCAATCTCTATAAGGAATTTTTCTGTGCTTTTGTCCTTTCCATTTGGAGAAAATAAAAGACGGTGGCGACTCTTGCTTCCGCGACATTTCGCGAACCAGCGTTAAACAGTCAGTTCCAGATCCACCGATCACAGAACTGGCGACTCTGCTGGGGACTTAACTTAAAGTTAGGTGTACCTTAGGGTTAGTTCATAACTGTGTTTTCAATTGCTTTCCTTGTGTGCCTTAAATTGTGGGTTGCTTGGGAGTTCTATAGATCCTAACCCGGGTCTGGGGGATACCTTCTTAGAAAGTAGCAACAAGGCTGTGAGGGAACTGTGCGGGGTATACCGATATGGTTGAAACAGTCTGCTACGTTGATGTGGCACTTTGGTGTGTACCGGTAACCCTTGAGTTCAGTCAAGGAGAGTACGGGGACTCCGCGTGGTGTCGTGAAGCATCAACAGACCTTAGGAACCTTAATTGAACTATCTCGGCCTCTTTAGGGTAGTGAGATAACTGACTTTGGTGCAGTCCGAGGTTGGTTGATACTCGATACTACACTCAATTGAGGGTTGCTTTCCTGGAATATTTTGGTCGCCAGTTCAGTGGCTAAATCGAAACGATGAACAATGAAAGCAATCCCGTGATATTGGGACCCTTAGAACCCGGTTACTTTGATAGGACAGGTTGAACCCACCAACTTCAAGAGGGTACTACCCAGACCCCATGCTGGCCTTAAACCCTAAGGGCTTGTCTTGTGTGCCTTGTATGCCTTATATGTTTGTCTTTGTAAATATCTGTGGTGTGTTTAATCATAGCATCATGACATCATCCAGCATCATATGCATTGACTAACCATTTCAGGGGTTCGAATCTTCATCTTTGTTCTTTGTTTTGTAGGACATGGAAACTGCTCGTAGAAAGACAATTCAAATCAGTCTTGTAAGGATCCCTCCTCAGCTTAAGGAGCTTATATCCAGGATTCCCGAGAACTCTTCATTCAGTGAAAGACATGGAAGCCTCATCAGCTTGGTCAACACCAACATTGAGGAAGATATGATAAAGGTCCTGTTCCAATTCTTTGACCCTCTGCATCATTGTTTCACCTTCTTGGACTATCAGTTGGTACCTACATTGGAGGAGTTCTCCCGGCTCCTGAAGATCCCTATCCTTGATCAGCTACCCTTCAACGGTACGGAAAAGGAACCTAAGCTTGAAGAGATTGCTAAAGCCTTGCACCTACAGTCATCTGACCTCAAGGGACATTGGGAAGTTAGAAGTGGTATCAAAGGGTTCTTAGCCAGGTTTCTTTTTGAAAAGGCCCATGAATGTTGGAACTCCCTTGACTTACAAGCTTTTGAAGAGGTTGTGGCCCTCCTTGTCTATGGTTTGGTGTTGTTCCCTAACCCAGATCAGCTTATAGATATCAGTGCTGTCCAGATCTTTATGTCCAGGAATCCTATACCTACGTTGCTGGGGGACATCCTTCACTCATGTTACACTCGAACCATGAGAAAAAGAGGTGTCCTTATGTGTTGCACTCCTCTCCTGGGAAGGTGGTTTATTTCGCACCTTCCACAATCAGTTTTGAAGAATGAGCGGGGTTTGAGGTGGTCACAACGGTTGATGACTCTTACACATGCAGATATACATTGGTGCCCTCGGTCCAGAGAAGATGTCACTATCATTGATCGTTGCGGGGAGTACCCTAATGTTCCTTTACTTGGAATCAGAGGAGGTATTACTTACAACCCATGCCTGGCTTGGAGACAGTTTGGTTATGCTCGGAGGGATGGTCCTCATGACATGTTAATTCCTGACATGGTTTTTGACTTCGACAACGATACTCAAGGACTTCGCCAGAGATTTATCAGAGCTTGGAGGATGCCCAGTAGGATAGACAGCAAGACACTGGGGCACAGGAACTCCATCCCGTTGGAACCTTATCTCAAGTGGGTACGCGCCCGCTCCCAGAAGTTAGTGATGCCTTATCCCCATATGCTCCCTGTAATCAAAGAACCAGTCTTGGAAGGAGAAGTGGCCTACACTATTCAGCACCCTGATATGCCCACATCCTGGGAAGAGATGCAGAAGAGCTGGATCCAGCTTAAGGAAGAACGGAATTCTCTTGAGACCAGTCTACATGCCAGTGAAAAGAAGGTCTTGGAGCTCACCCGCCTGTTGCATGAGGAGAGGAATCTCAACACTTACATAGCTCCAAAGAGGATGCGCAGAGTATTTTGGGATTGATTTACCTTTGTAATTTATGCCCATGAGGCTTTGATGTATTGAACAATTATTTCCTTAGTGATAACGTGTGTTCCTTTTTGTCTGCAACAAATTTGAACTTTCGAACCCTTGAATGCATTGCATAAACACATATCATTCATCATGTGCATAGCAGGTTTTTCCTCTTTTCAGGTTGCTTACAGTTCTTCGCTGTTTATTTCAGCATCATGAATCCTGACTCATCATCAACTGAGACATCCATCAAAGCTCTTCAGGCGCAGAATGCGCAATTTCAGGAATTAATCAAGGGTTTGGCTCAAGGCCAAGAAGAGTTGAAGGCTCTGCTCCTGAAGAAGGAGAAAAAGAAGAAGAGAAGAACTGTTCTGTTCAACTCGGGCCGAAGGTTTGGCAATGCTCTGCAGCATGAAGAGGCTGGTTCTTCTGTTGGCAAGAGTACTCCTCAAGAGGCAAGGGTTCCTAGTCCGGTAGTCTCCGACAACGAGACTGATTTTGATGAAGAGCAATACCCTCCGGCAGAAGACCGTTACAAGCAGCTGGAGGACAGGCTGAATGCTATAGAGATACAACAGGTACCTGGGCTGGATTTTGGAGATCTGGGTTTGTCCACCGGTGTGATTATTCCTCATAAGTTCAAAGCACCATCTTTCTCTAAGTATGACGGGGCGTCTTGTCCCAAGCTACATCTCAGGTCCTATGTTCGGAAGATCCAACCGTACTCAGCGGATAAGAATTTGTGGATCCACTTCTTCCAGGAGAGTCTTTCAGGGACTCATCTCGAATGGTTCTATCAGCTGGATGGGACCAAGGTTCGTAACTGGGAGGAGTTGGCTACTGCTTTCTATAAGCAGTATCAATATAATGCCGACCTTGCCCCTACACGTACCCAACTCCAGGGTATGTCGTTAGGTTCAAGTGAAGGTTTTAAGGAGTACGCTCAGAAGTGGAGAGACCTGGCTGGCAGGGTGCAGCCTCCGTTGACTGATCGGGAGTTGGTAGACATGTTCTTGGGGACCCTATCTGGGCCATTTTTCAACCATCTTATCGGGAATTCGTCTGCAGGGTTCACTGATCTGATTCTGACTGGAGAAAGAATTGAGGCTGGGTTGAAGTCTGAAAAGATTCCAAAGGGTGCATCGTCTAGTTCAGAGAAGAAACCCTTCAAAAAGGAGGCTAGTGCTGTATATGGCTCCCGGAGATCAGAAAGATTTGAGCGCCGCCAATCTGTCAGTGCGGTAACGATTGCTAAGCCTGCTGCCGCTCCTCGGCCAGCCAATCCTCAAAGGGCTGAAAGACCCCGGAGAGAGTTTACCCGTTTGAACATGACTTTGTCGCAGATCTTACCACAGTTGCTCTCAACCAACTTGGTGACCGTCAGGGAGGCTCCGAAGTTTCTAAATACTACATCTCCTAATTACAACCCGAATGCTCATTGTGCTTACCATTCAGATAGCCCGGGGCATTCTACTGACGACTATTGGGACTTAAGGAGCAAGCTGCAGGACCTTATTGACGCCAAGGAGGTACAGTTTGAGGCATCTGAGAAGCCTAATGTAGTGACAGCTCCCCTGCCTGCTCATGGAGTGAATGCTATTGGAGACGAAGAGGAAGTGGATGAAGCTGAGTTTGATAGCTGGATCTACCCGGCAACCGACAGTGGACTTAACAATTGGAGTGCAAAGGACAATCTATCTGTTTCTCTTGTTACTAAGTAATGAATCCCTATGTTTTTGGTATCTGTAATAAACAATAATAAACTCTTTGGCCCGGTGTCTTACCCGAGGCACCGTGGTTCTATTTGTGAGGGCATATAAATTGTCATTTCATATATCATAAATGAAAATCTTGGACGTTTTCTCGCATTGCAAATCTTATGCTCCTTTCCTGTCTTTCTTTCCTTTACATATATTTCAAAACAGCTGTATTTACACACACACTCACTCATACAGGTTTCAATCCACTCTGGATCTCACTGATAACGACCCTGCTACTGCCAGTTATGACTTCGAAAATCCGATCAACTTAGCCGAAGACGAAGGTGAAGATGATTGCGAAGTGCCTGGTGAGCTTGCAAGACTGTTGCTTCAGGAAGAGAGGGCAATTCAACCCCATGAAGAGCCAGTGGAAACAATAAACTTGGGTACTGAAGCAGACAGGAAAGAGGTAAAGATTGGTGCTAACCTAGAGCTCAGCGTGAAGCAACGGTTGACTCTAATGCTGCATGATTATATGGAGATCTTCGCTTGGTCCTACAAAGACATGCCCGGGTTGGATACTGATATTGTGGTCCATCACTTGCCAACTAAGGAAGACTGCCCTCCAGTTAAGCAAAAGGTCCGCCGTATGCGTCCAGAGATGTCCGAGAAGATTAAAGCCGAGGTTATGAAACATTTTGACGTTGGGTTCCTTGCAGTGACTTCTTACCCTCAGTGGGTTGCTAATGTGGTGCCGGTACCAAAGAAGGACGGCAAGGTCAGAATGTGTGTCGACTACAGGGATCTGAATAGGGCCAGCCCCAAAGATGACTTCCCTTTACCTCACATTGATGTCCTTGTTGATAATACAGCTCAGCACAAGGTATTCTCTTTCATGGATGGCTTTTCAGGTTACAATCAGATCAAGATGGCACCTGAAGACATGGAAAAGACTACATTTGTTACTCAGTGGGGCACCTTCTGTTACAAGGTCATGCCTTTCGGACTAAAGAACGCTGGGGCAACCTACCAACGCGCCATGGTTGCTTTATTTCATGATATGATCCATCATGAGATAGAAGTGTATGTGGACGACATGATCGCAAGGTCCCAGACTGAGGAAGAGCACCTAGATCATCTGCAGAAGTTGTTTGACCGGTTGAAACTGTACAAGCTGAGATTGAACCCGAACAAGTGCACCTTCGGGGTAAGATCTGGAAAGTTGCTAGGATTCGTGGTAAGTGACAAGGGCATTCAAGTGGACCCTGCCAAGGTCAAATCTATTCAAGAGATGCCAGTTCCTAGGACAGAGAAGGAAGTCAGAGGCTTTTTAGGACGCCTGAATTACATTGCTCGCTTCATCTCACACCTGACTGCTACCTGTGAGCCAATCTTCAAGCTGCTGAAGAAAGATCAGGTAGTACGTTGGAATGATGAATGTCAGGCTGCTTTCGACAGAATCAAAGAGTATCTCCAAGAACCACCTATCCTTATGCCACCGGTTGAAGGGAGACCTCTGATATTATATCTAACAGTGCTTGACAACTCAATGGGGTGTGTGTTGGGGCAGCATGACGAGTCTGGCCGAAAAGAGCACGCCATTTATTACCTTAGCAAAAAGTTTACCGACTGTGAGACCCGATACTCACTGCTTGAGAAAACTTGCTGCGCTTTGGCATGGGCTGCTCGCCGACTGAGACAGTATATGCTGACTCACACTACCTTGTTGATCTCAAAAATGGATCATATAAAGTACATATTCAAAAAGCCTGCTCTGTCCGGGAGAATAGCAAGATGGCAAATGATCTTGACGGAATACGACATTCAGTACACGACCCAGAAAGCCATCAAGGGAAGTGTGTTGGCAGACCACTTGGCACATCAGGCGGTCGATGACTATCAATCAATGAACTTCGAGTTTCCGGATGAAAGCATCATGATAGTAACAGATTGTGAAGTACCTAGACCGGATGAAGGACCTGAGGAAGGATCCCGATGGTCTATGCACTTTGACGGAGCCTCCAATGCTTTGGGTAACGGTATCGGCGCCATCATCATATCTCCTCAAGGTACTCATACTCCGCTCACTGCCCGACTATGTTTCAACTGTACCAACAACATGGCAGAGTATGAGGCGTGCATCATGGGTCTTCAAGCTGCGATCGACCTAAGAATCAAGTTTCTGAGTGTCTTCGGAGATTCCGCTCTCGTGATCAATCAGATCAAAGGAGAGTGGGATACGAAACATCCAAACCTGATTCCTTACAGAGAATGTGTGTTGACCCTGATCCCCCACTTCACAGAAATAACCTTTGAACACTTCCCAAGAGAAGAGAATCAGCTGGCGGACGCGTTAGCTACAATGTCTTCTATGTTCAAGATCAAATGGGATAATGAGGCTCCCCGGACCATCATCTGGAAACTGGACGAACCGGCATACTGTTGTGATCTCGAGACTGAGTTGGTGACTGAGAAGCCTTGGTACCATGAGGTGAAGAGATATCTGGAAGCTCAGGAATACCCTGAAGGTGCATCTATCAACGATAAGAAGTTCCTGAGAAGATTCGCAGCAAAGTTCTTCCTTAGCAACGGCATCTTGTACAAGCGAAACCATGATTCAACCTTACTGCGTTGTGTGGATAAGACTGAAGCAGAAAGAATTATGGAAGAGCTACACGAAGGGACCTTTGGTACACATTCCAGTGGACATACAATGGCTAAGAAGATCCTTCGGGCAGGGTATTATTGGTCCACAATGGAAGCTGATTGCTACCAACATTCCAGGACATGCCATAAGTGCCAGATTTATGCAGACAAAGTGCATGTTCCTCCAGTTCCTCTGAATGTTCTGACTGCGCCTTGGTCGTTTGCAATGTGGGGCATAGACATGATCGGTGAGATTAAACCTACGACATCCAATGGGCATCGCTTCATCCTAGTGGCGATTGATTATTTTACGAAGTGGGTCGAAGCAGCTTCCTATGCTACGGTAACCAAGACTGTTGTGGCACGGTTCATTCGACATAATCTGATCTGTCGGTATGGTGTCCCAGAGAGAATTATTACAGACAACGGTACCAATCTGAACAACAAGATGATCACTGAGCTCTGCGAGCAGTTTAAAATACAGCACCATAATTCTTCTCCTTATAGACCGAAGATGAATGGGGCTGTAGAAGCAGCAAATAAGAACATCATGAAAATCGTGCAGAAGATGACAGTGACTTATAAAGATTGGCACGAGATGTTACCGTTCGCTCTACATGGGTACCGTACCTCAGCCAGGACGTCAACCGGGGCAACTCCTTTCTCCTTGGTTTATGGTATGGAGGCAGTCTTACCGATTGAAGTGCAGATACCCTCTCTCCGGATAATGAAGGATGCAAATCTGAACGAGGATGATTGGATCCAGACACGACTTGATCAGCTCAACCTTATTGATGAAAAGAGACTTGCTGCTATCTGTCATGGTCAGACGTATCAGAAACGGATGATCAGGGCATTTAACAAAAAGGTCAGACCACAGGAATATCAAGTTGGGGATATGGTAATCAAGAGAATCATCCTTCCTCAGAGTGATCCAAGGGGCAAATGGACTCCTACGTACGAAGGGCCATTTGTGGTTAAACATGTGTTCTCAGGAGGAGCCATGATTTTAACCAACATGGACGGTGACGACCTTCCTCACCTCGCCAATGCAGACATAGTAAAAAGATACTACGCATGAAAAAAGACCCGCTAGGCTGACATGCCTAGGCAAAAATTAGGGCTTCCCGTCGAACCAAAAGGGTTCGGGCAAAATCAAGGGATGAAATGAAAAAATCTGTACACCCGGCAAGTCGAAAACCTGAAAAGGCGGCTTGGGCAAAAATGGGTATCCCGGTGGACTGAAAACCCGAAAGGGCGGTCCAGGCAAAAATTAGGGATAAAGCGTAATACTATGTCTCATTGGATCACTTTGCATCCAGAATCCGGTATCTACATCAAGCTCAGACGGCATCGATCAGTCAGCTTCACCTTCAACCAAGGTCATCAAGTGATGAGACGCTCGGAGATATAAAGACAATAGCAGAGTTGAAACCCAGTGGGATCATTCATTTCACACAGCTGTTTTATTTTTCTTTTGTACAAAATTTGTATAAACTCTTTTGCTCGGCGGCGTTCTCTTACTAGGACGTCAGCCTCTTGTACACAAAATGCCTATTTACAGGCCATTCAAAATCAATACAAATATATTTTCAGTTAAAAGTGCCAATTGTTTTTCTTTTTCTGTTTTGTTTTGCGAAGAACGTCCAAGGTTCAATTTGTGATATATGCGTTGACAATAATTTGCTAACTCATAAATATTTGCATACGAAACAAAGAATTAATTACAGGTAACACTAAGAAACAGGGGCAATAAAGAGTTGTCTAAGCAATCTAATTGTTCTGTCCTCCAAGGTACCAAGGTAGGTTCAGCTAAAGAACATAACCGGCATATCTCAATTCCCCAGAGAGTAAGCAGTCAGTACACTCTCTCCAAGTTATATTATCAGATCTTAAGGAAATTGGGTATCCTCCAGTAGATCCCAACATTCCCCAGCAGTATACATATATTCTTAACAAGCATCCCCGACAATCTTGATCTAAAGATTGTTCCCCGGCGGCGTATCAACATTCAAAGGAATCACTTCCCCAGCATATCAAAACTTCCCCAGGAAAGTCCAATCTAGTTCCCCCAGGAAAATTAGAATTCATCTCCCCCAAGCAGCAAGCTTATCCCCAGTAGATTCTGGAAGCTTATCCCTCGCAGAGCACGAACGCGTCGCCCGGCTTTATTTAAAGAGTTATTTCCTTAACCGGATATAACTGGGTTATCCTCAGCCAAAAGCCACAGAAAGGTCGTCGTCAACACAGTTCATTCTTATCCCCAGCGAAGTCTATCAACACTTCCAACACAAGAAAGGTATCTCCAGCAGGTTATTATCAACAATTCAGCAAAGTATCTCTCTCCCCACAGAGTATGGCTTCCCAGCAAGATCGCTAGAGTACTTTTCTCCCGCAGAGTAATTCATTCGCCAAGTTTATTCCCCAACGGAGTCATCTTCTCCTACCGGTATTCTTGCAATTATCATCCCCAGCGGAAGCAAAATCTATTCTTCAACATCAGCCCAGGAGTGACTCCCCGGCACCCGTCAAAGATTTACTTTCCTAGCCGAAAACATACATTCGTAAACAATCACATACATCATTATAGCATGCATATACGCATCATATCTTACAAATCTCATTTATATTGAGAACATCATTGCTTGGTCCATATCATGCATTGCATATGACTGACCTCTATTCTTCCAGGAAAGATTCAGCTAAATTCTCAATCATATTTTAAGATTCCAAGACCTAGACCGGTTCAGTTAATCAACTCCAAAGATTTCTTATCCAGTCCAAGGCCTTCTCTAGTCCAGTTGAATCGACCCCAAACAGATTTTTCTGATGAAGACTCAGTAGAAGTTACCAGGTTTTTCTCAAACGTCCGCTTTTGAGATTATAATTTCCTATGGTTCTCTCCCCAATGTTGTGGAGATGATAATTCCATCCCAGGTTTTTCTCAAACTTCCGCTTTTGAGATTTTAATTTCCTATGGTTCTCTCCCCAGCGGTGCGGAGATGATAATTCCATCCCAGGTTTTTCTCAAACGTCCGCTTTTGAGATTATAATTTCCTATGGTTCTCTCCCCAATGTTGTGGAGATGATAATTCCATCCCAGGTTTTTCTCAAACGTCCGCTTTTGAGATTTTAATTTCCTATGGTTCTCTCCCCAGCGGTGCAGAGATGATAATTCCATCCCAGGTTTTTCTCAAACGTCCACTTTTGAGATTATAATTTCCTATGGTTCTCTCCCCAATGTTGTGGAGATGATAATTCCATCCCAGGTTTTTCTCAAACGTCCGCTTTTGAGATTATAATTTCCTATGGTTCTCTCCCCAATGTTGTGGAGATGATAATTCCATCCCAGGTTTTTCTCAAACATCTGCTTTTGAGATTATAATTTCCTATGGTTCTCTCCCCAACGGTGCGGAGACGATAATTCCATTCCAGGTTTTTCTCAAACGTCCACTTTTGAGATTATAATTTCCTATGGTTCTCTCCCCAACGGTGTGGAGACGATAATTCCCTTCCAGGTTTTTCTCAAACGTCCGCTTTTGAGATTATAATTGCCTATGGTTCTCTTCCCGATCCTGCGGAGGTGGTAATCCCAAGTTTTTCTCAACGACTGCTGTTGAGGTTAAAAGTCACCCAAGGTTCTCTCACCGTTCCCGTTGAGGTAGTAACCACCCCTGTTTCCTTCATCATCTTTTTAAGCTCCAGACTCAGCTCCTGTAACCAGTCAGGACACATCTATACAAAGCATCTGAAAACTAGCTCCTGCAACATGTCAGGTACTCATTTTTTCTTTTGCAGGTATGCAAGTTCTCGCTAAGGAATCTCTTATGCTATCAACATCCAGATGGCATCTATAAGCCCATCATCCTATTCATCAACCTCTAAATGGCATCTATAAGCCCATTCCATCATCACACTGCTACTATGTGAGCGCAAATTTCTGGGCACTCTAGTGTTCAATCATCTTCTACCCTCGGATTACGAAAGGCACGTCAGCCAATCTGCATCCTCAGGTCTAAGAAGATTGAACAGGGGCAACTGTTGTACCCCAAAATTTGCCCTCCCATATTCTTCAAGAAATTGCCAAGTCAAACTTCAAAATCTCCCCAAGGGTTGCACAGTGTAAGAGCCTCATGAACAGTCAAAATTAGGGTTTTTATTCTGATCAAGAAAATGAAGTTTCCAAGGGTCCAATCAAGTCCCACATGTCTACAAATATGGTCAAGCATCCTCATACAAAATTTCAAGACTTTCAGCACAAAATTGCACAGTCAAAAACCCTAATTACACTACAGTCAACTGTAGGGGCAAAATGGTCATTTGGCAGTCAAAAGTTCAAATTTTTGGTCAACATCTCATTTTGAAGTCACAAACATCATTTGATCAATGCTTGATCATGATTCTCCAAGCTTGGCTCAAAAATCATCAAGATGCAAAAGTTTCCTTATTTGGACAGTTGAAAAAGTCAACTGTAAATTGACCAGGGCATAACTTTCACATGGATTATCAGAAAAATTCCATCCAAAGCTCATTTTGAAGAGAAAGACATTTCCTACAACTCATATTCATACTTCAAGTCCAATAAATGCTCTCACAAAAAGTTATTAATTTCAACATTATAGGTCATTTTCAAAAGTCAACAAAAAGGGACTTTAAGTCAAAAGCCATAACTTGAGATTGGTAAATCTAAATGACATGGGACCAAAGACATTGGTTATAGGAATCAAAGACCTTTCCAAAATGTCCAAGAACATGAGCAAATCTTAAAAATGGAGCAAGTTATGCCTTGTGGAAGTTGGGAAATTTTTGGATATTGTGAAAAGTCAACATTGATTCAAATGACCTAAAATTGCTAATGGGCCCATTTTTCTTCCACAATTCATTATCCCAAGCATGTGCACGACCATTAGGCCCAAAGAAAATATTCTCATTGGACACTCAAATTCGTGCATGACCAATTAGGGAAGGATTGGATATGATTTGGTATCAATTTGCATGAAAAGATTTGAAAATATCATGGCTTAAAAATCAAATCTCACAAACCATCAATGCAAGGATTTGGATTGTTTTCTTTGACCTAATTCACTCTATACTTAAGCCTGAACACAAACCTAATGCAAAAAACCACTAAGCTGCGCAGAAAACACCATTGGCAAACTTGACTTTTTGGTGAAAAACTTCAAATCTGAAAACAAGGTTGGAGGTTGATTCAAGGCATAAGAGTTGTTCAATCACCTTCCTGAAGCTTCAAGGAAGGATTCCCAATCGAAAACACCAACTCTAACGCCCTAAATCATCGTACAGAAGTCCAAATTTTCTTACTTTTTTTCATAATCGTGCTTTACAATTTACGCATATTCATGGCATTTTATTTATAGATTCATGCTAAGTAATGTGTTTTAAAGCTAACCATGTACTTTGATTAGATTTTTATGCACTGTATGCGAATTCACCATGGATGCAGATTAGGGTTTTACAAGCTTGAAATTGGGGGTTTCCAAACGCGGTAAAATTAGATCACCACAGTACCATAACTCAAATCAGCATGGTTGGACGATCATGAATCTACCCTCGCGCTCAATTTATGAGCATCCATGGCCTAATCGTTATTTTCTGTAATGGCATCTTAGGGAACGGGTTAAAACCGTTGCCAATGTTTTGATATTTTCAGGAAAACAAATAAGCGAGGAAGAAGATGATGCGTGGAAGGACACCATTGGAGCATTCAAATTTCGCGCGCTGACTTTCCATTAACCATTATTTTCTCATTATATTATTCTTCAGTTATTTAATATACAAGAAGCGCGTTCAGTACGATTGGCAAGGCATAAAACTGGAACACCGTGCATCCTCCAAATCAAGCTTGCCACGTCTATCTCAAGATCAATCAGAAGGCTAGAATCTGGAGAACACCATAAGCATAAGTCAACGAAGCTACACGTGGTCAATAAAGGTCAAAAAGGCCTCAGAATCTTGGGCCAGATTGCTAAACTTTCACCTCCACTTTGGGGACTGATACCCCCCTAGGTTTGCCATTTTTATTATTTTTTTTTCTATTAATTCTATTTTCTTTTTAATTATTGTTTTTAATTAATTTATTTTCATAATACACAAAAACCATAAAAAATCAGAAAAGATGAAAAATTAAATATATTTTATTTAACTAGTATTTTTTTGTAAATAAAGTCCATTAATTAATTTTAGTTTTAATTTAGGGTTTAATTGTAATGTTTTCATAATAAAAATCTAAAAAATATATACTTAGGATTTATGATAGTTTTATTCCTTTTTTATTTTATTTTTCTCTCATAATAATTAAAATATTAAATCTTTATTTTTATAATTAAATTGTATATAAAAATTAGGGTTAATTTTAGGTTAAAAACTTCAACATTTTTTTCATAATAAAACAAAAATTGTAGAATTAGGGTTAGCATTAATTTTAATTAATTCTTTTTCCATAAAAATCATAAAATACCAAAAATACCAAAAAGGGACAATTTCTTTTCCTTTAATTTTAATTAATTCATCGTTTTAATTTAATTTTGCAAAAAGGGTCCAACGCCTTCGCTTTTTTAATTCTTATTCGCATATTTATTTTATTTCTTTTAATATTGATGTATCTCTCCCAAGGCCATGTAACTAATTGCTCGCACTTTATTTTCTTTACTTTCTTTATTTTTCTGTCAAATCGGGTTCGAGAAATTTTGGCGATGTGGACCCGCGCCTTTTGTAATAGCTTATAATTTTTACCTTCTCGCAATTTTTTAACCGTTAATCAAGGCATGAAAGAATGTATGGACAAAACTAAAAACAAACGTTAGATCACCAATGACATGACAAAAGACAAAAATAAATGAAAACGACACACAAATCACACACCACCCCTAGGGTACGCCTCACTGTTGCCTTGCCTCGAAAGGTGATCGTCGAGTAGAGGATGTCTTAGTAAGTCCTCATGATCCGGGAACCTGGCATGAGGGTAGCTTCTAAGGTGTCTTTCCATTTCTCTGGTGATCACCATGTCCCGAACCTCGAATTGACCCGAAAACCTCCAACGGTGGTGCTACCTACCTCTCAATGGTGGGATGGCACTACTTTAAAGGACATTTACACAGACGAATTCCTTAGGGTAGGTAGGTTCTCTAGATACTTACTCTAATTTCAAAACAAATCAAAAATACTTTTCACACCGACACCTTTTTCAAAAAGCTTTCGAAAGCAATTTTTCAAACACTCTTGAGGACCGATACAAGAGTCGAACTGGAATTTTCAAAGAAACTTTTTAAAACCCACAGTTGAAAAGCAAACAAACCATTTTTGAAAACACAAATGAGCAAGTATCTAAGAGCCCATGGATAACCATGGATAGAAAGGGTGCTAACACCTTCCCTTTCTATAACCTACCTCCCGAACCGAGAGCAATCTCTATAAGGAATTTTTCTGTGCTTTTGTCCTTTCCATTTGGAGAAAATAAAAGACGGTGGCGACTCTTGCTTCCGCGACATTTCGCGAACCAGCGTTAAACAGTCAGTTCCAGATCCACCGATCACAGAACTGGCGACTCTGCTGGGGACTTAACTTAAAGTGAGGTGTACCTTAGGGTTAGTTCATAACTGTGTTTTCAATTGCTTTCCTTGTGTGCTTTAAATTGTGGGTTGCTTGGGAGTTCTATAGATCCTAACCCGGATCTGGGGGATACCTTCTTAGAAAGTAGCAACAAGGCCGTGAGGGAACTGTGCGGGGTATACCGACATGGTTGAAACAGTCTGCTACGTTGATGTGGCACTTTGGTGTGTACCGGTAACCCTTGAGTTCAGTCAAGGAGAGTACGGGGCCTCCGTGTGGTGTCGTGAAGCATCAACAGACCTTAGGAACCTTAATTGAACTATCTCGGCCTCTTTAGGGTAGTGAGATAACTGACTTTGGTGCAGTCCGAGGTTGGTTGATACTCGATACTACACTCAATTGAGGGTTGCTTTCCTGGAATATTTCGGTCGCCAGTTCAGTGGCTAAATCGAAACGATGAACAATGAAAGCAATCCCGTGATATTGGGACCCTTAGAACCCGGTTACTTTGATAGGACAGGTTGAACCCACCAACTTCAAGAGGGTACTACCCAGACCCCATGCTGGCCTTAAACCCTAAGGGCTTGTCTTGTGTGCCTTGTATGCCTTATATGTTTGTCTTTGTAAATATCTGTGGTGTGTTTAATCATAGCATCATGACATCATCCAGCATCATATGCATTGACTAACCATTTCAAGGGTTCAAATATTCATCTTTGCTCTTTGTTTTGTAGGACATGGAAACTGCTCGTAGAAAGACAATTTAAATCAGTCTTGTAAGGATCCCTCCTCAGCTTAAGGAGCTTATATCCAGGATTCCCGAGAACTCTTCATTCAGTGAAAGACATGGAAGCCTCATCATCTTGGTCAACACCAACATTAAGGAAGATATGATAAAGGTCCTGTTCCAATTCTTTGACCCTCTGCATCACTGTTTCACCTTCTTGGACTATCAGTTGGTACCTACATTGGAGGAGTTCTCCCGGTTCCTGAAGATCCCTATCCTTGATCAGCTACCCTTCAACGGTACGGAAAAGGAACCTAAGCTTGAAGAGATTGCTAAAGCCTTGCACCTACAGTCATCTGACCTCAAGGGACATTGGGAAGTTAGAAGTGGTATCAAAGGGTTCTTAGCCAGGTTTCTGTTTGAAAAGGCCCATGAATGTTGGAACTCCCTTGACTTACAAGCTTTTGAAGAGGTTGTGGCCCTCCTTGTCTATGGTTTGGTGTTGTTCCCTAACCCAGATCAGCTTATAGATATCAGTGCTGTCCAGATCTTTATGTCCAGGAATCCTATACCTACGTTGCTGGGGGACATCCTTCACTCATGTTACACTCGAACCATGAGAAAAAGAGGTGTCCTTATGTGTTGAACTCCTCTCCTGGGAAGGTGGTTTATTTCGCACCTTCCACAATCAGTTTTGAAGAATGAGCGGGGTTTGAGGTGGTCACAACGGTTGATGACTCTTACACATGCGGATATACATTGGTGCCCTCGGTCCAGAGAAGATGTCACTATCATTGATCGTTGCGGGGAGTACCCTAATGTTCCTTTACTTGGAATCAGAGGAGGTATTACTTACAACCCATGCCTGGCTTGGAGACAGTTTGGTTATGCTCGGAGGGATGGCCCTCATGACATGTTAATTCCTGACATGGTTTTTGACTTCGACAATGATACTCAAGGACTTCGCCAGAGATTTATCAGAGCTTGGAGGATGCCCAGTAGGATAGACAGCAAGACACTGGGGCACAGGAACTCCATCCCGTTGGAACCTTATCTCAAGTGGGTACGCGCCCGCTCCCAGAAGTTAGTGATGCCTTATCCCCATATGCTCCCTGTAATCAAAGAACCAGTCTTGGAAGGAGAAGTGGCCTACACTATTCAGCACCCTGATATGCCCACATCCTGGGAAGAGATGCAGAAGAGCTGGATCCAGCTTAAGGAAGAACGGAATTCTCTTGAGACCAGTCTACATGCCAGTGAAAAGAAGGTCTTGGAGCTCACCCGCCTGTTGCATGAGGAGAGGAATCTCAACACTTACATAGCTCCAAAGAGGATGCGCAGAGTATTTTGGGATTGATTTACCTTTGTAATTTATGCCCATGAGGCTTTGATGTATTGAACAATTATTTCCTTAGTGATAACGTGTGTTCCTTTTTGTCTGTAACAAATTTGAACTTTCGAACCCTTGAATGCATTGCATAAACACATATCATTCATCATGTGCATAGCAGGTTTTTCCTCTTTTCAGGTTGCTTACAGTTCTTCCCTGTTTATTTCAGCATCATGAATCCTGACTCATCATCAACTGAGACATCCATCAAAGCTCTTCAGGCGCAGAATGCGCAATTTCAGGAATTAATCAAGGGTTTGGCTCAAGGCCAAGAAGAGTTGAAGGCTCTGCTCCTGAAGAAGGAGAAAAAGAAGAAGAGAAGAACTGTTCTGTTCAACTCGGGCCGAAGGTTTGGCAATGCTCTGCAGCATGAAGAGGCTGGTTCTTCTGTTGGCAAGAGTACTCCTCAAGAGGCAAGGGTTCCTAGTCCGGTAGTCTCCGACAACGAGATTGATTTTGATGAAGAGCAATACCCTCCGGCAGAAGACCGTTACAAGCAGCTGGAGGACAGGCTGAATGCTATAGAGATACAACAGGTACCTGGGCTGGATTTTGGATATCTGGGTTTGTCCACCGGTGTGATTATTCCTCATAAGTTCAAAGCACCATCTTTCTCTAAGTATGACGGGGCGTCTTGTCCCAAGCTACATCTCAGGTCCTATGTTCAGAAGATCCAACCGTACTCAGCGGATAAGAATTTGTGGATCCACTTCTTCCAGGAGAGTCTTTCAGGGACTCATCTCGAATGGTTCTATCAGCTGGATGGGACCAAGGTTCGTAACTGGGAGGAGTTGGCTACTGCTTTCTACCGCCGCATAGTAAAGAAATCTCGTTCTAAACATGTTCAGCTTCACCTCAGAATTCACCACTCTAAGATACGCCACAACATTGTTGAAACTTCCCTCAACATTGGCCATACCATCATCCACGGCCAACTAGAGGCAAGCAACCAACTCTACTCGAGTCTTCAGACCCTTGGCCTCATCTGATTCATCCTCGACAGGGGCAGCCTCGACCCTCATAGTTGTGATTGTATCCTCGAGGGTCTTTTTTCCAGCACAAGAGTTTTACGCTCCTCAAACAACTTAGTCATGCTCTCTATCGATGCCTTATTTGCAGAATTCACCTTGTTGAGATCATCCTCGAGAACTGCTATTTTGGCCTAGGACTTCTTCAGCTCATCCTCCTGGGAAGAACCCTCCTCATCGTACACGACCGCCATCCCCAAAATCCTAATTAGAGCACCAATATCTCGGGCCACCATCGTCCACTTTCTCGGGTGATCCATCTCTTCGAGCACCAATGATTCAGCTTGATGAACCTGCAGAGAAGAGCCCTTGAAGAAATTCCTTTCGTGAAAGCATGGGGCATTTCAAACTTTCCCTTTTCTTGTTCACCCGTCAGGTCGACAGTGCCCTCAATACGTGGTCTCTTGAACCTTAAGAACACTGGCTGAGGAGAAGGGTGCCCGACAACTTGGCCAGTCAACGATGTTCCCGAACAAGTCTAGGGAGTCATTCCTGCATCACCCTGAGAGCCTTTAGCATAATTCTATGCCTTCTTCGCTTTAATAGCGGCCGATTTGACCATGTGCTTTTGAGCGACATTCATTTTTCTGCAAATAAACAATACACCATTAGCGAACAAAGGCAAAGGACCACGTGCACGGACCAAGACAAATACGAGACAACTACCTAAATACTTTATAGGTTCCTCACACTCGAGGAGCTCCTTAACATTTATAAGGCCAGGTTCAAACACTAGCTTCCCATCCTCGTCGACAACGGGCCGTCCCCCTTTTCCCACACATTGGACCGGGGGTATCCCTTCGACAAAAGCTAACAACTGCTTATAATTGGCCTGATCGTCAATGTTCAGCTGACCCACCTCCATTTCTAAATATTCTCTATATCAATGAAAATTGAACTTCTACACAAGCTCTTTCATAGCCTCGCTTCCTCAGTCAACATCGGTTGCCCGTTCAGCCTAAACTTAGGAACACTGTTAAACAAATTAAGAATCACCTTCTGTGACGCCGGCTGGACCAACAAGTACCTGTTCTTGAAATTCTGGACAGATTCAAGATATGCCTTAAATATCTTCCTGTTAGCTTACTTTAAGGAGACCCATCTGAACTGATTACCAACAGTGCTCCGCTGAATATGAAAACACTAGAAAAATAAAGGGACAGTGGCCTCAATCTTCAAATAATCACACACAATCTAAAAAGCCCGCAGAAAGGCTATGAAGTTGGGTTGAAGTTGCGAGGGAGTAAGATGAAGATAATAAAAAATGGCCACCTGTAGGTCGATGAAAGGAAGTTGGAGACCCATGTCCCTGAAAATGATCTCGTACATAAGAAGGTGGTTGGCATCATATTTCACACAAATCATGTCATACTTCCCAGGGGCATAAACAACCCAATCCTCCTCGGCGTTCCCCTGTTCCATCTCTACAGACACAACCATGCATGCATCACCCGGGTGCTCGGAAAAATGTGAGGTAATCTCCAGAGGACCCGGAGCAATCCAATCTACCCCTTCGGGGACCACAGGTACTTCATGTACAGGCGCATTTTGCCCAGAAACTTTGGGCTGCCCCAACGGGGTCTACCCGGACGTACTCTCTTTGAATGTACACGGGACAAGCGTGGGTCATCGTATAACCATGATTAGCAATGTTTCAAGGTATCTTAGCACTTTTATTTAGGGACTAAGATCATTTTGAAAGGCAACTTTTGATAGCGTCATCGAGGGACTATGATCTTGTATTTTTGCTTGTTTTTGCTAAGATACCTCACATGCGTACCATGGCCATTTCGTAAGGCAACCAAGTGGATTTTACCCTAGGGGTGCTTGTGTTCAAGTGTGTTGATTTTCATGCTTGATTTATCTTTGATTAGGGTTTTCTAATTGGTTGGTTTTAGTCTTTCCATTTAAAGCCCTAATTACTAGCATTTATATCTAAAGCGATAAATTGCGGGATTTAAAATTACTACGCTATTACAACACTTGTGGGAAGGGGTGTACAAATTACAAATGGGGATTGCTAGAAAATAAACCTAATTATCTATTACAACCATATTGAATTTGTACAAGAATTGAATAAATAATGTACAAAATGAATAAATATACAATCATGTAAATGGAAAGGGAAAGATCTTTGTTTGGATTTTTAAGAATGGGTCTTAACCTAATTAAAAAAAAGATTAGTGAAAATTAAATAAAATTAACTTAAACTAATTAAGAAAAGAAATTAATTAAAAAAATATTATTTAGGGTTTTTTATGAAAAGGTTTCTAAAAAATAGTATAAAAATTAATTAATTAAAATAAACCTAAGTTCTAAATAAATTTTAATTTACAAGAAAATAATATAACATAATAATTATCTAAATATTAATTAAGAAAAGGAAATTAATTTAATAAGAAAAATTGTTTTTTTGTTCTTTTTAGTTTTTATAAAGAGAAATAAAATATGAGTATAAAAAGTAATAAAATAAATATTTTGGATTTTTTTTATATTAATAAGAAAATAAAAAAATAATAATATTATTAATAATAATAAGAAGAAGAAAATATAAAAGTAAAAATAAACTAAAAAAAAAAAGAAATAATGGGCCAGGGGGGTGCTTGAAGCAAGGCAGGGAATTAGGAGGAACAAAAAGCCAGGCCCAAAGCTGTTAGGCCCAGGCGCCTGTTTGTGACAAAAAAAGAAGGAAAATAATGAAAAAATGCAAAAGGGTGCCAGTGGGGCTCGAACTCAGATCACTATAGTCACAGGCGCGCGCTTCTACCACTATGGTGGCTATACATCCGTTTATTAATATCAAACCATAAATATATATGGAAAACACGTTCCTGAAGACAACTTCATCTTCAACCTCACGCCCAGCCTGAACCTCTGTATCTTATTCAATTCTAAACCAAAATGAAAAATGTAAATAGGAAACTTGTGGAAAATTTCCTCACGATTTCAGAAATGCAAAGCAATAAAATTATAGATCAAAGACAAACATGAATTTTAATGGCCCTAATCTGAACCCTAAAAATTTCAGAAACTTCAAACTTAAAATTCTCTAAGCTCAAGCAACATAAATGAAAATTATGGACATGGTTAGCTTTAGAGCAATGATATCTACATTTTTCATTCACAAATAAACCATTAATGATGCTTGTATGAAGAGTTCAAAGTTGAGATAACTTACCTCAAAACTGGAAATCGTGTTCTGCAAATGAGCACTCACAAGGTGTTGTGATGATCAATATAGCTCCACTGAAGTCCCAGGAAGCTAATGAAATGATTAGCTTGGTTGGAGAGTGACTGAAATGGTCTGGAGAAGTCCACTTGTAGTGCTCTGTTTTTGGACTTGGAAATGGAGGAAGATCGTGTTACAGAACTGTAACAGGGTAAGGGATGGCTTCTAAATGATTTTTAGAAGCTTTTGGAAGCAAGAAGCCAAGAAACACACGAGTAGTTTTTGGTTTTGGGATTTTTGGCCAAAATATGCAACAATGGAAGTGTGAGATGCCAATATGTGTTCTTGGTGTTTTCAGGGGTTAAGCATGCATGGGATTTGTGACAAAATACTTGTGTATGTATATGCAAAAATCTTGAGTGCTTTTGAGAGTCAGAAGTACAAGTTACAAGCAAAATGCTATGTTACTTGATTTTCAAGAAAAGTGGGAGAACAAGTTTCAAGAGGAAGTACAAGCCTGGGCTGAGTGATTGTAAGTGTCTAGACAAGCTTCTATTGAGTTATGGGACTTTTATGATCAGAAGAAAGCAACTGCAAGGCTCAAGAACAAGTTTTGTGTAAAAAGATCAAAATGGCATTGTGCACTTTCTTCCCAAAATGGATATAAAGCATGGCCTTGCATTGAATGCTTGAATTGAGACCTCTAACAGATGTGAAAGAAATTAATTATGGAGTTCCTAACAAGTTTGAGACCTGTAAAGTAGAGATTATGCAGCATAGGTTTGAAATTTGAATCTTGTTCATCACAAAATGACTTGTAATTCAAGTGTGAAAACCCTAACTTCATCTCTTTAATTCTCCCTACTCAAAAATGATCTCAAGGAGTTCTTGGAAATTTTGGAAAGCTTGTAATGTGTTATACAACCCCTCTTTAAATAACTTTTGAAAATTCCCCTTGCAACTATATAAAAAAATGTCATGAAGATAGGTTAAAATCCTGGCCCAAACTAAGGCAAAATTTCACTAAGTGTCCAATTTCAAGACCACAACTTTATGAATTAATAAATTGAGATCCAAGCATTTTTAGGAGAAGTTGTAAAGAAATGTTATAGATATAATGGAGATCTAAAACTTTCATGTTGAAAGTTTCTTCTGAATTCTCTTGCATCATGGTGAAAATTGGTCCAAAGTTAAGAAAAAACATGAAGTTTAAACACTTAGAAAAATTTCTAAGTTAGAAAACTTTGACTTTTCAAAATAAAATATTGAATTTTTGATTTCTTGATGAATAAGTTTCATATTTTGACATGTTTAGATAAATTGTGATCTTTGACATTGAATTTTGACCAAAAAGTCAATGTTTGACTTTTCAGTGTACAATTAACTTTTTGATCAGTTGACTGAAAATTCACTATCAATCCAATTGAGCTTGAGCAATGTTTTAGGTCATGCCATTAGGTCAAAATGATGCAATTGATCTCTTGAAACCATGCTTCAAACCAACTGACCATTTGCTAGGTTAAAAATCAGAAATTGCCCTTTCTCAGTCAAAATCCTAATTTTGACCATTTTGCCCTTTTGATGATTTGATCAAATTTCTTAGGGAAATGTGGTCCAAAATTGATCAAATGATACATATGAGTTTATAATGTTAATGTGGATAAAAAATTATGAAGTTTGACAGTAAACTGGCCACAATTGACTTTTCCCCCAATACAGCTGATTTTTAGGTCAACTGCTCAATTGACTGAGCAACAGTGTGATCCAAGGCTTGAAACTTGACATGAGAAATCTTGGGGATCCATAATGATCTATTAAAGTCATTTGAAGCATTGAAAGTTCAATTATCCTTGTGCAATCTCAAACCCTAATTTTGGTCATCAATGCTTAAGGAGGTGTCTTGAGATGATCAATCCTAGTGCAGTCTTGAACCAAGAGAGATCCTTATGAGAAAATATTTGATAAATGAGAGGGCAAATTTTGGGGTACAACAGCTGCCCCTGTTCAATCTTCTTAAACCTGAAGAGTTAGATTGGCAGATCCGCCATTCGTGACTTGAAGGTGAAAGATGATTGAACACTAGAGTGCCCAGAAATTTGCACTCGAAGATGGATGGTGAATGGGCTAATAGATGCCATTTGGAGAAATGTTGGTAAACACTGGAAGAAGTGTCAGCATAAATCTCTTATTGATTTATACTAAAACTTGATGTTTTACCTGTAAGGAAAAGAGTTAGTACAATGCAGATGCCTGCATGATGTTCAACAGATATGGTATTATGTTAAATGTGTATGGTATGTACATGCTATGATGTATGAATGTGAGATGTATGTTTTTGTCTAGGAAAATAAATCCCTGACTGCTACTGAGGAAGTTCTGGGGGGTTGAATCCCTGATTGCCGTTGGTGATGAAGAATATGCATATCTTCAAACTTTATTGAAAGGATGCTTTTGCTGGGGGAAGATATACTCAATTGTTATCTGGTTGGATCCAGGCTTCACGATTGCTGAGGATGAAGTAGTCGACTGTTATCCGGTCGGATCCAAGCGTCACAACAACTTACTGGAGGAAGAGACGAATTAACTGTTATCTGGTCGGATTCCAGGCCTTGCAGAAAATTTCTTGAAATTGAATAGTTATATGGTCGGATCCAGGCTTCACAACAACTTGCTGGGGATACGGAAGTTAACTGTTATCTGGCCAGATCCAGGTTTTGCAGTAACTTGAAGTGATAACTACTATCTGGTCGGGTCCAGGTTTCATGTTTTTTTTGTTGAAAAGTTGTACTATTATCCGGTCGAGTCCAGGCTTCATAGTGTATCTCTGGGGATCACAGTTAATTGTTATCTCGTCGGGCTCCAAGTTTTACAATAAACTGTTTGAAAAACTATTATCTGGTCGGGTCCAGACTTTGCAGATTTCTGAGATTGATGAGGTCAATTGCTATCTGGTCGGGTCCAGGTTTCACAATAAACTGTTTGGGGATTTAGTTGTTATCTGGTCGGTTTCTAGGTTTCACAACAAATCTCTGAGGGTAATTACTATCTGGTCGGATCCAGGCTTCACAAAAACTTGCTTGAAAAGATGAAAATGAAAATCGATATTTGGTCGGATCCAGGTTTCACAGTAACTTGTTGGGGCAGAGGCAAATTCTACTGGGGAAAAGAAGTTAAACCTTGGTCAGATTGAGTCCGTGTTTTTTCTGTATCTTTGAAGAGTTAGACTACTATCTGGTCGGCTCTAGGTTTCATAGCATCTTGAAAATGAGATCAACTATTATCTGGTCGGGTCCAGGTTTCAGATAATCTGACTGTTATCTGGTCGGGTCCAAGCTTTAGTAATAACTTAGAGATTATGCTAATATTTGGTCAGGTCCAGGCTTCATAGTATCTTTTTGGAAATAGTAAAGGCTTTGCTGACGGCCTTACTGGGGATCAGTGGTTGTGGTCCTATGATTTGCAATAATCTGAAAGAAAAATTCAAACTGGAGAGTGTGGACTCAGTTGGGTAGGACAGACTCAGCTTGGGGAGGACACACTCAATTGGGGAGAATAGACTCTGTTTGGGGATAATAACCTTGGCTGGGGAAGATATACTCAGCTGGGGAAGACAGGTTCAGCTGGGGAACTTCACGGTGTCTTGATTGTTGTATGCTGAGGAAATTTGAACTCGGCTGGGGAGTTTTATGGTTCCTCGATTATTGTTTGGGAAATAAAACATGTTGGGGAAAGGTTTATTGCAGCCGTCCTTGTGGGGATAATGATAATAAGATAACTCTGTGGGGATATTTCATATACATTAAAGAGATGCTTACTGTTGCTTAGCAGGACACATGTCCCAAATAGTTTTAATTATGTTCATATGCATATGTTCATTCAATTTTAGTCATTGGACAAATTTGCATTCAAAACAAAGACATAAATTTTGCACTTCAAAGTATATTTGCATTGATATTTTGCCCATGAATAGGATTTTTTTGTACAGAGAGACGGAGACCCTAGTAAGAGAAAATCGTCGAAAGAAAAACAAAATTGAGAATGAAAACAAATAGCCACGTGAAATGATCTTATTGCCTTCCAACTCTACTATTGCCCCAATGCCTTCAAATGTCCATTGCCGTTTGATAGAAGTTGATTGGATTGATCTTGGATCGTTTGAACTTGGACCTTGGTGATAAAATGTGTTGTGTTGATTCCACGGGACATAGTCATACGCTTTTAATCCTTAACTTTTGCCTGGACCGCCCTTTCGGGTTTTCAGCCCACCAGGATACCCTTTTTTGCCCAAGTCGCCCTTTCAGGTTTTCAACTTGCCAGGTGTATAATCTTTTGCATATATCCCTAATTTTTACCCAAACCTTTTGGTTTGCCGGGATGCCCTTATTTTGCTTAGGTGTGTCAACCTAACGGGTCTCTTATGCATAGTATTTTTTAACTATGTCCGCGTTTATGGGATGTGGGAAATCCTCGTCGTCCATGGTAGTCAGCATCATGGCACTGCCAGAGGAAACTCTCTTGACAATAAATGGCCCTTCATAGGTGGGAGTCCATTTGCCTTTGGGGTCGCCTTGTGGTAAAATGATGTGTTTTATCACCAAGTCACCAACTTGACATACTCGAGGCTTGACCTTTTTGTTGAAAGCCTTGATCATCCGTTTTTTATACATCTGACCATGGAAAACAACAGCTAATCGTTTTTCATCAATCAAGTTTAGTTGATCCAATCTCTTTTGAATACACTCGTCTTCGCCTAGGCTTGCCTCATTCATAATCCGCAGCGAGGGGATCTGAACTTCTACTGGCAAAACAGCTTCTATGTCATAGACTAAGGAAAAGGGAGTTGCCCCAGTTGATGTTCTAGCTGAAGTACGGTTGCCATGTAGGGAAAATGGCAACATCTCATGCCAATCCTTATAGGTTACTACCATCTTCTGCACAATCTTCTTGATATTTTTGTTGGCCGCTTCGACTGCGCCATTCATTTTTGGTCTATACGGAGAAGAATTACGATGCTTGATCTTAAACTGAGTGTAAAGCTCAGTAATCATAACATTGTTGAGGTTAGTCCCATTTTCGGTGATGATCCTTTCGGGGATACCATAATGGCAGATGAGGTTATTTCTGATGAATTTGGCTACCACATTTTTGGTGACTGAGACAAATGAGGCCGCTTCGACCCATTTGGTAAAATAGTCGATATCAACAAGAATGAAGCAATGTCTGTTGGAAGCGGTGGGCTTGATATCTCCAATCATATCAATGCCCCACATTGCAAATGGACACAAAGCGGTCATGACATTCAGAGGGATAGGAGGTACATGGACCTTGTCAGCGTAAATTTGGCATTTGTGACAAATTCTTGAATGTTGATGGCAATCAGTCTCCATCGTTGACCAATAGTAACCAACTCTTAATATTTTCTTAGCCATCGTATGTCCACTTGAATGGGTACCGAAGAGACCATTGTGCATGTCTTCCATAATTTCCTCTGCTTCCTTCTTGTCCATACATCGGAGTAGAGTTGAATCATGGTTGCGCTTGTACAATATTCTGTTACTTAGGAAGAACTTGGCTGTAAATATTCATAAGAATTTTCGGTCATTGATGGATGCTCCTTCGGGATAGTCTTGTGCTTCAAGATATCTCATTACCTCATGGTACCAAGGCTTTTCTGCATCGGTGTCAAGCTCACAGCAATGTGCAGGTTCGTCGAATCTTTCAATTGTAATCATACGAGCTTCGTTGTCCCATTCGACCTTGAACATTGAAGATATGGTTGCTAAAGCGTCAACCAATTGGTTTTCTTCCCTGGGGAAGTGCTCGAAAGTGATATCTTTGAAGTGAAGAATTAGGGATAGAACAAGTTCCTTGTAAGGGATACTATTAGTGTGTTTAGTGTCCCAATCTCCTTTTACTTGGATGATCACTAGGGCAGAATCCCCGAACACATCCAAATGTTTGATCCTTATGTCAATAGCAGCTTTCAGACCTAAGATGCATGCTTCATACTCGGCCATATTGTTTGTGCAATCGAAGCATAGTCTAGCAGTGAAAGGAGTGTGGTAACCTTCAGAAGAGATGATCACTGCACCAATTCCATTACCTAAAGCATTGGAAGCCCCATCAAATACCATAGTCCATCGGGATCCTTGTTCAGGTCCGTCATACGGTCCAGATTTTGCACAGTCGGTTACCAGCATGATGTTCTCATCAAGGAAGTCGAAGTTCATTGACTAATAATCATCTACAACTTGATGGGCCAAATGATCTTCTAGTACACTCCCTTTGATGGCTTTTTGAGTCATATACTGAATGTCATACTCAATCAAGATCATTTTCCATCTGGCTATCCGTCCAAAAAGGGCAGGTTTCTCGAAGATCTATTTGATTGGGTCCATTTTAGAAATCAACAGAGTGGTATGAGTCAACATATACTGTCTTAGCCGGAGAGCATCCCATGCTAGAGCGTAACAAATTTTGTCGAGCAGTGAATATCTAGTTTCACAGTCGGTAAACTTTTTGCTCGGGTAATAAATAGCATGCTCTTTTCGTCTAGAATCGTCATGTTAGCCCAAAACACACCCCATAGAATTCTTTAGTACGGTCAAGTACATGATCAAAGGACTTCCTCCAACTGGAGACATGATAATAAGAGGTTCTTGTAGGTATTCTTTGATTTTGTCAAAGGAAATCTGGCACTCATCGTTCCATCTGACTACCTGATCTTTCTTCAAGAGTTTGAAGAATGGCTCATAAGTAGAAGTTAAGTGTGATATGAAACGGGAAATGTAATTGAGACGACCCAAGAATCCTCTAACTTCCTTTTCAGAATGAGGGATTGGAATTTCTTGGATGGCCTTTACCTTGGCAGGATCAACTTCAATGCCTTTATCGCTGACGACAAAACCTAGAAGCTTTCCAGATCGTACTCCAAACATGCACTTGTTAGGGTTTAACCTTAGCTTGTACTTCTTCAGCCTCTCGAATAATTTGTGCAGATGATCCAGATGTTCTTCTTCGGTTTGTGATCTGGAAATCATATCATCCACATATACCTCTACCTCATTATGAATCATGTCATGAAATAAAGCTACCATAGCCCTTTGATATGTTGCCCCTGCATTCTTTAATCCAAATGGCATGACCTTGTAGCAAAAGGTGCCCCATTGCATAACGAAAGTAGTCTTCTCCATGTCTTCGGGAGCCATCCTTATTTTATTATAGCCTGAGAAGCCTTCCATGAAAGAGAAGACTTTATGCTGAGCAGTATTATCAACTAAGACGTCAATGTGTGGTAGAGGGAAGTCATCTTTGGGGCTTGCCCTATTCAGATCCCTATAGTCTACGCACATGTGAACTTTCCCGTCTTTCTTTGGCACTGGAACCACATTGGAAACCCATTGAGGATATGATGTCACAACTAGGAACCTCGCGTCAAACTGTTTCATCACTTCAGCTTTGATCTTTTAGGACATATCAGGCCTCATGCGACGAACCTTTTTGTTTAACAGGAGGACAGTCCTCTCTTGTCGGCAGACGCTGAACTACGATGTCGGTATCCAACCCAGGTATATCTTCATAAGACCAAGAAAATACTTCCACATAGTCTTACAACATCTGAACCAACCTGCTCTTGACACTGCTTTCCAAGTTAGCACCGATCCTGATTTCTTTTTTATCTGACTCAATACCTAGGTTGATAACTTCAACTGACTCTTCATGCAGTTGAATAGATTTTTCCTCTTGTAATAGAAGTCTGGCTAGGTCTCTCGGTATGTCACAATCTTCCTCACCTTCGTCTTCTTCTTGGTTGATGGGACAATCAAAGTCATAGTCGGCAATAATAGAGTCATTGGAAATAGGATCCAGAGTGGATGTGGATCTGCAAAAGTGTGTGTGTGTGTGTGTGTGTGTGTGTGTGTGTGTGTGTGTGTGTGTGTGTGTGTGTGTGTGTGTGTGCATGTAAGATACATGGCTATTTTTGAAAATGTATTTTGAAAGAAAGGAAAGACAATGAACACAAATATTTGAATGCAAAAGAGTCCAATATACTGAATGATCATATGATTAGATGAATATAAATAAAACCCTTGACAAATGGACCAAAATTCCCCGGGCTAGGCACATGGTTGAAAAGTCATTATTAAAATATTACAAACAACAAGTTCTTGAATTGCAATAAAAGAAATAACAAGTAGATTACTCCTCAATAAAGGAGATGGGCACTAAGTCCTTTGTATGCCAATTTTTCAGCTCCTTTTTAGTTGGATACACCCATTCCTCAAATGCAGCCTCTTCATCAGAATCACCCATGGCATTGACTTTATTGCTTCCAATGCGGAGAGGCGGTTTTCCAGCACGAGCATGCCTCACCTCCCTCTGAGATTTGACAGTGAAGCCCAAACCAAACTTGTCTGCTTTAAACTGGATATCGAGGAGTTTCCCCCAAGTATCGCAGTTTCCTTCTTCAATTGTCGCACGGGCATCCTTGACTGAAACCATCTTTGGCGTGGTCTTAACAGTTTTAGACTCATTAGAAGAACACTTAGTAGCAGCAATCATCGGTGGTACGACCTCAAAGGCTTGGCATGGGGTTTCAATAAATTCTCCATCCATCTCTACGTACTTGAAAGAGTTAAGATGGATCACCATAAACTCCTCTTCTCCACAGACGGTGACTATTCTGCCCTTGACTAGATATTTGAGTTTCTGATGGAGGGTTTAGGTCACGGCCCCAGCTTTATGGATCCACGGGCGACCTAACAGACAAGAATAGGCAGGACGAATATCCATAATATAGAAAGTGGAGGTGAATATTTGGGAGCCCACTTTGATTTGAAGATCTACTTCCCCATGAACAGTCTTCTTTGATCCATTAAATGCCCTTACGATGATATCACTTGGCTTCAAGATTAAGTCTTCATATTCAAGACAGTCTGTTGTACCCCAAAAATTTCCCTCTCATTTATCAAGACTTTTCTCACAAGACTTCTTGGACTCAAAACAAGATTAGGGTTTGGTCAGCTCAAGACATCTCATCTTGCACTGATAACCCAAAATTAGGGTTTACGTTTGCACAAGGATTTTTGGACCACCAATGCTTCATGTGACTTTTATACATCATTTTGGACCCCTGATATTGCTTATGTTAAGTTTCAAGCCTTGAACCACATTTTTGATCAGTCAATTGGACAGTTGACCTAAAAATCAGTTGTATTGGGAAAAAAGTCAACCATGGCCAATTTACAGTCAAAATTCATAATTTTTTATCCACATCAACATTTTAGACTCATATGTACCATTTGATCAAGTTTGTATCACAATTCCTCAAGAAATTTGATCAAATCATCAAAAGGACAAAATGGTCAAAATTAGGGTTTTGACTGAGAAAGGGCAATTTCTGATTTTTAACCTAGCCAATGACCAATTGAGTTCAAACATGATTTAAATGGTTCAATGGCATCATCTTTACTAAATTATATGGTTTAAAATATCTCAAGTTCATTGGATTGACAGATGAAATTTGCAGTCAACTGATCAAAAGTCAACTGTACACTGAAAAGTCAAACTTTGACTTTTTGGTCAAAATCAAGTGCCAAGGGTCATAATTCATCAAGATATGGAAAAATATGAAACTTGTTGACCAAGAAAACCAAATTTGCAAATTAGGGTTTTAATTTGAAAATTTTCATAACTTAGAATTTTTCTAAGTATAAAAGTTTTCTTATTTTTTCTCAACTTTGCACCACTTTTTCACCATGATGCATTTTGATTCAAAGAAAACTTCCAACATGAAAGTTGTCGTCCTCCATGAAATATACAACTTTTCTTCACAAACTTTTCCCTAAAGATGTTTGGATCTCAAGTTATAAATTTGTGAATACATGCTCATGAACTAAATAACTTAGTGAAATTTTGCCCTAATTTAGGCAGGTTTTGGACCCAACTTCATGGCAACTTTTCACCTAGTTCCAAGAGGTATCTCAAATTTAATTTCAAAGATGTATTATGGATCACATTGCAAGCTTTCCAAAATGTCCAAGAACTCTCCAAGATCATTTTTGAGTAGGGAGAATCGAAGAGAGGAAGTTGACATTTTCTCACTTTTGTTCAAGCCATTTTCACATAGAATCAAGTTGCATAGAAAACCTATGATGGTTATATCTTGCTTTATAGGTCCTAAGCTTGCTATACACTTCATAATTAAATGCATACTCAGAAGCTAAAGCCTTTATCTTTGCTTTGGAAGCTTTACACAAGATGTATTTCCATTTTGGGCAAAAAGGTTACAATGCCATTTTCATAAACATGAACTTTTGCAACTTTGTCAATCTTGAGCATTGAACTTGTCCCTTTGATGCATAAAAACTCTACAGCTCTCAAGAAAATTGTACAAGATCATTTCAGCCCTCAATCAAGCTAGTACAAGCATGTGGGATTAGTCTTGTCAACTTTACTTCAAGTACAAGAAAATTGGCAAAAGGTCCAAAGCTTGCACAGCTAGTAAGGGCTGACTTTGGATCACTTCTATACAAATATACAAATTTTGTACAAGGCATAACACGCTTGGTTTTGACTTGAAACACTCTGAAACTAAAAAATACCACAAAACTGCTCAAGCTCACAGTTTTCTGCAAAAGCACAGCCAACACTCATTTGGCTCGTGCGTTTTGTGTTTAATCACTTTAAACATCTTATACACTTGCTACCTAGCCAATCCAAGCCATCACCCTGGTTCTGTAACCCCTGTTTTAGCATCTGCCATTTTCAATTTGGAAGCTTGTACTTGGACTTGGTCAGAGAGTTCCAGCCATCCTCAGAGCAAGATAAGCATTAGAATAGGTTCAGGGAAGTTCAAGGAAGCTTAAACAATCACCAGGCCTCCATTAAAGTCCCTACATTGTCCTGCACGATTCCAGCTGAAGGAGGTATTTTCTTAAACTCTATCTCTCTAAATAGGCAACCTCAAGCTAAGATTTATGAAGGAAAAATGTAGTCCTTATCATAACAAAGTTGTACATACCATTACTTTGCATTTATATTACTTGTGCTAAGAGAATTTGAAATTTGAAAACTCTGAAAAATTTAGGTCACGAATTAGGGATTCCAAAATTCTCTTTAATATTTAAGAGTTAGGTTACATAATTTATATGGTTGGAATCGTGAGCTCAAATGCCACATTTTTCATGTTATGAGTTTTTGTTTTTATGCAAGCATTAGCAAGTTACAGGTTTGAACTGGAAGCGTGTGAAGAGGATGAACGAAGGACAGGGATGAAGTGGTTCTGGGCTTTTTTGGCGCCTTGGCCTTTTTGCTTTTGCTATTTGCACCCCCCTGACTTGCTACTACACCCCCCTGACTTGACTATTTTATATATTTTTTTTTTTATATTTTCATATTTTATACTTTCATTTATTTTTCTTAATGATAAAAAATACCAAAAATTGATTTATTTATTTTCACATTTTTATTTTATTTTTTTATTATTTTCTCACATGAAAAATAGTTTATTTTGATAAATGAAATTTATTTTCTTAAATAACTTGTAAACATAATTAAAAATATTTAATATTTTCATTATACATTTTTATACTCATAAATACTTATTTTCTACACATATTTAATTTTTAATATTTAAACATAATATTATTTATTATTTTTATACAAAAAATATACAAGTTAATAAACATAGAACATTATTTTCTTTTAATTAAAAACTAGGGTTTAAGCCCCTTCCAAAAATAAATATTATTTTTTTTCCTTTTTTAGGTTTAAATTAAACATTTTTCATACAAAAACAAGACATAAAACATTTTATTTTACATACATATTGCATTGCATTTTAAATATTTGTCTTATATTTATTTAAATTCGCGCACATTCGATTTGGTTGTAATAATATATTTAGCTTTATATTTGTGCAAATCCCCATTCAAATGTGTATTCCCCCCTCCCATAAAAATTGTTGTAATAGCTTAGTTTATTTTACGCAATTTATCGCTTTCATATGCCATGATTAGTAAATTAGGGTTTGCATGACAAGAACAAAAACAAAACAAATAGAAAAACCCTAAATGCAAGACAAAAGCATGAAAATGACACACTTTGCACACAAGCACCCTTATAGTTTCTCCCACTTGGTTGCCTAAAATAAAATGGCCATGTTACGCATGCGAAGTATCTTGGCAAAATAAAACAAATATAAAGATCATAGTCCCTCGATGACGCTATTCAAAGTTGCCTAAACAAAATGATCTTGGTCCCTCAAAAATGCTAAAGATACTTGGCAATATTGCTATCATGGTTATACGATGACCCACGCCCGTCCCGTTTACATCCAAAGATAGGGTTTCTTACCAAATCAATGGTAAGTCAACAATGTCAAAGGAATAAAAATGCACAAGAAAGAAATTTGAGTAGGTAGATAGCTTCTAAGTTACTTGCTCAATTTCAAACAATCCTTGCTATTTTCCAAAACAAACACACACACATTTCAAAAGATCTTACAAAACATTGAAAACATTTTCAAAAGACAAACATCTTTGTATACATTCTTACGAACGAGAATCATTACAAAGATTTCCTAAACAATGGCCTCTTTTACAAAATATTTTCAAAATAACACCAAACACCATTTCAAACAAAACAAAGCAAGTGATCTAAACAAGTAACTAAGAGCCCATGGAAAACCATGGATGAAAAGGGTGCTAGCACCTTCCCTTTTCATAATCTACCCCCCGAACTCAAGAAAACATCTCAAGGTCTTTCCTGTGCTTTTTTTACCTTTCCTTTTGGATAAAAAAAAAGTCGGTGGCGACTCTTGCTAACCGCGACATTTACGATAAAACGCAAAACCTCAAGTCAGTTCTCCCACCGCATCACAGAATTGGTGACTCTGCTGGGGACAATTCTAAAAATAGGGTTAACTTAGGGTTTAGATCACCTTTATTTGCTTACATGGTTTGACTTGTTTGCTTTACAATTATGGTTCTTTGTTTGGGTTTAAATCCTCCACCCAGATTTGGGAAACATTATAGGTAAATAGCAATACATTGTGGAAACTGTGCGGGGTATACCGACATGGTCTAAGTAATAGCTATATTAGTGTGACATATTTGTGGGCACCGGTAGCCTTTGAGTCAATCAAAGAGAATACGAGGCCGCTGAGTGATGTCATGAAGCACTAATGAACTTCTAGAACCTTTACTTGACCAACTTGGCCTTTTAGGATGTAGTGAGATGACCGGCTTTGGTGCAGTCCGAAGTTGGTAGATACTCGATACTACACTTATTGAGGGTTGGTTTCTTGGAATATTTCGGTCGTCAGTAAATGGGTTTGAACTGAAACAATGAACAAGGAAACAATCTAGTGATATTGAGCTCCTTAGAACCCGATTACTATTGTTAGGACAGGTTGAGCCAACTAAACTTAAAGAGGGTACTTACCTATGAAACCCCATGCAAGCCTAAACTAAGAGCTTGTTTGATTTGTTTGTATATGCATGCTTGTACATAAACATCATGAACCTCATATGCATTCACTAACCATTTCAAGGATTTTGGAGATTCATCTTTGTTCTTGTTTTGTAGGTTATGGATTCACTTCGCAGGAAAACTATCCAAATCAACCTTGTAAGAATTCCTCCACAACTCAAGGAGCTAGCTTCAAGGATCCCTAAGAACTCTCCATTCACTGAGAGACATGGTCGTCTACTCAACTTGGTCACTTCCAACACAGAGGAGGATATGATGAAGGTTCTCTTCCAATTCTTTGACCCTTTGCACCATTGCTTCACATTTCCTGACTATCAACTTGTGCCCACTTTGGAAGAATTCTCTCAACTTCTGAGGATTCCTATTCTCAATCAACTACCTTTCAATGGTACGGAAAGAGATCCAAAGCCAGAAGAGATTGCTCAAGCCCTGCACTTGCACTCATCTGATGTCACAACTCATTGGGAAACTAGAAGTGGTGTCAAAGGCTTCTTGGCAAAGTTTCTGTTTGAGAAGGCCCAAAGCTGTTGGAATTCCCTAGACTTGCAAGCTTTTGAGGAGATTGTAGCTCTTCTCATCTATGGGATGGTTTTGTTCCCTAATCCTGACCAACTCATAGATGTGCGCGCTGTCAAAATCTTCATGTCTTGCAACCCAGTGCCTACATTGCTTAGGGATATCCTGCACTCTTTTCACACTCGTACAATGAGGAAAAGAGGTGTTCTTATGTGTTGTACTCCTCTCCTGGAAAGATGGTTTATTTATCATCTTCCCCAATCAGTCTTGAAGAATGAGCAAGGTTTGAGGTGGTCACAAAGGTTAATGACACTTAAACATTCAGATATTCATTGGTGTTCTCGATCCAAAGAGAATGTTATTATTGTTGACCGTTGTGGGGAATTCCCTAATGTCCCTCTACTTGGAATTAGGGGAGGCATCACCTACAACCCATGCTTAGCTCTAAGACAGTTTGGTTATGCCCGAAGGGATGGCCCACATGATATACTTATTCAAGGCCTGGTATTCGACTACGACAACGACGATCAAGGACTTTGCCAAAGATTCATCCAAGCTTGGAGGATGCCAAACAAGGTGGATAGCAAGACTTTGGGATACAAGAATTCCATCCCTCTTAAGCCTTACCTCAAGTGGGTACGAACCCGCGGTCAAAGTCTTATGATTCCTTATCCCTCCATTCTCCCAGTGATTATAGAACCTTTTAAGGAAGGAGAAGTTCCATACACTATCCTACATCCTGACATGCCTACATCACTCGAAGACCTACAAAGGGATTGGATACAGCTCAAAGGAGAGCGCGATACTTTCGAAGCCTAATTCTACACAAGCGAGAAGAAGGTTTTGGAACTCACTCGGCTACTTCACGAAGATCATACTCTCAACACCTACATTGCACCAAAGAGGATGCGCAATGTCTTTTTACCTTAGAATTTTGTATTATTTTGCCCAAGGGGCATTGATGTACTCAAATTCTATCTTATTAATATGACGTGTGTTTCTTTTTTGTTTAAAACAAATTTGAATTTTTAAATCCTTGAAAACATTGCATGAATACATATCATTCATCATAAGCATAAACAGGTCTTTGCAACAAGTTTCCTCATCTCTCTACTGTTTATTTCAGTACGATGGATCTCGAACAAACGGTCAAAGACTTACAAGCTCAGAATACACAATTTCAACAGTTACTCATGACCTTAGCTAAGGGGAAAGAGGAGCTGAAGACTCTGCTAGAAAAAGAGAAAGAGAAAAATAAGAAGAAGCCAGCTGGTGTGGTAATCATGGGCAGAAGATTTCAGGGACAAGCTAGAAGGACCTTAGATTTTCCCACAACATCCGATGAAGGGGAAAGAAAAGGAAAAGGAACGGCAGTACCATCCGATTCTGAAGAAGAAGAAGAGGAAGAGGAGGAGGACTACTCTGAACAACAATACCCTCCGGCTGATGACAAGTACAAACACCTTGAAGAGTGGTTAAGCGCTATGGAAATCCAGAGAGTACCAGGGCTAGATTTTGAGGAGTTAGGGTTGGTGTCAGGAATTGTGATCCCGCCAAAGTTTAAAGTGCCACTATTTACCAAATATGATGGGGTGTCTTGTCCTAAAATGCACCTCAGATCATATGTCGGGAAGATTCAGCCACATTCTGCCGACAAAGACTTATGGGTCCACTTTTTCCAAGACGGTTTATCAGGAACGCAACTTGATTGGTTCTACCAATTAGAAAGGGCTGACGTCCACAATTGGGAGGACCTGGAAGCATCTTTCTATAAATAATATCAGTACAACACCGACTTGGCGCCTACCCGTACTCAGCTTCAGAGTATGGCTATGGTTTCTAATGAGGGTTTTAAAGATTACGCGCAAAAGTGGAGAGATCTATCTGGAAGGGTGCAACCTCCTCTATCTGAAAGGGAGTTAGTGGACATGTTCCTGGGAACTCTATCAGGCCCTTTCTTCAATCATCTGATTGGGAGTTCTTCTGCAGGGTTTATTGAGTTGATTTTAACCGGCGAGAGGGTGGAGGCTGGTATAAGAAGTGGGAAAATTCAGAAGGACACGTCTGCCTCTACAACTGTAAAAAAGCCCTTCACTAGTAGGAAGGAAGTATCTGCTATCCATTCACAGAGGAATCATGGAAGAACCGAACATCGACCAACGGTGGGGGCCGTTATGATTCCAAAGCCTACATCAGACCAGCCAAGAAATAACCAGCAAAGGGTGGAAAGGCCAGTTCGGCAATTCACCAAGATTAACATGACTCCAGCTCAAGTTCTACCACATCTTCTGAAGTTGAATCTGGCCACTTTAAAAGAGGCCCCAAAGAATCCCAATACTGCGTATCCATATTACCATCCGAATGTCAGGTGCGCATACCATTCTGAAAGTCCAGGGCTCGATACCAACAATTGTTGGGCTCTGAAGAACAAAATCCAGAACTTGATAGATGCGAAGGAAGTTGAGTTTGAAGCGCCTGAGAAACCAAATGTTATTTCCGCTCCAATGCCTAGGCATGGTAACAATGCCAACGCTATTGAAGAATATTTGTTTGTTGCTACCATGGATGAACTGTTAACTCCGCTCCCGATTATTAAGTTGAATTTGTTGAAAGCTGGCATATTCCCAGGTTGTGACAAAGACTGCCATGTTTGCCTATCCTCATCATTTGACTGCCCTCTGTTGAAAAAAGGTATCCAACGACTGATGGATAACCAATAAATTCTGTTTGAGAATGCTCCTATTTTACCCGTTCCAGTTAAATAAGTTTCAATTATAACCATCTATACCAATCCTTCTAGGGCCCCTAAAAGACCCGTTAGGATTACACCTGCTCCAAAGACTACTCCACTTAAGATTACAATGCCCGGGCCAGCCCCGTACAAATCAGATAAAACAGTACCATGGAATTATGGTGGAGAAATCTACTACCATGGTATTAAATAGGATGAACTGACTGCCGAAGAAGAGAGCTCCGAAGAGGACAATTTCGACATTAGCAATATTTCCAGAACAAGCAAGATTACCCGCAGTGGTAGAATCTTCTCTCCAGAGATTGCCCCTCCAACGACAGTCTTTGGACCCGTGGCCGTTCCGAAGATTACCTCTGCACCGGTGATTGTACCTGCAAGCGTACCCACCGACAAAGACAACACAATCCCTATTCCTACTTCCACTGCTGAGAATAAAGGAAAAAACGTTCAAGAGGAGCCTGTCCGGACGAAGGCTCAATCACTAGCTATTCCTGAAACATCCAAGAAGGAGATGGAAGAAATATTGAGGATAATAAAAAAGAGTGATTATGATGTGGTTGAACAGTTGGGGCAAACCCCTTCCAAGATCTCTATGCTAGCTCTGCTGCTGTGCTCTGAAGCACATGCCAAAGTTTGGTAAAATTTCTGAAGACAGCTCATGTGCCGCAAGAGACGTCTGCTGACCAGTTCCAAGATTGTGTGGCCAGTTTGACAGCTGATAATGGCCTGGGTTTCTCTGATGTTGACTTGACACCCGGAGGGAGAAAACACAATGAGGCATTACATGTCTCAGTGGAGTGTAGAGGAACAACCCTAGCCCATGTCTTGGTTGATACGGGGTCATCTTTGAACGTCTTACCGAAAAAAGCCCTTGATAGATTGGATTGCAAGGGGATGACTTTAAAACCCAGCAACATAGTGGTGAGAGCTTTTGATGGTTCGAAGAGGATGGTCCATAAGGAGGTGGACATCCCAATAAAGGTGGGAACTCAGGTTTTCAACTCAACCTTCTATGTGATGGACATCCGCCCTTCTTATTTCTATCTGTTAGGACGCCCCTAGATCCACAATGCCGATGTTGTCACCTCCACATTGCATCAGATGCTAAAGTACCCAATCCAAGGAAAGATCATAACTGTCCATGGGGAGGAGGAGTATATGATTAGTCATCTAAATTCTTTCCGATATGTGGAGTTAGATGGCGAGTTCATTGAAACCCCTTTCCAACATTTTGAAGAAGTCTCTCCAGAAGTAGCAGCGACCAAGGCGGTATCCTCGATTCCTAAGATCACTAGACCTCCACCTCAGATGTCATCTCTAAAGGATGCAAAGGCAGTAGTGGAAGAAGGGGGATGCACCATCTGGGGGAAGCTTCCAAACATTCCGTACAAATCAGACAAGTTTGGCTTGGGGTTTACTTTGACTGCTCAGAAGACTGTGCGCCGTGCCCGGGCTGGGGGGCCACCTGTGAAGATTAGCAACCAAGGGGTCAATGCAGTAGAAGACAATGAAGAGGATGGCAACCTAGAAGATTGGATATTTCCTACTGTCAGCGGAGGACTTCGCAACTGGGAAGCAAGAGACTTCATTCCAATAACTTTCATCTCTCAGTAATTTATCTTTTACATTTCTGTTGGACTTGTAATATTCACGAACAATTCGCACTTTAAAAACCTTGTGTCTTACCCGAGGCACAATGGTCCATTTGTAAGGGTTTTTATTTCATCTACATATGACATTCAATGAATCATGGACGCTTTTTCACATATAAACCTTTTGTGCGCATTGTCTTTCTTTTACATTTTATTGTTTTAAGATGGCTATACCCTTACACACACCCACACTCACAAATGCAGGTACCCTTCCATTCCAGATCCCATGGGTAACGATACTGCTATATCCTTTAGTGACTTTGAAGATTTGATCTACCAAGCCGAATACAAAGGTGAGGAAGATTGTGAGGTGCCAGGGGAATTGGCCAGACTATTACAACAAGAGGAAAGAGCTATTCAGCCTCATGAGGAGCCGTTAGATACAATCAATTTGGGTACCGAGGAAGTTAAAAAGGAAATAAAAGTGGGTGCCAATCTAGAGCCGAGTGTCAAGGAGCTCCTAATTCAGCTGTTGCATGATTATGTTGAGATCTTTGCCCGGTCATACGAAGACATGCCGGGACTTGATACAGACATTATGGTACATCGTCTACCCACAAGAGAAGACTGTCCACCAGTGAAACAAAAAGTCCACCGCATGAGACCTGACATGTCAGAGAAGATCAAAGCGGAAGTTATGAAACAGTTCAATGTTGGATTTCTGGCTGTCACTTCTTATCCTCAATGGGTAGCCAACATTGTTCCCGTGCCTAAAAAGGACGGCAAAGTAAGAATGTGTGTGGATTATAGAGATTTAAACAGGGCCAAACCTAAAGATGATTTTTCACTTCCACACATCGACATCCTGGTTGATAATACAACCCAGCACAAAGTATTTTCTTTCATGGACGGATTCTCAGGCTATAACCAGATCAAAATGGCGCTTGAGGACATGGAGAAAACTACATTTGTCACATAGTGGGGTACGTTCTGCTACAAAGTGATGCCATTCAGACTGAAGAATGTCGGAGCAACCTATCAACGCGCCATGGTAGCTTTGTTTCATGATATGATACATCATGAGATAGAGGTCTACGTAGATGACATGATAGCCCGATCACAAACTTAAGAAAAACACCTGGATCACCTGCAAAAGTTGTTTGTCAGATTGAAGGAGTACAAGTTAAGATTGAATCCAAACAAGTGCACATTCGGAGTCCGGTTCGGTAAACTCTTAGGTTTCATTGTCAGCAACAAAGGCATCGAGGTTGATCCTGCCAAGGTTAAAGCAATACAAGAAATGCCTGCTCCTCGTACTGATAAGGAAGTCAGAGGATTCTTGGGACGCCTAAACTATATTTCCAGATTCATTTCTCACCTAACATCTACTTGTGAGCCAATCTTCAAACTGTTGAAGAAAGATCAAGTAGTCAGATGGAATGATGAATGTTAGATTTCTTTTGATAAAATCAAGGAGTATTTGCAAGAACCTCATGTCTTGATGCCACCAGTCAAGGGAAGACCACTGATCATGTATCTTACTATTTTACAGAACTCAATGGGGTGCGTATTGGGGCAGTATGACGAGTCTGGCCGAAAAGAGCATGCTATTTACTACATGAGCAAAAAGTTTACCAACTGTGAAACCAGATATTCACTGCTTGAGAAAACTTGTTGCGCTCTGGTATGGGCTGCTCGCTAGCTAAGACAGTATATGTTGACTCATACCACTTTGCTGATATCTAAGATGGATCCAATAAAGTACATCTTTGAGAAGCCTGCTCTGTTTGGGAGGATAGCTAGATGGCAGATGATCCTAACAGAATATGACATACAGTACAAGACCCTAAAAGCTATAAAGGGCAGTGTGCTAGCTGATCATCTTGCTCATCAAGCTGTAGAAGATTATCAGTCCATGAAGTTTGACTTCCCTGACGAAGACATCATGACATTAGACGACGGTGAGGAAATCAGGCCATATGATGGATCTGGACAAGGATCCCGATGGACCCTATTCTTTGATGGGGAATCCAATGCACTTGGTAACGGTATCGACGTTGTACTCATATCTCCGGAAGGATGCCATACTCCTTTTACTTCCAGACTTTTCTTTAACTGTACGAACAACATGGCGGAATACGAAACATGCATATTTGGTCTCAAGGCTGCCATAGACTTGGGAATCAAATCCTTAATGGTGTTTGGAGATTCAGCTTTGGTTATCAGTCAGGTCAAAGGAGAATGGGACACTAAGCATCCAAACCTTATCCCTTACAAAGAACATGTCTTGACATTGCTACCACATTTTGAGCAGATTACCTTCGAGCATTTACCGCGAGAAGAAAATCAGCTAGCAGATGCTCTAGCTACAATGTCATCTATGTTTAAACTTAATTGGGATAACGAGGCTCCCTAGATCACCATTGAACGAATGGACGAACCAGCACACTGTCACGAGATTAATACCAAAGAAGTAGTGGACCAGTCGTGGTTTCATGAAGTCAAAAGGTATCTCGAGGCTCAAGAATATCCAGAAGGAACTTCAATCAAAGACAAAAAGTTCTTAAGGAGATTCTCAGCTAAGTTCTTCCTAAGTAATGGCATCCTGTACAAATGTAATCATGATTCTATTTTGCTCTGTTGTGTGGATAAGATTGAAGCTGAAAAGACCATGGCTGAATTGCATGAAGGTACCTTTGGAACTCACTCTAGCAGGCATACGATGGCGAAGAAAATCCTACGGGCAGGCTATTATTGGTCTACCATGGAAGCAGACTGCTATCAACACTCCCAGACCTGTCATAAGTGTCAAATCTATGTAGACAAGGTGCACGTGCCTCCAGTTCTTCTAAATGTCTTAACAGCTCCTTGGCCCTTCGCTATGTGGGGAATCGATATGATTGGGGAGATCAAGCCGACAGCCTCCAATGGACACTATTTCATTCTAGTGGCCATTGACTATTTCACCAAGTGGGTCGACGCAGCTTCCTTCGCATCTGTTACTAAGAATGTTGTTGCCCGCTTCATCAAGCAGAATCTTATTTGCCGGTACGGTATCCCAGAAAGGATCATCACTGATAATAGTACAAACCTTAACAATACTATGATCAACTCCTTGTGCGAGCAGTTCAAGATTCAACATCACAATTCATCCCCCTATCGGCCAAAGATGAATGGTGCAGTCGAAGCTGCTAATAAAATATTAAAAAGATCATACAGAAAATGACAGTCACCTACAAGGACTGGAACGAGATGCTACCGTTTGCTCTCCACGGGTACCGTACCACGACTCGCACATCAACTGGGGCAACACCATATTCTTTGGTTTATGGCATGAAGGCTGTTTTACCTATTGAGGTTCAGATCCCCTCTTTGAGAATCATGAAAGATGCAGGTTTGAGTGAAGACGATTGGATCCAGACCCGACTTGATCAACTGAACTTAATTGATGAAAAGAGACTTACTGTTGTTTTCCATGGTCAGATGTATCAAAAATGGATGATCAAGGCTTTCAACAAGAAAGTCATATGCCAGGTATATCAAGTTGGAGATCTAGTGATCAAGCGCATCATCTTGCCACAAAGTGATCCCAGGGGCAAATGGACTCCTACCTATGAAGGACCATTTGTAATCAAGAACATCTTTTCTGGTGGGGCAATGATCTTAACCACCATGGACGGTGACGACCTGCCACACCCTGCAAACACAAACATAGTCAAAAGATACTACGCATAAGAGACCCGCTAGGTTGACACACCTAGGCAAAACAAGGGCATCCCGGAGAACCAAAAGGTTCAGGCAAAAATTAGGGATAAAAAAAATCTGTACACCCGGCAAGTTGAAAACCCGAAAGGGCGACTTGGGTAAAAAAGGGTTTCCCGGTGGACTGAAAACTCGAAAGGGCGGTCCAGGCAAAAGTTAGGGAATTAAAGCGTATGACTATGTTTCGTCGGATCACTTTAAGGACAATCTCTTCACTAACAAACATGGAGCTTCTTATTAATTCAATCATCTTCGGACGAGGCAACAGATAGACAAGATATTCAGAGATACAAAGGCTATATCAGAATGGGAACCCCATGGGATTATCACATATAACTATCTTTCTTTGTATACATTTTTCTTACTTTTATGACACCATCCTCTTACTAGGATGTCTGTCTCTTTTGTACAAAATACTTATCCAAAGTAAATACAAAGATATCTCTTTCAAAGTACAGAAAACTATTTGCCTTTTCTTTACACTTGTGTTTTTATTTGCAAAAACGCCTAATGATTCATTAATGAACATATGCATTTGAACATAATTACTGTTTACAAATAAATGAAATGGAAAAGAACAATTACTGACAAGTTGAAAGAATAGGAAAACGTCTTTAGGCTATTCCATGAGCAATCCCTACAGTACATCATTAAGATCCACAGTGGAGCTGAAATTTCCAACTATCAATCCCCAACATAAACCATTTAGTTTCTCCAAATTCCCCAGCAAGTTGTCTTGAAGCCTGAAAAGCAACCAGATAACAATTAACTTTTGTTTCTCCCCAACCTAGAATAACTCCCCAATGGAGGGGCAGACGACCGAAACTCTTGAACTTTTTCCAAACAGGAATAAGTTTTCTTCCCCATAAAGTTTTTGTTAAATCCTCAGTAGAAGTCATCAAAATTCTCTGGATTCCCCAAGCAGATTACTCAAGCAGTATACGACATTGCTCTCACAATAGGATTTTTGTCAATACTCCAACTTCAAGACATGAAGAATCAACATATCCTCAGCAAGTAATCAAGGATTTATTTTCCTCAACAATCAAGGGTTTATTTTCCTCAGCAATACAACAAATCAGCCTACATGCACATACATTACATCCATATATCATAAACATTGATAAAACACATATATTGCATCATATATTTCATGCAACATAACTTTGTGTTTCAGCTAACATTTTACCCTTTTCAGGATAAGATTAACAAGCTACCATTAACAATATACGATCATGATACAGTTCAGATACGCTCCAGATACGGATGCCATTCTGTTTCTCATTCAGATTCAACCTTTTGATATAGTTCAGATACGCTCTGGACACGGATGCCATCCTGACACTCATTCAGATTTCAAGTTCAGATACACTCTAGACACGGAAGTTATTATGTTACTCATTCAATTTACTTATTCAGATACAGTACAGATATGCTCCAGATACGGATGCCATTCTGATACTCATTCAGACTTCAACATCCAGATACAGTTCAGATACGCTCCAGACACGGATTCCATCCTGATACTCATTCAGATTTCAAGTTCAGATACGCTCCGGACACGGATGCCATTCTGGCCCTCATTCAGACTTCAACTATCAGATATAGTACAGATACGCTCCAGACACGGAAGCCATTCTGATGCTCAATCAGATTTCATACTCTTAATACAGTACATATATGCTCCAGACACGAATGCTATTCTGTTGCTCATACATATTCAGTCTCCAGATACAACTCAGATACGTTCCAGATACGGACACCATTCAGATACTTATTCTTCTGACTTACAACTTACAATTCAGCAAACATTCTTGGATGGCATCTAGAAGCCCATCTCCAACAAGATTCTATCACCTCTCTAAATGGCATCTTTAAGCCCATTCCCTCAACCACATTTTGTCAAGTGCAAATTTATGGGCACTCTAGTGTCCAATCATCTTTTACCTTCGAGTCACGAACGACAAAACTCGCTAATCTAACTCTTCAGGTTCAAGAAGATTGAACAGGGGAAGCTGTTGTACCCCAAAATTTCCCCTCTCATTTATCAAGACTTTTCTCACAAGACTTCTTGGACTCAAAACAAGATTAGCGTTTGGTCAGCTCAAGACATCTCATCTTGCACTGATAACCCAAAATTAGGGTTTGAGTTTGCACAAGTATTTTTGGACCACCAATGCTTCATGTGACTTTTATACATCATTTTGGACCCCTAAGATTGCTCATGTTAAGTTTCAAGCCTTGAACCACATTTTTGATCAGTCAATTGGACAGTTGACCTAAAAATCAACTATATTGGGAAAAAAGTCAACCATGGCCAATTTACAGTCAAAATTCATAACTTTTGATCCACATCAACATTTTAGACTCATATGTACCATTTGATCAAGTTTGGATCACAACTCCTCAAGAAATTTGATCAAATCATCAAAAGGGCAAAATGGTCAAAATTAGGGTTTTGACTGAGAAAGGGCAATTTCTGATTTTTAACCTAGTGTTGGCTGAAGATTTTGATAATATTATTAGAAGCAAAGTAAATTGTACGTTTCGATCGAAATGAAACAAAACCTCATGTTTCGAAATAGTAGAAGCAATGCTTCGAATGAGCATATCAAAGCTTGGAGCTTCGAGTGACAGTTATGAGAGTACATCCAAAGAGGTCTCGAAATGATAACAAGGCTGTGTCTAAGAAGTGCGTTCGAAGCGAAGAAGTGCCAAAACATTTGAAATTCAAATGCAAGCGGGATGTTCGAAATTTGAAATATATGCGCTGGAGCATTCGAAGACGCGTGGAAGCAAGAGAGAGGCATTACTCTGTATGTTCTGAACGTGGCAGAATCTTATAGCAAGACCGTTATGGTCGAAGTAGTATAAATAGAAGTCTTAGCATTAGGATTTCGTGTGTCATATCTATTGTACAAAATACTCAGTAAACATTCAAATTACCACATGGCTAGGGAAACGAATGCAAGAGCAATGTACGTATGATAACACCACATGTTTATGATTTAATGAAAACTCTTTATCAATTCCAGTACTTTCCTTTATCTTTACATCAATACCATTTACAAGTTTTTGTATCTAAAGTCTTTTTATTCGAAATCTTTTCACTAATGCTTTACATCTAAATGCTTTCTTTCCATTTCAAACACTTTACATTTCAGAAACTGTTGTACATTTCATGTCTTTATCTTCAAGTTTTTATCCTTTAAATACCTTTTTTACTTAAAGCAATTTTACAGATTTCTTGCATTAAACGCTTTCTTCATATTTCGAATTTTTTACATTAACTATTTTGTTTTACGGTTCGAAGTCATTTACCTGTCTTTTATGCAGTTTTTACATGTCTTTACAATTGACATTTATTCATGCAATTTAGTTTCACGCACATATATTTTGATTACACCTTTAGATCTTTAAGAGAGAAATCGAAATAAGTCAAACACCTACACAACATTCTAAATACCAACCATGAATACCTGTTCGATCATGAGAGTTACCCTAATGACCAACACGTCCTAGGATCAATCTAGTCGATCCTGCGAGTTACCAGAGAAATTGAATAACAGTCAGTAAGTTTATTCGATAGTTTGGAGGACTAGCGGTTGTTTACCAGAAATCACTGTAAACACCTAGCCAATGACCAATTGAGTTAAAACATGATTTCAAGGGTTCAATGGCATCATCTTGACCTAATTACATGGTTCAAAAGATCTCAAGTTCATTGGATTGACAGATGAAATTTGCAGTCAACTGATCAAAAGTCAACTATACACTGAAAAGTCAAACTTTGACATTTTGGTCAAAATCAAGTGCCAAGGGTCATAATTCATCAAGATATGGAAAAATATGAAACTTGTTGACCAAGAAAACCAAATTTGCAAATTAGGGTTTTAATTTGAAAATTTTCATAACTTAGAATTTTTCTAAGTATAAAAATTTTCTTATTTTTTCTCAACTTTGCACCACTTTTTCACCATGATGCATTTTGATTCAAAGAAAACTTCCAACATGAAAGTTGTATTCCTCCATGAAATATACAACTTTGATTCATAAACTTTTCCCTAAAGATGCTTGGATCTCAAGTTATAAATTTGTGAATACATGCTCATGAACTAAATAACTTAGTGAAATTTTGCCCTAATTTAGGCAGGTTTTGGACCCAACTTCATGGCAATTTTTCACCTAGTTCCATGAGGTATCTCAAATTGAATTTCAAATATGGATTATAGAGCACATTGCAAGCTTTCCAAAATGTCCAAGAACTCTCCAAGATCATTTTTAAGTAGGGAGAATCGAAGAGAGGAAGTTGGCATTTTCTCACTTTTGTTCAAGCCATTTTCACATAGAATCAAGTTGCAAATCAAACCTATGATGGTTATATCTTGATTTAAAGGTCCTAAGCTTGCTATATACTCCATAGTTAAATGCATACTCAGAAGCTAAAGCCTTTATCTTTGCTTTTGAAGCTTTACACAAGATGTATTTCCATTTTGGGCAAAAAGGTTACAATGCCATTTTCATAAAGATGAACTTTTGCAACTTTGTCAATCTTGAGCATTGAACCAGTCCCTTTGATGCATACAAACTCTACAGCTCTCAAGAAAATTGTACAAGATTATTTCAGCCCTCAAGCAAGCTAGTACAAGAATGTGGGATTGGTCTTGTCAACTTTACTTCAAGTACAAGAAAATTGGCAAAAGGTCCAAAGCTTGCACAACTAGTAAGGGCTGACTTTGGATCACTTCTATACAAATATGCAAACTTGGTATAAGGCATAACACACTTGGTTTTGACTTGAAACACTATGAAACTCAAAAACACCACAAAACTGCCCAAGCTCACAGTTTTCTGCAAAAGCACAGCCAACTCTCATTTGGCTCGTGCGTTATGTGTTTAATCACTTCAAACATCTTATACACTTACTACGTAGCCAATCCAAGCCATCAACCTGGTTCTGTAACCGCTGTTTCACAATCTGCCATTTTCAGTTTGGAATCTTGCAGTTGGACTTGGTCAGAGAGTTCCAACCATCCTCAGAGCAAGATAAGCATTGGAATAGGTTCAGGGAAGTTCAAGGAAGCTTAAACAATCACCAGGCCTCCATTAAAGTCCCTACATTGTCCTGCATGATTCCAGCTGAAGGAGGTATTTTCTTAAACTCTATCTCTCTGAATAGGCAACCTCAAGCCAAGATTTGTGAAGGAAAAATGTAGTCCTTATCATAACGAAGCTGTACATACCATTACTTTGCATTTATATTACTTGTGCTAAGAGAATTTGAAGTTTGAAAACTCTGAAAAATTTAGGTCACGAATTAGGGATTCCAAAATTCTCTTTGATCTTTAAGAGTTAGGTTACATAATTTATATGGTTGGAATCGTGAGCTCAAATGCCACATTTTTCATGTTATGAGTTTTTGTTTTTATGCAAGCATTAGCAAGTTACAGGTTTGAACTGGAAGCGTGTGAAGAGGATGAACGAAGGACAGAGATGAAGTGGTTCAGGGCTTTTTTGGCGCCTTGGCCTTTTTGCTTTTGCTATTTGCACCCCCCTGACTTGCTACTACACCCCCCTTGACTTAACTATTTTATATTTTTGTTTTTTTTTATATTTTCATATTTTATACTTTCATTTATTTTTCTTAATGATAAAAAATACCAAAAAATGATTTATTTATTTTCACATTTTTATTTTATTTTTTTATTATTTTCTCACATGAAAGATAGTTTATTTTGATAAATGAAATTTATTTTCTTAAATAAATTGTAAACATAATTAAAAATATTTAATATTTTCATTATACATTTTTATACTCATAAATACTTATTTTCTACACATATTTAATTTTTAATATTTAAACATAATATTATTTATTATTTTTATACAAAAAATATACAAGTTAATAAACATAGAACATTATTTTCTTTTAATTAAGAACTAGGGTTTAAGCCCCTTCCAAAAATAAATATTATTTTTTTTCCCTTTTTAGGTTTAAATTAAATATTTTTCATATAAAAACAAGACATAAAACATTTTCTTTTACATACATATTACATTGCATTTTAAATATTTGTCTTATATTTATTTAAATTCGCGCATATTCGATTTGGTTGTAATAATATATTTAGCTTTATATTTGTGCAAATCCCCATTCAAATTTGTATTCCCCCCTCCCATAAAAATTGTTGTAATAGCTTAGTTTATTTTACGCAATGTATCGCTTTCATATGCCATGATTAGTAAATCAGGGTTTGCATCACAAGAATAAAAACAAAACAAATAGAAAAACCCTAAATGCAAGACAAAAGCATGAAAATGACACACTTTGCACACAAGCACCCTTAGGGTTTCTCCCACTTGGTTGCCTAAAATAAAATGACCATGTTACGCATGTGAAGTATCTTGGCAAAACAAAACAAATATAAAGATCATAGTCCCTCGATGACGCTATTCAAAGTTGCCTAAACAAAATGATCTTGGTCCCTCAAAAATGCTAAAGATACTTGGCAATATTGTTATCATGGTTATACGATGACCCACGTCCGTCCCGTTTACATCCAAAGATAGGGTTGCTTACCAAATCAATGGTAAGTCAACAATGTCAAAGGAATAAAAATGCACAAGAAAGAAATTTGAGTAGGTAGATAGCTTCTAAGTTACTTGCTCAATTTCAAACAATCCTTGCTATTTTCCAAAACAAACACACACATTTCAAAACATTTTACAAAATATCGAAAACATTTTCAAAAGACAAATATCTTTGTATACATTCTTACGAACGAGAATCATTACAAAGATTGCCTAAACAATGGCCTCTTTTACAAAATATTTTCAAAATCACACCAAACACCATTTCAAACAAAACAAAGCAAGTGATCTAAACAAGTAACTAAGAGCCCATGGAAAACCATGGATGAAAAGGGTGCTAGCACCTTCCATTTTCATAATCTACCCCCCGAACTCAAGAAAATATCTCAAAGGTCTTTCCTGTGTTTTTTTTACCTTTCCTTTTGGATAAAAGAAAAGTTGGTGGCAACTCTTGCTAACTGCGACATTTGCGATAAAACGCAAAACCTCAAGTCAGTTCTCCCACCGCATCACACGGTCCAATCCCCCCTTGGGTAATACATTTAGAGAAGAACCAGTGTCGACTAGCACATGTGCTAAGGTAGTCCCTTTGCACTCTATATAAACATGTAAAGCTTTATTGTGATTCTTCGCGAGAGGTGTTAAGTCAGCATCTGAAAACCCCAAGCCATTATCAACTGTCAGGCTAGCCACACAATTCTCAAATTGATCTGTTGTTGTCTCATGTGGGACATGAGCTTTTTTCAGGAACTTGATTAATGTTCGAGCATGGGCATCAGAGCAAAGAAGCAATGACAACATTGAAATCTTAGAAGGGGTTTGCCCCAACTATTCTACAATTTTGAAGTCGCTTCTCTTGATGATTTTCAAAATCTCGTCCATTTCACGGGCGGAGTGCTCTTCATCAGCTACGTTCTTGGAGGGTACTTCAATCACAACTGGCTCAACAACCTTTTCCTTCCCTCTGGTATCGGTACTTGTCTTGGTAGCAGTAATGCGGATGGGCGTCCTTGTAACAACTGGTGGTGAGATATTGGGAGAAAATATTCTTCCAGTTCTAGTTACTTTGCTTGAGCCAGCTATGTTGCTGACATCGTTATATTTTTCTTCCTCGATCCAAGCATCTTGTTTAATCCCATGATAGAATACCTCACCACCGTAATTCCATGATACCGCCTTGTTTGAAGAGTAAGGAATCGGTCCGGGATTGGTAATTATTAATGGAGCAATAATGGGTTCATTTGAAATCCTAATAGGACCTTTAGAGGCGATCCTAGAAGGTTTGTTAGAGATAGTAATAATGTAGAGGTCTTCACATTTTTTTATCAAACTCTTGGCAGGTGGAGTCTTTTCAAACAGAATTTCATGGCTATCCATCAGGCGCTGTATGCCTTTTTTCCAGCCCTTCACATCCATTGAGCTGTCTTGTATAGCACACACAGTCTTTTTCACAGCCAGGGAAGATCCCAACTTTCAACAAATTGTTCTTGATTATATTCAGCGGAGTAGTTAAATCTTTAACAGAGGCAACAAACATTGTATCTTCGAGAACATTAACACCTTTGTCATGCTTTGGCATCAGAGCGGTAATTACATTCGGTGTTGGAGGAGGATCAAATTCAATAGTCTTGTTGTTAATTAAATCCTGGATCTTGTTCTTCAAAGCCCAGCACTGATCAGTCTCGTGCCCGGGGCTATTAGAATGGTAAGCACACTTAGTGTTTGGATTATACTTTGGTGACGAGGTGTCAGGGTTGGCGGGAGGATCACGCAATTTCACTAGATTAGCCTTGAGCAAATGTTGAAGGGCTTGAGACAGTGACATGCCTAACCTTGTAAATTGTCTTCTTGGAGTTTTAAAACATTGATGATTTGCAGATGGTCTTCGAGTAGGAGTTGGATTGGAGATTCGGACAGCGTTGACAGACAGACAATCATTCTTCTTGGTATAGGCCCTTGCCCCATACACAACATTAACTTCCTTCTTTGCAGCAAAAGGTTTCTTGATAGGATTAGCGGTGGAGGTAGAAGGCAAAGAGATCTTCCCACTTTTGATGCCACTCTCAACTCTTTCACCGATTAAGATTAATTCGGTGAAACCATAAGAAAATCATCCTACCAACAGATTAAAGAAAGGACCAGATAAGGTGTCCATGAACATGTCGATGTGTTCCCTATCAGTCAAGGAAGGTTTGACCCTACTAGCAAGGTCTCTCCACTTTTGTGCATATTCCTTAATTCCTTTATTCTTTCCCATGTTCATATCTGGCAATTGAACCCTCGTTGGTGCCAAGTCGGCGTTGTATTGATACTGATGGTAGAAGGCAGTAGCTAGATCCTCCCAAGTATTGATACGAGAACCATATAACTGATAAAACCATTCAAGTTTTGTTCCAGCTAGACTCTCTTGGAAAAAGTGAACCCATAGCTTCTTATCGGCAGTGTGCGGCTGTATCTTGCACACATAACACTTCAAATGGAGTTTTGGATAATAAACCCCACCGTATTTGGCAAAGATTGCTACTTTGAATTTCAGGGGGATGACTACCCCAGAGATTAAGCCCATATCGTCAAAATCTAAACCGGGGACGGCTTGGATTTCAATAGCTTTTAATTTGTCTTCTAACTGCTTGTATTTTATATCAGCGGGTGGATACTACTTGTTGAAATAATCATCATCCGATTCTTGATCATTAACACATTCAGTTTGAGTACTCTTGACCTCGCCGACCTGGTTCTCGTCCTCTTCAGATGAGTCTCCTCCTGCTGGGATTTGACGGATTTTCTCCTTGAACCTTCTACCCATGTTGAGTAGAGCTTTCTTCTTTGTCTTCTTCTTAACAGTCAGCAAAGCCATCACATCTTTCTTTCCCTTGGCTAGGGCTAGTAGAGCTTCCTGAAACTGAGAATTCTGGGCTTGGAGATCCGTCACAGTTTTCTCTAGATCCATCTTACTGAAATAAACAGCAGAAAGATAAGGAAACCTGTTATGCAAAAAAAAACATGTCATGTTATGATGCATGGAATATGTTTATGCAAATGATTTCAAGGATTAATGAAATTTAAATTTGTGTAGACAACAGGATGGACGAACGTTAATTTTCATTAGACAAAACAAGAAAGGTTACATCATGCCCCTTGGGCTTACAAAATAGCTTTCTAAGATGAAAAGACTGAGCGCATCCTCTTTGGTGCGAGATAAGCGTTCACACTTTGCTCTTCTTGTAGCTGCTTCGTAAGCTCCAAGACTCTCTTCTCACTAGCATAGAATTGGGCCTCGAAAGTATCTCGTTCTTCCTTCAGCTGGACCCAACCCTTTTGTAAGTCTTCTAGAGAGGTAGGCATGTCTGGATGGAGGATAGTGTAGGGAACATCCCCTTCGACCATAGGCTCCACAATGACTGGTAAGATGGAGGGATAAGGCATCACAAGTTTCTGAGCACAAGCTCGCACCCATTTAAGGTAAGGCTCGAGGGGAATGGAATTCTTGTATCCTAACATCTTGCTATCCACCTTTTTTAACATCCTCTAGGCTCGGATAAACCTCTGACGATAACCTTGATTGTCGTCCTCGTAGTCAAATACCAAACCTTGAATAAGCATCTCATGGGGACCATCCCTTTCGGGCGTAACCAAACTGTCTTAATGTTAAGAAAGGGTTGTAGGTGATACCTCCTCTAATTCCAAGTAAAGGGACATTAGGAAATTCTCCACAATGGTCGACAATAGTAACATTCTCCAAAGAGCGGGAACACCAATGAATATCTGAATTCCTGAGCGTCATCAACCTATGTGACCACCTTGAACCTTGCTCATTCTTCAACACGGATTGGGGAAGATGCGAAATAAACCATCTTGCCAAGAGAGGAGTGCAACACATGAGGATACCCCTCTTCCTCATTGTACGAGTGTGAAAGGAATGTAGGATGTCCCCTAGCAAAGTAGGCATCGGGTTACGAGACATGAATATTTTGACGGCGTTCACATCTATGAGCTGGTCAGGATTGGGAAACAAAACCATCCCATAGATGAGGAGAGCCACAATTTTCTCAAAGGCTTGTAAATCCAAAGAGTTCCAACCGTTTTGGGCTTTCTCAAACAAGAACTTTGTTAGGAAACCTTTGACATCACTCCTTGTTTCCCAATTAGTTGTGATATCATATGGTTGAAAGTGTAGACCTTGAGAAATCTCTTCTGGTTTGGATCTCTTTCCGTACCATTGAAAGGTAGTTAATTGAGAACGGGAATCCTCAAGAGTCGGGAGAATTCTTCCAAAGTTGGCACAAGTTGATAATCGGGAAATGTGAAGCAATGGTGTAGAGGATCAAAGAACTGAAAGATCACCTTCATCATGTCCTCGTCACTGTTGGAGGTAACCAAGTTTAGTAGGCGACCATGTCTTTCGGTAAATGGAGAATTTTCAGGAATCCTTGACACTGACTCTTTGAGTTGAGGAGGGATCCTTACGAGATTGACTTGAATGGTTTTCCTACGAATAGAATCCATGTCCTACAAAACAGAACAAAGATAAATCCCCAAAAATCCTTGAAATGGTTAGCGAGTATGAGTATGATGTTATGATGTTTATAATGTTATGTACAAGTATATATACACACAAAGCAGACAAGTCCTTAGGTTTAGGCTTGCATGGAGTCTCATAGGTAAGTACCCTCTTGAAGTTTAGTTGGCTCAAACTTGTCCTAGTAATAATAATCGGGTTCTAAGGAGCTCAATATCACTGGTTTGTTTTCTCCGGCATTGTTTCAGCGCAAGCCTCTTAAATGGCGACCGAAATATCCCAAAAAACCAAACCTCAATGAGTGTAGTATCGAGTATCTACCAACTTTGGACTGCACCAAATTCGTTCATCTCACTACGTCCTAAAGGCCAAGTTGGTCAAGTAAAGGTTCTAAAAGTTCATTAGTGCTTCATGACATCACTCAGTGGCCCCGTATTCTCCTTGACTACTCAAGGGCTACCGGTACCCACAAATATGTCGCACTAACATAGCTATTACTTAGACCGTGTCGGTATACCCCGCACAGTTTCCACAATGTATTGCTACTTACCTATAAGGTATCCCAAATCAGGGTAGAGGATTCAAACTCAAACAAAGAACCAAAATGTAAAGCAAACAAGTCAAACAAAGAAAGCAAGTAAATATGATCTAACCCTAAGGTAACCCCACTTTTAAGAATTTCCCCAGCAGAGTCGCCAGTTCTGTGATACGGTGGGAGAACTGACTTGGGTGTTTTGCGTTTTATCACAAATGTTGTGGTTAGCAAGATTCGCCACCGGCTTTTCTTTTATCCAAAAGAAAAGGTGAAAAAGCACAGGAAAGACCTTTGAGATTGTTTCTTGAGTTCGGGGGGGTAGATTATGAAAAGGGAAGGTATTAGAACCCTTTTTATCCATGGTTTTCCATGGGCTCTTAGTTACTTGCTAGATCACTTGCTTTTGTTTGAAAATGTGCTTTGTGTGGTTTTTGAAAGTATTTTGAAAAGGCGCCATCGTTTAGGCAAACTTTGTAATGATTATTATTCGTAAGAATGTATACAAAGTGTTGATCTTTTGAAAAATGTTTTCAAGTTTGAAAGATGTTTTTTTGAAAGTGTTGGTGTTTGTTTTAAAAATAGCAACGATGTTTTGTTTTGAAAGTGAGCAAGTAACTAGGAACATTTTACCTACTCAAAAGTCTTTCATGTTCATTTTCTTTCTCCTTTGACATTGTTATCTTACCATTGATTTGGTAAGTAACCCTATCTTTGGATGTACACAGAACGGGCATGGGTCATTGTATAACCATGATTAGCAATGTTGCAAGGTATCTTAGCACTTTTCTTTAGGGACTAAGATTATTTTGAATGGCAACTTTTGATAGCATCGTCGAGGGACTATGATATTGTGTTTTTACTTGTTTTTGCTAAGATACCTCACATGCGTACAATGGTCATTTCGTAAGGCAACCAAGTGGATTTTACCCTAGGGGTGCTTGTGTGCAAGTGTATTGATTTTCATGCTTGATTTATCTTTGATTAGGGTTTTCTAATCGGTTGGTTTTAGTCTTTCCATTCAAAACCCTAATTGCTAGCATTTATATCTAAAGCGATAAATTGCGGAATTTAAAATTACTATGCTATTACAACACTTGTGGAAAGGAGTGTACAAATTACAAATGGGGATTGCTAGAAAATAAACCTAATTATCTATCACAACCATATTGAATTTGTACAAGAATTGAATAAATAATGTACAAAATGAATAAATATACAATCATGTAAATGGAAAGGAAATAGATCTTTGTTTGGATTTTTAAGAAAGGGTCTTAACCTAATTAAAAAAAAGATTAGTGAAAATTAAATAAAATTAACTTAAACTAATTAAGAAAAGAAATTAATTAAAAAAAGATTTTTTAGGATTTTTTTTGAAAAGGTTTCTAAAAAAATAGTATAAAAATTAATTGATTAAAATTAACCTAAGTTCTAAATAAATTTTAAGTTACAAGAAAATAATATAATATAATAACTATCTAAATATTAATTAAGAAAAGGAAATTAATTTATTAAGAAAAATTGTTTTTTTGTTCTTTTTAGTTTTTATAAAGAGAAATAAAATATGAGTATAAAAAGTAATAAAATAAATATTTTGGATTTTTTTATATTAATAAGAAAATAAAATAAAAAAATAATATTAATAATAATAATAATAATATCAATAATAATAATAAAAAGAAAATATAAGAGTAAAAATAAACTAAAAAAAAAATAAAGAAATAATGGGACAGGGGGGTGCTTGAAGCAAGGCAGGGAGTTAGGAAGAACAAAAAGCCAGGCCCAAAGTTGTTAGGCCCAGGCGCCTGGTTGTGACAAAAAAAGAAGGAAAATGCTGGAAAAAATGCAAAAGGGTACCACTGGGGCTCGAACCCAGGTCCCTATAGTCACAGGCGCGCGCTTCTACCATTGAGGGTGCTATACATCCGTTTATTAATATCAAACCATAAATGTATATGACAAACACGTTCCTGGAGACAACTTCATCTTCAACCTCACGCCCAGCCTGAACCTCTGTATCTTATTCAATTCTCAACCAAAATGAAAAATGTAAACATGAAACTTGTGGCAAATTTCCTAACAATTTCAGAAATGCAAAGCAATAAAATTATAGATCAAAGATAAACATGAATTTTAATGGCCCTAATTTGAACCCTAAAAATTTCAGAAACTTCAAACCTAAAATTCTCTAAGCTCAAGCAACATAAATGAAAACTATGGACATGGTTAGCTTTAGAGCAATGATATCTACATTTTTCATTCACAAATAAATCATTAATGATGCTTGTATGAAGAGTTCAAAGTTGAGATAACTTACCTCAAAACTGGAAATCGTGTTCTGCAAATGAGCACTCCTCAAGGTGTTGTGATGATCAGTATAGCTCCACTGGAGTCCCAGGAAGCTAATGCAATGATTAGCTTGGTTGGAGAGTGGCTGAAATGGTCTGGAGAAGTCCACTTGTAGTTCTCTGTTTTTGGACTTGGAAATGGAGGAAGATGGTGTTACAGAACTGTAACAGGGTAAGGGATGACTTCTAAATGATGTTTAGAAGCTTTTGGAAGCAAGAAGCCAAGAAACACACGAGTAGTTTTTGGTTTTGGGATTTTTGGCCAAAATCTGCAACAATGGAAGTGTGAGATATCAATCTGTGTTCTTGGTGTTTTCAGGGGTTAAGCATGTGTGGGATTTGTGACAAAATAATTGTGTATGTATATGCAAAAAGCTTGAGTGCTTTTGAGAGTTAGAAGTACAAGTTACAAGCTAAATGCTATGTTACTTGATTTTCAAGAAAAGTGGGAGAACAAGTTTCAAGAGGAAGTACAAGCATGGGCTGAGTGATTGTAAGTGTCTAGACAAGCTTCTCTTGAGTTATGGGACTTGTATGATCAGAAGAAAGCAATTGCAATGCTCAAGAACAAGTTTTATGTAAAAAGCTACTTTATCAAAATGGCATTGTGCACTTTCTTCCCAAAATGGATATAAAGCATGGCCTTGCATTGAATGCTTGAATTGAGACCTCTAACGGCTGTGAAAGAAATTAATTATGGAGTGCCTAACAAGTTTGAGACCTGTAAAGTATAGATTATGCAGTATAGGTTTGAAATTTGAATCTTGTTCATCACAAAATGACTTGTAATTCATGTGTGAAAACCCTAACTCCATCTCTTCGATTCTCCCTACTCAAAAATGATCTCAAGGAGTTCTTGGATATTTTGGAAAGCTTGTAATGTGATCTACAACTCCTCTTTGAATCACTTTTGAAAATTCCCCTTGGAACTATATGAAAAAATGTCATGAAGATAGGTCAAAATCCTGGCCAAAACTAGGGCAAAATTTCACTAAGTGTCCAATTTCAAGACCATGACTTTATGAATTAATAACTTGAGATCCAAGCATTTTTAGAAGAAGTTGTGTAAATAAATGTTTTATATATCATGGAGATCTACAACTTTCATGTTGAAAGTTTCTTCTGAATCCTCTTGCATCATGGTGAAAAATTAGTCCAAAGTTAAGAAAAAACATGAAGTTTAAACACTTAGAAAAATTTCTAAGTTAGAAAACTTTGACTTTTCAAAATGAAATCTTGACTTTTTTATTTCTTGATGAATAAGTTTCATATTTTACATGTTTTGATGAATTGTGATCTTTGACATTGAATTTTGACCAAAAAGTCAAAGTTTGACTTTTCAGTGTACAGTTGACTTTTTGATCAGTTGATTGAAAATTCACTATCAATCCAATTCAGCTTGAGCAATGTTTTAGGTCATGTCATTAGGTCAAAATGATGCAATTGAGCTCTTGAAACCATGCTTCAAACCAACTGACCATTTTCTAGGTTAAAAATCAGAAATTGCCCTTTCTCAATCAAAACCCTAATTTTGACCATTTTGCCCTTTTGATGATTTGGTCAAATTTCTTAGGGAAATGTGGTCCAAATTTGATCAAGTGATACATATGAGTTTATAATGTTTATATGGATAAAAAAAATTAAGAAGTTTTACTGTAAACTGGCCACAGTTGACTTTTTCCTCAATACAGTTGATTTTTAGGTCAACTGCTCAATTGACTGAGCAACAGTGTGATCCAAGGCTTGAAACTTGACATGAGCAATCTTGGGGGTCGATAATGATCCATGAAAGTCATTTTAAGCATTGAAAGTTCAATTATCCTTGTGCAATCTCAAACCTTAATTTTGGTCATCAATGCTTAAGGAGATGTCTTGAGCTGATCAATCCTAGTGCAGTCTTGAACCAAGTGAGATCCTTGTGAGAAAATATTTGATAAATGAGAGGGAAAATTTTGGGGTACAACAGCCGGCATGGCACGCAAACTCCTCTGGTCCAATTAATTGTTCCTCTCCCCGAGAGACGAACACACTGGGCAACGTTCGGGCTCCTCGTACAAAATTTTCCCAGAAAAATCATGAAGTGTCCCCTGACCGTGGGCATGTATTAAGTCATTACTCCTTTTCCCAGAAGCAACGAATTGGAAGGATCTTGTTCTGGACTGACCCAATGACTAGAATTGGCCCAATCCGCTTGTACCTCCAACACGACCAATAGCTCTAGCCCACTAACTTTGGCCTTCGGTCGAGCACGTATGATTGGCCACACTACAAGGCTGGTAAGGATAATGATGCTCTGACCACTCATCTGCCCGCATCAACATCCACCTCCAAGTCTGCCTGACACTATAGAGAAGACAATCAGGAAACGCCCATAAATGCACATGCCCTTAATATCCTCCTTGCTCGAAGCAACGACTAGTTACGAGCATGGCTGCCCATTTTGATCAAGTCCTAACAATTACCTATTTTTGTGGAACCCAATATCTAGGCCCAAAAATAGGACCCAATGACTACGCGTCGGGGGAATTATATAAACCCTCACACTTATGAGGGTCAGGTATCAAATATTCTCTCTAGAAAACCCTAATCTCTTTCTTATATCTCTTTGCAATCTTTCTCACTTGAGTGTCAGAGTGCCTTGCAGGTACACCCCTTCCTCTCCTCAGATTTCCATCCAAGCAGACATCACCTTCTCGGCCCACTTCAGGTTCTGATCAACCGATAAGATCAAAAATAATTTTAAAATTTTAAAATTAATTTTTAATATTTTAAATTTAGAGTCAAACATAAAATAAGAAAGAGATAAAGATTAATGATTAATGAAAAGACAAAAAAGGAATTAAAATTAAGAAAAATCTCAGAATTTTAGAATTAATTATAAATCTTTCAAATTTGGAGTTAAACATAAAATAATAAATAGATGAAGATGAGTGAAGATTAAATAGACGGTTTTACTAAATAGATTTATCTCTAATTTTATTGAGATTTTTCTCTCTTCTCTCTCCTCTAGCTTTTCGTTCTCTTCTCTCATTTCTGATCGTTAGGTCAACCGGCCTCTGCCGGGGGGCGGAGCCACTCAATGGAATATTTCTAGATTATTTGGGCTTGCTTAGAATCCAAAAACAATATAAACCACCCAATCATCGTCTCTCAAATAGAATCCACAAAAAAAATCGTTTGTTGATGCTTTGAATGCCAACACCAACATCTGCCACATTCCAATGTCACAACTTCCTCAAATTTATTTAAAGGGAGATATAATTGCTAGTTCCATATTAGAAGATGAATAAATCGTAGGATTTGAGGCTTGCAAGAACAACCTCCATGGCAGAGTCATCTGGACGAAATGGTCAACCTCGTTGACCATTATTTCCTTGAAGAGCAAGCTAGTTATCTCCCTTGTGGAAGAACCTCTGAAGATGGGGTATTACATCTCTAGGAAAAAGGTTTTTACCAAGTATATTTCTTGTCACTTGATGATGTGAAGAGGGTAAGAGCTTCACCTACTTGGAATCTTGAACCAAGTACTTTGAAGTTGTTTCCTTGGACCAACGATTTCAATCCAAACCTTCAAAAGGTCACACCCGCGCAGGTTTGGATTCACCTTTTTAGACTTACTCAAAAGTATTGGAGACCTGATATTCTCCTTAAAATAGCAAACAGCGTGGGAACTCCTATTTTCCCTGACACTTTAGCTTCTAAACTCAGGTTTAATCATCCTTATGGTTATTTCACTAAGGTTTTAATGGATATGAAATTTTCTGTTATGTTACATCATAATGTTTTAGTTCGTGGATACTGAATATGAAAACCTCTTGCATTTTTGCTCACATTGTAAAATTATTGGACACTCTTTACAATGTTGTAAAAACCTCAAAGCCAATATTATGGAAAAGGCTCATCCTAAACCTAAAGAAAATGTGTATGTTCCTAAACAACATATTCCTAAAGGGTCTGAACATAAGGTAGACGATCCTATTATTATGAATAACCATGTGGTTCTGGATCCATATATAAGAAAGAGTATCAAAGATCCTATGGTGTTTCTGGACTCTCATGCAAGTAATGATGTTAATGTTCAGCAACCCGTTGAGCTTGTTAACATTCCTTTAACTCTTAAAAAATTCAATTCCATTGAAGTAGTGGTGGAAGATGAATCTGAGGAAAGCTCTCAATTCAAGGAATTGCTTGATGTAGCTCAGTTAATGGAGGATGATAATGATTCTATAGAAAACTCTCCATTGGATAACAATGATATATTCCTACAAAATACTTTGGAAAATTTAGAAAATAATGAGGAAGTGGATGGGGATATAGAGGATAGTCCTGATGGGGTCTTGGTACAATATTTAACTCTTATTAGAGCTAAAAAGAAAAAGAAGTTAGAGAAATTTAGTGGATACATAACCAAATCAAAGGATGGCCTTTCAACCTCTTTGAAATTATTTGTATCCATTAGATTTCTAGGGGGTTGGCTAACTCCCCAACTAGGTTAGCCCTGAAGAGAATGATTACCTCCCACAAGCTTGATTTTCTTTTTGTTTCTGAGCCTTGGATCTCTTTTGACAGGTTCCCATAAAATTTGTTCCTCAAGCTTGGTTACAAGCTTATTATTGTAAATGATAGATAAAATAACATACCCAAATCCATGATGTTTTTGAAAAAGTTTCTCATTTCCTATTATCATTCATGTTGGTGATCAAGATATAACTTTCACTTTAATGGTTGATAACAAAGTTTTTGGCCTTACTGCTATATATGCCTCTACTAACTATATCTCTAGAAGTTCCTTGTGGGTTGTCTTATCTACCATTCTCAACAATCATAAGGTCCCCTGGTGCCTCATTAGATACTACAATGTTGTTCTTAGGGCCCATGAGTACAAGGGCCCCTTTTCTCACACTAAGTTCCCTATGAAAGAGTTACATTAATGGATTAATCATAATGACTTGTTCCACCTTCATACTTTGGGATCTTCTTTCACTTGGTCCAATGGGAGGCTTGGTAATGCTCACACCCTTCAGAGGCTTGATATGGACATTTGCAACATAGACTGGCTGAAACTTTGCTTTAAAACTTCCTACATAACTTTTCCAAAAGTCAGGTTTGACCATCACCCTCTTCTCTTAGAGGTCAACTTATCTTCCATCAAGCCTTCAACTTCTTCTTCCAAATTCCTTCATATGTGAACCAATCAAACTGGTGGTTTGTATTGGGGGGAGATACTAGGAGCGTTTATGCATAGTGTAGGAACAAGCACCTTTGAGAGAGACACACCACTTCTCCACCTAAAACCTTAAGGTGATAGGTGAGTGGGTTCTCCCACTTATATAGGCTTAAGTCTCCACATTCCTATCCAATGTGGGACTATTTTCCCACTTACTCACACTTGCTATATTATTCCAACACTCCCCCTCAAGTGTGAGTCCACAATGCTCCCCCACTTGTACTATACCACTTCTTGGGCGAATTTTGATACAAGTTCCTTCCGGTCCCTTTCTCGAACCAAAGGCTCATGATACCATATTGGGGGGAGATACTAGGAGCATTGATGCATAGTGTAGGAACAAGCACTTTTGAGAGAGAGACACCACTTCTCCACCTAAAGTGTTAGAATAATATAGCAAGTGTGAGTAAGTGGGGAAATAGTCCCACATTAGATAGGAATATGGAGACTTAAGCATATATAAGTGGGAGAATCCACTCACATATCACCTTAAGTTTTTAGGTGGATAAGTGGTGTGCCTCTCACAAAGGTGTTTGTTTCTACACTATGCATCGATGCTCCTAGTATCTCCCCCCAACATGGTATCATGAGCCTTTGGTTCGAGAAAGGGACCGGAAGGAACTTGTAGCAAAATTCGCCCAAGAAGTGGTGTCGTACAAGTGGGGGAGCATTGTGGACTCACACTTGAGGGGGAGTGTTGGAATAATATAACAAGTGTGAGTAAGTGGAGAAATAGTCCCACATTGGATAGGAATGTGGATACTTAAGCATATATAAGTGGGAGAACCCACTCACCTATCACCTTAAGGTTTTAGGTGGAGAAGTGGTGTGCCTCTCACAAAGGTGTTTGTTCCTACACTATGCATCTATGCTCCTAGTATCTCCCCCAACAGTTTGGAGGTTATCAAAACCAGTCGGAATTCCAAAGTCTATGGCTGCCCTATGTTTGTGTTATTTGAGAAGCTCAAGGCCATGAAGAAAAGTCTCAAGCTTTGGAACCTCAACACTTTAGGAAATTTCCATTCTTTAGTGAAGTAAATTGAAGTTTCTCTGAACCAAGTCCATCTTGATATTCATACTGTGGTGCTTAGAAACAAAGAGAGAAATTGCTTGATCTAGCTTGAGAAGGCCCTGCATACTAAGAATTTATTTTGAAAAGAAAAAGCTCATGTTAAATGGCTCCTAAACGGAGAAAGAAATACTAAGTTTTTTATAGGATGGCAAACATCAAGCATTCCATAAAATTCATTCCTGCTCTAAAATTACAAGGCAATCTCATTTATGACCAGGAGGTTCTTGGAGAAATAGTTACTTTAAGACCCTCTTCTCCAACCAAAACTCTACCTCTCCTGACCTTGACCTTATTAACTCCTGCACCCCAAACTTAATCAGTGATAAGGTTAACACCATGCTTACCAACACTTCTAACATCTTGGAATTAAAGAATGATATCTTCAACCTTAACCATGATTGAGCTCCTGGACCAGTTGGCTTTGGTGCCTCCTTCTTCCACCATTTTTAGGGATTTAATCAACCTTGATGTCTATCTTGCCGTGACTCAATTCTTCCATTCTTCTTGGATTCTTCCCAATTATAATTCCAATCTTCTTATTTTGCTTCCTAAAACTTCTAATGTTGATTATATTGATCTTTTCAGGCCTATAGCTCTTGCAAACTTCCAACTCAAATTTATTTCCAAAGTGCTTGCAGATAGTCTAGCGCCCATCATGCATCTTATTATTTCTTATGAGAAGAAAGGCTTTGTTAAAGGAAAAAGTATTCGATATTGTATTGGTTTAGCATCAGAAGCCATTAACTTGCTCCACAAGAAATCTCATCGTGGCAATATTGCATTGAAAGTTGACATTACTAAAGCTTTTGATTCTCTTAACTGGGTGTTTTTCATGCAGAATTTAAAGGATTTGGATTTAATTATAGGTTTAACAAATGGATTTGGACTATTCTTGAGTCCTCCAAGATTTACATATCCTTTAATGGAAAAATCAATGGCTTCTTCAACCGTGAGAGGGGTATGAGGAAGAGTGACCCTCACTCAACCCTCCTCTTTTGCATTACTGAGGAAGTCCTTAGCAGAATTATATATTTATTTATGGAGCAAGGAAGATGAAATTCTGGTCCTCAAGGACATATGTCGAACACGATGTTCTGGACAACTGGTTCAAATTGTTATTGTTGTTGTTGTTATTATTATTGTTGTTGTTGTTGTTGTTATTTTTGTTGTTGAGATTTAATATTTAAGAATTTATTGATTTTGTTTTTGTTGTTGTTATTTCCTATTGGTGTTGTTGTTGATGATGATGAGAAACATTTAAAATTTGTCAACAAATTTGATGCTTTGCAGATTAAAACAAAACAAAAAAACACGTTAAAATTAAAATTTTGAAAATAGGACTTTACCCCTCGGATAATTTAAAAATTAAGATAAAAAGTAGTGCAGTTTTGAAAATCCAAAAAATACAGTTGTTGGGGATGAAACCCGTGACTAGTGCCATTTTTTCCCTCGGTTATTCAAAAATTGAGGGATAAAGTGACAGGTTTTGATGTCGTCCTTCATTACCTCGCATGTGTAACCAAAGTTATATCTCCTTCGCATCCGTTTAAAAATTGGATTATTTGTAGTAGTGAGAATTTCTCCTACCATGGAGGTTTCCTACACGAAAATTTGAAAAACAGAATGAGATTGAATCCTTCTAAAACTATTCCATATTCTCCGTTGCTAACAGCAAAGAGAGACCAAACAGATGGTGAAAGTTTTAAATGTGTAGAAATGTTTTATGAGTCAGAGTGATGTAAGATGATGAATAATGTAAATGATATGCCCAAAGGAGATAAATGCAATAAGGAGTGTCTCTCGAGAGCTGAGATTACACATTCAAGAATCAAACCAGAAAAAATGCACGATAATAGTGCAAGAGAATGAAATAATGATTAATTGAATGAACATACAAGATATTAATGATTATAATACATGAATGATACTGAATTTAATAAGTTAAATTTTTCGTTACTCCTTATAAATTTAGGGGTAATTTATCCTTTATAACGTGTAAAAATCAAATTTTGTCATATAAAGTAAAATTTTAAAATCACATATTAATCTAAAACCTTAAAGAATCAAAATGAAATCATGAAAATAATATATAATTTGATTTTTGAATAGTAAGATATTAATATATGAAGTGTGAGTAATGTGATTCTCACATTGAATAAAAAAATGATATTGGATTTTTTTTAAGTGAGAAAAGATATAGAACTAATATCTTAAATTTTTTGGTTAATATATAATTTTAAAAATTAATTTTATGTGATTAAATTTTATTGATGTAGGTTATTGATAATAAATTATCCCAATTTTATAAGAGATAACCTAGACCTCACCATTTAACAATGAATATTGCACTATGATTCAAAGGATATAAGGTATTAAAGAGTGAATGATAAAAATTAAAGCCAACTCCAAAATTCAATTTAACACTTCAATGAAAATTTATTTAATCACCGTATATATTCAAAATTTCATAAATCTAGTGCAGCTTTACTCTCCATCAATTTACATCATCTTTAAAGAATAATAACTAGTCTTTGATCTCATGAATGAAGGAGTACTTAAACTCTGCTACTTCATTAATAGAAAATTGAAATGCTCTATTATCAACAAAATCTTCTTTAATGCAAATCTATAATTGCCTACTTATAAAATATTTTAATCAACCGATCAAGTCATAATTACAACAAAATCACTAATTTCATTCACTTCCATGTTTTCTTAATCTTTAACACCTTCATACTAATTAGTAATTACATACTACAAAATAAAAACAACTATCACATTCACACTTTGCATCATACCAAGTAATAAAAAAGAAATAAATTGTTGTAAACTGTATTACATAATTAGGAATAACAAGTTGGTTCTGTTCCAGAAAAAGAAAGAAAAAAAACTATTGTTGTTTTGTTACAAACCAACTAATGAGTACTATAGCTTTCTCTCAAATCTCGCTTCTTTAAGCTCACACATCACTCTTTCAAGCTTCTCAAATCTCTTTTCAAGATCAAATTTCATACTTAATATAAAAGGATTAATACTAATAGGAGATGCAATTAGATATTTTAATTAGTAATATATTATGTTAGTTGTTATTTTATTTTGAATGTTGTTGAATTGGGTTTTTAGTAGTGTTTGGGTCTTTAAGTTTATTATCTATTAAAAATATTATATATTATAGTCTCATTGAGATATTAGGGTATCAATCAAATGAAATAAAGTTTATCTTTTATTTTAATTCTCTTAATTTTTAGTGTTCTTCCCCTTTATTTATAGAAAACCGTAGTTCATAGATTTGATAGGAAAACTTTCTATCAATTGGTGTTTTCATTTGGATCTCATTCCTACCAAACGGGTTGCAATTATTTGTAGAAGACCATGTTGCTGATATAAACCACAAACATACACTTAAGGATAAATCAGAAGGTGAGTTGTCTCTAATGTTGAATACTTTAGCTATAGTCTCTTCCAATATTAGCAATTTCACAAATGAATCTTTACACAAGCCACTTTCTTCTGTTAAAAACCCTAACTTCCTAAATTCCCTTCAACATTCCTCATTAACACTTTTCATGCCCTGTGTTACAAGTTCTTCTCCAAAACCCATTTACCTTGAAGCAAAACAACAAGATTTGGACAACCATATTGTTCTAATCGATGATGAGATACCTCCACCAAAACCTCCTGATTCTATTCCAAATATGAACAAAATACACTCACCCGAAGTTTCTACAAAAGTATGTGGATTCACCATTTCGTCACCGCCAATTGCTGATACCACTATTAAATTGCCAGTTTTGGAACCTTCATCATCACCCATTCTGAAATAGGAGAAGATTCATTCTCCTTTTGATTTTGATTTTGCGATTCCTCCAAAACCACCATATTTCAATTTTGACTATGCCAGTTGTGTCATGCCTCCACCACCTCCTACCAAGGTATATAAATTGATGATGCAACAAAGATGGTACCAATTTGATTTTGCTCTTTCTACCAGGCTAGCTGATTACATGGGTAAAGAGTGAAAGTTTTCTAAGTGTGTTGTGACGGTAAAACGGCAAGCAAAAGTAAGTTAATAATTTAACGGGTGATATTTAGGTTATACCGTATCGTGTCCACATAGATTGGCTATTGATTCATCGTTCGATAATTCTCTTGTTAATGAGTTTGGGGATAAATGGGTTGAAAATAAAAGTATCAACAGAAAATAAACGTATAAAAAGGAAAAAGGAATAACTTATCAAGCATGCATATATACTACTTCTCACAGACTTAAACCTATTGACATGTTATACTCAACCTACAATATTCATCAATGTCATCACATGTCACTCACAACCTAAGTTGTTTCTAACCCAAATTGAGAGGCCGACTGCATCACCTCGGTAGCGATCTCTCAACCACCTCAACAACACAGAAGTCAATCGTGCTCGCTTGCATCGACGATCTCTCAGAGGGACACAAATAACACATAGGCATTAATCACAGACACCCTAAGTAAATAACAGGGCTAAATCTATCTCTAGAATTCAGATACTATTAGATAATCATCCTAGATAAGAATCTAAGCTGTATATGTCTATAGCAACTCAAATTCCTAGCACAGAGCAAAAATCTAGGATAACAATCGACAAAGATTTGTAAAGCAAGTTTTATATAACACCAAGGGCGACAAATATACATGAGATAAAAGTAAATACATATGCAAACCCAACCAATAGAGAATACATAAAGAAAAAGAGAAATGAATCGCAAATCTACCGGTTTCTCAGCACCGATCGAAGAGCAATCCACCTCAGATCATCCTTATGCAGGCTCCATAGTTGTTATCTAAGCTAATCCTAACAAAATTAAAGGTTGATGGAGTTGAGAGCAAAAACTTCCCCAAAACCATAACCTAAAAAATGAATGAAATGAAATTATAAAACAAATCTCAGCAGATCGCGCTAAGGGGCCTAGCACGCTAAGCGCGACTTCCTTATTTTACACATCAAATCGACCTAAATCGCGCTAAGCGCGCTATCCGCGCTAAGCGTGCTTCAAAATAATGTTTCTGCCAAAATAGTAAAAACGCAAGCAGCGCGCTACAAAATGCATTGAGCGCACTCGCGCTTAACGGCTTATGCGCGCTACAAAATGCATTGAGCGCACTCGCACTTAACGGCTTCTGCGCGCTAAGCGGACTCTCTTGGACAAAACTGATATTTTATTCCGAAAACACTCATGCAGAGCCGAACCTTCGACACCTTATTCCTCAATGCTCCAAAATGCAATAAATACCTATAAAATGAATGAAAAAACATCAAACGGTACACTATGTATACAAAAACACAAATAAACACAAACTAAACGTATTTACATAAAAGTAGGGTTTATTTAACGATATTAACAACAAAAAGTCAATAAGTACAATAAAAAGTATATACAAAAATAGCTACAACTTGCACTTATCAAACTCTCCCTAATTTGAACTTATTTGTCCTCAAACAAAGCCAAACAACTCAAAGAATCAAAAGTAATCAACCAAAATATCATGAATCAACAAGTTTTAAAAACGGAAAACAAATGCAATGGTTCAAATGAAAAATGGTACACATGATAAAACATACTTACCAATAAACTAAGACGATAACATAAACACGAAACAAATGTTAATACAAAGAACATGCCAACCATTCTAAAATAACACTAGTTAACAAATGAATCACACCTAGCAAAAAAAAATCATCGGTAGATAAAAAACACACAAAATAAGGTATTTTCACTCATCCATAATCTTGAAAACAAAAGATTAAATTATTTATTCATCCAAAAATTCACATTGAACATACAAAGGCAAGAATCTAAAGGGCTTTTCAAGGTTGTAATGTGGCTTGGTTAACAAACAATGGATAAGTCCTAAAGCTAATCAAAACAAAAACTTACCTAAACCTAAGGAAGTGATCAACTCACAAAGTCTCAAGCAAAATAATTTAAATCAAACTTCTTCTTCATTCCAAAATTTTAACCAACACACATCACTTATTAGCACAATTATTCAAACTGTTTTTGTTTTTCTTTTTCAAAGCTTTTTTTTTCATTTTTTTCTTTCTTTTTCTTTTCTCTTCTTTTTAATATTTTTTCTTCTTCTTTTTCTTTTCACAACCTCGTAGCAATCACAATATAAACACATAAATATTTATCTCCCTAACTTGAATTCAACCATCATCATAATGTGCATACTCCCAACTTTCTAAGGCAAAGTAAAAATTAAACTAAAAATCGTAATTGAGGGTTCAAGAAAACTAAATAATCAACATCCATACAAAAATATGAACTAAACACTCATATACAAGTATTTAGCAAAATCAACATGGATATCGACAAAAAGGGTCAGAAGAGGATACTAATGATCACACACTCACATGGTGAATTGACTATTTGGCCAAGATTGTTGTGCTCAAAATGGAACAAAAAATGCCTTGATCATGTTCATGCTTTCATACAATCAATACAAACAAAATATTAAGCATAATAAAATCCAGTTAAAACAAGAGTTGTGGTCTCCAGCATATGTGAACAATGGAAAGCTACCTCACAAAAAGGATAGGAACTAAAGTGATTCACAAATGAACAAGTATACAAAAGAATGAATGGCATAAAAATTGTAAAAAGTTTAAGTATCATGAATATGCTAAAGTATAGAAAGCGATAAACACGTACCTCGAACGTGTACAAAACTTTTAACAAAATCATTACCACGCATTTACAAGTTGAAACACTCAAACTTAGAAAATCACCAAAAGCGACTTCAAGCTATCGAACCAAAGTTGAGTCCAAACAACAACAAAAGAATTAATTATACTATTATTATTTACTATTTAAAGCCTAGGTGAAATGGGAAAAGAAAATCCAAGTGAAAATTACAACAAAAAAAACTTCACTGGCGTAACACAGGAGAGCACGCTAAGCACGGTCAAGCGCGCTACACCAGAACAGCAAAAATCAATCCAGCAGAAAACAGTGCATCCTCCACATTCACCTACACAATCTCAAACATATGTATAATATTTACAACATACAAACACACTTCCACAAGCTAAACACGACAAGCTTGCGAAAAACACAAATTGACATAACAAAACTAACGGGTGAAAGTGAATTAACAAGTTGAAAAGTGAAAATTTGAGAATTTAAAACAAGTATAATTTCAACTTGTTAAAACATAAGTCAACACATACATAAATGAATACAAACAAAACATGCTTGTTTTACGTCGTAAGCTCGACGCCTTTATTTTGCGAGCTAGTAACCTTCTCTTGTCATGCAATGGTATTGTCACACCGTGCAAACCTAAATAAAGTGTCCTAACATCCACACAACAAACGTTACGAAAACGAGATAATTCACAACAATACGTGAAAACAAAGAAAAACACATATATGCACAAGTATGGAAAGTAAACATAAAATATGTACAAGTAAAAATAGACAAGTTTATGTACATATTCTATACAACATATACATTAATTACAAAATTCAAAAACAAAGAAACTATCGCAATGCAAAAACAATAAACACCAATCCCCGACAACGACGCCATTTTGTTGCGGCAGTAAAACGACAAGCAAAAAGTAAGTTGTTAATTTACCAGGTGATATTTAGGTTATATTGTATCGTGTCTACAAAGATTGGTTATTGATTCGACGTTCGATAATTCTCTTGTTAATGAGTTTGGGGAATAATGGGTTGAAAGTAAAAGTATCAACAGAAACTAAACGTATAAAAAGGAAAAAGGAATAACTTATCACGCATGCATATATACTACTTCTCACAGGCTTAAACTTATCGACCTGTTATACTCAACCTACAATATTCATCAATGTCATCACGTGTCACTCACAACCTAAGTCATTTCTAATCCAAATTGAGAGGCCGACTGCATCACCTCAGTAGTGATCTCTCAACCACCTTAACAACACATAAGTCAACAGTGCTCGCTTGCATCGATGATCTCTCAGAGTGACACAAACAACACAGAGGAATTAATCACAGACATCCTAAGAAAATAACAGTGCTAAGTCTATCTCTAGAATTCAGACACTATTAGATAATCATCTTAGATAAGAATCTAAGCAGCATATGTCTATAGAAACTCAAATTCCTAACACAGCAAAAATCTAGGATAACAATCGACAAATATTTGTAAAGCAAGTTTTATATAACACCAAGGGCGACAAATATACATGAGATCAAAGTAAATACATATAAAACCCAACCAATAAAGAATACACAAAGAAAAAGAGAAATGAACCGCAAATCTACCGGTTTGTCAGCACCGATCGAAGAGTAATCCACCTCAGATCATCCGTATGCAAGCTTCATAGTTGTTATCTAATCTAATCCTAACATAATTAAAGGTTGATGGAGTTGGGAGAAAAAACTTCCCCAAAACCATAACCTGAAAAATAAATGAAATGAAGTTATAAAACAAATCTCAGCAGATCGCACTAAGCGGGCCTGGCGCGCTAAGCGCGACTTTCTTATTTTACACATCAAACTGACCTAAACCGCACTAAGCGCGCTATCCGTGCTAAGCGAGCTTCAAAACAATGCTTCTTTCAAAACAGTAAAAACGCAAGCAGCGCACTATAAAATGCGCTAAGAGCACCCGCGTTTAGCGGCTTCTGTGCGCTAAGCGGGCTCTCCTGGACAAAACTGATCTTTTATTTCGAAAACATGCATTCGGAGTTGTGCCTTCGACACCTTATTCCTCAATGCTCCAAAATGAAACAAATACCTACAAAATGAATGGAAAAATATCAAATGATATACTATGTACACAAAAACACAAATAAACATAAACTAAACGTATTTACACAAAAGTCGGGTTTATTCAACGATATTAACAACAAAAATTCGATAAGTGCAACAAAAATTATATACAAAAATAGCTACAACTTGCACTTATCAAAGTGCCACAAAGTATTTGATGATATTATCACTCAAGATTGTGTTCCCAGTGAATCTACATTCCATATATTGATTGTGACTTACCTTATTTCTTCTGTTCAAGGTTGTTTGGATGAAGCATGTGGTATTTTCCACCAAATGATTGAGGTGGGTGGATACCACCCATGTCTTAGCTTGTATTATCCCATCTTTAAAGCTCTTGCCGGTAAACCATGGAACTTTTCAAAGCAGTACCTTAAGCAAGATGAGTTTATATATCACTGTTTGGTTTCAACTGGACTTGATGTACATAAAGATATTTATATGGCCTAATTTAGTTGCATAGCTTTCAGTATTCCATAGACAAAAAGAGAATAGAAGCATTGAGGGAAGAGATGTGACGCTATGGAATTGGTGAGAGAAAAGAGGTGCTAGTGTCAATCTTGAGGGCTTGTTCAAGGGAATGGGAGGTGGAGGAAGCTGAGAAAACTTGGTCCAAACTTTTGCAGTTTGAAAGCAACCCCCCATCACAAGTTTTTGTGTACAAAATGTAACTCTACTATAAGGTTGGCATGCCTATGAAGTCATTGGAGGTATTTAGGGAAATGCAGTTGAAACTAGGTAAGGTAAGTGTGGCAGCATATAATAAAATAAAATAGAAATATTGTGCAAAGCACAAGAATCCGAATTTGCATAATCAATTATGACAGAATTTATCAATAGTGTCTTAAGCCCCATACACCATCATATGTTTATTTATTGAACATATACTTCAACTTGGAATCACATGATAAATTAGAAGAGGCGTTATGTCAATGCCTAGAGAAATCTCGTCCTAATAGTGCCATATACAATATATATTTGGATTCTTTGGTGAAAGTTGAGTCATCATCTTTGCTTGCTCATGAAATGAGACCCAAACCATAAAATAAGTTTGGTTTAAGATTTATCAGTGCGATAATTTGTAAATCCAAGTCTCTTCGGTTTGAAAGGATGTTATTTCGTGCTACAAGAGGCAATATGCTTTTCAATCAGGCACCAGTTGGTGAACAAATCATGGATCATTTTTACAACTGAGATGATTGAGAAAACAATATTCATTGTGTTTTTCTCTGAGGAATCTGCAAGAACAAAGATTTTGAAAATTTGTGAGGCATTTGGTGCAAATTGTTATCCTGTTCCTAAAGATATAAGCAAGCACGGGCAAATAACTCCGGGGGTTACATCACGCCTTACTGACTTAGAGGCAACTTTGGATGCTGGAATTAGGCACTGAAATAAGGAACTAGCTTCTATTACAGACCATCTAGAAAAATGGATGGATCGGGTAAGAAGAGAGAAGGTCGTGTATGATACATTTAACATGTTAAACTTTGATGTCACAAAAAAATGTCTTATTGGAGAGGGATGGTGCCCTATGATTGCAAAACCACAAATGCAAGAGGTAATGCAACGTGCAACTTTTGATAGCAATTCTCAAGTTGGCATAATCTTCCATCAAATGGATGTAGTGGAATCACCTTAAATGAGAAAATTGAATTTTTCAAATTCTGAAGTTTGTGTTGCAAATAAGCAGTGACAATTTGTATTCAAGCAATGGGATCTAGGAACAATATCTCTATTCTCATATTGATTTTAAAACCTTGAGGACAAGGTTCAAGTGAATCTGGCGGTAATGATAGGAGGTGCAATTAGATATTTTAATTAGTAATATAATTATGTTAGTTGTTATTTTATTTTGAATGTTTTGTTGAATTGGGCTTTTAGTAGTGTTTGGGCCTTTAAGTTTATTATCCATTAGAAGTATTATATATTATAGTCGCATTGAGACATTAGGGTATCAATCAAATGAAATGAAGTTTATCTTTTATTTCAATTCTCTTAGCTTTTAGTGTTCTTCCCATTTATTTGTAGAAAACCCTAGTTCATAGATTTGATAGGAAAATTTTCTATCAAACACTGTTCCTTTTTTCATCATTTCAATCCCTTCTTACTTCCATTAATTCTTGTTCTTTTTTACTTTATCACTGTTCACAAGAGGGATAGAAACTGAACAACCCAAAAGAGAATAACCAAAACAAACATTTGTGTCTTCCAATGTTAATGTTGATTCTCCCCGAGGGAAAACAAATGTTTTTATGTTGGAACACCATCTAGTAGCAAGTTCAAGAAACAACTCTTCATGCCTTTTGATTTCATATGTTGAAGATTTGATAGCATGTTATATTTGTTAATGCGTGAGCCACTTTTATTGAGGAGAGAAAGAGGGAATAATAAAGGAAATAAGGATTTATATTATTGAATTATACAAATAATGATACATACTAGGACTATTTATATACAACCCTAATTGGGCTTGGACCTACACAACTTAGATTATATTTAAATATTAAATCTAATAAAATCTAATCTAATCTAATATTTTAACAAATCTAATTTAATATTTCAACACACCCCATAATCCAAGTTGTCGAACATCCTTAAAAATAGTCAATATGAACTATTCCTAATTTCTTTCTCAAATTCAGGAATTTGTCAATCTTCAATCCTTTGGTGAAAATGTCGGTCATTGTGCTTCACTCGAGAAATGTCTTACTTCAATTTCACCTCGATTTACCTTTTCCCTCAAGAAGTGAAACATTGCTTCAATATGTTTACTTCTTCCATGCAAAACTAGATTCTTCGCCAGATTTATAACTGCCTTGTTGTTGATTTGCAATACAAGAGGTTTTTTCACTTCGACCTTCATTTCTTCAAGTACATGTCTGATTCAAATTGATTAACATGTAGCATAAGATCCTGCTATATATTCGGCTTCACAACATGATAATGCCACCACAGGTTGTTTCTTCGAATACCATGAGACTGAGGCACCAAATACTTTAAAAAAATATCCAGTTGTGCTTCTTCGATCTTCCTTATCTCCACACCAATCAGCATCTAAAAAACAATTAATTATTGCTTCTTTGTCTTTAGAGTCTCGTCGAAATAGTATTCCACAGTTTATCGAACCCTTCAAATATCTCAGGATTCTTCTTGCAGCCTTCATATATGACACTCTTGGTCCACTCATTTTTCTGCTTACTAATCCTATAGTGAAACCTATATCAGGTTGATTGTTGCACACATACCTCAGAGATCCCACAACTTGCTTGAACAAAGTTACATCGACTTTGTCTTCCTCTACATTCTTCTCCAATTTTACATTTGGTTCGACTGGTGAGGATGCAGGATTCGAATCATCCATTCTGAATTTCTTGAGTATTTCTTTGACATACTTCCTTTGATGTAGCACCATACCTTACTTCGATATTTTAAATTCCATACCTAAGAAATAAGACAATTTCCCCAGACCAGACATTTCAAATTTCTTCATCATCAGCTCTTTAAACTTCGACAAGTTCTCCAAGCTATTTCTAGTTACTAGCAAGTCATCGACATATAAGTATATGATTGTTATATCTTGTACTACAACCTGAACATAGACACCATACACACATTTGCATTTGACAAATCCCAATTCAACTAAGTATGAGTCAATCTTCTTGTTCCATGCCTTAGGTGCCTGCTTGAGGCCATGGAGTGCTTTGTGCAACTTATATACTTTACTCGCTTCCTTCTGAATCACAAATCCAAGATGTTATGTTACACAGACCTCTTCGTCTAAAGGAACATTCAGAAATGATGATTTCACATCTAAATGAAATGTCGACCAGCCTTGGTTGCATGCCAATGCTACCACTAGTCGAACAGTCTCCAATCTTGCTACTGGAGTAACTACTTCAGAGTAGTCGAGTCCTTCTCTTTGAATAAACCCTTGAGCTACTAATATTTATTTATGTCTTGTTATCGAGCCATCAACATTATGTTTCAACTTGAATACCCAATTTACTTTGATAGCTTTTGTATGTGTTGGCAATTCAATTAACTCCCATGTGTTGTTTCTTCTGATTGCTTGTAACTCTTCAACCATAGCTAACTTCCACTGTTTAGTCTTTAAAGCTTTATTATAGTTAATTGGTTCAGCACCTGCAAGTAAAGCAAAATGAACTAATTCTCCATCTGGTGTGACTTCAACATCACCCACCACTTCATAATCATGAAGTCTTGTTAGAAGAAAACTATTTCTTTGAGGTCCTTGGCTTGTTTCAGCCACAGCCTCTTCGACTTCGACTGTGTCGGGAATGTCAGCAACTGCTTCTTCTTCAATTTTGACTGGATTCTCAACAATTCCTTCGACCTCTACTTCATCGTTTTATTCATCGACATCAGAACTCATCAATGGCTTGTTAATTGAATTGCTAAAATTCCAATCCCAGGCATAATTTTCATTAATCACAATATCCCGACTCAACACAATCTTCTCATTAATTGGATTGAATAGTCTGTATACACCAATTTTATGATATCCTACTAGAATCATAGGTTCACTCTTGTCATCAAGTTTCCTTCTTCTTGCATCAGGAACATGCTTGTAACACATAGATCCAAACACCTTCAAATGACTCACTGATGGTCGTTTGTCACTCCATACTTCTTCAGGAACTTTGTTCTTCAATATGTTGGTAGGACACCTATTCAAAATATAAACTGCAGTTGAAATAGCTTCTCCCCATAAAGACTTTGGAAAATTCTTTTGCTTCAGCATGCATCTCGCCATATCTAATATGGTTTTGTTTCTTCTTTCAACAATTCCATTATATTGAGGTGTATAAGGAGTAGTTACCTCATGATCAACATTGTGTTCTGCATAGAAATCATCAAACATCTTGGATATGTATTCGCCATCTCCATCTGTTCGCATAACTTTGATCTTCTTTTCACTCTGGTTTTCGACAAGTGTCTTGAATCTCTTAAAAATTTCGAATACTTCGTCCTTTTGTTTGATCACATAGATCCACAGATTTCGACTAAACTCGTCGACTAACGAAATAAAATATTTGTTTCCACCAATTGTATTTTCTTCAAATGGACCACATAAATATGAATGTACCACTTCGAGTATGCAAAATGATCTCATTGGCATAGTCGAAACGGAAGAATTTCTGGATTGCTTTCCTACTAAACAAACTTCACAAAGTTTTTCAGGCATCTCAAGACTTGGAATTCCAGTAACCATATCTTGAGTAATAATTTGATTGAGTGATCAAAAATTCAAATGTCCAAACCTCAAATGCCACAACCAACTATCCTTGTGGTCAACAACAGTTTTCAAACATTGAACTTCAGTCGAATTGATCATAGTCTTAAATGTCTTGTTCTTCGACAACGGAGATTTTAAGACCAAATTGTTCTTGGTGTCGAACAATTTAAAACTCCATCTTTTATGAAAACAGAGAAACCTTTTTCGACTAGTTGTCCAATACTTAGCAAGTTGCACTTTATTCTAGGTACATAAAACGCGTCTTTGATCATAACTTTCCCTCCATTACTCATTTGAAAGACTATATTTCCAGTACCTTTTGCTTGCAACGAACTATTATCAGCAAGTTTTACCTTGCTCTTCTTCGACTCGTCAAAATTTGCCAACCACTCCTTTCGACCAGTCATGTGGTTTGAGTAGCCTGAGTCGAGAAACCAGATTTTGGATTCGACATGGTTATCTGCAACTGCAGCCATAACCACCATACCACCTTCAGAATCATATGAATCTTGGCGTGTAAGGTTCACTCCTTCGTCCTTGCTTGTCGATCCCCTATCTTTTCTGCACCAACAATTCTTGACTACGTGACCTCACTTTTCAAAGTTATAACACTGCACATCTTTTTTATCTTTTTTTCCCTTTCGATAGTTTCCTCCTCCTCCTTTCGAGGATTTAGAAGCTTCATCTTCGACCTAATGTTTGTGAGGTTTTGACCAATACTTCTTGCTCTGAGTTTTGTCGAACTTGCCTTTGAATTTGTTGGAACCACCATCCTTTTTCCATGGCTGAGCTTGTAGAGTCTGTATCGAGTCTTGCACTCATTTCCTTTTGACAATCCTCATCTCATGCGCGTCCAATGAACAAACCAAATCTTTCACTTTAGTGGTTTCAAGATTGTTGGATTCTTGAATAGCTACGATAACGTGATCAAAGTGAGAGGTCAATGTTCTCATTACCTTCTCAACTATCATCTTATCAGTTATGGTTTCACCATAACCCTTCATGAGATGGACGAGCTTTTGAACCTTCGACACATATTCTGCAACTTTTTCATCTTCTCCCATCGACAACAACTCATATTGTCGACGCAAGGTTTGTAACTTGACAACCTTGACTTTCTCACCTCCTTCGTAATACTTCACCAGAATATCCCATGCCTCCTTCGCCATTTCAGCATGAGAGATTATGTCGAAGCTAGCAGTATCGACCGCCGTCTGAATGCAATAAGCAGTCTTGCAATCTTTATTTTTGACTTCGTTGTGGGCTTTTTTTTGTTCGTCGATTGCATTTGCAGCCAACGCAAGAATGTCATCGGTAACCACTTCTAGGGTTTCATGGAAGTCAAACAAGGATTACATCTGTTTTTTTCCATCGGATCTAATTCTTGTTGTCAAGCATTGAAAGAGAATTCAGAATGCCCTTATCACTAGCCATCTTCGCAGCGGTTGAATCACATGTCCTAGAAACACGATCTCTGGCGTGAAATTCTTGAAAACTCGATTAAGAACAATAATCGGAAGCTTTGATACCAATTTGTTAGTGCATTCACACTTTTAGTGAGGAGATAAATAGAAAATAATAAATAAAATAAAAATTTATATTATTGAATTGTACAAATAATAATACAGACTGAGACTATTTATATATAATTCTAATTAGGCTTGAATTTACACAATTTGAATTATATTTAAATATTAAATCTAATCAAATCAAATCTAATATTTTAACAAATCTAATTTAATATTTCAACAATATTTCTGTTTGAATCCATTAATATTCAAACGTTAGTGGTCTCCATCCATATTACTTTACTTCTAGTTGTAACTTTGTGCTAGTTTAAAAAGAAATATGAAATGGGATGGAAGAACATTAGAGTCTTGGATGCAAGGTTGGAGAGAATATGCCGTTCTAGTTTTGTTTTCAATGGATGATGGTGAAACCATGAATTTTTCTCTAGCTTCATCCATGTTGCCATCCATCTTGTAAAATTCTACTTTATTCTTCATATTTGATCTGTGTTGAAATTTTATTTTTTTCTAATTCTTTAAATATTTTAATTTTGGTAATTCTTTAAATATTTATCAAAAAAGTTATATGTTAAAAAAATATCAGTTTGCAAGAAAATAACATTACCAAACAAATTTATAAATTTCACATATAGCGTTGTCAAATAGAAACAAATTGTATATTTATATTAGAATTAATTTATAGTAAAAATCAATTTTATTTGATAATAATTAAACATAGTATTAAAATAAATTTAAAATTTTAGAATTAATTTTAAAGAATTTAAAATAAAATACGATAAATTTTAAAATTTTAGAATTAATTTTTAATCTTTTTAGAGTTAAACATAAAATAAGAAAGAGATAAAGACGGGTGAGTAATGAAAAGACAAAAAGAATTAAAAATAAAATAAAGCTTTAAATTTTAGAATTAATATTTTATATTTTAAATTTATAGTCAAACATAAAATAAGAAAGACATAAAGTTGAATGAAGAATGAAAAGACATAAAAAAAAAAATTAAAATTAAGAAAATTTTCAAAATTTCAAAATTAATTTTAAATATTTTAAATTTGGTGTTAAATATAAAATAAGAAAGCGATAAAAATGGATGAAGAATGAATAGGAAAAAAGAATAAAAATTAAAATAAAAACTTTAAAATTTTAGAATAAAATAATTTAAATTTAAAGTAAAACCTAAAAAAAGAAGAGATAAAAATGGATGAATAATGAAAAGACAAAAAAGAATAAAAGATAAAATAAAATTTTAAATTTTAAAATTAATTTTTAATATTTTAAATTTAGAGTCAAACATAAAATATGAAAGAGATAAAGATGAATGATAAATGAAAAGACAAAAAAAAAATTATAATTAAGAAAAAATTTAAAATTTTAGAATTAATTTTAAATATTTTAAATTTAAATTTAAATATAAAATAATAAAGAGATAAAGATGGACGAAGAATGTAAAGATAAATTTATAATATAAATAAAAGTAAGTTTTAAAATTTTAGAATAAAAAAATTTAAAATTTAAAGTAAAACAAAGAAAAGAAAGACATAAAGAATGATGAATAATGAATAGACAAAAAAATAATTAAAAATAAAATAAAAAGATAAAAAAAGTAATAAAAAGAGATAATTTTAAAAAGATAAAAAAGTAATAAAAAGATGACTGAAGATAAAAAGATAAAAAAGTAATTAAAATTCAAAAAATTCAAAATTTTAAAAATAATTTTAAACATTTTAAATTTTGAGTTAAATATAAAATAAGAAAGCAATAAAGATAGATGAAGAATGAAAAAGGCAAAAAAGAAAAAAGAATTTTAAATTTTAGAATTAATTTTAAATATTTTAATTTGAAGTCAACAATAGAATAAGAGATATAGATGGATGAAGAATGAAAAGACAAAAAAAAATTAGTCCATGAATTATTTTCATTGTTAATATACTTTTTTTATGGTGATCTGAAACTTACTCTTCAATATTTATTTATTTTTAGTATATCATTTGTGTTTTATTTAATAAATCTAAATTTCATTTATATCTATAATAATATATAAACGAAAAATATTATTTTGCTATAGCCTTTTTTTTTTTAAATATATCCTTGTTAATTTTTATTTCAAATTTAACTTTTCTATTTTTTTTTTGGACAAAATTGGTAAATCTAACACAAGGTAAACCTAACTTGTTGTGAATAATTAAAGGTCATGAATTTAAGTTTGACTTTACAATTAAGTCAAATGTTGTGCATCTTCCATGGCATAAGAGAAAGGTCCTTTAGCACAAGTAGTAACCCTTTGGAATCTGTTTCAAACAAAATTAAGTTTAACAAGAAATTTTGAGCAATGTCTACTGTATGAATAAATCCGTGACAACTTATGATGCAAAGAGGAAAGACCTTCGACTAGTCCAATAAAGCCATATACGAAATCTCCCATTGATTTCCTAAACAAGCAGCCACAAAAAGCCATAGGAGAAGCAAAAGATCCATCAATGTTACACTTGAGCCAAAAGAGGCTTCCAAATGACCTCCATTATCCTAGGAGCCTTAAGAGGGTGAATGGAGACCTTAAAGTTCTTTATGATAGTAAAGTCATGCACGTAAAGTTAAAAACTTTCTTAGTGGTGTTGTCAATGAAGATTTCCAATGAATGGATGTATCCTTGAATCGAGCTTGATTCCTCATGTACCAAAATAGTGTTCAAGATAGAAACAATCGAAGCTTGAAGAAAAACCCTACATTGAGATCTTCAAGACCTGTCACACAACAAATGAATATAGAATATATTGGTCACACGCCTAACTCCCACCATAGAGAAAAACTAGTTCCAAAACTTCGAAGTAAGAAGGCAATGGAATAATAAGTATTTAGTGGATTCCTGACAAGATTTCCACAGGCTGCACATGAAAGGGAGGTTGCATCCCATTTGGCTCATGTAGAGATCAGTATGGATCTTATTGTGACACAACCTCAAAAATATAAAGCCTTAGCATGAGGGATTTCAGCGTTCCATAGGTGCTTAGACCAACTCAATAAAAGATAGGAAGTGGACTTGAACGATACTACATACTTTAAAGTCAATATGCTAGAGTTAGAGTGTAACCAAACCAGGGAGTCATTAGTAGAATCCAAAGGCAAGGTAACTTGTATGACAAGTAATGGCAAATTAGGCATCAAGCTTAACACGTTATCTAGGAAGTTCTAGTTGCCATCAGGAATATAATATGAGACAATGGACTTTGTGCTAATATTGTTTGTATTATAAATGTTGGAAATTAGAGGAGGCTCAAACCAAGAGTCAACCCATGATTTGGTATTAAGATCATTGTCAATCAAACGGCTGGAATTAGAGACAGTGTTGAGATACTTAAGCTTCAAGCTACTTCAAATTAAATAAGAAATGTGTTAGGAAACAAGAAATTTGCTTTTCAAAACTCTACTTTTCATAAGTTAAGCTCAATCTTCATCGGAATTCAAAATGTCCCAACAAAATTTTAGGTTAGATGCGTCATTAAGAACTGCATGAGATCTCATAGCAAGGCCCCTTAGGATGTAGGATTGCAAACATCCTTCCAAATTACATTAACCATTTTAGTTTTTCCAACATCACCACCAATTGAAGTTATTAAAATACATGTCAAGCTCTTTAGTTTAAGAAACACGCCAAGAGTAAACAACAAAGTAGTGGGCAAGCACAAGTTGGATTATGGATTTGATTAACTGAACTCTGCCAACAAAACTTAAAAGATAAGCTTTCCAATTCCCAAGTTTGGCTTTGATTTTATCAATTATAGGTTTCGAGAATAATGATCTAGGTTTCCCCTTGAATGTGGGAACTCCAAGGTAGATGAACGGGAGGCTTCCAACTTTGAAACAAAGAAGAGTAGATAGCTGATTAATCATAGAATAAAAAATAGAGCCGACATAGATAATGAAATTATTAGGATTCACAACCTGGCCAAAAGCTCTTTCATATATAGAGAAAACAAGCATTACATATTCCATTTAAGACTTGTTTCTCCTATAAAACACCATTACATCATCTGCATAGAGGAAGTGGGAAAGAACTTCCATGTCTCTAGAACCCTTGATGAGCTTCGACTTATTTCAGAGTTAAATTTGAGAAACTTCTACTAAGCACTTTATCAGCTATATAGAAAATAAGTGGAGACAATGGGTCACCTTGTCTCACCTCTCTCCCACACTCAAAGAAACTAGAAACTTGCCATTGAAAGAAATGGAAACTTTAGCAGAAGAAAGGATGGTCCTGATCCAAGAGGAAAATATGTCATTGAAGCAAAAATTCTTAAGGACCTTGTTGCACCCTAATTTTGTCCCAAGATTTTTAAATTGTTTTTGAATACCATTTGCATTAGTTCAAGTGTTACCTTATTTGAAATTGGGAAATATTATAAGTACACTACATGCATCATATGTCACACAACATTTAAATTCATTCATTTCAAGATGATTCTATCAAAACTTTACCAAAACACTAAAAAGTCAACGTTTGATCATTTGAGAATTCCATGGTGTGTATCATTTCAAATAAATTTCTATCATTCATTATATGCATCTTGCATCATTCAAAATCAAAAGTCAACATAAAATAATGTTAAAGTTGACTAAAATATCCAAGTTATTTTTCCTTGTTTTTCATTTTTGCATCATATGCATAAAAAACCCAACAAAAAAAATCAATGGTATAAAATCCAAGCCAAATTATCATTTCATCATCATTTTAATTCATTTCATTTCTCATTTAATTTATATAAAAAGTCAATAAAAAGTCAAGAATGTGGCACTAAAATACAAAAAATGATCACATTTATTTTGTCTCACCACACAATGCATCAGAATTTGAGATTAAAATTGAGATATTTTTATGCTAAATTCAAATTCACATTCAAAGGCATTCAAATTCATCCAAATTTACACACACTTTTTTCATTTTTTTATAATTATTAAACCATCTTTTAACCTGATTCTAGAGCCTATAAATCAAAATCATTTCATTCACAAATGACATCAAGAATCATACACAAAAAATAGATCCATTGCACAAATTACTCTCTAAATTTCAACTTTCTTCATATTTAAGAAATTTTGAAAAAGTATTGAAACTCTAAATTGGTTTGTGAATCTCTTCTTGTTAATGAAGAAATTACAAATTTAATACTAAGAGTATTATGCCTACATTATACAAATCATTTCATTCAAATTCGGTCGAAAAAAGTTCATCGCGTTCTTCGTGTTTTTGAGAAAAATCTGTCTAGGTATCCTTTAATGCTTGTTATTTATTGAATTTCTTTGCAAAGAAAATTGGCATTCCCATGTAAACAAATGAAAATTTGGATAAGGGTGAAAAGGGTAAGGATGTAGACGTGAATAAGTATAGAGGTATGATTGGATCTATTCTATATCTTACAACATATATGCCCAATATATATTTTGTGTTTGCATGTGTGCTCGATATCAATCAGCTCCCAAGAAATCATATTTAAAAGTGGTTAAGATACCTTGTTGGTACCTTTAAGTTTGGGCTTTGGTATTCTAATGAAAGTGATTGTAGCTTGGTTGGTTACTCCGATTCCGATTTTATCGGTTATAAATCGGATAGAAAAAGTACTAGTGTAACGTGTCACATTTTATCAAATTCCTTGGTTAATTGACATAGTAAAAAGCAAGTTTCAGTCGCTTTGTCAACGGTCGAGGCGGAATACGTAACCGCCGTGGTACCTAAATCTTGTGGCTTAAGCAACAATTACTTGATTTTGACATTAAACTTTCTCGTATTCCTATCAGGTGTGACAACACTAGTGCAATCAATTTAACCAAGAATCCGGTGCTACATTCTCGCACTAAACATATTGAGATATGTCACCATTTCTTTTGTGATCGCGTTAAAAAAGGAGATGTTATATTCGAGCATGTTAATAGTAAAAATCAATTTGCCAACATTTGTACAAAACCTCTTGTAACTGAATTGTTTTCAATATATGTGGGGAATTAGGAATTACTGATATCTCCAATGTTGCTTAATTACTTTTGTTACATACACTTTTATAATTTTGCTATAACTTTTGTTTGAGTATTTAACATCATGTGAGTGCTTCTCCCGTTCCATCAAATTTGAGGTAATGTTGTTCCAAATTTCTCCTTGAAAATAAGACTTTTCTTATTGCATGTTGTTCTCGTTCCAAACGTTTGATATGTTCAAAATGATAAAACTCATGAAAGTTCACTTACAAAATTTTCAATTGACAATTGATGTCTCCGTAAATGCATTGAAATATCAAAGTAATATAAAAAATTATTGAACTCTCAAAGACCAATAGTCAATCCTATCGCTATCTACTATTTTTTGTAAATCTAAGGCTATCGGAAAGCATTTTTAGTTGCAAAGGGAATTTAAAACAAGAAATAAAATTTGGTTAAGAAAATACTAATAAAAGCGAGACTGAAATGTGATTAGCAGTTGTACCTCTAGAACTCAGATAAATATCGACACTTTTACTCTTGACTTATAAAATATTTTTCGAAAGAAAATATCAACTTAAAATCATTGCTCACTCTCGTGCATCCCGTGTTATGTTTCGGATCTGTAAATGCTTTGTTGTCACTCACTCAATTTCAATTTCGAAATACTTTTTGAAAACTGATAAAATCTAATTAATTACTAAAGCACTATCGTTGTTTTTAGAAAATTAAATATATTTTTTACTAATAGGTACGGATCTCACACTGTCGTGCTGTTGACCGATACCATGTCCCGTCGGAGCGATAGTCCTCACATTCTGGGCTCAGGAAATTAACTGGACATAATTGACATAAAACTCATATTATTATATTATTATTATTATTCATGCAAAATAAAAACATGAACGTGATAATGATGATGAATGAAAGTAGTAACTATAACTAGTAAAGCAATAAATAAATAAATATATATATATATATATATATATATATATATATATATATATATATATATATATATATATATATATATATATATATATTGAGATTTTATCTCCATATTTTTCTCTATAATGACAGTAGATCAAGGGATTGTGCAGCTGTATGCTTTTATTATTTCTCCTTATTTAGAGTTCTTGATATGGAAATTCTCTCCTAATTTGTAGCTCCATTTATAGTATAAATACAAGGTGTATATACTCATCTAAATCAATTGAGTGAGTATCAATAATAATATACTTTCTTCTTTCAAGTTGGTATCAGAGCGATACCTAGCAAAATGAGTGAACCAGAAAAAAATAGTGGAAAAAATGTTGAATCATCTGGAATAAAATCAATTCCAGTTGTTGTTCAATCTGAAGGAGTTTTTAATGCTGGCATCATTCTTGATGAATCAAACTATGATGTTTGGTCACAATTAATGGAGATGCATATTGCTGAAAGAGAGAAACTCTCTTATATTAGGGGCAAAATGAAGAAACTTGCAGAAACAGATGATGGGTATGAAAAATGGTATGCTGAAAACCAGAAAGTGAAAAGATGGTTATTAATGTCCATGAAACCAGAAATCATGAAGAGGTATTTACGTATACCTACTGCCCATGAAATATGGAGTGCTCTGTCAAAGGCATTCTATGACGGAAGTGATGAATTGCAAGTCTTTGCTCTAAACCAAAGGGCTTTTGCTGCTAGACAAAATGGAAGATCTCTATCTGAATACTATGGAGAGCTAATTGAGATATTTCGAGAATTGGATCATCGGGATACAGTGAACATGAAAGATCCCGATGATACAATTGCATATAAAAATTCCATTGATCGGTTGAGAGTCCATATATTTCTTGCAGGGTTAGATGACATCTTTGATCAAGTTCGTGGAGAAATTTTGCGCAAGGATCCGACTCCAGGACTAGAAGAATGTCATGGCTTGATTCGGAGACAAGCGGTACGACATGCTACTCTAAAAGGAGAAATTAGAGACTCTGAAACTGCTGCAATGATGACTCGAAACCGGCAGAAACCAGACAAAAGTGTAGACAAGTGCACTCATTGCGATAAAACTGGACACGTCAAAGATCGTTGTTTTGAGCTTGTGGGATATCCAGATTGGTGGGATCACAGTCGAGCACCAAAAAAACGGGGCTCGAAGAATGCTTTCGCTGCTACTGCTGAAACAAATGATAAGGATGTGGGTTTATCACTGGTGACAACAACAAATATTGATGGTAAGGCTTTAAATATCTCTGCACCTGTTATTGATAATTTATGGATAATTGATTCGGGTGCTACAGATCATATGACTTTTGATTCTAGACATATTTCACATCTTAGACCCTCTTCACAAAAATCTATTTCTACTGCCAATGGTAGTGAGGCCTCAATTGTTGGGGAAGGATCTTTATCCCTCACAAACAATTTAAATCTTGATTCTGTTCTAGTTGTCCCATCTTTAGATCATAACCTTTTATCTATTTCTCAAATCACAACATCCTTATCTTGTGTTGTTATTTTTTGGCCTAACTATTGTGTTTTTAAGGACATCCGAACAAAGCAGACGATTGGTTATGGTATTAAGCGGGGGAAGCTGTATTACTTGGACTTGACATCAAAAAGCTGCAATATGCTATGTCAAGTTTTGAAAGCGGAAAGCTCTACACAAAATAAGAATAAGGCTGAAGTTTGGCTATGGCATCAACGAATGGGTCATGCATCATTTGACTATATCAAAAAATTATTTCCTAGTTTGTTTAAGAATATTGATTCTTCAATTTTTCACTGTGATGTATGTGAACTTGCAAAGAGTCACCGAACCTCATTTCGACTTTCCTTGAATAAAAGTCCTCTCCCTTTTATGGTTATTCATTCTGATGTGTGGGGGCCATCCAAAATTCAAACATTAGGTGGCTCACGTTGGTTTGTTACTTTTATTGACGATTGTACGAGAGTGACTTGGTTGTGGTTAATGAAGTCAAAAAGCAAAGTAAACTGGTTATTTCAGAAGTTTCATAAAATGATTAAAACTCAGTATAATGCACAAATTCAAGTTCTTAGGAGTGACAATGGAGGAGAGTACCAAAGTTCTGAATTGCAAAATTTTTTTGAAGTAGAAGGCATTATTAATCAAACAACATGTTCCAATACGCCCCAACAAAATGGGGTTGCTGAACGTAAAAACCGTCATTTGTTAGAGGTTGTTCGTGCTATATTAATAGCGGCGAATATGCCATTATCCTATTGGGGGGAAGCTCTTACGTTTGCAGTATATTCAATTAATCGAACACCGTCACGATCTATTTCCTACCAAACACCTTTGATAGCTCTTAGCGATGCCATTGTTGCACCATCAGTTCCAAATTTGCCGCTTCGTATTTTTGGTTGTGTAGTGTTTGTTCATCTTCATAAACATCAACGCAATAAATTAGCTCCTCGAGCTTTACGGTGTATTTTTCTTGGATATGCCATGAATAAAAAAGGTTATAGATGCTACCACCCTCCAACTCAGCGCATGTTTATAACAATAGATGTGGTATTTCATGAGGAACTCATGTATTTTTCACCCAAGGCTGAACTGCAGGGGAAGTATTGCAAGGAATATGACCCTATTATAACAAGTTTTGATGTTCATGATACTAATGTGATTAATTTGGATCTTGATATCAATTCTCATTTAGAAGATGAAAACATGATTGCACAAAGTCCAAGTCCATCTATTGCAGGTGAAGAAGTAAGTGGACCACAAATTCATAGTCCATCATTTGAGGGTGAAAAATTAATTAGTGGGACACAAACTGAGAATTCATTATTTGAAGAAATTGAACTCCTCGCTAATATACCATACCAGTCGTCTGCCGAGGATGTACCTATTCTTGATCCTGAATTTCAAAAAAAACAACTCCCAGAGCGTCACAATCGAGGTATTCCTAAATCTAGATATGAACCTGAAATTTCTAATAAAGTGAAGTATCCTATGAGTCATTATGTTTCAAATCAAAATCTGTCTGAATCAAATAAGTCATTTGCAAATCAATTATCTGTTATATCGATTCCTAACAGTGTGCAGGATGCCTTAGCTGATCCAAAGTGGAAAGCCGCTATGAATGAAGAAATGAATTCATTAGAAAAAAATGAAACATGGGACTTGGTCGATTGCCCAAAAGGAAAGAAACCGGTAGGGTGTCGGTGGGTATACACTGTGAAATATAAACCAGATGGTGAAATTGAACGTTTTAAAGCAAGATTGGTAGCAAAAGGATATACTCAAGCCTATGGGATTGACTACACTGAGACATTTGCACCAGTAGCTAAAATCAATATTGTTCGAGTGTTGTTGTCCTTAGCTGCAAATTTGGACTGGCCCCTACAACAATTTGATGTAAAAAATGCCTTTCTACATGGAGAACTGATAGAAGAAGTTTATATGGACCTTCCGCCTGGGTGTAACAAGTTAGAAAGACATGCCCAAAAGGTGTGTAAATTGAAGAAGTCATTATATGGACTGAAGCAATCTCCAAGAGCATGGTTTGGAAGATTTACAAAATCCATGATAGCTTGTGGATACGTCCAAAGCAACTCTGATCATACTTTGTTTTTAAAGAAACAACAAGGTAAGATTACAGCCCTTATCATATATGTAGATGACATGGTGGTTACCGGGAATGATCCAGAAGAACGGAAAGCATTGCAAGAGTACTTGTCTAGAGAATTTGAAATGAAAGATCTTGGTTCCTTGAAGTATTTTCTCGGGATTGAAGTATCTAGATCCAAGAAAGGTATTTTCTTATCTCAAAGAAAATATGCATTGGACTTGTTGCAGGAGACTGGTATGTCAGCATGTCAACCAGTTGCTTCACCAATGGAGGAAGGCTTGAAGTTACACAATATAACAGATCAAGTTCCATGTGATAAAGGTATGTATCAAAGGCTTGTGGGAAAATTAATGTATTTAGCTCACACAAGACCAGACCTTGCATACGCATTAAGTATTGTTAGTCAATTTATGCATAATCCTTGTGAACAACATATGAATGTTGTCATGCATATATTGAGGTATTTAAAATCTGCTCCTGGGAAGGGGGTTTTGTTCACTAAAAATGGAGCACATGAAGACATAGATGTTTATACAGATGTTGATTGGGCTGGAGCGCTAGATGATAGACGATCAACATCTGGATACTTCTCATTTGTGGGTGGAAATCTTGTTACATGGAGAAGTAAAAAGCAAAATGTCGTCGCCCGCTCAAGTGCAGAAGCTGAATTCAGAGGTATGGCACTCGGTTTATGCGAAGCCTTATGGTTGAAACATCTTCTAGAAGATTTGGGCTTTCCGCAAAGGCAACCAATTAATCTTTATTGTGATAACAAAGCTGCATGTGATATTGCTCATAATCCAGTTCAACACGATCGAACAAAGCATGTTGAGGTGGACAGATTTTTTATCAAAGAGAAATTAGATGCAAAGATTTTGGAGCTGCCTAAGATTCGATCGGAAGATCAATTAGCCGACATGCTTACTAAAGCTGTCTCAAGCAAAGTATTCTTGAAGTATCTCCACAAGTTGGGCATGGACGATATATATGCACCAACTTGAGGGGAAGTGTTGATATTTTATCTCCATATTTTTCTCTATAATGACAGTAGATCAAGGGATTGTGCAGCTGTATGCTTTTATTATTTCTCCTTATTTAGAGTTCTTGATATGGAAATTCTCTCCTAATTTGTAGCTCCATTTATAGTATAAATACAAGGTGTATATACTCATCTAAATCAATTGAGTGAATATCAATAATAATATACTTTCTTCTTTCAAGTATATATATATATATATATATATATATATATATATATATATATATATATATATATATATATATATATATATATATATATTAAAAACAGTCAAAAAAATACTAAGACTAAAAGTAAATAAATGTAGAAAACTAAAGAAGGTAAATCTGCTTACGAGGAATAAATGCACTGCGGGGAAATTAAATGATCCAAGTACATCCAGATGAGCTCTCAAATTCGCAAACCAATAGCGTGTCAATTACTTTAAGTGAACTATTTAGCACTTTTACATGGTGAATTTATTGCCTACTTCATACTAAAAACTTGGACTATCAAAAATTTAATCTAAGGTCTTATTTATAGAGTTACAGTTGGTACTAGATGTTCTGAAATCGTATAGGAGGAGATGGAGGAAAAATACGGAAGTGGAGAGAAATTGTTTCCAACGTTCTGCTATTTTTCAGGTTCAGAAGCCCACGGCGAATATCGGGCCTCGTGGAAAACACCATGAACGTAAAATGGTGAGAACACACACTCTTACTTGGTGATTGATTACTTCATGCGTGTTAGAATTTAGGCTCTTATTGGTTTGTACTTGATGATTGATGTTTGGTTCTTGCACTTAGGTGCTTGCTTGGCTCTTAAGCCATATTTTGAGGTTTATACTCATGTTTGTTTCTTTATAATTTGCTTGTGATAACATGTTCCTTAAGGATTTTAGTTTCATCTTCTTTAAGATGTGAACTAAATAGACCTTATGTTCTAAACTAAGCATGACAACATTAGATAGCTTCCTTTAACATTGACCTTAGGTCCATCTTTGCACGCTAACTTAAGTAGATGTTTCTCTTTTATTCTAACTTTAGGACCACCCTTGCATGATAACATCAGGGCTCTAGTCTCCCTTATACTCTTTCATTCCCCTTTTGCATCTTTAAAACAAAAACTTCTTTTTCTTTATCAAAAACTCAAAAAACACTTAATAATAAAGAAGCGAGCCATATGTCACGAACCTTAAGTATTAAGAGAAATAAGAGGGAGTACATTCACAAACCTTGTGCTTCCTTTCGATCATAGTCTTTAATGTGATTCAAATCACAAAATCCTTTTTCAAGGTAAAAATACAAACCAATTTAAACTCTTTTGTCTTCGGGCTTTTATTTTGAAAACTTTTTCACAAAAAGGAAGTGTTATTTCCACTCTACGCAATACGACGTATAAGTCCCAAAAGGTCGGGTTGCAATATGTCAACTGCTAGAGTACGAATGTAACATTATTCGCCTAAAAAACACAGAACAAACCAAAACACCTTTTTAGGTGAACTACGAATGCCCTGATCTCCTATTGTACAAAAGGTGGTACGTAGGCACAAAGATTCGCAACCGCGAGACACAACTAATTAAAACATTCTTTTTGTATATATTTTACATTCATGCATTTTCTCTTAGCTTGATAGCTTTAGTTCGAAACATCTTTTGATTAGAACAACAAGAGTGGATCCCGTAAAATACCACAGACGTGAGGAGTGCTAATACATTCTCCTTGAGTAATCGACTCCCGTACCAATTCTCTTGGTCGCGAGACCTTGATTTCTCTCTTCTCAAGTTTTTTTCGATGTTTTCCTTTCCCTTTAGTAGGATAATAAATATTCGAAGGCGACTTCATTGTTTATTTTTCTAGTTGCTTCGGGTGGTAACTTCTCCAAATCTGTCAACAACCTCCCTCGTAAATCACAACCAACATCACCATCATCCACAACACCAAGCACGGTATTTGCCAAACCATGAAATTTACACCGGTCAACTCTCAGCGGAGAAACCCGTTTCCTCAACACATCCAAAGCCAGAGTGTCTTCACCCCTTTTCAAATACTCCATAACTCACTGCCTAAAAACAAGAAACAAAGCAGGCTCTACTAATTCACCTAACATATCCCTAATAGAATCAAGAAAATCAACACATTATCCCAATTTCCATTCAAGACATCAGATTAAGTATTTGACACTCCTTGGATTTATACGAAACCCCAGATTCCGATTCCGATTCCAATTCCAAACAAGATGCAGACTTTGTGTAACCTAATGAATATAGACACTGGAGTATGATTCTAACAAATTCTTGTTTTTTAATTAGCCCTTTTGAGCCAAGAACCTCAGAAGGATTTTGATTCTCCATTACTGTTATTATCACTATTACAGAGTTGCATATGCGGGTTTCTGAAACCTAAAATTATGGAAAGATTGTGAGTTTAAAATGGAAACAGCACGCGAGCATTTGCTTCATGGAATCGTCTTGTGCCTGAAATATGGTTATTCAATTTGAAGTTAACATCCACATTTCTTTACAGTTATAATCAGGTGAAATTGTTAAGTTGTATAATGTTAAGACATACTGATTAAAAAAATCATTTAGCTTATCGTAAAATATACATTGCTATATAGAATTATAATTCATGACATACCATCATGGTTATCTTTAATTGACAGACGAAGCTGCAGAACAAATTCAGGACTATTGCAAGAATACAAAATGGTAGTTGCGACCTCCCCTCCCTGAATCTCTGTCAGATCAACACCGTTGACCTACGAAAGAACCAAACTTGTATATGCAGTTATGTCACATCAAGTAACCCTTTCGTGGGACACAAATTACAATTTTTCTTTAAAATATTGAAAATCTGCGTCCAGCCACGAAAAGAACAAGAGAATCCGCCATCAAAATTGTCAAAATTATTTTCATTTTGTTTCTTGTTTTCAAAGATCTATATAGAACACAATCAAAATTATTTTTATTCTATTTTCTGTACAAACCTCTAAAGCATTAAAGAAAGCAAACAGACTGACCTTGAGAGCTAAAGTTCTGTCAAAGCTTTTAATAGCATTATCAAGTTAGCCATAATTAAGCTCTGCTCTCCCAAGTGTGACCCAAGCCTGCAAGGATCAATAACGAAATAAATGCTTGCTCCGAGAGACTTCAAAATGAACTACAATTGCTCTAGTACTACTAGGCATGAACACTGGTAAATGCTTAAACTATGACATATTATGCTAGTTTAGACTACTTCCTACAAATAAATACAGTTAGCAGAGTACTTCCTCGATCGCCCAATAATTGCAACACTACTTGGAAAAATGAGTGCAAAAAATGTACACATAAATTATAAATATCATCAATAGGAAGGTAATGACAAAAATCATGCTAATAAATTTTACAAGAGATATGCAAATAAATAGTGACGTACCTCGGCCCAAGATGGCTTCAATTCAGTAGCTCCTGCCATGTAGAGACAATCAACCATCTTATTCCAAGTAAAAAAAACACTAACAATTTGCATTCTACAACGAACATCAGAAGTACTAAAAAATCAATTTTGATTTCGGCACAAAACAGATATACTCCATTACCAGAATTAAGTTCATCACAACTAATTATATGGTTCATATAGGTAAGACAAGCTCTTCTTAAAACAAATTACTTCCGTAAACTCAAATTACACCTCAAAAATGGTTCATTTGTTATCCTTAGTGTTGAAGATTAGCACATATCAAATCATAATCATTTGATTCTAATTTGTCAAGCTGTTACAAAACAGTGGTGTAAATAGATTTATTATCTATTATTCTGATTTCCTTATTTAGGTAGCAGCAATTATAGGAAATTATTTCTGTTTATTAACAAATTAGTGTACTGTATTCTATATATACCTCACAATGTAACAGTTCCAATATAATGAAATATACAACGTATTTCTATATGGTATCAGAGCATAAGATCTGAACCATCCCTAAACCTTGAGCACCACCCATGGCAGATACTAAAGCAGAAAATTCAGCCAACAGTTTGGCCGAAGGACATGCTCTTCCTATCACTGGTCACAAACTGAATGGCCAGAATTACAATCAATGGGTGCGCTCAGTCAAAATCTACCTTCAAGGAAAAGGGAAGGAAGATTATATCACAGGAGACTCCAAGTGTCCAAAAAAAAGGGGGATTCCAACCTTGAAAAATGGCAACTAGAAAACAGTCTAGTAATGTCATGGCTGCTAAAAATTCGAGAAGCATTCTCGGAAATACGAAGAGAGGAAAGCAGGAGAAAAGTGATGCTTGGAAAATCCAGTGCAGCCCCATCTATAGAAGGATCTGCAATGGCAGCAAGGGGAGATCATCGATCTTTCCAAAAGAAAACACGGCCATGGTGTGACCACTGCAAGAAACCGGGTCATACCAAAGACACATGTTGGATCATTCATGGAAAGCCATCAGAGCTAAAATGGAGCAAAAACCGGGACAGCAGAGGGAACACAGCTGAGGTAAATTCTCACTCATCACCATTCAACAAGGAGCAAATGGAAGCCTTACAAAAATTGCTTCAACAAACAATTGGTACAGCTACTGTGGCACAAAAAGGTAATTTTTAGCATGCTCTAAACACTAGCAGGGGAAAACAAAAATCATGGATTATTGACTCAGTAGCATCTGATCACATGACTGGAGATTGTTAGAACAATGTTTGAATCTACTACCCTACATTTAAGTTTTGATGATAACAAAGTGAAAAGATATATCATTTATATGATTCATGTATGAACTATCTGCTGCCTAAATTATTATGTTCTAATTTGCATATACTCTGATTGATATAAGCAAGAACACACCTATTCAGCATCAGAATTTGGTTCCTGACATCAGCATCAGAAGTTGCCATATCAGAATGTCAGAATCAGATGATCAACTCACGTACATGCTGAAGCCTGATGAACAAGACTGCGCTCAACACTCTGATAAAGAAACACAACAGTTCATCAGCAGCTAAGCAGAGTCAGAATGAGCCAAGCCAGAACTTGCATTAAGTAAGCAACGGTACTGTGCATTGAAAGCAAATTAATACCAACGGCCTCATTCCAGACAAGATCTGCTCGATAAGGAAAGTTTGTTATTAGCATTGAATCAAGAATATTGCATCCAACGTTCAACATCTCAGTGCTATATAAACAAGTCTTTGAAGATTGAAATGGCTAATGCTCTCCAAATCTCTACACGCATAAAAGCTGATAAAAATCTTCCTTCTCTCAGTTTTGCTAAACACTACACATTCTGATATTCTATCATTGTTTAGCAATCTAGTTTTAAGCTTTAAGTTGTGTATACATCACAGTTGTGATACAGTTTTGTAGAAAACATTCACACACTTAGATTTGATTTCTTTGTAAGAAAGTGTTTCCTTGACAAACCGGGTTGTGGTTTGCATCAAGAAGGCTTTAGCAGTTGTTAAAGCAGTCTGTAATATTCAGTTGAATATAGTGAATTAAGACCTCGTTGGAGAGAGGCGAAATCATCTTGACGGGTGGACTGGAGTAGTTTGAGATCAAACGAACCAGGATAAAAATATCTTGTTCATTGCATTAGATTTCAGTTTTACAATTCAACCCCCCCTTCTTGTGTTTTTCACCACTTCAATTGGCATCAGAGCGCCAGGTTCTGAGCTAAAACACTTAACCGTGTCAGTACAAGATCCAGCGTCAGAAAAACACAATGGCAGGAAACAACTCTCACATCAGCAATGACAACAATGAGGACAAAGACAGATTCAGCGGCAAACCTCCAGTCTTTGATGGAGAAAACTTTGATTACTGGAAAGACAGAATTGAAAGCTTCTTTCTGGCACATGATGCTGATCTGTGGGATATGGTGACAGATGGATACACGCACCCTGTGAATGCTAGCGGTCAGAAGATTGATAGAAAAACAATGTCTGATCAACAAAAGCGTGACTTCAAGAATCACCACAAGGCCAGAACCATCCTCCTCAGCGCCATCTCCTATACTGAATATGAAAAGATCTCCAACAGAGACACAGCAAAGAATATTTTTGACTCACTCAGAATGACGCATGAGGGCAACGTTCAGGTCAAAGAAACTAAAGCTCTGGCGCTCATTCAGAAGTATGAGGCGTTCAAAATGGAAGAATCTGAATCCATTGAAACAATGTTCTCAAGATTCCAGATTCTGGTAGCTGGTCTCAAGGTTCTGGACAAAGGATACTCTACTGCTGACCATGTCAAGAAAATCATCAGAAGTTTACCCAACCAGTGGAGACCAATGGTTACAGCTCTGAAGCTAGCTAAAGATCTCAACAAAATCACTCTGGAGGAACTTATCAGCTCCCTCAGAAGTCATGAGATAGAGCTAGAAGCTGACGAGCCTCAGAAGCAAGGTAAGCCTTTAGCATTAAAATCTAACAAAAAATTTGAGTCTAAAGTTTTGCAGGCAGTTGAAGAAACATCTGATGGATCCTCATCAGAAGAAGACGAACTCTCCCTCCTCTCCAGAAGAGTAAATCAACTATGGAAGCAAAGACAAAGGAAGTTCAGGAATCCCAGAAGATCTGATCAGAACGAGTCTTCCTCCAGATACAGAAGGACAAATTCTTCCTCTGGATACAGAAGATCTGAAGGCTCCTCCAGTAGCAAAAAGCCAAACACCAAGGACATCATCTGCTATGAGTGCAATGAGCAAGGACACTATAAGAGTGACTGCCCAAAGCTTCAGAGGGAAAAGCCCAAAAAGAAGGTTGGAAGAGAGAAGAAGAAAAGTCTCATGGCTACATGGGATGACTCTGACTCGTCTGAAGTTGCCTCAGAATCAGATGATGAGAGGGCAAACATAGCTCTCATGGCTAACATCTCAGAAGATAGTGAAGCTTCTGAATCAGACTCAGAATCAGATACTGAAAAGGTATTTCCTAACTTTGTTGTTAACTTTACAAAGGCTGAACTTGCTGAAAGCCTTAATGAGATTCTGGAACGATATCAGCAAATTAGAGTTAAATTCAAAGACCTGAAAAGGAATCTTGAATTTGACTCTAATAAGACTGAGAGTCTCAAATTGGAGAATTCTGAGCTGAGAAATAAGATTTCAAAATTAGAAAACACTTTACAAAACTCTCAGAAGGAACCAATTTCTGAAACTCCCAGCAACGCTGATGAGATCATCAAGGAGTATGATCACAGTTTCCAGAAGTTCCTCGCTAAAAGCATAGATAGAAGCAGAATGGCTTCAATGATCTATGGAGTTAGCAGAAACGGCAGGAAAGGAATAGGATACCAAGGTAAGGTTCCTACACCAAAGAATGTCATTGACTTAACCATTAAACACACTCCTCTGAATTCACATTTTGTGTATGGTTACACACATGATATTAAATACACTAGCAGTAAGCACTCTGTGAAACCAAAATTCAACCAGAGTTTTGGTAAAACTAACAAATCAGGACCCAAGAAAATCTGGGTACCTAAGGATAAAATAATACATGTTGCAGATATCTTTAGCAGCAAGTCAGAAACACCAGTCATGGTACCTGGACTCTGGCTGCTCACGACACATGACGGAAAGAAGGCATATGTTCCAAAGCCTGGAACTTAAGCCAGGAGGCCACGTTGGCTTTGGAGGCAATCAGAGGGGAAAGATAATTGGCTCTGGAACTGTAGATAATTGAAATCTTCCCTCTATTAATAATGTTCTGCTAGTAGATGGATTGATGCATAATCTGTTATCCATAAGTCAATTAAGTGATAACGGTTATGATATAATATTTAATCAAAAATCATGTAAAGCTGTTAGTCAGAAAGATGGGACTATCCTGTTTAATGGTAAGAGGAAAAACAACATTTACAAAATCAAACTTTCTGAACTAAAGAGTCAGAATGTAAAATGTCTTCTGTCTGTTAACAACGAGCAATGGATCTGGCACAGAAGATTGGGGCATGTTAGTATGAGAAGAATATCTCAGATTAACAAACTCAATCTGGTCAGAGGACTTCCTAATTTGAAGTTCAATTCAGATGCTCTGTGTGAAGCATGTCAGAAAGGCAAGTTTGCAAAACCTTCTTTTAAATCCAAAAATGTTGTTTCTACCTCTAAGCCATTAGAACTTCTGCACATTGACTTATTTGGACCAGTTAAAACTGCTTCAGTCAGTGGTAAGAAGTATGAGTTAGTAATCGTAGATGACTATAGCAGATGGACATGGGTAAAGTTCTTAAGACACAAGGACGAGTCACACTCTGTGTTTGTTACCTTCTGTAACCAAGTTCAGAATGAAAAGGATCTTAGAATCGTTAAAGTCAGAAGTGATCATGGTGGAGAATTTGAAAATAAAAATTTTGAGTCATTCTTTAATGACAGAGGCATTCTGCATGATTTCTCTTGTCCTAGAACTCCCCAACAAAATGGAGTTGTAGAACGAAAGAACAGAACATTGCAAGAAATGGCCAGAACCATGATCAATGAGACAAACGTTGCTAAGACCTTCTGGGCAGAGGCAATAAACACAGCGTGCTACATTCAGAATAGAATCTCAATAAGACCTATTCTGGAAAAGACTCCATATGAATTGTGGAAGAACAGAAAGCCCAACATTTCATATTTTCATCCATTTGGATGCACTTGCTTTATATTAAATACAAAGAATTATTTGAACAAGTTTGACTCTAAAGCACAGAAGTGTATTATGTTAGGATACTCTGAACGCTCAAGAGGGTACAGAGTATACAATACAGAAACACAGATTGTGGAAGAATCAATCAGTGTTCGTTTTGATGATAAGCTTGACTCTGAAAAGTCAAAGCAGAATGAAGTTTTTGCAGGTATGGAAATTGAATTTACAGGTTCTGAAGACAAGTCATCAGAAGCTCTCAATACAGACACTCCTTCAATGTCTGAAAGGAGCACAGCTAGCAATCCTACAACAGCTGCTGATCAACCTCAGAAGAGATTACCCAGAAGCAGCTTGGATCACCCAGAAGAGACTATCTTAGGAAGAAAGGAAGATCCAATCAGAACAAGAGCAAGCTTCAGAAACTCTGAAGAAACTCTTATGGGACTTGTGTCTCTGTTGATGAAGCACTTCTGGATAATGACTGGATTCTGGCAATGCAAGAAGAGCTGAATCAACGTCATTGGAACAAGATGGGTGTTCAGAAACAAGCTAAATGAACAAGGTGAAGTCATCAGAAACAAGGCACGACTGGTTGCACAAGGTTATAGTCAGCAAGAGGGGATAGACTATACAGAAACCTTTGCCCCAGTCGCTAGGTTAGAATCTATCAGACTTTTAATTTCATTTGCTGTTAATAAAGGCATCACTCTGTATCAGATGGATGTCAAAAGTGCATTCTTAAATGGCTATATAGAAGAAGAAGTCTATGTACACCAACCCCCTGGTTTTGAAAATACAAAACATCCAGAACATGTTTTCAAACTAAAGAAGTCACTATATGGTCTGAAACAAGCTCCCAGAGCTTGGTATGAAAGGCTAAGTAACTTTCTGTTAGAAAATGAATTCACCAGAGGGAAAGTGGACACTACTCTATTCTGTAAATCAGTTAAGAATGACATCTTAGTCTGTCAAATTTATGTTGATGATATTATTTTTGGTTCTACTAATCCTTCTCTTGGAAGAAAATTTGCTAAGTGTATGCAGGCAGAATTTGAGATGAGCCTCATGGGGGAACTGAAATTCTTTCTAGGAATTCAGATCAATCAAACTCCAGAGGGAACTTACATTCATCAGAGCAAATACATCAGAGATCTTCTGAAGAAATTTGACCTCTCAGAATGTAAGCCATCAAAGATTTCAATGCATCCCACGTGCATTCTGGAAAGAGAAGAGGTAAGCAAAAATGTAGAACAGAAAGTCTACAGAGGTATGATTGGTTCTCTCCTCTATCTGATTGCTTCAAGACATGACATATTATTCAGTGTTTGTATTTGTGCTAGATTCCAATCAGATCCTAGAGAATCTCACTTAACAGCTGTTAAGCGAATTTTCAAGTATCTGAAAGGTACTACTAATCTGGGTTTGTTTTATAGAAAATCTAGTGATTACAGCTTAGTAGGCTACTGCGATGCTGATTTTGCTGGAGACAGAGTGGAACGTAAAAGTACCTCTGGAAGCTGCCAGTTTCTGGGAGAAAATCTGATTTCTTGGTCCAGCAAAAGGCAATCAACAATTGCACTATCAACAGCAGAAGCTGAGTACATAGCAGCAGCAGGATATAGCACACAAATGCTCTGGATGAAAAGTCAGCTTGAAGACTTCCAGATTTTTGAGAGTAACATTCCTATACTCTGTGATAATACTTCTGCTATTTGCTTAAGTAAAAATCCTATTTTACATTCTAGAGCTAAGCATATAGAAATAAAACATCACTTCATTAGGGACTATATTCAGAAAGGAATTTTGAACTTAAAATTTATAGATACAGACCATCAATGGGCTGATATCTTTACTAAACCCCTTTCAGAAGATAGGTTTAATTTCATTCTGAAACATCTCAGCATGAAAGTCTGTCCAGAGTGAAAATGTTTTAATTCCATATATTTACCTTCAGAATGTAATTGTTTTACTGTGAACTTCTGATCAATCTTCTTTCAGAAAGATAGAACATGCAGATTGTATCAGATGCAAGTCTAAAGATCTGAGAGTCTAAGCTCAAAGACAGACGTGCTGATCACTACATCAAACAAGTGTCATCCAATCATCAGCAAATCTCTGAAGCAGAACACGTGCACGCTTCTGAGAAGGCAAAGCGCTGATTGGGTGCATTGAGACACATGTCTGGTAACCGTTTTTAAGTATCTTTCTCAAATCCCCCAAAATCAGCAAGCATTTAATGAAAAGTAATCATGCTTTTAAAATGCAATCATGATTTTTCTCTTTCTTAAAAACGTTTATTTTTTCAAAATATTCTGAAACTCTATTTAAACACATTAACCTCTCATTCTAATTCTTTACAGTTTCTCACTAATACTCAAGCATTCTCTGCATTTTTCTGTGTTCATCTCTTGCAAAACCCTTTTCTCAGTTTCTTCTCAAAATCCTTTAGCGTGAACATGGCAACCTCCAGCAGTGCTTCTGCAGGTCCTCAGAAGAAAGGATCATCTGAGCAATATCAAGTGTCATTCAGAACACTCCTCACTCCTGTGAAGAATCTTGAAGTGCTTTCTGAATTAATCATTGATTTTGGAAGCTTGAAGGAGAACGGTTTTGACCTAACTGAAGAAGTTAGGGCACAGAAGTGGGAAAGGTATTTTGACAGGTTGGTTGGACCAACATTCCCTATGCTAGTCAAGGAATTCTGGATTCATGCCAAGGCTTCAACACATCTAGTCACCTCCTTCGTTATGGGGGAGAAGATTGTGATCACTGAGGATCACATTGCAAGGTTAATCGGTTACAGTGGCGGTGGCGTCCGTTGTGTGGACATGGCTGAAAGATGTGCTGATGTGGGCGTGATAGCTGCAAGGATTTTCACCCATGGGGTGCCCAGCAGCAAGATCAAAGATCTGAAGGATCATTACAGAGTTTGGGCTAAGATAATTCTGGGGTGCTTCAACCATAGGAAGCCAACCAGTTCACCTGATTACATAAATGTGGATCAGCAGTTTCTGATCTACTTTTTTGATCAGAAGGTAAAAATCAATCTGGCTCATTTTCTGTTCAACCACCTCAGAACAAGTGTGAAGGAAACCAGGGAAGAAGAAAGAACAAAGAGGGATTGGATACCCTTTGGAAGGTTGATATCAGATATTCTGACAGAGAATAGGCTGATAGAGCATCTGATAGAAGCTCAAGAGCTAAGCACCATTGAACCAACAGTTGGGAAACCTCTGAACGCAAAGAACTTGAAGAAAATGAAGTTGATAGAGAATATCCAAAAGGAACCCAGAGCTACTCCTATTGCTGATATCACCAGCAGAAGAGTTCCTCTGAGTGACTTTCCCTTATTCTCTGAGATAGAATCTAAACCAGAGGTGGTTCTCAGATACTTAGATGCGTGCAAGGCAGATGGTACAGATCCAAATCTGATTATCAAAGCTCTGCATCAACCTCAGCAAGAAGTGACTCTGAAGAAGACGAAGAAGAGGAAGGCACCTTCAGAAGGATCATCCCAGCAGACACCCAAGAAAAGAGGTAATTTATCTGCTGCTTCTGTTTTAAATTCTTCTACTATTCCAGCATTTATTCCTCCTCAAACCTCTCATAGAATCTCAATCCCCATCCCTACCATAGATGAAACTGTACCAGAAGATGACCCTTCTGAGGCATTAAAACTCAGAAGACCCAGAACCAAACATCCCAAACCAACAATCTCAACAACATCAGCAATTGACAAAGTGCTGTCTGACATTGATCAACACACTTCTGATCAACCAAACTCTGAACCACAAATTGTCCCTCCTCCACAACCAGAACAACAGCAATCTGCTGAAGAACCAGAACAACAACAACCACTCTCATCAATTCCAGAAGAACCCCTTATCCCTGAACAACCAGAAATTCCAACAACTTCTCCTCAACCAACAATTCCGTCTCCCTCTCCTCAACCAGAAATTCATCCACCATCACCTCAACCAGAGTTTCATCACTCTGAAACTCCTTCTCCTCAACCATCTGAACCTCATTCACCTCAACCATCACCTCTGGCAATCCAGCTGCCAGGTGGAACAACAATCACCTTGGCACAATTGCCATCCTCACCAGAATCTACACCACCAAATACTCCCAAAACACCACCCAGTCCAATCATAATTTCTGATTCTGAAACTCCATCTCCAAAACAAACTGCTGCCAAGAAAACCTCTGAAAACCCCAGCAGGACCTTCATAGACTTAACCAGTCTTGACCGTCTTGCTGATCTGAAATATAAAATAGCCATCCCTATAGGCAATGGGAGTAGCTCTGGGTTCCTTCTGAATATTCTCTATCAGCTTCATCTTCTTCAAGTTCTTTGCATTCAGAGGTTTCCCAACTGTTGGTTCAATAGTGCTTAGCTCTTGAGCTTCTATCATATGCTCTATCAGCCTATTCTCTGTTAGAATATCTGATATCAACCTTCCAAAGGGTATCCAATCCCTCTTGGTTCTTTCTTCTTCCCTGGTTTCCTTCACACTGGTTCTGAGGTGGTTGAACAGAAAATGAGCCAGATTGATTTTTACCTTCTGATCAATAAAGTAGATCAGAAACTGCTGATCCACATTTATGTAATCAGGTGAACTGGTTGGTTTCCTGTGGTTGAAGCACCCCAGAATTATCTTAGCCCAAACTCTGTAATGATCCTTCAGATCTTAAATCTTGCTGCTGGGCACCCCATGAGTGAAAATCCTTGCAGCTATCACACCCACATCAGCACATCTTTCAGCCATGTCCACACAACGGACGCCACTGCCACTGTAACCGATTAGCCTTGCAATGTGATCCTCAGTGATCACAATCTTCTTCCCCATAACCAAGGAGGTGACTAGATGTGTTGAAGCCTTGGCATGAATCCAGAATTCCTTGACTAGCATAGGGAATGTTGGTCCAACCAACCTGTCAAAATACCTTTCCCACTTCTGTGCCCTAACTTCTTCAGTTAGGTCAAAATCGTTCTCCTTCAAGCTACCAAAATCAATGATTAATTCAGAGAGCACTTCAAGATTCTTCACAGGAGTGAGGAGTGTTCTGAATGACACTTGATATTGCTCAGATGATGTTTTCTTCTGAGGACCTGCAGAAGCACTGCTGGAGGTTGCCATGTTCACACTAAAAAGGTTTTGAGAAGAACTGAGAAAAAAGGTTTTGCAAGAGATGAACACAGAAATATGCAGAAAATGCTTGAGTATTAGTGAGAAAGCGTAAAGAATGAGAATGAGAGATTAATGTGTTTAAATAGAGTTTTAAAATATTTTGAAAAGATAAACGTTTTTAAGAAAGAGAAAAATCATGATTACATTTTAAAAGCATGATTACTTTTCATTAAATGCTTGCTGATTTTGGGGGATTTGAGAAAGATACTTAAAAACGGTTACCAGACATGTGTCTCAATGCACCCAATCAACGTTTTGCCTTCTCAGAAGCGTGCACGCGTTCTGCTTCAGAGATATGCTGATGATTGGATGACACTTGTTTGATGTAGTGATCAGCACGTCTGTCTTTGAGCTTAGACTCTCAGATCTTTAGACTTGCATCTGATACAATCTGCATGTTCTATCTTTCTGAAAGAAGATTGATCAGAAGTTCACAGTAAAACAATTACATTCTGAAGGTAAATATATTGAATTAAAACATTTTCACTCTGGACAGATTTTCATGCTGAGATGTTTCAGAATGAAATTAAACCTATCTTCTGAAAGGGGTTTAGTAAAGATATCAGTCCATTGATGGTCTGTATCTATAAATTTTAAGTTCAAAATACCTTTCTGAATATAGTCCCTAATGAAGTGATGTTTTATTTCTATATGCTTAGCTCTAGAATGTAAAATGGGATTCTTACTTAAGCAAATAGCAGAAGTATTATCACAAAGTATATGAATGTTACTCTCAAAAATCTGGAAGTCTTCAAGCTGACTTTTCATCCAGAGCATTTGTGTGCTACATCCTGCTGCTGCTATGTACTCAGCTTCTGCTGTTGATAGTGCAATTGTTGATTGCCTTTTGCTGGACCAAGAGATCAGATTTTCTCCCAGAAACTGGCAGCTTCCAGAAGTACTTTTACGTTCCACTCTGTCTCCAGCAAAATCAGCATCGCAATAGCCTACTAAGCTGTAATCACTAGATTTTTTATAAAACAAACCCAGATTAGTAGTACCTTTCAGATACTTGAAAATTCGCTTAACAGCTGTTAAGTGAGATTCTCTAGGATCTGATTGGAATCTAGCACAGATACAAACACTGAATAATATGTCAGGTCTTGAAGCAGTCAGATAGAGGAGAGAACTAATCATACCTCTATAGACTTTCTGTTCTACATTTTTGCTTACCTCTTCTCTTTCCAGAATGCACGTGGGATGCATTGGAATCTTTGATGGCTTACATTCTGAGAGGTCAAATTTCTTCAGAAGATCTCTGATGTATTTGCTCTGATGAATGTAAGTTCCCTCTGGAGTTTGATTGATCTGAATTCCTAGAAAGAATTTCAGTTCCCCCATGAGGCTCATCTCAAATTCTGCCTGCATACACTTAGCAAATTTTCTTCCAAGAGAAGGATTAGTAGAACCAAAAATAATATCATCAACATAAATTTGACAGACTAAGATGTCATTCTTAACTGATTTACAGAATAGAGTAGTGTCCATTTTCCCTCTGGTGAATTCATTTTCTAACAGAAAGTTACTTAGTCTTTCATACCAAGCTCTGGGAGCTTGTTTCAGACCATACAGTGACTTCTTTAGTTTGAAAACATGTTCTGGATGTTTTGTATTTTCAAAACCAGGGGGTTGGTGTACATAAACTTCTTCTTCTATATAACCATTTAAGAATGCACTTTTGACATCCATCTGATACAGAGTGATGCCTCTATTAACAGCAAATGAAATTAAAAGTCTGATAGATTCTAACCTGGCGACTGGGGCAAAGGTTTCTGTATAGTCTATCCCCTCTTGCTGACTATAACCTTGTGCAACCAGTCGTGCCTTGTTTCTGATGACTTCACCTTGTTCATTTAGCTTGTTTCTGAACACCCATCTTGTTCCAATGACGTTGAATCCTTTTGGTCTGGGAACGAGATCCCATACGTCGTTTCTGGTGAATTGATTCAGCTCTTCTTGCATTGCCAGAATCCAGTCATTATCCAGAAGTGCTTCATCAATAGAAGAAGGTTCAATCAGAGACACAAGTCCCATAAGAGTTTCTTCAGAGTTTCTGAAGCTTGCTCTTGTTCTGATTGGATCTTCCTTTCTTCCTAAGATAGTCTCTTCTGGGTGATCCAAGCTGCTTCTGGGTAATCTCTTCTGAGGTTGATCAGCAGCTGTTGTAGGATTGCTAGCAGTGCTCCTTTCAGACGTTGAAGGAGTGTCTGTGTTGAGAGCTTCTGATGACTTGTCTTCAGAACCTGCAAATTCAATTTCTATACCTGCAAAAACTTCATTCTGCTTTGACTTTTCAGAGTCAAGCTTATCATCAAAACGAACACTGATTGATTCTTCCACAATCTGTGTTTCTGTATTGTATACTCTGTACCCTCTTGAGCGTTCAGAGTATCCTAACATAATACACTTATGTGCTTTAGAGTCAAACTTGTTCAAATAATTCTTTGTATTTAATATAAAGCAAGTGCATCCAAATGGATGAAAATATGAAATGTTGGGCTTTCTGTTCTTCCACAATTCATATGGAGTCTTTTCCAGAATAGGTCTTATTGAGATTCTATTCTGAATGTAGCACGCTGTGTTTATTGTTTCTGCCCAGAAGGTCTTAGCAACGTTTGTCTCATTGATCATGGTTTTGGCCATTTCTTGCAATGTTCTGTTCTTTCGTTCTACAACTCCATTTTGTTGGGGAGTTCTAGGACAAGAGAAATCATGCAGAATGCATCTGTCATTAAAGAATGACTCAAAATCTTTGTTTTCAAATTCTCCACCATGATCACTTCTGACTTTAACGATTCTAAGATCCTTTTCATTCTGAACTTGGTTACAGAAGGTAACAAACACAGAGTGTGACTCGTCCTTGTGTCTTAAGAACTTTACCCATGTCCATCTGCTATAGTCATCTACGATTACTAACCCATACTTCTTACCACTGACTGAGGCAGTTTTAACTGGTCCAAATAAGTCAATGTGCAGAAGTTCTAATGGCTTAGAGGTAGAAACAACATTTTTGGATTTAAAAGAAGGTTTTGCAAATTTGCCTTTCTGACATGCTTCACACAGAGCATCTGAATTGAACTTCAAATTAGGAAGTCCTCTGACCAGATTGAGTTTGTTAATCTGAGATATTCTTCTCATACTAACATGCCCCAATCTTTTGTGCCAAATCCACTGCTCGTTGTTAACAGACAGAATACATTTTACATTCTGACTCTTTAGTTCAGAAAGTTTGATTTTGTAAATGTTGTTTTTCCTCTTACCATTAAACAGGATAGTCCCATCTTTCTGACTAACAGCTTTACATGATTTTTGATTAAAGATTATATCATAACCGTTATCACTTAATTGACTTATGGATAACAGATTATGCATCAATCCATCTACTAGCAGAACATTATTAATAGAGGGAAGATTTCCATTACCTACAGTTCCAGAGCCAATTATCTTTCCCCTCTGATTGCCTCCAAAGCCAACGTGGCCTCCAGGCTTAAGTTCCAGGCTTTGGAACATATGCCTTCTTCCCGTCATGTGTCGTGAGCAGCCAGAGTCCAGGTACCATGACTGGTGTTTCTGACTTGCTGCTAAAGATATCTGCAACATGTATTATTTTATCCTTAGGTACCCAGATTTTCTTGGGTCCTGATTTGTTAGTTTTACCAAAACTCTGGTTGAATTTTGGTTTCACAGAGTGTTTACTGCTAGTGTATTTAATATCATGTGTGTGACCATACACAAAGTGTGAATTCAGAGGAGTGTGTTTAATGGTTAAGTCCATGACATTCTTTGGTGTAGGAACCTTACCTTGGTATCCTATTCCTTTCCTGCCGTTTCTGCTAACTCCATAGATCATTGAAGCCATTTTGCTTCTATCTATGCTTTTAGCTAGGAACTTCTGGAAACTGTGATCATACTCCTTGATGATCTCATCAGCGTTGCTGGGAGTTTCAGAAATTGGTTCCTTCTGAGAGTTTTGTAAAGTGTTTTCTAATTTTGAAATCTTATTTCTCAGCTCAGAATTTTCCAATTTGAGACTCTCAGTCTTATTAGAGTCAGATTCAAGATTCCTTTTCAGGTCTCTGAATTTAGCTCTAATTTGCTGATAACGTTCCAGAATCTCATTAAGGCTTTCAGCAAGTTCAGCCTTTGTAAAATTAACAGCAAAGTTAGGAAATACCTCTTCAGTATCTGATTCTGAGTCTGATTCAGAAGCTTCACTATCTTCTGAGATGTTAGCCATGAGAGCTATGTTTGCCCTCTCATCATCTGATTCTGAGTCAGCTTCAGACGAGTCAGAGTCATCCCATGTAACCATGAGACTTTTCTTCTTCTCTCTTCCAAACTTCTTTTTGGGCTTTTCCCTCTGAAGCTTTGGGCAGTCACTCTTATAGTGTCCTTGCTCATTGCACTCATAGCAGATGATGTCCTTGGTGTTTGGCTTTTTGCTACCGGAGGAGCCTTCAGATCTTCTGTATCCAGAGGAAGAATCTGTCCTTCTGTATTTGGAAGAAGACTCGTTCTGATCAGATCTTCTGGGATTCCTGAACTTTCTTTGTCTTTGCTTCCACAGTTGATTTACTCTTCTGGAGAGGAGAGAGAGTTCGTCTTCTTCTGATGAGGATCCATCAGATGTTTCTTCAACTGCCTGCAAAACTTTAGACTCAAATTTTGTTAGATTTTAATGCTAAAGGCTTACATTGCTTCTGAGGCTCATCAGCTTCTAACTCTATCTCATGACTTCTGAGGGAGCTGATAAGTTCCTCCAGAGTGATTTTGTTGAGATCTTTAGCTAGCTTCAGAGCTGTAACCATAGGTCTCCACTGCTTGGGTAAACTTCTGATGATTTTCTTGACATGGTCAGCAGTAGAGTATCCTTTGTCCAGAACTTTGAGACCAGCTACTAGAATCTGGAATCTAGAGAACATGGTTTCAATGGATTCAGATTCTTCCATTTTGAACGCCTCATACTTCTGAATGAGCGCCAGAGCTTTTGTTTCTTTGACCTGAACGTTGCCCTCATGCGTCATTCTGAGTGAGTCAAAAATATTCTTTGCTGTGTCTCTGTTGGAGATCTTTTCATACTCAGTATAGGAGATGGCGCTGAGGAGGATGGTTCTGGCCTTGTGGTGATTCTTGAAGTCACGCTTTTGTTGATCAGACATTGTTTTTCTATCAATCTTCTGACCGCTTGCATTCACAGGGTGCGTGTATCCATCTGTCACCATATCCCACAGATCAGCATCATGTGCCAGAAAGAAGCTTTCAATTCTGTCTTTCCAGTAATCAAAGTTTTCTCCATCAAAGACTGGAGGTTTGCCGCTGAATCTGTCTCTGTCCTCATTGTTGTCATTGCTGATGTGAGAATTGTTTCCTGCCATTGTGTTTTTCTGACGCTGGATCTTGTACTGACACGGTTAAGTGTTTTAGCTCAGAACCAGGCGCTCTGATGCCAATTGAAGGGGTGAAAAACACAAGAAGGGGGGGTTGAATTGTAAAACTGAAATCTAATGCAATGAACAAGATATTTTTATCCTGGTTCGTTTGATCTCAAACTACTTCAGTCCACCCGTCAAGGTGATTTCGCCTCTCTCCAACGAGGTCTTAATCCACTATATTCAACTGAATATTACAGACTGCTTTAACAACTGCTAAAGCCTTCTTGATCCAAACCACAATCCGGTTTGTCAAGGAAACACTTTCTTACAAAGAGATAAAACTAAGTGTGAATGTTTTCTACAAAACTGTATCACAACTGTGATGTATACACAAATTAAAGCTTAGAAACTAGATTGCTAAACAATGATAGAATATCAGAATGTGTGGTTTAGCAAAACTGAGAGAAAGAAGATTTTGATTAGCTTTTATGCGTGTAGAGATTTGGAGAGCATTAGCCATTTCAATCTTCAAAGTCTTGTTTATATAGCACTGAGATGATGAACGTTGGATGCAATATTCTTGATTCAATGCTAATAACAAACTTTCCTTATCGAGCAGATCTTGTCTGGAATGAGGCCGTTGGAATTAATTTGCTTTCAATGCACAGTACCGTTGCTTACTTAATGCAAGTTCTGGCTTGGCTCATTCTGACTCTGCTTAGCTGCTGATGAACTGTTGTGTTTCTATATCAGAGTGTTGAGCGCAGTCTTGTTCATCAGGCTTCAGCATGTACGTAAGTTGATCATCTGATTCTGACATTCTGATATGGCAACTTCTGATGCTGGTGTCAAGAACCAAATTCTGATGCTGATTAGATGTGATCTTGCTTATCAATCAGAGTATTTGCAAGTCAGAACATAATAATTTTAGGCAGCAGATAGTTCATACATGAATATTATAAATAATATATCTTTTCACTTTGTTATCATCAAAACTTAAATATAGGGTAGTAGATTCAAACTTTGTTCTAACAAAATCATCTTGACGGGTGGACTGGAGTAGTTTGAGATCAAACGAACCAGGATAAAAATATCTTGTTCATTGCATTAGATTTCAGTTTTACAATTCAACCCCCCCTTCTTGTGTTTTTCACCACTTCAGAGATTTGACTGTCTTTGATAGCTATTCTCCATATCAAAATAATTCGATTGTTCGAATTGCTGATGGTACCCTTTCTAAGGTCATGGGTAAAGGTTCAGTCATTATTTCGCAAAATATTACTCTTAGTTCAGTACTGTATGTGCCTAAACTTGATTGTAACTTGCTGTCCATAAGTAAACTTACAAAGGATTTGAAGTGGTATCATGAGCCTTTGGTTTCGAAATAGGGACCGGCTTACTTGTATCGAGCGATGGTACAAGTGTATGTGGAAGAGAGTCATTCCACATGAGGGGGAGCATTGTGACTCACACTTGAGGGGGAGTGTTGAGAATCAAGTGTGAGGAAGAAGTCCCACATTGATTATAAAAGGGAAGATTGAGCACTTATATATGAGAGAACCCACTCATCTATCACCTTAAGGTTTTAGATGGACAAGTGGTGTGTCTCTCACAAAGGTTTTGAAGTGTATCACTAAATTCTTTCCTAACCTGTGTGAATTTCAGATTTTGGAGTCGGGGAGGACGATTGGCAATGCTAAAGAATGTGCTGGACTCTATATTCTTCAGGCTGAAGCATCTAAACCAGAATTCGAGGCAACCTCTTGCGCTGTAGTTTCTGCATGCAGTGAAAATTCTGCAATGTTGTGGCACTATAGACTAGGCCACCCAAATTTTATGTACTTGGAAAAAATGCTTCCTAAACTATTCAATAAAAATCAAAAGTTGTTTCAATGTGAAATTTGTCAATGGTCGTGAGTACTATAATTCTGCACTAAGCTCATACTTTACGCAACATGGAATAATACACCAAACCTCATGTGTGGATACACCTCAGCAGAACGGGATTGCCGAGAGAAAGAATAGACACCTCCTAGAAATAACCCGATCTCTCATGCTAGCTACAAATGTACCTAACCAGTTTTGGGGAGAAGCTGTCCTCTCTGCAACCTATCTAATAAACAGAATGCCTTCCCGAATCCTTAACTTTCATACGCCTTACTCCACTCTCCAAACCTTATACCCAACCAATCGTATTCTTACATCTATTCCTTTGAAAATATTTGGATGCACAACCTTTGTCCATAATCTTGATCCCCAACGCAGTAAACTTGACCCGAAATCCATTAAATGCATATTCCTCGGCTACTCTTCTCACCAAAAGGGATACAAATGTTATTCACCTCAAAACAAAAAATTCTACCACACCATGGATGTAACCTTTTTTGAGAATCAGCCATATTACCCCAAAGTTGGCATTCAGGGGGAGAACACATATCCAATTGAAGTGGTAGAATCCCAACTTTTGGAACTTGAGCTAACTGAACCCAAACTCACTGCAGAGGCATCAAAACCTACACCTGAACCAAATGAAAATGCAACAGAAACTGCAGAACTTACATGTGGACCAGAAGAAACTACGTTAGAAAATACAGAGGAAATTGCAGTAGAAACGGCAGCCCCTACAACAGAAACTGCACCAGGAAACAACATGAAAGTGTACTCCAGGAAGAACAAGAAGGGAATAAAGTCCTGCACAACTCCAAGGCAGAACCAAGAAACCTCCAAGACTCCAGAAAATGGCGTTCCCTCAGGTAATACTGCTCCTAACTCTGTGAATGTTGATATTGATATTCCTATTGCGTTGAGAAAAAATGTAAGATCCTGTACCAAACATCCCATTGAAAGATTTGTATCTTATGGAAAATTGTCCCAAAGTTACAAGACTTTTGTAACAGCTCTTGACAATACACATATTCCAAGCAACATCCATGAGGCACTCCAAAATTCTGAATGGGCAGCAGCTGTAACGGAAGAGGTTCAGGCCTTAATTAAGAATGGCACTTGGGAAATCACAAGCCTACCTGCAGGGAAGAAGCCGGTAGGATGCAAATGGATATTCTCCATGAAGTATAATGCAGATGGGAGTGTAAATCGGTACAAAGCTCGACTTGTAGCAAAGGGATTTACTCAATCATATGGAGTAGATTATGAAGAGACTTTTGCACCGGTGGCAAAACTAAACTCCGTTAGAGTTATTCTCTCTTTGGCTGCAAATTTAGATTGGCCACTCCATCAACTAGACATCAAGAATGCCTTCTTAAATGGTGACCTAGAAGAGGAAGTTTATATGCAGATTCCTCCTGGACTCGAATCATCCAGCACCGCAAATATGGTGTGCAGGCTCCGAAAATCCCTTTATGGCCTCAAGCAGTCCCCAAGGGCGTGGTTTGATAGATTGACTCGAGTTGTCAAGAAAGACGGGTTCAACCAATGCCAATCAGATCACACTATGTTTGTTAAACACTCCATGGAAGGAAAGGTAGCTTTGTTTATTGTTTATGTGGATGATATCGTTATTACAGGAAATGATTATGATCAAATTGATCATTTAAAGGGACTCTTGGCAAAGGAATTTGAAGTTAAGGACTTGGGACAACTTAAGTATTTTTTAGGGATGGAAGTTGCTCGAACAAAGGATGGTATCTATGTATCACAAAGGAAATACACCCTTGACTTACTTCAAGAAACTGGAATGCTTGGGTGCAAGGCAGCTAATACACCAATAGAACAAATAAAAGGAAGAGAAGATGAAAGTCCACCAGCCGACAAAGATAGATATCAAAGTCTAGTTGGGAAACTAATCTACCTATCTCACACTAGGCCTGACATTGGGTTCGTTGTAAGCTTGGCTAGTCGCTACATGTCAAATCCAACCGAGTCTAACATGAAAATGGCGAATAGAATCCTCCAATACCTCAAAGGCACACCAGGTCGAGGCCTCCACTTCAAGAGAAATTCAAACAGGGACATTGAAGTTTATACAGATTCAGATTGGGCAGGATGCTCCAGAGACAGAAAATCGACTACAGGTTATTGTTCATTTGTGTGGGGTAACCTAGTAACTTGGCGAAGCAAGAAACAAACTGTAGTGGCGAGGAGTAGTGCGGAAGCAGAATTTAGAGCTATGGCCCTAGGTATTTGTGAAGGAATGTGGCTTAAGAGCATGCTAGATGAAATCAAAATTCCAGTGAACCATACTGTGAGGTTACTATGTGATAACAACGCTGCTATAAGCATTGCAAAGAACCCAGTCCAACATGATAGAACAAAACATGTGGAAATTGACCGGCACTTCATTAAAGAAAAAATTGATCATAAGATTATAAGTATTGATCATGTCCCATCATGCAAGCAAACTGCAGATATCTTAACCAAGGCTCTTCCAAGGAATACTTATGAAAATATCAAATCCAATCTGGGTATGATAGACATCTACCATCCAGATTGAGGGGGAGTGTTGAAGATTAGCACATATCAAATCATAATCATTTGATTCTGATTTGTCAAGCTGTTACAAAACAGTGGTGTAAATAGATTTATTATCTATTATTCTGATTTCCTTATTTAGGTAGCAGCAATTATAGGAAATTATTTCTCTGTTTATTAACAAATTAGTGTACTGTATTCTATATATACCTCACAATGTAACAGTTCCAATATAATGAAATATACAACGTATTTCTATACTTAGTTTAGTAATTTAACATCAAATAAACCAGTTAAGGAGAGTATAAAATAGCAGGGCAGACGTACTTGCAGCCTTTAAAGCAGTCCAAGATTCTCCAATTTCATGTAAAACTTGGGCCTTTTGTTCATGCAAAGCTGGAACATCAGGTGCCAATGTAAGAGCAGCTTCCCATTTACCCAGTGCTTCCCTATACTTCCCTTCCTGCAAGAAACATGGGAAAATCATCATATTATTGCCGAAACACACCTCATTACCATGCAAATCTACGAGCGTTTTCAACTCAGCTCTGCGGAAAAGGACTTCATGTCGATGACCTTAGCAAATAGTCCAACAACTGGAAACACACATAAAGGCACAAAAAAACTAAGAAAAAAAAGGATCAAACTTTTAGCCACTAAATGTTGGTATGAACTCATCGATAAACATGTGCGGATTTGTATTACCAACACCACATCTAGCCGCTAAATGGTCTAATAATTCTACATCAGAAGGATCAAACTTTATACCAAGCGGAAAGCCAGGCCACTCACTAGAAACCTACAAATGCAAAAACAACATTTTTTTTTGATAAATCAGAGAATTATATTAATCAAACCAAGAGTTTTACAACCAAAACAAAACACACTATTACATATTTTGGAACCACAATCTATCCACTTCCTTAGCTTTGAGCTATAGGCTGTTGATAAGAATTTTGATCATGCTCTTCATTTTATGCATAACAGACTCAGGTCTTTCCAATTTTTGATTCCACAGAGCTTCATTCCTGCATCTCCATATGGTGTACACCAACCCTGCAAGCATTGCTGCATAAATGTTCTTTCTAAATCTTTCCAACTTTGCACGGTTAATCCATCTAGCTGCAGCTTGCAGGTTATTGATGTTAGCCTGCCAGCCAAGCCAGTGCCTCAGCTTCTCCAAGCATAACCTGCTATACACACAGTCAAAATAAATGTGCCCAATGTTTTCCTCCTGCATACCATATAACAGACAATTATCATCTTCAATCATTTTCATCTTTTTAAGTCTACTCCTGGTTTTTAGCCTATCTTGAATAGCTAACCACATCATGAAACTGTGCTTAGGAATATTGCTTCTAGCCCACACAATTTTGGCCCAGTGCTTGCTCTCTAAGTCCCCCATTACCAGCTCACATCCTTTCTTGATGTTGTACTGACTTCTAAAACCAGCTTGCAAGTTATACCTTTTAAACTCATCTTTTACACTCACCAATTTTCTCCAATACCAGCTACTTTGGCTAGGAGCACTATAATTCTCCCAGTCTGTATCTTTTATGTAAACCTGATGGATCCACTTGACCCAAAAGTTATCCTTTTTGTTTGCTATAGCCCACACATGCTTAGCCACTGCTGCTTTATTTCAGACATAACTATTTTGGAATCCTAGCCCACCTTTACTCTTTGGTTTGCACAGATCAATCCAAGCAACATTCCCAGGACTAGTAATGCCTATAATGCCCCAAAACACTCTCTTTGGGATTATAAAAATCTGACTCCAAAATGAGTGAATTATGAGGACAGTATTTACCAGAGTAGCACGCCCTGCAAAGGAAAGATTTCGAGAGCTCCAAGTTCTAATTCTACCAGTATATTTATCAGCTAGCACTTGACATTCAAGAGCAGAGATTTTCTTAGAGTTGATGGGAACCCCTAAGTATCTAAAACAAAAAATCTTTCCTTTTGAACCCTGAAACATCTATGACTCTTTGTATCTCCCCTTCAGTCATCCCACAACAAAAAATCTCAGACTTGTTCTCATTTGGTTGCAGCCTAGAGGAATTGGAAAACAATTTAAGCCCTTGTAACATATAATGAATAGAACTGTAGTCACCATTACAAAATAACAGCACATCGTCCGCAAAGCTTAAATGATCTATCCTAAGATCATCACATCTATCATGGAATTAGAAATTCTCCAGCTTCCCTATTTTATTCATGATTCTGCTGAGATACTCCATCCCAAGCACAAATAGCAAAGGGGACATAGGGTCCCCTTGCCTAAGGCCTCTCTTGGAGTTGAAATAACCATGCAGGGTTCCATTTATCATCAAAGAGAATTTAGGAGTGGCTATACAATTCATGACAAGAGTTATAAACTTACCAGGAAAACTGAAAGCTATCAACATTTCTTCTATGAATCTCCATTCTATGGTGTCATAAGCTTTCTTTATATCTAATTTGATCATGCAGCTGGGTTTTCCTGTCTTCCTACATGCCTAACCAGATCCTGGCAAATCATTATGTTGTGCGCTATAAATCTTCCTTTAACAAAACCACCCTGATTCTGAGCAACAATGTCAGAGATCACTTCTCTAAGTCTTTTACAAATCATCTTGTTGGCAGTTTTATATAACACATTGCAACAAGCTGTCGGTCGATAGTCTCCAACAGCCTTAGGGCACTTTAGGAATTAGAGTAAGGGTTGTTGTGTTGATTTCTTTCAGCAGCCTCCCAGAATTCAAGAGAGAAGTAACTGCTTTGCTCACATCACTACCAACCACCTCCCAGTTAAATTGGTAAAAAGTGCTACTAAACCCATCAAGCCCAGGGGCCTTTTGACCAGGGATACTGAAGACTGCTTCCTTCACCTCAGATTTCATATAGTCGTGCAGGAGAAAATTCTGCTGATCTTGGCTCAAGCTTCTACCTTCCCTCATAACAGAACTTTTGACACTTAGCCTGTTCTCCATTTGATTGCCCAGCAACTCCTTATAGAAGTCTAAAAAGGTTTCAACAACCTCATCAGGTTTGCTAATCCACACTCCATCCTTATTGTTGATAGAGTAAATCCTATTCTGATTTTGCCTCTGCCTTATACTCGCATGGAATACTGCAGCGTTACTATCACCATCCTTTATCCAATGATTATTAGACTTTTGGGCTAAGAAATACAAGTAGGCCTTGTGAGTCTCAATGTAGCTCTCTCTAGCTTGAGTTTCACATCTAATCAAATCAATGTTCAGAGGATCCTTCTGTAACTCTTCTTGTTTTTCCTCCATCTTGATCTTAGTACTTAAATCAGAAGTATGGATATTATTAAATCTTGTCTTGTTGATTTCTCTAAGCACAACCTTAAGTCTTCTCAGCTTCTGAACTACCATATACATGGGGGTGCCTTGAATATGTTCTTTCCAGCTTTTCTCAAGCTTCTCTTTAAAGGAAGGGTGCTCTTGCCACATCTTGAATAACTTAAAGGGCTTTTTTCCTGTTATCAGGGTGGGGTAGACAGTGAGGATAGCAGGAGAATGGTCGAAGTCACCTTCATTAGGGAAATTCACCTCAGCAAGGTTATAAGTATTTAACCAATTTTGATTGGCCATAACTCTGTCAATTTTTGAATAAATTCTATCATCTCCTTTTTGCTTGTTGTTCCAAGTGTGATAATTGCCTGTGAATTTAACATCATCCAACTGACAATTGTGAACACATTGAAGGAAAGCATTAGATATAGAGAACTTAACTTTTTTCCCTATTCTTTCTTCTTTGGACAGGATGTCACTAAAATCTCCAAGAATGATCCAGGGAGATGTCGTATTGATACCCTGCAGCTCTTTCCACAACACACCCCGCCCAGCTTCATCATCAAGTTCATAACTGAAGGTCGCTAAGAAGTTATCTTTATTATGATTCGTACTAACAGCCAAGTGAAGAAGCTGACTAGTGCACTTAAGGATATTTATTGTAAACATTTGCGGGTTCCAAGATACAACAATTCTACCACTATCAAGCCACGCATTGTTTGAGGTGAAACACCACCCAGAAAACATATTCATGTAAAGACTACCTAAGTTTTTTGTTTTTACCTTAGTTTCGAGCAGACCAATGAACCCAGCCACTTTATTTTTAATCAGTCTCTTGACTGACTCTTGTTTATTGTGGTTGTTGATCCCAACTCACAATTTTATCCATCTGGTAATGAAGGCACTCCCCCTTCAGCCGTATTCGCATGCCTTGAGTTTTCCCCTGTTTATGCATTTGTAAGTATCTGAAAAGAGTTTTTTACATGTGTGTTGCCCTTCTTTACTGGATCTATCTATCTTTTCCTCTGGTTACCAGTCTGAATCCCTCAGGATCCAATTGGTCCTCTTCCTTCTTTTGATTCCCCTCACCCTCTTTTTTCACTTCCCAGTTTGTTTTAACCTTCTTGTTCTTTCAACATTCTTCTGTTTTATGGCCCATGCCCTTACAATTATTTCAAGCTTCTGGCTTCCATTCGTATTGAATGTGAACCTGCACTATATTATCCAATTCATCTTCAAAGTAGATCCAGTCTGGTAGCTCCTTCTCAATTGAGACTTCAATCAAAATCCAGGGATAATATAGTTTTTCTCTTAACTTTGTAGCTCTATCTGTCATCAGAGGCTTTCCAACTTTACCTACTATTTTGAATAACGCTTTCTCCCCCCAATACTTCAAGTCTAGATCATCTAATCTTATCCAGATGGGAATTGAGTGCACATTCTCCTTGGTTTCCTGTCAAAGAAGACATAATTCTCCTCAAGCATTTCATCCCCCTCCTTGGTAGTGTGAAATCTGATGATGAATATACCATAAGCAATCAGCCCAATTTTGTCTATGCCCTTTCCTTTCCATATTCTTCTAATGAATCCCTCTAAAATAGGTAGCGGAGGATTTGACCCGAGCACATAGCACACCATTGTTGAATTCCAATAATCGATTTCTTCTTCAATATCTTCAATTTGAATTTTCACTCTTGTTGGTTGTTCTCCCTTCTCCTCAGCTTGCTTGAATTTCTCATTCGGGTTTTGCGTAACTAATTGCATAATAGTTGGTGTAATTGGTTCCCTTTTCTTCACCCGATTCGCAATTGACTCATGCGTTTTGATGAACTCTGGTATCCCTCCTACATACTCTCCTCCTCTATTACTCCCTCATATGTATGTCCCCCTGGGTTTTCCGATTCCGAATCCCCTTCTTCAGATTCAGGGAAATCAATCGGATTCACACCCATAATCTCTGCTAACGATTTCGTCTTTCTTCCCTCTGTCGTCGTAGTTGGCCCTTTCTTCTTCTTCTTCTTCTTCTTCTTTGGTTCCCCCTTTGTTCTTTGAGTTGTTCTTTCCATGGCACCAGTCGTCGCTCTTCGCTTCCACTGAGATCTCGCAAAGTAACAACGGTGAAATCCCCCCGATCTGGTCCCTAACCCTAGGATTAGGAATTTAAACCATCTCAGATGAATTCTCCGTCAGAGAGAACCTAGATTGTACCTCAATTCCACCCGATTGCAATCGTGCCACTGTGTCAGAATCTCGCCGGAAATCGCCACTCTCTACTAGGGTTTGGGATACCTTTTCGCAAAAACAACATTTCTAATGAAATATCTACAATCATTAAAACCAATGCTAAACTTTCCACAAATTTAATCCTAGTGTGAGGATAAAGTTTCTAACTTTTCCCATTAGCAGATTAAATACTTCAATTAACTATATATGTCAAAAGAACACGAATGCAAGATATAGGACTTGGAGCATAATCATTGGCGATAATAACATGAGTTCTACTATATGATAACAAAATATAAACTTATAACATACATATCACTATTGTCTATACGCTAATGACAGTTTGGACATTCGCGTTATGCGCCACAATCCTTAATCTGATCAGTTGAAGAGAGTGTGGTTTTTTTCACTTTCTTAGCAAATCCTCCTATGTCAATAAGCCAGCTCTTGTAGGACAAATTACACTCCATGTTGATTATTCTATACAAAACAAATTGCTAGCTGAAGAACTCGTAAATCATAATGCATTGTTACGAGTGAACTTCACGAGTTAGGGGAAGAGTTCGACAGCGTGTCGATACCACACACTCGCGGAAGCCAATAGGGAGTGTGACGGCGTAATGAGTTCTTCCTCTTGTGCGTTGAATGAAGAGAGAAAAGGGGATTACATTATGTCAAAAGAAACAATGAGAGGGTGAGAGAGATTGAAGATACAAAAACATATTGAAAAATATTATTCAGCAGAAGAATACAATAGAAAGAAATTCAAATAATACATATCAACTTGCTTCAATGCTGTTGAAAATTGAGATTTTTTACCAAAGAAACCAATTTAAATAAAATTGTCACCTCATTTCAATCAAGAAATTCTGGAAAAGATACTAGAACTGGGTGGGAATAATTCCGCAAAAAAGAGCTTTTACTTGTATCCAAATGAAAAGCTAGGGAAATGATGAGAAATTGAGGTTGTGAAGGGTACCTCTTAGTCCAAAATCTGCAATAACTATCGTGGTAATAGACTAGGATTCATCACATATGATGTTGTTGTGTGAAATGATTGGTACCAGTAGTCTAGGAAACGAGGAAGTTGTGATTTGATTGTTGAGGATCACTTTCCACCTTACCTAGCCATTTGCTTCATTGTCTTAATAAGCCACAAGTGAATCTACATATCAAACTGTAGCAATAGTAGTGACTCTAAAAGCAATCATTACTCAACAGCATTTCATCAAACATCTTCTTTGCCTCAAATACACAGCCAACAATGGCATACCCAACAACCATAGTAGTCCAAGAAACCACATTTCTCTCGGACAATCAATCAAACACCTTACGCGCATCACCAACCTCACCATATTTACCATAAAAATCAATCAAATCGGTGCCCAAAAACACATCTTATCCAACCCACACCTCAACACTGACCCATAAACCACTTTTACAACCAAAACCTTGCACGTCTCGGAACAAGCTTTAATCACAAAAGGGTCGGTGTATCTATCAGAGAGAACTTCTTCCATTTTCATACGGCAGAAACGGTATTAAAAAACAAATGCGTACAAACGGGATTGAGAACACGGACGAAGATGGTCGTGGAAAGAGTGTTGACAAGGTAAATGAGAAATTGATCTTGTTGAATGCTCTTTGAATGATGGAAGTGTGAACTGTTGGTTTCGGAATTTAAAATATTTGTCACCAAAGAAATTACCAATTGAGTCGCAGATTAGGTCGCTCTCTTTAAGACGTTTTGCTGCACTTGCTCAAAATTATGCAAAGCAACTATCGCGCCGTCTCCAGGATAAAACAGCTCAATTCTATCATGTACGATTATTACTTGCATGATAAATAATCGGTCTAGAAATACACACTCTGATGGTACAAGATCATTCAAATATGGTATCAACACCACGTAGTATCTGGTAAAAAGACCAGTCATAATAATTTCTCAAACAAAAAGAAACTCAAATAATTCTCCAAAGAGAATATAATAATGGTCATTTGACCACTCATAATAATTTCTCTAACAAAGAGAAATTCAAATAATTCTCCAAAGAGAATTCAAAAGATTAAACTTGAAAATTTCTCAACTCAAATGAGGAGAAATTAACATAATTCTCTAAAGAGAATTCAAGAAAATACTCGGAAAATTCAACGAGTAAGAAGAAAGGGGAAGAAGATGGCGCTTCGACAATTCGAGAGACGCAGAGTTATGAGAGTGAGGAAGGAAAAACTAATAGAGTAGTTTTTGATGTCATTTGGAATGAAACATGTGCACTCCTTATATAGTGAAGTAAGATAGTTAATATTTCTCACATGAGCAATGTGGGACTAAATAGTTTTTTCAACCAAAAAAATATTTTAACAATGTGGGACTTGAAAAAATTTTAAATTCAACATATTGAAACATGGACATGTTCCAACAATCCCCCACTTGAATTTAAAAAATTGATTTTAGAAGTAACGTCAAACGTTTCTAAGATTGTGCATAAACAAATGTGTCTACGACTTGAACCTTTGCATAGCAAGTAGGATTCCAATTCAACAAGAGTGACACAAATGTCTTGAACTCTATCTCAGACATCAAACCCGCACACAACTTTTTCTTAAGGTGTATTCTAATAACCCGTGCTTTAATGGCCCTGCAAGTGTATCCTAGTTTAATGAAGGCTCTAGGAATTCTGCCTCGAAATTCCATAGGAATCGGCCTAAGTTCCACAATCACATAGGTGAGTCTATCAAGAGTACTCCTGTAGCCTAGGTACTCCCTCATACAGAGTATAGATCTCATTAAGAGTTTCTATTATCTCATTCTCTTATTACTTCAGGATTCATGCTTTACTTGCATGATCATCTCATATTACTCATAACTTGTTATTACCCATTGAACCTATTTCTTGGGATCTCCAGTCATTTAGGTCGGGTTACCATCATGAGCAACTCATTTTCCTATAGGCACTAGTCTCATCTTATATGATGTATTATAGACTTTCTCTCTAGCTAATCTTTTCGTCAAAGGATCTGCTAAATTTTCATCAGTGCGTACATGATTCACTCTTACAACTCCTTTAGAGATACAATCTCTAACAATGTTGTGCTTTCTTTTAATTTGACGTCTTTTACCATTATAATAATAGTTCTCGATTTTTGCAATAGCCGCGGTACTATCGTAGTGGATCAACACAACTGACATATGTTTTTCCCATAAGGGAATCTCAGTTAGCAAGCATCTTAACCAACTCGCTTCTTCACTAGCAGTCGCTATGCTATATTCTCAGGATAGTATGTTTCTTTGATTTCCAAGATACAACTCATCTAGCTATGTTGAATACATAGCCACTAGTTTCTTTGGAATCATCTGTTAAGGTATTCCAATCTGCATCATTGTATCCTTCAGGTACAATAGGAGATCTCTGATAATGTAAACTGAGATTCATGGTCCTTTTAAGGTACCGTATGACTCGCTCAATAGCTTGTCAATATTCATTACTCGGTCTACTAGTAAACCCGCACAGCAATCCCTACGACATATGCAATGTCAGGTTTAGTACAATCAATAGAATACCTAAGACTTCCAATGATGCTCGTATGTTCTGTTTGTCTAACACTTTCACCAGTGTTCTTAAACAGCTTCATGCTTGGATCATTTAGTGTGCTCACGGGTTTACTATCAAAGTAATTATATTTCTTTAAGATCTTTTTCACATATTGTGATTGATCCAAAGAAATTCCTTGCTCGGATTTTGTGATCTTGATACCAAGAATCACACTCACTTCTCTGAGGTCTTTCATATCAAAGTTGTTGCACAACAATGATTTCATATCATTAATGGCCTGAATGTTTGATCCAAATATGAGTAGATCGTCTACATATAGACATATGATAATGCAAATACAATTCTCAAATTTGTAATAAACGTATTTGTCACTTTCATTCACTTTGTACACATTCGATATCATTAAGTTATCAAACTTTACACGTCATTGCTTTGGAGCTTGTTTTAGCCCACACAAAGACTTATCTAACTTACAGACCTTGTTTTCTTATCCATAGATCACAAACCATTCCGGTTGTTTCATATAGATTTCTTCTTCTAAGTCACCGTTTAAAAAAGTTGTTTTAACATCTATTTGATGTACTATTAAGTTATAAATATAAAATATTGAAATAAGTACCCTAATGGATGTAATTCTAGTGACAGGAGAAAAGGTGTCGAAGAAATCTATATTTTCTCTTTGTGTAAAACCCTTGGCAACAAGGCAAACCTTGTATTATCAATAGTTCCATCAGGTTTTAGTTTCTTTTTCAAAACCCATTTACAACTGATTAGTTTGCAACCAGGAGACAAGTCTACTAAGTGTCAGGTCTTGTTAGATTCTAGAGATTCTATCTCATCATTGATAGCTTCTTGCCATAAATAAACATCCAGAGATGACAAGGCTTCTTGAAGATTCATTGGATCTTCTTCTACATTATAAGTCGCATAATCAGGCCTATAGTCTTTAGCAACTCTTACTCGTTTACTTCGTTGAAGTTCTGTTTCTACGTTGTCGTTGCTTTCTGTGCTTCTTATCACATGAATGTGACTCGATTGTGTGCCCCCACTATTTCTCAATTTGAAAGGAAATTTGTCTTCATAGAATTCAACATCAGTTGATTCTATGATCACTTTTGCCTTTAAGTCATAAAACCTATATGCTTTATTGTTTGCTGCATACCAAATGAAAACACAATAATATGTTCTACTAGCGAGTTTAACTCATTTCGGATCCGGAATTCTGACATAAGTCAGACAACCCCAAGTTCTCAAATAAGACAAGTTTGATTGTCTTTTCTTTAATATCTCATAAGGAGAGATCTTACATTTTGACTTTGGGACTCTATTCAGGACATAGCAAACAGTCAATAAAATTTCCCCCCACCAGTGAGGTGCAGCACCAGAATTCATCATAATTGCAACAACAAGTTCAGTAAGAGTTCTATTATTTCTTTCTGTTTTACTATTCATTGCAATATAGTATGGTGCAGTCGTTTCATGTATAATTCCATGTATAAAATTCATTAATAAACTAGAATCATACAGTTTATCTATCACTGTAAATTCTTATTATATCATTTTCAAATTCTTTACAAAAATTTTAAACATATAAACTTCATTCTTCGTAATGGCGTACAAATCTACCCCAATAGACTAACTAAACCATGTATTATTTAAAAGAAAACCAGAAACAATATTCTTTCTAATCTTAGGAACCTGCATAATGTTCTTTAAGATTAAAGTCTTTTTGAAGGTGAAATTTAGCTCCATGTCTATAATTCCAGCAACATTCATGGTCTGGCCATCTCCCAGCAACACTTTCTTATCTTTAGTATTCGTGTATGTTTAAACATAACACGATCATAGCAGACACAACGAGAGACACAGGTGTCTATCCACCAACCAATATATCTATCAACCATGTTGATTTCAATGACCATAGCAATAAATTGCCCATTAGTCAGGTTGACCTGTGCAATAGGGACAACACCAAGTTCAACCTTACTTCTAGATTTTTTAGTCATATGACTTGATTTTCCATAGTTAAAACAAAGAGAAACCAACTCATTTCTTTTAGGTGGTGGTTGCCTAGTTGGAGCTATTGGGATCATAGAAGGATTCCCATTCTTAATTCGGTTTGCAATATTATGGTTCTGATTCTTTAATCATTTGTCAAATGGCTTCAGAACTACACCGAATTTCTTTTTGTTGTTTGAAACAACCAAGACTTTTTCTTTTTGATATTGTCTCTAAGATTCCCTTTTTGTTTTTTTTAAACATTCAAACTATGGGGTATCTTGTCAATAATAAAACCAATTTGAAATTGTTCATTTAAACACATACCTTTTGTGATGATCTTTTAAGCAATCTTTTGAAGTTCGTAATATTGAGCCTCCATCGACCTTATATCTTTGCATTTGATACTTGAAGTAGCGGCTAACAACATACTTCTTTGCTCTAACTTCTACGTCATACTTCTTTTTCTGAGTCTTTCAATCTTGTTTGCAGTATCACATCAACTGTAATTATCATACAGATCATCTGCGAGTCTATTCAAAATATGATTTTGTAGAGATTTTCATTCTCTTTCTATAAGGTGATTTCTTTACTATGCTATAAATCATTCGCTTTAATCTGTGCAGCAGATTCAACTTCAACACTATTAAGTGTTCCTCTAAATCTCTAAATTTACTACCGCTAGTTTGTTCGATTGATCCAGAAGGAGCAACAGAGTGTCATCGATCAAAACATTAGCAACTTTTTTCAACAGTAAGAACTTCATCTTTTGTTGCCAACGTTTGAAGTGACTTCTCTCAAACATGAACGATTTCTCAACGACAATATCTGCAAAAGAACCAATAATTTCTTCGATAGCCGTGGAAGTTTGAAACGTCTTAAAATTGTTGATTTCGGATTTTAAAATATTTGCCACCAAAGAAATTACCAGGTTGAGTTGCGGACTAGGTCGCTCTCTTTAAGACGTTTCGCGACACTGCTCAAAATTATGCAAAGCAGTCAAACTATCGCGCCGCCTCCAGGATAAAACAGCCCAGTTCTATACTGTACGATTACTACTTGCATGATAGATAATCGGTCTAGAAATACACCCTCTGATGGTACAAGACCATTCAAATATGATATCAACACCACTCGTAGTATCTGGTAAAAAGACCAGTCATAATAATTTCTCAAACAAAAAGAAACTCAAATAATTCTCCAAAGAGAATATAATAATGGTCATTTGACCACTCATAATAATTTCTCTAACAAAGAGAAATTCAAATAATTCTCCAAAGAGAATTCAAAAGATTAAACTTGAAAATTTCTCAACTCAAATGAGGAGAAATTAACATAATTCTATAAAGAGAATTCAAGAAAATACTCGGAAAATTCAACAAGTAGGAAGAAAGGGGAAGAAGATAGCGCTTCGACAATTCGAGAGACGCAGAGTTATGAGAGTGAGGAAGGAAAAACTAATAGAGTAGTTTTTGGTGTCATTTGGAATGAAACATGTGCACTCCTTATATAGTGAAGTAAGATAGTTAATATTTCTCACATGAGCAATGTGGGACTAAATAGTTTTTTCAACCAAAAAAATATTCTAACAATGTGGGACTTGAAAAAAATTTAAATTCAACATATTGAAACATGGACATGTTCCAACATGAACTAACTTGATGAAGTATAAGGGTTTTGGAAATGATGATAGATAGGTTTTGATAGACGGAAGAGAAATGAATGTGTGATTATTTGTTAATGTGTTTGGTTATTTGATTTAATAATCGTTTATATGTATTAATATTTATTTAATTAAACAATTAACATTAAATAAAATAGATTGCCCTTTGTTAATGTGTTTAGAATTAATATTTTGGTTTATAAATTTAAATAATTTTTTCTATTCGTCTAAATTTAAATTTAGATTCGTTTTTAATTTAACGGGAGTAATAAAGATTTGATTATAATAATATTTTTAACTTACATTCGTTTTTAAAAAATATGGTGAATATTTTCATGTGATAATACTTAAAATGTCAATTTATTTACAAAATTACCATCGAGTTTCTTATTTATACTCGTTTTTAGTATATTGGGTGTAAATTTTAAAATTATATTGTTCTTTTTTGCACTAGTGTATATTTCTCTATTGTCTGGACACGTCCTACAAACTGAACTACCTTGGAGATGGAAAGTCCCAAAGTTCACAAAAAAATTTGGCGATACTAGTGAGTCCAATGTCGAACACATAACGAGGTATTTGATCAAGGCTGGAGACGTTGATGATAATGAAAACTTGAGAATGAGATATTTTCCCAATTCTCTCACCAAAAATGCTTTCAGTTGGTTCACCACACTCCCAACGAATTCTACCCATGATTGGACTCGTTTGGAGAGATTATTCCATGAAAAAATTTACATGGGGCAGTCGAAGATTAGCCTAAAGAAATTGGCTAGCATTAAGCACAAATTTACTGAGCCAATAGACAATTATTTGAATAGATTTTGACTACTAAAGGCAAGATATTTTACACAAGTTCTTGAACATGAGTTAGTTGAAATGGTTGTCAGAGGTTTGGACTATTCCATCAGGAAGAAATTGGACAGCCAATACCTGAGAGATATGACCCAGTTAGCAGATAGGGTTCGATAGATGAAATGCTTGAAGGTAGAAAAGGCCAGGGCGAATAAGAATAATAGAAAATAAAGGGTTGCATATGTCGACATAGATGATGATGATCAAGAATCTAACATCAACGTCAGTGGTGTCAATGAAAATGAGGTCAATTTGGTTGAACCGAAACAAGGGCCACCTTATGTGTGTAAACTACTCACGCCCTCAAATGGGAAAAATCTCGTCGAACTATAAAAGAACGACAAGTTCCCCAAGAGAACATACATTTTCGACGTAACTAAGTGCGATGAGATTTTTGACTTGCTAGTTAAGGGTGGCCAAATTATAGTGCCACATGGTGCTAAAATATCATCGTTAGAACAGCGAAAGAAAAGAGGGTTTTATAAATATCACAATTTTTTGGGCCACAAAACCTCACAATGTTTTGTTTTCAGGGATCTTATGTAGAATGCAATCAAAGACGGAAGGCCCAAGTTTGGAGATAAGGGAAAAGCCCAGATAAAAATTCTCTCTAATCCCCTATAAGTGGGAGAGGCTCACTATACAGAACCTGCTGAAGTCAATATGATTGAGGCCACTGAGGGTCTCAACAAAAGAAGCACCATGGTTGAAACTATTAAGGGTTTCAAGCGTGAAGTCGAAATGGCTAAGGTTACTTAGGACCTTAATGTGAAGTTTCAGAAGGTTGAGATAATTGATGATCTTAACTTTGAGGTTAACATGGTTGAAGTGAATGAGAAGGCTAACATGGAATCAGATGAAGAGAGTACTCAGCGAAATAAAGACCAAATGAGGGTTACTTACCCCAAGACTGATCAAAATTTGGTCGAATTCCTTCACTGTTGTAAAATTAATAGATTTGAAGTGATGTTGTTCCCTAGGTGTAGTTTTATATTCGACAGGAAAGATGCTGAGAACTTGGAAAGAGTCCAAATAGCCTGTCGCAGGGGAAACTGGAGGGACGCTAGGGATCAATTTACCTTCGACAAAAAGGGGTCCCTTGTAGGCAGCAACAAAGGGCCCTAAATCTAAAGAGAAACAGGTCAGCCACATTTAAGCCAATTGTTGATGCCCCTAGGGATAGATGGATGAGGCTTACAAAGAGCGGAAATCAAGGCCAAGAAAAATGGCTAAGCTTCGAGGTCGATTGTAATACCCTAATTTTACCCTCTGTGTTTATAATTAAAAATTAGTGTAAATTTAAAACTTCATACAATTAGGATGCCACATTCATCAACGCAAACCTGCTCATATTATAATAACATGTAACACATACAACTTATTAAAATTATTAATAATAACTATAAAAACTTAAACATGTTTAACTTCATCTTATTGCAGCGGAAAAGCATCAACAAAGTATTCAAATACTCATTCAACATAAAACATGTTATAAAGTAGTCATAAAATTTGCAACATAAGAGATACTATAAAATCTCTAATAAAATAGCATAACACTCAAACATTCGATCCCTAGTGTTACATATCAGAGCAGACACTGAAACCGACAAAAATAATAAAGAAGAGCATTATCTTCTATTCACATCCACAACTTCACTACGGATCATTTGTGTGTTACCTACGTGGAGGCAACGTTCAAACAGAAGGAGTGAGATATCACAATAATATAAATGAATGCATATTAATAAGTAGATAACAAATAATTCATGCATAGTCACCCATTCCACGAATCACACTTCCATACAATCAACTACACCCAATTACACATCAATTATGTAATAACAACATTTGTGCAATAACTAATTATGAGATGATAACAATTATGTGATCCATCGAGAATCAACACCAATGAATCAATTAATGTGGTACCAATATGTGAACACTCAGTTTCATCGCTCTGATTACCACCTAGGATTGAAGCTCACCAAACGGGCCCCCGTCCAAAATTATCACTAAGTAACACTTCACTAATCCATCACTATAGGAATTAGCTGCTTGCATCCAATTCGCACAATTGGATTGAGGCTCACCAAAAATCGCTACCATCCCCTCAGGTAACGCTTCACTAATTCCCCAACAGAGGAATCAATTACTCACACCCAATCTCCACCATAGGATTGAGGCTCACCAAAAGCAGACCACCATCCAAACACCATGTTACATGATTTATGAATGACAGGCAACAACAATAACATATGTACAATGATATTCATCTTAATCAACATATCTAGCCAATACAGGCCACCAAACACCATTCATACACTACAAGCACCAAGATTAGCATTATAGTAACATATCAATTAACAACATACCTTATGTACACATTTATCGCACCATGACATACCAAATCACATAAAACCCTGCATCAGGTAACGACTACAAACAGGTACAATAATATTCACCTTAACTAGTGTACCACAAAAATACCAACCCTCAAACCACCATGCATATGTTAAAAAGCAATCCACAATAGCATTATAGTAACACATCATACAATAACAAATAATTCCTACACGGTTATCACATCACAACATACTACTACATAACATACATCACCATTACACATCATTTAAATTAGCTACTCGCACCCAAACCTCATAATGGGATTGAGGCTCACAAAAAATCGCTACCATCACCATAGGTAACGCTTCACTAATTCCCAAACATATGAATTAAGTACTCTGACCCAATCCCCACCATAGGATTGAGGCTCACCAATAGCGGACCACTGACCAAACACCATGTTGCGTGATTTATGAGTGACATGAAACAATAATATAATACATACAATTGTATTCACCTTAATCAATGTACCACCTAATACAAGCCACAAAACACCATACATACAATACAAGCATCAACATTAGAATTATAGTAACACATTAATTAACAATAAACCTTATGTACACATTAATCACACCATGACATATCAAATCACATAATACACCACATCATGTAACAACAAAAAATAGGTACAGTGATATTCATGTTAACCAGTGTACCACACCAATACCAGCCACCAAAACACCATGTGTATGTTACAAGTAATCCACAATAGCATTATAGTAACACATCATGCAACAACAAATAATTCCTACACAGTTATCATATCACAATATACAATTACACACCATACATCACCATTACACGCCATTTATATTATTTCTAGAAAGTGAAACTATTGTTAAATGAAAGTACATTATCTCATCTTTCAAAATCTTTAAACGACACGTCAATCGGACACCCAGAACTAAAATTATAAATTTTTGAAGTTTTTACAAACTTTTCGACATAGCAATGTAACAAATTACTTCAATCCAAGTAATATGTTACTTTAAACCCAGAAACAAAATATGAAGTTTTTCTCTGAGGTAACCAGTTACTTCATTTCAAGTAACCAGTTACTTCATCCCAAAAATGCCCAGAACATGTTTTAATAGCAAAGTAACGGGTTACTTCATTTCAAGTAACTGGTTACTTTGCTAACAGAAGCAATTTTCTGAAACTTTTGACACGAAAATCACTTTAAGCCATCCTAAAACCCCATTTTTCTTACAAATCATTTAGTTTATGCTTTAACAGGAAAAAATCACTTTTTAAAAGTTCCAAACCCCAAATAATTTTCACCAAAAACACCCATAACTTAGTTCTGACATTGACTCACAACCATTCATTCAAATGCATAATTCCAATAACAACATTACACAATTCACCATTCAATCATCAACCACAACATTATAACACATATCATTCATCAATACAACATACAATCACCTCATCATACATCAATTCATTCAAAATCAAAGAGAAATAAACACAACCATAGAGATACAACATTCCAACAAGAGCAATCATAAACCCCAACCCACATATCATTATGCAAACCCTTATAGAATTGGAACTCATCACTTACCTTGGAATTCCTAGCAAAGATCTCTTCACCTTTAACAATGGAGTTCTCCCCCCTTCTTCCTCAAGCCCTAGCCTTGTTCTTCCACTTTCTCTTTATTTTTTCAAGTACGGTTAGTTCTGACTTCACTAATCCCTTATTCTCTTCTTATATTCTCATTATTATTATTATTATTTATCCCAACTAATTAAAATTAATAAAAACAAAACTAAAATATTATTTAATCTTATTATTACTAACATTATTTGATCTATTTGAATTCTAATTTAAATAATACTAGTAACAACATTCTCCCACCACCCCTATGTTTCTACACATTTGCTCACATACCCCTCAACACCTCTACTTCTAATTTCTAAGGATATCACCCTATACCGAAGGGCCCCCAACCACACCAAAACACCTTATAACACACAAAATCATACAATTAATTACAAATAATTAATTAAATTAATCAGGGCATTACATTGGTAGGGGATCATCAATATCATATTGCAATGAGTTTTGGGTGTCCAAACAACAAACACATGGGTCTGATAATTACAAGGGTAAAAACCCTATGTTGAGATCTCAGTGGAGAAGACAGCGGAGAATGAGGAAGTCTGGGAGAGAGGTTGCTGAAAAGGGAATGGCTAAATCAAGTAGTAATCAACCCCAAGCCAAGGACAAGGTCGAAGAAGAGAAACTAGTGGGGAGGAAACTTTTCTCTTCTAAGGGAGAATGATCTAAGGAAAAACTGTCGGAGCTACCAACAACGAATGACGATATGTTGATAGATAATTTTGATTCCGGGTCGAAGTCTTGTTAACCCACATTTTGTGAGTTAATACATGGCTCGATCTTTCTTTAGTTAGTATTTTAATTGCTTATTAGTTATTAATTATCTGCATTTTAGTTGTTTTTGTAAGTTTAGCTTGGAGCATAATAGGTGCTCCCTTTTGTTATTTTAATGTGTTTTTGTGCTTGTGCAGAATCGGGTTAGAGTCGAGTATTGTCAGAATAGGAATCTTGGAACACCATCCATCAGACCTTGATCTAGAACATGTTGGTATGAGCTCTCAACTTCAGTCTTGATGCTGACGTGGCAGATATTTTAGAAGAAAATAGGGCTGAGTTGAAAAAAATGAATGGATAAGGATAAAATGCTACAAGACAATGGAGAAAGTTAGTGGATAAGAATGAGAAATTACAAGAAAAAATTCTGAAAAGCTGTTACACTGCTGTTGCTGCCACACTGCTACTGCTGCTGCAATTCTGCCATAGTGTCAAGTTGTCTCCCATGTGATGTGTACTATCATAGTACAACACAAAGGAATATGCTTTATTCTTTAGGCTTAAGTTAATGGATCATTGTAAAGGATCAAGAAACAAAGAGAGAGATTATGCAGCTGGAAATCCTCTATAAATAGAGCTGCAATGCAATGAAGAAGATGGTTCTGAAATTGGGAAAATTTTGCATAAGGGATATAAAGGAAGACGAAGACGAAGAGGCGATGAGAGGCGTGAAAGAAGATGTCACCCTATAATTAACAGATTGCAAGTGATTAAAGTGTCTTCCTTAGGTTTATCATTTCTATCTTCTTGCTTATGAACGTGTAGCTTGAGATCTCTTTGTGTTGTGCTTATTTTAATCATTATGAGCTAAACTTGTTTTGTTGGATGATGTGAAGTCTATTGAATTAGTAATATTTTATATGGTAATTAGTTGTCTTGATATATTTTGTTCATGTGAATTTATGCCATATGTTTATTTCTTTGTCTGGCCAGCTTAGAAGAAAATAACAACTTGTTAATGTTGAGAGATATTTAACAAGTGGATTTCATGATAAATGTGGTTGAAAATAGTAGGATAGAAATATTCACTAGATTAGCTACTTTAGAGATAAAGAGATACACTCATAGGGGAAATTCAGAATAAACCCAGACATGTACCTAGGTTATAAGTGAGGCTTAGAGATTTGTCACCTTACTCTGATGTATATGTTTATGATGTTGTAGAGATACATTTCTAGATCATGTTCTGACCTCATATGTCATGGCAACACTTTTCAGAAGCATACATTAGATAAATTCATTAAATGGAACATTGTCTAACATATTCTTCCACTCTTTGTTAACCTTAAGCATCTTCTTTATTTTTCCACTTTCTTAACCACGTGACACATACCATTATTTTATTATCTTTGCTCATGTTTACTTTATAACTTCTTGTATGAAAATAATTATGCTTAATACAATCTCAGTGGGATCGATACTCTTTCTTATAACTTGCTACTAATTTGGTCGTGTATACTTGCACGTACAAAATTAGCCCATCAAGTTTTTGGCGCCGTTACCGGGGATTGTTCATTAAGATTTTTATTTTCATTGAAGTTTTTAAAATTTACATTTGAGCATTTAATCTTTTTTTGTCTTTTAGTGACACGACAAGTGTAACACCCCAATTCTACCCCGCCAATTATATAAATAAATCAGAGTTATAAAATCAATCAAACAAGCAAATCGGGATGCCACAAATTCTTCTATCAAAATTCATTGCATTCATCGTGGATATATAACACTTTAAAACATTGGATGAACCATCAACATAACAACTTTAATTAAATAATTCAACAATTCAACATCTACGCAGCGAAATTCTTAATAACATCTTCATCATCATACAGCAACTTCGAAACAACACAATTTAATAATAATCAACTTAAAGTTCAACAACTGAATGATCAACAATCAAAAGCAACAAGCGTTCATCCCCCCGAGTGTTACATATCAGAGCAACGACACCGACTCGAACTATTGAAGGTATACAGCCTTCACTCTCGATTACCTGCACGTTACCAACATAAGGGCAACATTCAAATAGAAGGGGTGAGATATCTAACAATACAATAAAGCGCATGATACTTAATATATTAAATTAGATCACATAACATCACCACTTCTTATCTCATAATCAACAATAATCGCAACAATAATACACATTCACAACATCAATGGACGCTTCTTTATGTAATCATATAATGCGACTCAATATTATGCAGATGCATGTGGTACCATTGGAGCAGAACTCCCATCTCAAAAATTGTCAATTAATAGAGGCATCAACAAGGCGTAATCCTTCATCTCGATATTCGCCAATACAGGCCATATCAACGAGCATAAGCTCCATCTCAAAGTGCAATGTATGTGACACAATCATGAATGTAATGACAACACCATAATTAACAACATCTTAATACAACATCATCGTTGGCCAAATGCCTACATCTTAAAGCATCTCAACATCTCTTTATCAACATCTCATATCATCATAATAATTTATCAAACATCATTTATTCATCATAAATTATCAACACAACATCATTAATAACGTCTCATCAACAACTCAATTGTACATTAATACGACAGTAATTCATACTTCTATTCTATAATCTTACATCATTACTATCATTACTCTTACTATTATAAATCAAACAACAGCCTATAAACATTTCATCCTTATCATTCTGCATAAAAACCAACATAACGATTAACACGGGAATTAAGTCTAGTCCTAATTGGGATTACTAGGGTTATCCTTCCTACTCTTTATTTTAATCATCAAGAATAAAGCTCATCGCATTATCTATTCAACGCTTCGAACGGTATCTCAAACGGAGTCCGAAAACTCAAGTTACAACCTTTTCTAAACGATTTTGCTAAAAACCAGACAACATGGGTCGATGCATATCTCCTTGGATCGACGCGTACTGCACTGAACTCGCAACATGAGTCGACGTATCCATCTCTTGTATCGACTCATCCCGAGTCTAACACACAACATGTATCGACACATGGCCCTACATATCGACTCATCCTGAGTCTAAAGGTCCTCATGTATCGATGCAAGGCCTCTTCGTGTCGACTCATACTGAGTCTCAAAACCTTCTTGTATCGATACATACCATTTGGGGTCGACTTATACTACTTCATCTTGCATAATTTCTGCAATTTCTCTACGTTTTCATTACGGGTTCCATACTTTAAGCCCTAAAAACTTAATATAATCATAGATAATCATCACTTATAACTATCCTATAATTATACATCAATTAAACAACATCGGGACATCAATATTCATCTAACATACATCAATTCTCATAATACAACATCACACACATTCAATTCATGAACAAGACAACAATCACTTCTAACCTCACATACCAATTATCATGAACCCAATTATAGAGTCAGAACCCCACCCTTACCTTGGATTGAAGGTCGCTCTATAATCTTCGGTCGAATCCTCGTTCTGCCATTTTTCCTTTTTTTCCAGCAGCTTCACGTTCTTCTTCTCAATCTTTATTCTTCTTACTGCTTCTTCTTTTCTATTTTGTCTAACAACAATAAAATAACCTATTATTCTCTTTATTCCTTAATGGGCTCAAAACTAATACACCCCCTATATTACTACTTCTATACTTAAAAACAAGCCCACATCAAATAATATTATACTTCTAATATTATTTCACCACTTAATAAAATAATTAAATCCAATTAATCACAACACATCTTCACAAAATATTCCAAAAATAATTTAATTAAATAATTAATTAAATTACGGACGTTACAACTCTCCCCCACTTAGAATATTTTCGTCCTCGAAAATTTACCTTAAACAAACAACTCAGGGTAGGAGTCTCGTATCTTGCTCTCCAACTCCCAAGTCATGCTTTCACCGACAGCTCCTAGCCAAACCACTTTAACTAAAGCAATCTCTTTGCCCCTCAGAGTCTTTATTTCACGATCCGCGATCCGTACAGGCATCGTGTCCACCATAAGATTATCCCGTACTTGCACATCGTCCATATGAATCACATGAGATGGATCTGAAATATACTTCTGAAGTTGCGACAGATGAAACACATCATGCAAATTCGAAAGATTAGGCGGTAAAGCCACTCTGTAAGCAACATTACCCACTCTCTCTGAAATCTGTACGGTCCAATAAAACGAGAAGTGAGCTTCTTAGACTTTAATGCTCGCCCAACACCAGTCACAGGCGTAACTCTCAAAAATACATGATCACCAGCTTGAAATTCTAAATCTTTCCTTCGCTTGTCATGATAACTATTCTGTCTACTTTGGGAAGCTTTCATCTTTTCTCGAATCAACTTCATCTTTTCAGTAGTCTCATGAACAAGTTCAAGTCTAAGTACTACACTTTCACCAGATTCATGCTAACATAAAGGGGTTCTACATCTTCGACCATACAACGCCTCAAAATGTGCCATCCCAATACTAGAATGGTAACTGTTATTATAAGTGAACTCTATCAACGGAAGATAAGTATCCCACGAACCTCCCTGCTCAAGAACACATGCCCTCAACAAATCTTCCAACGATTGAATAGTCCGTTCAGTCTGACCATCTGTCTAAGGATGATACGCTGAACTCAACCTCAACTTAGAACCCAACGCTTCTTGCAAACTCTTCCAAAAATCAGAAGTAAATCTTGGATCTCTATCTGATACAATGCACAAAGGAACACCATGTAACTTCACAATCACACTAGTATAAATCTCAGCCAACTTCGACACTGGATAACTGATGTTAATAGGAATAAAATGAGCCGACTTCGTAAGCCTATCAACAATCACCCAAATCGAATCATGTCCTATTAAAGTATTAGGTAACCCCGTCACAAAGTCCATTTAAATGCTATCCCATTTCCATTCTGGAACTTCTAACGGTTGCATCAATCCTGCGGGCTTCTGATGTTCAACTTTTGACTTCTGACAAATCAAACATGCATACACAAACTGAGCCACATCACTCTTCATTCCAGGCCACCAAAATAAACCTTTCAAATCTCGATACATATTTGTAGCTCCTGGATGAATACTCAACTTACTTATATGACTCTCCTCAAGTATCACCTTCTTCATCTCAGCATCATCAGGAATACAAATTCGGTTACGAAATCTCAACACACCTTGCACATCTAGCTTGAAATCATTATTCTCAGACTGATCGATCCCAACCATCGCATCTACCAGTTTCACATCCAACTTCTGAGCTTCTATGATACTGTCTAGAAATTCATATTAATCTTTAACATACCTAACATAACACTTCGCAGCGTAACCTTACAAACTAATCTCATATCTATGAACTGTTCAATCAATTCCAACTCTTTAACCATCAATACCGACATATGTAAAGTCTTTCAACTCAATGCATCAGCTACCACATTCGCTTTTCCTGGATGATAATTCAAACTGAAATCATAATCCTTTAGCAATTCCAACCATCTTCGTTGCCTCATATTCAACTCCTTCTGATCGAATAAATACTTCAAACTCTTATGGTCACTAAACACTTCAAATCTAGAACCATAAAGATAGTGCCTCCAAATCTTCAATACAAAAACAACTGCAGCAAGCTCTAAATCATGCGTATGATAGTTCTTCTCATGAGTCCTTAACTGCCTTGAAGCATAAGCAACTACCTCACTATTTTGCATAAGCACACCTCCTAAACCCATCTTAGAAGCATCATAGTACACCACAAAAGGCTCTCCTTAGGCAACGTCAAAATCGGAGCCAACGTCAACCTCTTCTTCAATTCTGTAAAACTTTCTTCGCACTAAACATCCCATACAAAAGCTCTACCTTTACAAGTCAACTTAGTCAACATAAGTGCCAACTTAGAAAAACCTTCGATAAACCTTCTATAGTAACCAGCTAGTCCCAAAAAGCTTCTAATCTCAGTAGTTTACTTCAAAGTTTCCCATTGCAACACAACATCAACCTTCGATGGATCTACAGCAATGCCACTACCTGAAATCACGTGACCAAGAAAACTCACCTCTTTCATCCAGAATTCACACTTGGACAACTTTGCATACAACTTCTTCTCTTTCAAAACTTGCAATACCACTCTTAAGTGTTCTGCATGCTCTTCTTCTGACTTAGAGTAAATCAAGATATCATCAATGAACACCACTACAAACCGATCCAAATAAGTATGAAAGATATGATTCATATATTCCATGAATACTCCCGACGCACTAGTAACACCGAAAGGCATAACCGAATACTCATAACGTCCATAACACATTCTAAAAGCCGTTTTTTGGATATCTTTATCCTTCACTTTAATTTGATGGTAACCCAGCCTCAAATCAATCTTACTAAACACACGAGCATCCACCAATTGATCCATTAAGTCATCTATTCTTGGAAGCGGATACTTGTTCTTAATTGTCACCTTATTCAACTGTCTATAATCAACACAAAGCCTCATACTTCCATCTTTCTTCTTTACTAACAACACTGGAGCTCCCCACGGTGATACACTTGGTCTTACAAACTTCTTTTCAAGTAACTCTTCCAATTGCTTCTTTAACTATGATAATTCAGATGCAGACATCATGTATGGTGCCATAGACACAGGTCTGGTACCAGGTACAAGATCAATAGCAAATTCAACTTCCCTCTTCGGCGGTACACCAGGAATCTCTTCAGGGAAAACTTCAGGATATTCACACACCACCTGCAATCCCTCAATTATAACTTGACTCTCTACAGATAGCGACGCCATCAATGAGAAAATTTGTGCTTCCTCTTGCATCAACTTCCTCAACTGTTTAGCAGACAATATGCCATCTTCCTCTTCTTCGGGAGTAGAAAACCTCACAGACTTGTCATAACAGTTAATATGAACATAGTTATGCTCTAACCAGTTCATACCCAAAATCACATCCAAACCTCTTAACGGTAAACAAACCAAATCAATAGCAAAGTCTATGTCGAAGATCGACAAGGGACACTTCAAACACACAAAAGAAGTAGTCACCGACCCCTTGGATGCAGTATCGATGACCATTTATCCATTCAAAGAAGACAACATAAGACCCAATCTTTCAACACAATTGTGATACGGTGGGAAAGAACTGACTGTTTTTGGAATGCTGGTTCGCGTTTTGCGTTTGTTTTTGCAAGATGTCGCGGTAAGCAAGAGTTGCCACCGTCTTTTATTTTATCCAACAAGGAAAGGAAAAAAGCACAGAAAAAATCCTTTTTCGAGATGTTTCTCGGGTCCGGGGGGTAGATTATAGAAAGGGAAGGTGTTAGCACCCTTTCTATCTGTGGTTATCCACGGGCTCTTAGGTACTTGCTCAAAGTGTTTTCAAAATTGCTTTTCTTTGTGTTTGTGGGTTTGAAAGAAGTTTTTGTTTGAAAGGTGTAAGTGCGAAATGTTTTGTTTTGTTTTAGAATGAGCAAGTACTTAAGAACCATCTACCTACTCGAAAAAAGAATTAATTTGTGCTAATGTCCTTTCGACAATGCTATCCCACTATGGATGAGTAGGTAGCATCGTCGTTGGAGTTTTAAGGGTCAATTCGATTAAGGGACGTGTGGTCACTAAAGCAACGTTAGGACGCCTTAACGGTAACCCTAATGTCTTAGATTATTTTTCCAAGGCAACCGTTTCGAGGAAACTATGATCTTTGGACAAGAGGGCGACCTCTAAAACTTTCTATACTCCATGACCACGTTCGAAGGCAACCAAGTGAGGTGTATCCTAAGAGTGTGCATGTGCGAGTGTGTTGTTTTTCAGTTATTTATCTTTGTACATGTCATGGGTGAGCTATGTTGATTTTAGGTTAAAGATTTGATCTTGTCATACATTCCATATTATCCAAACATCTAACAGTTAATATTTTACGAAATTTAAATTGCGGAAATTAAATCTAAACTATTACAAGGCGTCGGGTATTTACATCGCCAAAAACAACCCTTGAAATTAAAATGCAGAAAGTAAAATAAAGCAATAAAATAAAGTCCTAATTAAAAGCTATTACATTCCGGGAAACAATTACATCAATATGGCAAAATAGATCGCGTGCGGAAAATTAAATCGAATGCGAATTGTTTTTAGGGTTTTGACTCTTTTTTATTAAAGAAAGCATTTTTTGTTTTTTTTTTGAATTAAAAGGAAATTAAATTAAGTTAACAATTAAATAAATAAATTAATTAATAAAAAAGATATTTTTGGATTTTTTGGATATTTAAAGAAATAAAAATAAATTTGGTCAAAGTTAATAAAAACCTAATTTTCTACATTAATTTTAATTATTGCAAAAATATTGGAATTATACCTAATTAAAACTAAGTTAATTAAATTAATTTATTTACAAAAAAATAAAATGATGAATTTAATTTTAATAAATAAAACATATTTTTGGTTTTTGATTTTATGAGGAAAGAATTTAATCGGTTAGTTTAAATAATAAAAATAATAATACAAAACAATAAAAATAAAAGAGATATAAAAAAGAATAGAAATAACCAAGGGGGGTGTTGGGCCTGGAAAGGGAGTGAGATTGGCAATTCAGAGGCCCATTTGTATGCAAGCCTGGTTGACCTTTGCAATTCCATGTGACACGTTGACCTTGGCATATGGTAGGCCTTCATTCCTGACCACTAGATCTGGCCTTGGGCCATCTGGCAGACATCTGGGTGATGGTGTATGGTAGTCCATGCGCTTGACTTTATACTGGAATCAGTGCAAGAAAATAATAACAAAGATGCTGGGGACCTGGGATTCGAACCCAGGTCCCATTGGATTTTGTACAACACGTTTGCCACTGGACCACTACGCTCTATTTGTTAGTGGATTAGACAACAATTATTATATTGGAAACAAATAAAATGCCAGATTTAAAAAAATAAAAAGCGCGAATGTTTGAAATAACCAATGGGAGGGAGACGCGTCAGCGTATTCTTCGTTGGACCTGGTTATTTACCTGCGGATTTTTATCCGCAGCTAAATTCATAGGCGTCTCCTAAAACTAGTTCTAGGCCATAAAAACTCAAACTAAAACCACATCCATGCTCGTTTCTTATTCCTGAACACGTCCATGTACATTAATGGCCTTGATTTCACCTGTAGATAAAACGCCCAAAAAACAAACTTCCAAACCCTAGGTTCGGTTACAGGGTTATGGCTCATGAAAATACAATCAAATGATATATAAATCTTAGAAATCACACAAGAATCATGACCATGCCAATAATTTGTCAAAAAATGCAAGAATGAGAGGATACGATTTCGAGTACATGGGTGTTTTTCAGGTGACTTACAGCACGATTCAGGGAGGGAGAGAGCTTGGTTTTGATTGCCTTTCACTCAGTGGATATCCAGCAAGAGGTCTACATTGAGTTTTTGCTTTGAATCAGCCTCTAAGAGTGATTTCGATTCCACACTTTTTTCAAGTTTTTCTCAAGTTTGGTCTTTGTGATTTAGCAGCTTCTAGCCTCTAATTCCTGCCTCTTTAGCTTGTATATGTATAAGGCAATGCATTAGGTTAAAAACTTGAACTTGAATCTTTGTAAATTAATGGTTGGAGATATGATATGATCCTCCATTAAAAAGCTTCCAATTTGATTCCAAATCCAATATTTTGTGCATGATATGGCTTGATTCGGATTTGATCATGTCCATAATGATATTTAAGACCTGTGTCAATCAAAAAGATACCAAGTTATCAAGATTTGGATTTTATTTGGATTTAAATTGATTAAAAATGAATTAATTCAATAAAAATCAAATAAAATAGAAAAATTAATAATTGGGCACAAGACTGAAGATAGGACACGTGTGTAGTGTGACAAGATCAAATCAAGTGGAAAAAAGTGGGCCCATTTGACAAAATTTGAAGTTCTGGGGATAGTTGACTTTCGGCAATTTTGGAAAAATGCCCAACTTCAACAATGCATAACTTCTTCAATTTTGAACTTTTGGAAGTGTTCTTTGACTTTTTGGTAACATTTAAGATGTCCTCTAACCAACCCTTTTGGTCTCATCTCATTTTGATATTCCATGCTCAAGTTATAAGCTTTGGCAAAAAAGGTGTTTTTGTTGACTTTCAAAAATGACCTATAATGTCCAAATTTGTAACTTTTTGTGAGTGAATTTCTTGATATTGGGGTATGAAGATGGATTGCATGAAATTGCATCCTATTAAAAATGAGCTTTGGATGGTTCATTTCTCATAAAGTATGAGAAAGTTATGCTTGGTCAAAGTTGAGTTGACTTTTCCTACAAAACCCTAATTTAGCAACTTTTGAATCTTGATGAATCTTGAGCAATCCTTGATGAATCATGATCAACCCTTGATCAAATGATGAAATATCCTTAAAAATGAGAATGTTGACAAAAAATCTTGAGGTTTGACTATTTGTAGGTCACAGTTGACTTTTGCCATAGCACAGTCGATTTTTGGGCCTCTTGAGCAATTGACTGACCAAACTTCCTCTGCAAGGCTTGAAATTTGACATGGATGAACTTGAGAGCATATTAGGACCTTGGGGAGAACTTGAGGTCATTTGGATGTAAGTAACTTGATGCAACACAAAACCCTAATTTTGAATTGACTGCTTTAGGAGGTGGTTTGACTGTCCAACTCTTGAGCAATCTTGAGAAATATGGGAGGGAAAATTTTGGGGTACAACAGTTTCCCCTGTTCAATCTTCTTAAACCTGAGGATATAGATTGACTTTCGATCCTTTCGTGATCCGAAGGTGGAAGATGATTGAACACTAGAGTGCCCAGAAATTTGCACTCGCATGAAGTGGTATCAGCCTGGTGATGTTGGGAATGGGCTTACAGATGCCATTTGGAGACTGTTGGGAGGTGGTCTTGTCTTATTTGACGGGATTGGCATCAGAAAAATATTTAGGAATCTATTTAACTGGACCAGGGGAGGTTTTGTCTTCTTTGACTGGATTGGCATCAGAAAAATCTTTAGGAATCGATTTAACTGGACCAGAGGAGGTTTTATCTTCTTTGACTGGATTGGCGTCAGAAAAATCTTTAGGAATTGATTTAACTGGTCTTGTCTTCTTTGATTGGATTGGCCTCAGAAAAATCTTTAGGAATCGATTTAACTGGTTTTGTCTTCTTTGACAGGATTGGCCTCATAAAAATCTTTAGGAATCTATTTAACTGGTCTTGTCTCCTTTGACTGGATTGGCCTCAGAAAAATCTTTAGGAATCGATTTAACTGGTCTTGTCTCCTTTGACTGGATTGGCCTCAGAAAAATATTTAGGAATCGATTTAACTGGTTTTGTCTTCTTTGACAGGATTGGCCTCAGAAAAATCTTTAGGAATCAATTTAACTGGTCTTGTCTCCTTTGACTGGATTGGCCTCAGAAAAATCTTTAGGAATCAATTTAACTGGTTTTGTCTTCTTTGACTGGGTTGTCATCAGAAAAATCTTTAGGAATCGATTTAACTGGTTTTGTCTCCTTTGACTGGGTTGGCATCAGAAAAATCTTTAGGAATCGATTTAACTGGTCTTGTCTCCTTTGATTGGGTTGGCATCAGAAAACTCTTTAGGAATCGATTTAACTGGTCTTGTCTCCTTTGACTGAGTTGGTATCAGAAAAATCTTTAGGAATCGATTTAACTGGACCAGAGGAGGTCTTGTCTGGATCGGCGTCAGAAAAATCTTTAGGAATCGATTTAACTGGACCAGGCAAGGTCTTGTCTTCTTTGACTGGATTGGCATCAGAAAAATCTTTAGGAATCGATTTAACTGGACCAGAGGAGGTCTTGTCTGGATCGGCGTCAGAAAAATCTTTAGGAATCGATTTAACTGGACCAGGCAAAGTCTTCCACATAGTTGAGAATTTAACTGCGTCTTTCCTGAAAGGCAAAGGTCAGTCATATGCAATGCATGATATGGATCAAGCAATGATGTTCTCAACATAAATGAGATTGTGTTATATGATGCGTATATGCATGTATCATGATGTATGGAAATGTAATGTTTTAGCTGGGAAAAATAAATCCCGAAGCTGCTGGAGAATAGAGTTGAATTCTTCGCTTCCGCTGAGGATGATGAACGAAGGTGATTGTGAGAATAGACCTACAGGAGAAGAGAACTCCGTTGGGGAATAAACTGATGAGGAGATTACTCTGTGGGGAAGAGATGCTCTGCTGAGGATTCCACTGATAAGCTCCACTGGGGATGGATTACCGTTGCTGGTGATACTAAATCTATTGAGGATTGAATTCCTATTTGTGAAAGGAAAGAACTTCACTAGAGATGATCTTTCAATTGCGATTTGCTGGGGATAACCCTGTTAGACTTTTGTGGGGATAATCCTCTGAATTCTGCTGAGAATGATCCTTTGAACTTGGCTGGGGAGATTTATTTTTGTACTCCACTGGGGATAAACTTCCAGAGTCTACTGGGGATGATGCTTCAACTCCGTTGGGGAAGCTTTTTTCAAACCGTCTGGGGAAATATTGACTCCACTGGGGGGTATCTTATATTCTGTCGGGGAACATTCTTACACTCCGTTGAGGAATATTAAGACTGCCGGGGATACTCTTATACTTGCTGGGGAATATTCTTATACTCCGCTGGGGAATATTAAGCCTTTTTAGTGCTGATGGTAGATCAACTCTGCTTGGGGAGAGCGTTGCTGATTCATTCATAATTGCAAGTCTCAACTGGGAGAATTACCATTACTGTCTTACTCTGCGGGGAGTGAAGATATCTTAGCCATATTCTTCAGCTGAATCTACCTTTGTACCTGATGGACAAAGCAACTAGACAGTTTGGACAATTTTATTGCCCCTGTTTCTGATGTTACCCGTAATTTATCTTTTGTTTCGTATGTAAATATTTATGAGTAGCAATTAATGTCAAATGTATACATAAAAAATGAACCTTGGACGTTCTTTGCAAAACAAAAACAGATAAAGGAAAAGCAGTTTGAAATTTCTTTAAAAATGAATTGTATTGATTTTGAAGTTGGGCCTGTAAATAGGCGTTTTTATACAAGAGGCTGACGTCCTAGTAAGAGAACACCGACGAACAGATAGAATTTACACAATTTGTGAAAAACTAAACAAAACATCTATGTGAATGATCCCACTGGGTTCCAACTCGGCTATTGCCTTTATGTCCTCAAGCATCTCATCACTTTGCTGCTTGGTTGAAGATGAATCAGATTGATTAGTACCGTCCGAGATTGATAGTCGATACCGAAGTCTGGATGCAAGGTGATCCAATGAGACATAGTGTTACGCTTTGATCCCTAATTTTTGCCTGGACCGCCCTTTCGGGTTTTCAGTCCACCGGGATACCCTTTTTTGCCCAAGTCGCCTTTTCAGGTTTTCGACTTGCCGGGTGTACAGATTTTTCATTTTCATCCCTTATTTTTTCCCGAACCCTTTTGGTTCGCCGGTGTTGTACCCCAAAATTTGCCCTCCCTTTCTTCAGGAAACCATCTTAGATTTTTCAAAGTCCCCTGAAACAAATCCAAGTCCTGAGTTATCCTTTTGCCCAAGCAAGTCACTCACAAGAGCAAGATGATCTCCCGAACTCCAGAAACAACGCTTTCATCTTGAGGAAAATCAAATTCTAAGTGCTTAGAATGTTTCTTTAAATAAGTGTTTTTAGAAAAAAATCAGCGCTTCAGAACTTCTGGATCCATTCCAGATGAAGACGGTCAGAAGTTGCAAGTTTGGCTCAGGATGGTCAGAAGTTACCTCTTCAGCAGCTACATCAGTTCAATCAGAAGTTGTAAACATGGTTCAGAGTGTAAGCCTCAAACAGAACATACCCCTTCAGCAGTTACACAAGCTCAGTCAGAACTTGCTAAAGGAATGTAAAAGAAATATGAAAGTATAAAGGCTCCTTCAGAACAGGTTGAAGTCAGAAGATGAAAGGTCAGAGGGATAGGTGTCACATTGATATAGAATCTCTAAGCCCAGATTATCCAGAAGTAGATCCAAGGAACGTACCAGAAAACCAGGAGAATCTCCAGAGTTTGCTAAAACAACAGGTAGCCAAGGCCAGAGCATGGTTTACGCTGCTGATTCAACAACCAGAATGTTGGTATTGACAGGTCTTGTCACCATTTAATGCCCATTAATGCTTCCAACCACTCCTGAGCGTTCACGTGTGGCTTGAAAAATGCTTTTGCACAGATTCTGGCATGGGTCTTCACGCCACCGCCCATTTCAGAGGTCACTTCCCCCAATCCACGCCTGCTGCTGCTACCTAGGCTGAAAAATAGCTGTTATCACAACTTCCCAGGAATTTCTGTCAAAGAACCAGTTCAAACTCTGTTGGCGCCTTAAATGTTCAAGATATCCACAAGAACTTTGCCTATAAATAGAAAGCTTTCACCACTGCAAAAGACGTCCAAGAAGTTCAAGAAAAAAAACAGAAAAATTGCTAAGAGAGAAACAAAACCCCTAGCAACATGACATTCTGAAACTCTGCCAAAATTTCCAGTTTCGTTTCATAACTTTAAGTTTCTCACCTTCAACTTCATCAAACACCCAGCTCTTCTCTGTAAACCAAAACGTTCTTCCCAAAACTTCTGACCCTATACACGTTTACACCTTCACTTCCCCTTTTCCAAATCTGTCCAGAACACCACCAGAACCAAAAGCTAACTTTCACCCACCATTTTCAAGAAAGTCAGGTAAGCACCTGCTGACCCTCACCACACTGTTAAGCATCATCAGCTGTGCATATTCAAGTAACATAATGTAAATATTCATGTTATTGCTGTTTATGTTCTGAGGACTCTCATACCTCAGAACGTTCTGAGCCAGTTTAGGACCTGCCTGTGACCTTGGTGATTCTGACCTCTGGGACATTTTGTTATTTTGCTGGATCTGTTCCAAATATGTTTTCTGTTTTGTGGAGTAACAACAGGATTGCAGATGTTCTGATTAGTGCAGAAAAAAGCCCAGTGCTGACTTTGACGTTAGCACATCTGAAGCCTGTTTTGCTGTCAATGACCTCAGAGCCTCTGAGAGTTATTACCTTTTCAGCAGAATCTGAACTTCTGGGTTCTCCACTAACAAACTTCTGTCTTGCAGCGCAGGGAAATCAGAACCTCTGGTTTCCCCACTAACCAGATTCTGTTTTGCAGGTTCCAGAGTCAGAAGTTCTGACTCATCCAGTTTCACCAACAGGTTGATCATCTGACAGCGGATCTGGGTCAGAACTTCTGATGGCCTCCCAACAGCGCGCGGCCTCCCTCTCTCTCCCTATATATCTTGTTTTCCGCTATTTTCTTTTTTGTCTATTTTTCTCGTTGAACCCCCCATGTACAAATGTGTATCCCCCTCCCCTAATTATTGTAATAGCGTAGGATTTTACATTCCCGCTTCTTATTGCTAGTAATTAGGACGTGTATGGCAAGATAAAACTCAATGAAATAGAAAAACCTAATTCAAAGAAAAACTCTTGTATGCAATAAAACACACTTGCACACTAACACCCCTAGGGTACTCCACTTTGTTGCCTTCCAAAATTGGGCCATATTGCATGTTAGGTCTCTTTGGGCAAAACAAACAATTTAAAATGATCATAGTCCCTCGGTAATATTTTTTTCAAAATGATCAAGTCCCTTAAGGAAAATGCCCAAAGATACTTGGCACCATTGCAATTATGGTCTAAACGATGACCCGCGCCCGTCCCTTTCACATCCTAACACAAGATTGTCCACCAAATACAATGATGGAATAAACTTGTTAAAAGGGTTAAAACATAGCAATAATCTTTTGAGAAATTTAGGAGTAGACAACCTCTTAATTACTTGAATCAAACTTGCAAAACAAAACACTTGCCTAATTTCAAAATCACACATCACAACACTTTCAAAAACAAATGAAAACCTTTTCAAAAGACATACACCTTTGTATACATCCCAACATGGATCATTACAAAGGTTGCCACTACATTGGCCTCTTTTCAAAACATTTTCGAACCCACACACAAAGCACCATTTCAAACAAATTGAAAACAAAAGGCAAGTGATCTAAGCAAGTAACTAAGAGCCCATGGATAACCATGGATAGAAAGGGTGCTAATACCTTCCCTTTCTATAATCTACTCCCCGAACCCAAGAAAACATCTCAAAGGTTTTTGCTGTGCTTTTTAAACCTTTCCTTAGGATAAAATAAAAAGTCGGTGGCGACTCTTGCTCAACCGAAACATTTGCGAAAACAAACGCAAAACCTCAAGTCAGTTCTCCCACCGTATCACAGAACTGGCGACTCTGCTGGGGATTACTTTTAAAGTGGAGTAACCTTAGGGTTTAGATCACCTTTGTTTTCAATTGCTTGCTTTGTTTGCTTTTACATATTGTGGGCTTTGTATCGGAGTTTTATAGATCCTAACCCGGATCTGGGGAAACCCTTTTAGGTAGCAACAAGGCTGTGAGGGAACTGTGTGGGGTATACCGACATGGTTGAAGCAGTCTGCTACGTTGATGTGGCACTTTGGTGTGTACCGGTAACCCTTGAGTTCAGTCAAGGAGAGTACGGGGCCGCCGCGTGGTGTCATGAAGCATCAACTGACCTTAGGAACCTTAATTGAACCATCTTGGCCTTTTTAGGGTAGTGAGATAACTGACTTTGGTGCAGTCCGAGGTTGGTTGATACTCGATACTACACTCAATTGAGGTTTGCTTTCCTGGAATATTTCGGTCGCCAGTTCAGTGGCTAAATCGAAACGATGAACAATGAAAGCAATCCAGTGATATTGGGACCTTTAGAACCCGGTTACTTTTGATAGGACAGGTTGAGCCCACAAAACTTCAAGAGGGTAATACCCAGACCCCATGCAGGCCTAAACTCTAAGGGTTGGTGTGACTTGTGTGCCTTACCATGTTTTGCCTTTGTGAATGTTTATAGTGCATTTAATCATCACATCATTACATCATACAAACATCATGAGCATTGACTAACCATTTCAAGGGTTTCGAATCTTCATCTTTGTTCTTGTTTTACAGGACATGGAAACTGCTCGCAGAAAGACAATTCAGATTAGCCTTGTAAAGATCCCTCCTCAGCTTAAGGAACTTCTGTCCAGGATTCCCGAGAGTTCTTCATTCAGTGAGAGACATGGAAGACTCATCAACTTGGTTAACACCAACATTGAGGAGGACTTGATAAAGGTCCTGTTCCAATTCTTTGACCCTCTGCATCACTGCTTCACCTTCCCGGATTATCAGTTGGTGCCTACATTGGAAGAATTCTCCCGACTTCTGAAGGTCCCTATCCTCGATCAACTACCCTACAACGGTACGGAAGAGGAACCCAAGCTTGAAGAGATTGCTAAAGCCTTGCACCTACAGACATCCGACCTCAAAGGACATTGGGAAGTTAGAAGTGGTATCAAAGGGTTCTTAGCTAGGTTTCTGTTTGAAAAGGCCCAAGAATGTTGGAACTCCCTTGATCTACGAGCTTTTGAAGAAGTTGTAGCCCTCCTTGTCTATGGTTTGGTGTTGTTCCCTAACCCAGATCAGCTTATTAATATCAGTGCTGTCCAGATCTTTATGACTAGGAATCCTATACCTACACTGTTGGGGGACATCCTTCACTCATGTTACACTCGAACCATGAGAAGAAGGGGTGTCCTTATGTGTTGCACTCCTCTCTTGGGAAGGTGGTTTATTTCGCATCTTCCACAATCAGTTTTGAAGAACGAGCGGGGTTTGAGATGGTCACAACGGTTAATGACTCTCACGCATGCAGATATACATTGGTGCCCTAGGTCTAGGGAAGACATCACTATCATTGATCGTTGTGGGGAATACCCTAATGTTCCTTTATTTGGAATCAAAGGAGGTATCACCTACAACCCATGCCTGGCTTGGAGACAGTTTGGTTATGCTCGGAAGGATGGCCCTCATGACATGTTAATTCCTGACATAGTTTTCGATTTCGACAACGATACTCAAGGACTTCGTCAGAGATTTATCAGAGCTTGGAGGATGCCAAGTAGGATAGACAGCAAGACATTGGGGCACCGGAACTCCATCCCGTTGGAACCTTACCTCAAGTGGGTACGAGCCCGCTCCCAGAAGTTGGTAATGCCTTACCCTCACATGCTACCTGTAATCAAAGAGCCAGTCTTGGAAGGAGAAGCATCCTACACCATTCAGCATCCCGACATGCCCACCTCCTAGGAAGAGATGCAGAAGAGCTGGATTCAACTTAAGGAAGAACGGAATTCTCTTGAGACCAATCTACATGCTAGTGAAAAGAAGGTCCTGGAACTCACCCGTCTGCTGCACGAGGAAAGGAATCTCAACACCTACATCGCACCAAAGAGGATGCGCAATGTTTTTTATCTTAAGGAGTTATTTTGTAATATTTGGCCCATGAGGCATTTATGTACTAACGAGTTTCCCCTTATTAATGTAATGTGCGTTCCTTTTTGTCTACAACAAATTTTGAATATTCTAAAATCCTTGAATGCATTGCATACATACGCATTCCATTGCATCATATGCATAGCAGGTACCCTATTTCACAGGTTGCTTAATTTTCTTCGCTGTTTATGTGCACAGTCATCATGAATCCAGAGTCCTCTAGTGAGCAAGCAATCAAGGCCCTTCAGGCCCAAAGTGCACAGTTTCAAGAGATGGTCCTAAGCCTAGCCCAAGGTCAGCAAGAGTTGAAGACTCTACTCCTGAAGAAGAAGAAGAAAAAGAGGACTGCATTGTTTAACACCGGACGCAGATTTGGGAACACACTCCACAATGAAGCTGATCCAACTACTTCTTCTGCTGAGAAAAGCAGTCCCCAAGGGGGAGGAGCTCCTAGTCCCGCAGTCTCCGACAACGAGACGAACTATAACGATGAACAATACCCACCTGCTGCTGACAGATACAAACAATTGGAGGACCGCTTGAGCGCCATGGAGATTCAGAATGTGCCGGGACTGGATTTCGGAGATTTGGGGTTATCTTCTGGGGTAGTCATTCCACACAAGTTTAAGGCGCCTGCCTTCGCCAAGTATGATGGGGTCTCCTGCCCAAAGCTGCATCTGAGGTCGTACGTAAGGAAAATCCAACCTTACACGGCGGATAAAAACCTCTGGATTCACTTCTTCCAAGATAGCCTCTCGGGGTCACAACTTGAATGGTTCTACCAATTGGACGGAGCTAGCATCCGGCACTGGGAAGATTTGGCGACTGCATTCTACAGACAATACCAATACAATTCTGATCTCGCTCCTACGCGTACCCAACTTCAGGGTATGTCTCTAGGGACGGGTGAAGGGTTCAAAGAGTACGCTCAAAAATGGAGAGATTTGGCTGGCAGGGTGCAGCCTCCATTAACTGACCGAGAGCTGGTTGATATGTTCCTTGGGACTTTGTCTGGTCCGTTTTTCAATCATTTGGTTGGTAACTCCTCCGCTGGGTTCACAGATTTGATATTAACGGGAGAAAGAATTGAAGCTGGCATCAGGTCAGGCAAGATACAGAGGGCTGCCTCTACAAGTGCTGAGAAGAGGCCGTTTAAGAAAGAAGCAAGTGCCGTCTATGGTCCTAGAAGACAAGTCAAGCCCGAAAGTCGCCAAGCCGTCAATGCTTTGGTCATCTCTAAACCTGTTGCTGCTCCTCAGCAGTACAATCAACAAAGAAGTGAAAGGCCCAAGAGGCAGTATACCCGATTGAGCATGACATTATCTCAAATTTTACCCCAACTATTATCCACCAACCTGGTGACCCTCAAAGAAGCTCCTAAGGTCGTCAACACTGCGTCTCCTAAATACAACCCGAATGCCCGGTGTGCTTATCATTCTGATAGTCCCGGGCACACTACTGATGATTGTTGGGCCTTAAGAAACAAAGTGCAAGATCTGATCGACGCGAAAGAAATTCAGTTTGAAGCACCAGAAAGACCAAATGTTGTAACGGCTCCTATGCCCCAGCATAGGGTAAATGCCATTGAGGAAGAAGTGTACGCTGTTTCGGTAGATGAAGTTGTTACCCCTCTGAAGACTGTTAAGAAGAGCCTACTGCAGGCCGGTTTATTTCCGGGTTGCGGTGAAGGTTGCCTGTTCTGCGCTATTTCCCTATCTGATTGTCCCTTGCTAAGGTTAGGCATCCAAGGCCTAATGGATAGCAAGGAGATTCTATTCAAAAAGACTGCTGTTCATTTGGTTCCGATGAAAGAAGTTTCCGTGATTACCATCTTCAAAAATCCAATCAAGGCTCCCCCGAAGAAGCCTATTCAAATCATGACAGTTGCGCCTGTAATCATTACTGTTCCCGGGCCCCTCTCCTACGTGTCTGATAAAGCTGTCCCCTGGCATTATGGGGCTGACGTGTATGTAAATGGAATCAAGCAAGAATTCGACGCTAGTGCCAGTATCTGCGATATCACTGGTCCAGCCAAGGTCACCCGCAGTGGCAGGCTCTTCTCGCCTGACATTGCGCCACCCGCTATTCGAAAACACCTCCTCATAAAACCTGCAAGTTTACCAAGTCCTGTTGCTGATCAAATTGTGTCCCCTGCTGCCGAGTCATCAAATGCTCGGGGCAAAGGGATTGAAGAAGAGCCTGCCCGGATGGAGGCACCAATACCCGTAAATGCTGAGGCCTCCCGACAAGAAATGGAGGAGATTCTGAAAATAATAAAGAAAAGTGATTTTAATGTTGTCGAGCAGTTGGGGCATACACCCTCCAAGATCTCCCTGCTCTCCCTATTGCTATGCTCCGAGGCTCATGCTAAGGCCTTAATCTCATTTCTCAAGACGGCCCACGTGCCGCAGGAGACGTCTGCAGTTCAGTTCACTGACTGCATAGCGAATCTGACGGCGGACAACGGCTTGGGCTTTTCAGATGCTGACCTGACCGCAAAAGGGAGAGACCACAATGATGCCCTGCATGTCTCTATTGAATGTAGGGGCACTACTCTGGCACATGTATTGGTGGACACTGGTTCTTCCTTGAATGTTCTTCCGAAAAAGGCTTTAGATCGTCTGGATTATGAGGGCCTGGAGTTGAAACCCAGCAATATCATCGTCAGGGCCTTTGACGGTTCCAAAAGGATGGTTCATGGAGAGGTTAACATCCCTATTCGTGTGGGCTCTCAAGTGTTTGACTCTACCTTTTACGTAATGGATATACGTCCATCATACTCTTGTCTGTTGGGTCGACCTTGGATCCATAAAGCTGGGGCAGTGACCTCCACCTTGCACCAAAAGCTGAAGTATCCCGTCAGGGGGAAGATCGTCACTGTACAAGGAGAAGAGGAGTATATGGTGAGCCATTTGAATTCCTTCAGGTACATCGAGATGGACGGAGAGTTCATTGAAACCCCCTTCCAGCATTTCGAGGAGGTGCATCCAATTTCAGCAGCTGCAGAGACAACGGCCGAAGAGAATGATTCTTTGAAGATGGCTTCCCTAAGGGATGCCCGGGCTGTAGTTCAGAAAGGCAATTGTGCACACTGGGGTCAGCTTCCTGACTTCACTCAGAAGAACGACAAGTTTGGGCTAGGCTTTACTGCAGAGGCTCAGAAGGCGGTGCGCAAAGAGAAGATCGGAAAGGCTCCGGTGTTTATTTCCAGCTCAAGGGTGAACGCTATTGAAGAAGATGTGGAGGAAGCAGAGTTTGATAGTTGGATCTACCCGACTACCAGCAACGGACCAAACAACTGGACGGCAAAGGATTTTACCCCTATCACATTTGTCACGCAGTAATTGATTTCTTTTGATTTCCAATTTGTAACAAACAATAGGTTAAAACTCTGTTGGCTCGGTGTCCTACCCGGGGCATCATAGTTCCATTTGTGAGAGCTTTTTGTATGACATTTTCATATATCATCAATCAAAACATTGGACGTTTGTTGCATTTCAAATCTTGTGCTCTTTTCCTTTCTGTGTTATATATATTGCAAGACAGCTGTATTTACACACACTCACTTATACAGGTCTCAATCCACTCTGGATCTCACTGGTAACAGCTCTGCTACCGCCAGTTATGACTTCGAAAATCCGATCAACTTGGCCGAAGACGAAGGTGAAGATGATTGCGAAGTGCCTGGTGAACTCGCAAGACTGCTACTCCAGGAAGAGAGGGCTATTCAACCACACGAAGAGCCTGTGGAGACAATTAACTTGGGTACTAAGACAAATAGGAAAGAGGTCAAGATTGGTGCCAACCTAGAGCTCAGCGTGAAACAACGATTGGTCCAGATGCTACAAGACTACATGGAGATTTTTGCTTGGTCCTATGAAGATATGCCTGGTTTGGATGCCGACATTGTAGTTCACCACCTGCCAACCAAGGAAGACTGCCCTCCGGTAAAGCAGAAAGTCCGACGGATGCGTCCAGAGATGTCTGAAAAGATCAAGGCCGAGGTTATGAAGCAATTTGATGCCGGGTTCCTTGCAGTAACTTCTTACCCTCAGTGGGTTGCCAATGTTGTGCCAGTGCCGAAAAAGGACGGTAAGGTCAGAATGTGTGTTGACTACAGGGATCTGAACAGGGCCAGCCCCAAAGATGACTTCCCCCTACCTCACATCGATGTCCTTGTTGACAATACAGCTCAACACAAGGTGTTCTCCTTCATGGATGGCTTCTCAGGGTATAATCAGATCAAGATGGCTCCTGAAGATATGGAGAAGACTACATTTGTGACTCAGTGGGGGACCTTCTGTTATAAGGTCATGCCATTCGGATTGAAAAATGCTGGGGCAACCTATCAACGTGCCATGGTTGCTTTGTTCCATGATATGATCCATCATGAAATTGAGGTATACGTTGATGACATGATTGCAAGGTCTCAAACTGAGGAGGAGCACCTTGACCATCTGAGGAAGTTGTTTGACCGACTCAAGTTATACAAGCTGAGGTTGAATCCCAACAAATGCACCTTTGGGGTAAGATCCGGAAAGTTGTTAGGTTTCATTGTAAGTGATAAAGGTATTCAGGTGGATCCTGCCAAGGTAAAAGCCATACAAGAGATGCCGACTCCAAAAACAGAGAAAGAAGTCAGAGGTTTCCTAGGACGACTGAATTACATTGCCCGATTCATCTCACATCTGACTGCTACTTGTGAGCCAATCTTCAAATTACTGAAGAAAGATCAAGTGGTACGCTGGAATGATGAATGTCAGGCCGCCTTTGAAAGAATAAAGGAATATCTCCAAGAGCCACCCATTCTTATGCCACCGGTGGAAGGAAGACCTCTGATACTTTACTTGACAGTGCTTGATAATTCAATGGGGTGTGTGCTGGGGCAGCATGACGAGTCTGGCCGAAAAGAGCACGCTATTTATTACTTGAGCAAAAAGTTTACCGACTGTGAGTCTCGTTACTCACTGCTTGAGAAAACTTGCTGCGCTCTTGTATGGGCTGCTCGCCGGCTGAGACAGTATATGCTGACTCACACTACCTTATTGATTTCAAAGATGGATCCCATTAAGTACATATTTGAAAAGCCCGCCCTGTCTGGGAGAATAGCGAGATGGCAAATGATCTTAACAGAATATGACATCCAGTATACAACTCAGAAAGCAATAAAGGGAAGTGTACTGGCTGATCATTTGGCACACCAACCTGTGGACGATTATCAATCATTGAACTTTGATTTTCCGGACGAAGACATCATGGTGGTAACTGACTGTGAAGTACCTGGACCGGATGAAGGACCTGAGGAAGGATCCCGATGGTCTATGCATTTTGATGGAGCCTCCAATGCTTTGGGTAACGGCGTCGGCGCTGTAATCATATCTCCCAAGGGAACTCATACTCCCCTCACCGCCCGATTATGTTTCAACTGCACCAACAACATGGCAGAATATGAGGCATGTATCATGGGTTTACAAGCTGCAATCGATTTGAGGATCAAGTTTCTAAGTGTCTTCGGAGACTCCGCTCTCGTGATCAATCAGATCAAAGGCGAGTGGGATACGAAACACCCGAATCTCATTCCTTACAAGGAATATGTGTCGACCTTGCTCCCTCACTTTGAAGAGATAACTTTTGAGCATTTCCCCAGAGAGGAGAATCAGCTAGCAGACGCACTAGCCACGATGTCTTCAATGTTCAAAGTTAAATGGGACAATGAGGCTCCCCGAATCATAATCTGGAAGTTGGATGAACCGGCATACTGCTGCGAACTCGAGGCTGAGAAGGTGACTGAAAAACCCTGGTATCACGAGGTGAAGAGGTACTTGGAAGCCCAGGAATACCCTGAAGGTGCATCTGTCAATGATAAGAAGTTCATGAGGAGGTTTGCTGCAAAATTCTTCCTCAGCAACGGCATTCTCTACAAACGGAATCATGATTCGACTCTGCTGCGTTGTATGGATAAGGCTGAAGCGAAAAAAATCATGATGGAACTGCATGAAGGTACATTTGGAACACATTCCAGTGGACACACCATGGCTAAGAAAATCCTTCGGGCAGGATATTTCTGGTCCACAATGGAAGCCGATTGTTACCAACACTCCCGAACTTGTCATAAGTGCCAGATCTATGCTGACAAGGTACATATCCCTCCAGTTCCTTTGAATGTCCTAACGGCACCTTGGCCTTTCGCAATGTGGGGCATCGATATGATCGGTGAGATCCGACCTACTGCCTCCAATGGATATCATTTCATCCTTGTTTCCATCGATTACTTTACCAAGTGGGTCAAAGTTGCCTGATATGCCTCAGTTACCAAGAACGTTGTATCCAGATTTATCAAGCATAACCTCATCTTCCGTTATGATATCCCCGAAAGGATCATCACTGACAATGGAACCAACCTCGACAATCCCATGATTACGGAACTTTATACTCAGTTCAAAATCAAGCATCACAATTCTTCTATGTGGAGACCCAAGATTAATGGCACGGTGGAAGCTGCCAATAAAAATATCAAGAAGAGTATGCAAAAGATGGTGGTAATGTATAAAGACTGGCATGAGATGTTACCATTTTCTCTCCATGGCTACCGTACTTCAGCTTGAACATCAACTGGGGAAACCCCGTTCTCCTTGGTCTATGCATGGAAGTTGTTCTACATGTTAAAGTTCAATTTTTCTCTCTAAGGATAATGAAGGAAGCAGATTTAGGTGAAGACGAATGGATTCATACTAGGTTGGATCAGTTGAACTTGATTGACGAGAAGTGATTGGCTGTTGTTTGTCATGGTCAGATGTACCCAAAACGTATGATCAAGGCTTTCAACAACAAGATCAAGCCTCGAGTATATCAAACTGGCGACTTGGTAATAAAGGGAATCATTCTTCCACAAGGCGACCCTAGTGGAAAATGGACTCCCACTTACAAAGGACCATTTGTTGTAAAGAAAGTTTTCTCTGGTGGCACCATGATGGTGACTACTATGGACGGTGACGACCTTCCTCACCCCGCCAATGCAGACATAGTGAAAAAATACTACGCATAAATAAAAGACCCGCTAGGTTGACATACCTAGGCGAAAATAAGGGCTTCCCGGCGAACCAAAAGGGTTCGGGCAAAAATAAGGGATGAAATAAAAAATCTGTACACCCGGCAAGTCGAAAACCTGAAAGGGCGGCTTGGGCAAAAATGGGTATCCCGGTGGACTGAAAACCCGAAAGGGCGGTCCAGGCAAAAGTTAGGGATGAAAGCGTAACACTATGTCTCATTGGATCACTTCGCATCCGGAATTCGGCATCAACTATCTGGCCCCAAATTTCGGCATTGACCAATCGGCTTCATCTTCAGATTAGGCAGTAAGGCGATGAGACGTTCGAAGACATAAAGGCAATAGCAGAGTTGGAACCCAGTGGGATTGTTCACATAGCTGTTTTGTTTTCTTTTTCAAATTGTAAACTCTATACTTTTTGGCGATGTCCTCTTACTAGGATGTCAGCCTCTTGTACAAAAAACGCCTATTCACAGGCAAAATTTAAATCAATACAAATTCACTTGTCCATACAAATTGCCATTGTTTTCCTCTTTTTGTTTTGTCTTGCGAAGAACGTCCAATGTTCATTTTTTGATATATGCATTTGACATTAAAATGGCTGATTCATAAATACTCGCATATGAAACAAGAGATTGATTACAGGTGACATCAAAGACAGGGGCAATGTGGGGTTGTCTATTGCAGTCTGGTTGTTTGGTCCGCCAAGGCACCAAGGTAGGTTCAACTGAAAAATGTGGCCAAATCACCTTAACTCCCCGCAGAGAAAAACAAGGTTCAGCAATACATTCCCCGGCAGGTCTTAAAAGCTCATCCCCAGTAGATTCTGCAAGCTCATCCCCTGCAAAGTACGGACGTCTCGCCCAAGTTTTATTTAAGAGTTATTTCCTCACAAGGACTTATAACTGGGTCATCCTCAGCTAAAAGCCACGGAAGATCGCTCTCGGTAAAGTTCCTTCAATCCCCAGCGAAGTCTATCTTTAGTATTCCCAAGCAGAGTTTATCTTTTGAGTTCCCCAGCGGAGTTTACCATCATCATCCTCAGCGGAATCCATCATTAGAGTTCTCAGCAGGCCTCTCATCAAGAACTTCGGCCAAGCATCTCTTCCGCAGAGCAGCTTCCCGGCCGTTCGTCAAGGATTTATTTTCCTAAGATGAAGTTACATTCATAAACATTTCACATTTGCATACATCTTGCTTACCTACATGATGAAACGCATACAACATTTCATGTTGAACATCATGATATCATGCACATCATACATCATGACATTGCATACAACTTACGTTTTTGCCTTTTCAGGAAAAAGACAATCTCAAAAAACAACTATTTCCAGATTCGATTCCTGTATCCAGCCAGGGCATATCTGTTGACCACGTTTCCAGACTCGACTCCTGTATCTAGCCAGGGCATGTCTGAAGAGTTCAAAGATTCGATTCCTGTATCTAGCCAGGGCACATCTATCAACTACAACAGTTTCCAGACTCGATTCCTGTATCTAGCCAGGGCACGTCTGAAGAGTTCAAAGATTCGATTCCTGTATCCAGCCAGGGCACATCTATCAACTACAACAGTTTCCAGACTCGATTCCTGTATCTAGCCAGGGCACGTCTGAAGAGTTCAAAGATTCGATTCCTGTATCCAGCCAGGGCACATCTATCAACTACAACAGTTTCCAGACTCGATTCCTGTATCTAGCCAGGGCACGTCTGAAGAGTTCAAAGATTCGATTCCTGTATCCAGCCAGGACACATCTATCAACTGTCATGTTTCCAGACTCGATTCCTGTATCTAGCCAGGGCACGTCCGAAGAGTTCAAAGATTCGATTCCTGTATCCAGCCAGGGCACATCTATCAACTGTCATGTTTCCAGACTCGATTCCTGTATCCAGCCAGGGCACATCTGCATGAGGAGATCGAAGATCAAACACCTGTAACAAGCCAGGAAAACATCTGTCTTTCTCAAATATACAAGTTTCTCGCTAAAGGAATCTCTTATGCGATCGACACTTCCAAATGGCATCTATAAGCCCATTCCCGACAAGGTTCTGTCACGTCTCCGGATGGCATCTGTAAGCCCATCTCCCTATCTACCGCCTCTCCAAATGGCATCTATAAGCCCATTTCCATTGCTGATACGCTACTAGGCGAGTGCAAATTTTCGGGCACTCTGGTGTCCAATCTCCTTTTACCCTCGAGTCGCGAAAGGCAAACTCGCCAATCTAACTCTTCAGGTTCAAGAAGATTGAACAGGGGCAACTGTTGTACCCCAAAATTTGCCCTCCCTTTCTTCAGGAAACCATCTTAGATTTTTCAAAGTCCCCTGAAACAAATCCAAGTCCTGAGTTATCCTTTTGCCCAAGCAAGTCACTCACAAGAGCAAGATGATCTCCCGAACTCCAGAAACAACGCTTTCATCTTGAGGAAAATCAAATTCTAAGTGCTTAGAATGTTTCTTTAAATAAGTGTTTTTAGAAAAAAATCAGCGCTTCAGAACTTCTGGATCCATTCCAGATGAAGACGGTCAGAAGTTGCAAGTTTGGCTCAGGATGGTCAGAAGTTACCTCTTCAGCAGCTACATCAGTTCAATCAGAAGTTGTAAACATGGTTCAGAGTGTAAGCCTCAAACAGAACATACCCCTTCAGCAGTTACACAAGCTCAGTCAGAACTTGCTAAAGGAATGTAAAAGAAATATGAAAGTATAAAGGCTCCTTCAGAACAGGTTGAAGTCAGAAGATGAAAGGTCAGAGGGATAGGTGTCACATTGATATAGAATCTCTAAGCCCAGATTATCCAGAAGTAGATCCAAGGAACGTACCAGAAAACCAGGAGAATCTCCAGAGTTTGCTAAAACAACAGGTAGCCAAGGCCAGAGCATGGTTTACGCTGCTGATTCAACAACCAGAATGTTGGTATTGACAGGTCTTGTCACCATTTAATGCCCATTAATGCTTCCAACCACTCCTGAGCGTTCACGTGTGGCTTGAAAAATGCTTTTGCACAGATTCTGGCATGGGTCTTCACGCCACCGCCCATTTCAGAGGTCACTTCCCCCAATCCACGCCTGCTGCTGCTACCTAGGCTGAAAAATAGCTGTTATCACAACTTCCCAGGAATTTCTGTCAAAGAACCAGTTCAAACTCTGTTGGCGCCTTAAATGTTCAAGATATCCACAAGAACTTTGCCTATAAATAGAAAGCTTTCACCACTGCAAAAGACGTTCAAGAAGTTCAAGAAAAAAAACAGAAAAATTGCTAAGAGAGAAACAAAACCCCTAGCAACATGACATTCTGAAACTCTGCCAAAATTTCCAGTTTCGTTTCATAACTTTAAGTTTCTCACCTTCAACTTCATCAAACACCCAGCTCTTCTCTGTAAACCAAAACGTTCTTCCCAAAACTTCTGACCCTATACACGTTTACACCTTCACTTCCCCTTTTCCAAATCTGTCCAGAACACCACCAGAACCAAAAGCTAACTTTCACCCACCATTTTCCAGAAAGTCAGGTAAGCACCTGCTGACCCTCACCACACTGTTAAGCATCATCAGCTGTGCATATTCAAGTAACATAATGTAAATATTCATGTTATTGCTGTTTATGTTCTGAGGACTCTCATACCTCAGAACGTTCTGAGCCAGTTTAGGACCTGCCTGTGACCTTGGTGATTCTGACCTCTCGGACATTTTGTTATTTTGCTGGATCTGTTCCAAATATGTTTTCTGTTTTGTGGAGTAACAACAGGATTGCAGATGTTCTGATTAGTGCAGAAAAAAGCCCAGTGCTGACTTTGACGTTAGCACATCTGAAGCCTGTTTTGCTGTCAATGACCTCAGAGCCTCTGAGAGTTATTACCTTTTCAGCAGAATCTGAACTTCTGGGTTCTCCACTAACAAACTTCTGTCTTGCAGCGCAGGGAAATCAGAACCTCTGGTTTCCCCACTAACCAGATTCTGTTTTGCAGGTTCCAGAGTCAGAAGTTCTGACTCATCCAGTTTCACCAACAGGTTGATCATCTGACAGCGGATCTGGGTCAGAACTTCTGATGGCCTCCCAACAGCGCGCGACCTCCCTCTCTCTCCCTATATATCTTGTTTTCCGCTATTTTCTTTTTTGTCTATTTTTCTCGTTGAACCCCCCATGTACAAATGTGTATCCCCCTCCCCTAATTATTGTAATAGCGTAGGATTTTACATTCCCGCTTCTTATTGCTAGTAATTAGGACGTGTATGGCAAGATAAAACTCAATGAAATAGAAAAACCTAATTCAAAGAAAAACTCTTGTATGCAATAAAACACACTTGCACACTAACACCCCTAGGGTACTCCACTTTGTTGCCTTCCAAAATTGGGCCATATTGCATGTTAGGTTTCTTTGGGCAAAACAAACAATTTAAAATGATCATAGTCCCTCGGTAATATTTTTTTCAAAATGATCAAGTCCCTTAAGGAAAATGCCCAAAGATACTTGGCACCATTGCAATTATGGTCTAAACGATGACCCGCGCCCGTCCCTTTCACATCCTAACACAAGATTGTCCACCAAATACAATGATGGAATAAACTTGTTAAAAGGGTTAAAACATAACAATAATCTTTTGAGAAATTTAGGAGTAGACAACCTCTTAATTACTTGAATCAAACTTGCAAAACAAAACACTTGCCTAATTTCAAAATCACACATCACAACACTTTCAAAAACAAATGAAAACCTTTTCAAAAGACATACACCTTTGTATACATCCCAACATGGATCATTACAAAGGTTGCCACTACATTGGCCTCTTTTCAAAACATTTTCGAACCCACACACAAAGCACCATTTCAAACAAATTGAAAACAAAAGGCAAGTGATCTAAGCAAGTAACTAAGAGCCCATGGATAACCATGGATAGAAAGGGTGCTAATACCTTCCCTTTCTATAATCTACTCCCCGAACCCAAGAAAACATCTCAAAGGTTTTTGCTGTGCTTTTTAAACCTTTCCTTAGGATAAAATAAAAAGTCGGTGGCGACTCTTGCTCAACCGAAACATTTGCGAAAACAAACGCAAAACCTCAAGTCAGTTCTCCCACCGTATCACAGCCGGGAAGCCCTTATTTTTGCCTAGGCCAGTCAACCTAGCGGGTCTTTGATTATGCGTAGTATCTTTTCACTATGTCTGCATTCACGGGGTGAGGAAGGTCGTCACCATCCATGGTGGTTAGAATCATAGCTCCTCCTGAGAAAATGTTCTTAACCATAAATGGCCCTTCATAAGTAGGGGTCCATTTGCCCCTGGGATCACCTTGAGGTAGAATGATGCGCTTGATCACCAGATCCCCAACTTGATACTCTTGTCGTCTAACTTTCTTTTTAATTGCCTTGATCATCCGTTTTTGGTATGTCTGACCATGACAAATAGCAGTGAGTCTCTTTTCGTCGATTAGATTCAGTTGATCAAGCCGGGTCTGAATCCAGTCATCTTCGCTCAAACCTGCATCCTTCATGATTCAGAGAGAGGGTATCTGAACTTCAATGGGCAAGACTTCCTCCATACCATATACCAAGGAATAGGGTGTTGCCCCTGTTGACGTCTGCGCTGAGGTACGGTACCCATGAAGAGCAAATGGTAACATCTCGTGCCAGTATTTGTATGTCACCGTCATCCTCTATACAATCTTCTTAATGTTCTTATTAGCCGCTTCGACAGCCCCATTCATCTTCGGTCGGTAGGGAGAAGAGTTGTGATACTATATCTTGAACAACTTGCAGAGCTCAGTGATCATCTTGTTATTGAGATTGGTACCATTGTCCGTAATGATCCTCTCTGGTACACCGTATCGACAGATCAGATTATGCCAAATGAATCGTGCCACAACGTTCTTGGTTACGGTAGCAAAGGAAACTGCTTCAACCCACTTCATAAAGTAATCAATTTCTACCAGGATGAAACGATGCCAGTTGGATGCCGTAGGTCTGATCTCGCCGATCATATCAATGCCCCACATTGCAAAAGGCCAAGGTGCCGTCAAGAAGTTTAGATCTTTTGGTATCAGAAGAGTAGTATGAGTCAACATGTACTGTCTCGGCTGGCGAGCAGCCCATGCCAAAGCGTAGCAAGTTCTCTCGAGCAGTGAGTATTGGGTCTCACGGTCGGTAAACTTTTTGCTAAAGCAGTAAATAGCATGCTTTTTTCGGCCAGACTCATCATGCTGCCCCAGCACACCTCTTTGTATTATCCAACATTTTTTAAGTATGAGATCAACGGTCTTCCTGCAATTGGAGGTATCTGAATTGATGGCTTGGAGGTAGTATGGCCCTCTCTTCTTGAAGCAGCAGTCTAACAAACTCAGCAGACACTTCACAATCATCTTCACCTTCGTCTTTGGCTAAGTTGATCGGACTTTCGAAGTCATAACTGGCAATAGCAGAGTCGTTATCAGTGGGATCCAGAGTGGATGTAGATCATGATACGTGAGTGTGTGTAAAACAGCTGTTTTGCAATATATAATAAAGAAAAACAAGGAGCGCAAAATTTGAAATGCAAGAACGTCCAATGCTTTTATTAATGATATATGAAAATGACACACATAAAGCCCTCACAAATGAAACCACAGTGCCTCGGGTAAGACACCGGGCCGTAAAGTTTAAAACATTGTCTGTTACATATTCAAAACAAAAGTTTCATTACTGGGTAACAAAAGTAATAGGGATGAAGTCCTTTGCTGTCCAGTTGCTTGGTCCACCGTCGGTCGTAAGATAGATCCAGCTGTCGAATTCAGACTCTTCCACATCATCTTCAATGGCATTCACTCCCGAGTTGCTGATGAACACGGGAGGTCTTCCGATCCGTGCATTCCGAACAACCCTTTGAGCTTCTGTAGTAAAACCCAAACCAAACTTGTTAGGCTTCTGTGTAAAATCAGGAAGTCGGCCCCATTGTGCACACCCACCTTTCTCAACAACAACCCGGGTATCCTTGAAGGAAGTCATCTTCATAGGAGAATCTTCAACAACAGTTTCAGCTGACGCCAATGTCTGGGGAACCTCTTCAAAATGCTGAAATGGGGTCTCAATGAACTCCCCATCCATCTCTACATATCGGAAAGAATTGAGGTGACTAACCATGTATTCTTCCTCTCCTTGAACTGTCACAATCTTCCCTTTGACCGGGTACTTCAACTTCTGATGGAGTGTTGAGGTTACTGCCCCAGCTTTATGGATCCATGGACGACCCAGCAAACAAGAATAAGATGGCCGGATGTCCATCACATAGAATGTAGAATTGAAAACCTGAGAACCAACTTTGATTGGAATATCAACTTCTCCATGCACCATTCTCTTAGACCCATCAAAGGCCCTGACAATGATGTTGCTTGGTTTCAGCTCCAACCCTTCACAGTCCAACCGGTCTAGAGCTTTCTTCGGTAAAACGTTTAATGAGGAACCAGTATCCACCAATACATGTGCAAGAGTAGTGCCCCTGCATTCAATGGAGACATGCAGGGCATCGTTGTGATTCTTCCCCTTAGCAGTTAAGTCAGCGTCAGAGAAACCCAACCCATTATCAGCAGTCAAATTGGCCATGAAATCTGTAAACTGATCAGCTGATGTCTCTTGTGGTACGTGGGCAGTCTTCAGGAAGGTAATCAGAGCCTTGGCATGAGCCTCTGAGCACAAAAACAGTGACAACATAGAGATCTTGGACGGGGTTTGCCCCAGCTATTCAACTACATTGTAGTCACTCTTTTTGATAATTTTCAGAATCTCTTCCATATCTTGTTTAGAAGCTTCAACAGTAATCGTCTTTGGCGCCTCCGTCTGGGCAGGCTCACTGGTGGTGATCCCTTTGCCCCGAGTGTCAGATGACTCGGCAACAGGGGTAAGAGTAAGAACTTGAATAGGAATAGTAGCAGGTACACTGGCAGGTGTAATAATAACAGGTCTTCGGGCAGATGGTGGAGAGATATCAGGTGAGAAAAGTCTTCCGTTGTGGGTGACTTTAGCAGGTCCAACAATATTGCTGACATCAGTATCAGCATCCAACTCTTGCTTAACTCCATGAAAATAAACATCAGCCCCATAGTGCCAAGGGACAGCTTTATCAGAGGTGTAGGGGATGGGCCCCGGAACAGTGATGATCACAGGTGCGATTCTTGGAACATATGTAATTCTAACAGGCTTCCTCGAGGGAGCCTTGGAAGAATTGTCGAAAATGGTAATGATGGAAACTTCTTCAGAAGGAACTAAGGGAACAACAGTCTTCTCAAACAGAATCTCTTTACTATCCATCAGGCGTTGGACACCTGACTTCAAAAGATGGCAACCAGTAGGCAGAACAGAACACATATGGCAAACTTCGTTACAACCCGGAAATAAATCGGCTAGAAAAAGGTTCTTCTTCACAGTCATCAAAGGGGTAACAATGTCGTTCACAGAAACCACAAATGAGTCTTCATCTATAGCATTCACTCCATGCTTGGGCATAGGAGCAGTCACAACATTAGGCCTTTCGGGCGCCTCGAACTCAATCTCCTTTGCATCAATTAAGTCATGTATCTTATTCTTCAAAGTCTAACAATCATCCGTATATGCCCTGGGCTATCAGAGTGATAAGCACATCGGGCATTAGGGTTATACCTCGGTGACGTTGTATTTGGATTCTTTGGGGCTTCCTTTGGAATCATCAGGTTGGTCTTCAGCAACTGTGGCAGAATCTGAGATAAGGTCATGTTAAGACTGGTGAATTGCCTTCAAGGTCTCTCATCCTTTTGTTGATTGTTGTGCTGAGGAGCACCAGCAGGTTTTGAAATAACAACCGCATTGACAACTTGGCGGTGTTCAGGTCTATTCTGTCTTTCCGAACTGTAGACAACGCTGGACTCTTTCTTAAAGGGCTTCTTCTCGGTGCTTGATGAAGCACCCTTCTGTATCTTACCAGCCTTAATACCAGCCTCAATCCTTTCACTGGTCAAAATAAGCTCTGTAAACCCAGATGAAGAGCTTCCAATTAGATGGTTGAAAAATGGACTAGACAAGGTCCCTAGAAACATATCCACAAGCTCCCGATCAACCAAGGGTGTTGCACTCTTCCGGCGAGGTCCCTCCACTTCTGAGCATAATCTTTGAAACCTTCACCCGTTCCCATTGACATACCCTAAAGTTGGGTACGCGTGGGAGCAAAGTTGGAATTATATTGATACTTCCTGTAGAAAGCACTAGCCAAATCTTCCCAACTGCGGATACTGGCTCCGTCCAACTGATAAAACCACTCAAGCTGAGTCCCTGAGAGACTGTCTTGAAAGAAGTGGATCCATAGGTTCTTATCAGCGGTGTACGGCTGAATCTTCCTTACATATGACCGGAGGTACAACTTCGGACAAGAAACTCCGTCATACTTAGCAAAGGCTGGTGCCTTGAATTTGTGGGGAATCACTACCCTAGATGATAGACCCAGATCACCAAAGTCCAGACCAGGCACTTTCTGAACTTCCATCACACTCAACCGGTCTTCCAATTGTTTGTATCTATCCTCAGCAAGAGGATACTGGTCTTCGTCGAAGTCCGTCTCGTTGTCGGAGACCACAGGGCTAGGAGCCCTCCTTTCCTCTTGACTATCTTTCCCTCCATATGAGGTAGTCAAATCAACTTCATTCTGAAGCCTGTTTCCAAACCTGTGCCATGTGTTGAACAAGATTGTCTTCTTCTTCTTCTTCTTCTTCTTCTTCTTCTTCTCTTTCAGAATCAGGGTCTTCAGGTCCTACTGACCCTTAGCAAGATTCATGAACAACTCTTGAAATTGGGCATTCTGGGCCTGGAGGGCCTTGTTGGCTTGCTCAGTTGAAGGTTCAGCAGACATGATGAGTGCTGAAATAAACAACGAAGAAGATAAGAGACCTGTAATGAGTACCTGTTATGGAGTGCATGGGATGCAATGCGTATGACATGATTTCAAAGACAATCGAGAGATTCAAATTTGCAAACCCGAAAGGAAACACACTTTATTAGATAAACTTTGGAATTCAAATTATTCAACTGATGCCCTTAAGGCGTTACATGAAAGGAAATACTGAAAAGTAAAATAAAACTGAAAGGGAAATAATCAAAATCCCATCAATGCTCCCATGGTCTCTTCTTGTCGGTGCGGACATAATCATTGAGAATCCGCTCATTCTCCAGCTGCCTAGTCAACTTCTGGATCTTCTTCTCTTGCTCGTTGAACTTCTCTCGGTAAGAATCCCGTTCCTCCTTCAGCTGCATCCAAGACCTTTTCAGTGCCCCAATGTCAGTGGGCATATGAGGATGGATGATGGTTGGAGGAACCCCTTCTTAATTAGCAACTTCAGCAATGATAGGCAGGACAACTTCATACGGCATACCTAGCTTTTGGGCACGGATACAGACCCATCTGAGATATGGCTCCATCGGAAGTGAAGTCTTTGGACCCAGCTCATGTGGATCAGATCTGTGAATTCTATCCTAAGCCCTTATGAATCTACGACGTTGCTCGTCACTATCCCCTTGAAAATCAAAGATGATACTAGGCATTAACAGCTCATGAGGTCCTTCTCTTCTAGCACGCCCGAACTGACGTAAGGCTAAGCATGGATTGTAAGAAATTCCCCCATAGGTTCCTATCAGTGGAACATTGGGGTACTCCCCACAGCGATCAATAATGGCTACCTCATCCATACTCTTGAGAGTCCAGATGATGTCATTATGAGAGAGAGACATAACTCTATAAGCCCAACCCATGCCTTCTTTGTTCCTCAACACTGACTTGGGGAGGTGCGAAATAAACCACCTCGACAATAATGGAGCACATAACATCAAGGTTCCCCGCTTTCGGGCAGTACGAGCATAGAGCTGATGAAGGATGTCACCTAAGAGAGTTAGTACAGGATTGCGAGAGATGAAGATTTTTATCGCATTAACGTCAACAAAAGTGTCAGGATTCGGAAACAATACCAAGCCATATATCAAAAGAGCCAGAATATCCTCGAATGCCTTGAAGTCTAGACTATCCCAGAAATAGTTAGCCTTACCAACTAAGAATTTAGTCAGAAAGCCCTTTGCTCCACTTCTAGTCTCCTAATTAGCCATTACCTCTTCCTTTGTCAAATGAAGAGCTGCAATAATCTCTTCGGGCCTAAGGGTCTTCTCCCAACCAGTAAATGGGGTCTGCTCCCGGATAGGGATACCAAGCAGCTCAGAGAACTCTTCTAAGGTGGGAACCAGCTGATAGTCCTGGAAAGTAAAGCAATTGTACAACGGATCATAGAATTGGACTAGGACACTCATCATCTGCTCGTCCATTTTGGAGGTGACCAAACTGAGAAGGGAACCATGCCTCCTGATGAAGGAAGTAGTATCAGTCATCTTTGCAACCAAATCTTTAAGCAGGGTGGGAACCTGGACAAAGTTGATCCGGATGGTATTCTTACGCATGGGCATCATGATGGCCTACAAAATAGAACAAAGATGAATCCCTCCTGTCTTTGAAATAGGTTAGTCCAATGCAAGATGTATGAAATGTTATGATGTCATGATGTCATGATAGTAAGCACACCACAAGTATCCACAAATAGCAAACATGGTAAAGGCACACAAGTCACACAAAATAGCCCTTAGATTTCAGGCTAGCAAGGAGCTTAGGTACTACCCTCTTTCAGTTCAGTTGGTTTAAACCTGTCCTAAAAATAGTAACTTGGTTCTAGAGGATCTCAATATCACTGACTACCCTCGATCAGTCATAATTCCAGTTTAGCAACCTTTTCTTGCAGCCGGAATCATCGCGAGAGTTTAGTCTCAATGAGTGTAGCATACTGCTACTGTTCTATGGCCAAGTTTGTCAATTTAAGGTTCTAAGGTCAGTTGGTGCTTAATGCCCCCTTAGAATACCCATATTCTCCTCGTTCCAATACAAGGGATATCGGTACAGACTAAAGTGCCACACCAATGTAGCTACTGCTTCAACCGTATCGGTCTACGCCGTACAGTTCCCTCACAGTTTATTGCTACTTACCTAAAGGGTATCCCTAGATCCGGGTTAGGATCTATAGTAACTCCGATACAGCCCACAAATATAAAGCATACAAAGCAAACAATTGAAAACACAATGATCTAATCCTAAGGTACACCTCACTTATTAATTTTTCCCTAGCAGAGTTGCTAGTTCTGTGATACGGTGGGAAAGAACTGACTGTTTTTGGAATGCTGGTTCGTGTTTTGCGTTTGTTTTTGCAAAATGTCGCGGTAAGCAAGAGTCGCCATCGTCTTTTATTTTATCCAACAAGGAAAGGAAAAAAGCACATAAAAATTCCTTTTTCGAGATGTTTCTCGGGTCCGGGGGGTAGATTATAGAAAGGGAAGGTGTTAGCACCCTTTCTATCCGTGGTTATCCACGGGCTCTTAGGTACTTGCTCAAAGTGTTTTCAAAATTGCTATTCTTTGTGTTTGTGGGTTTGAAAAAAGTTTTTGTTTGAAAGGTGTAAGTGCGAAAAGTTTTGTTTTATTTTAGAATGAGCAAGTACTTAAGAACTATCTACCTACTCGAAAAAAGAATTATTTTGTGCTAATGTCCTTTCGACAATGCTATCCCACTATGGATGAGTAGGTAGCATCGTCGTTGGAGTTTTAAGGGTCAATTCGATTAAGGGACGTGTGGTCACTAAAGCAACGTTAGGACGCCTTAGCGGTAACCCTAATGTCTTAAATCATTTTTCCGAGGCAACCGTTTCGAGGCAACTATGATCTTTGGACAAGAGGGCGACCTCTAAAACTTCCTATACTCCATGACCACGTTCGAAGGCAACCAAGTGAGGTGTACCCTAAGAGTGTGCATGTGCGAGTGTGTTGTTTTTCAGTTATTTATCTTTGTACATGTCATGGGTGAGCTATGTTGATTTTAGGTTAAAGATTTGATCTTGTCATACATTCCCTATTATCCAAACATCTAACAGTTAATATTTTGCGGAATTTAAATTGCGGAAATTAAATCTAAACTATTACAAGGCGTCGGGTATTTACATCGCCAAAAACAACCCTTGAAATTAAAATGCAGAAAGTAAAATAAAGCGATAAAATAAAGTCCTAATTAAAAGCTATTACATTCCGGGAAACAATTACATCAATATGGCAAAATAGATCGCGTGTGGAAAATTAAATCGAATGCAATTTTTTTTTAGGGTTTTGACCCTTTTTTATTAAAGAAAGCATTTTTTGTTATTTTTTTTGAATTAAAAGGAAATTAAATTAAGTTAACAATTAAATAAATAAATTAATTAATAAAAAATATATTTTTGGATTTTTTTGATATTTAAAGAAATAAAAACAAATTTGGTCAAAGTTAATAAAAACCTAATTTTCTACATTAATTTTAATTATTGCAAAAATATTGGAATTATACATAATTAAAACTAAGTTAATTAAATTAATTTATTTACAAAAAAATAAAATGATGAATTTAATTTTAATAAATAAAACATATTTTTGGTTTTTGATTTTATGAGGAAAGAATTTAATTGGTTAGTTTAAATAATAAAAATAATAATATAAAACAATAAAAATAAAAGAGATATAAAAAAGAATAGAAATAACCAAGGGGGGTGTTGGGCCTGGAAAGGGAGTGAGATTGGCAATTCAGAGGCCCATTTGTATGCAAGCCTGGTTGACCTTTGCAATTCCATGTGACACGTTGACCTTGGCATATGGTACGCCTTCATTCCTGACCACCAGATCTGGCCTTGGGCCATCTGGCAGGCATCTGGGTGATGGTGTATGGTAGTCCACATGCTTGAGTTTGTACTGGAATCACTGCAAGAAAATAATAACAAAGATGTTGGGGACTTGGGATTCGAACCCAGGTCCCATTGAATTTTGTACAACACGTTTGCCACTGGACCACTGCGCTCTATTTGTTAGTGGATTAGACAACAATTATTATATTGGAAACAAATAAAATGCCAGATTTAAAAAAATAAAAAGCGCGAATGTTTGAAACAACCAATGGGAGGGAGACGCATCAGCGTCTTCTTCGTTGGACCTGGTTATTTACCTGCGGATTTTTATCCGCAGCTAAATCCATAGGCGTCTCCTAAAACTAGTTCTAGACCATGAAAACTCAAACTAAAACCACAGCCATGCTCGTTTCTTCCTCCTGAACACGTCCATGTACATTAATGGCCTTGATTTTACCTGTAGAGAAAACCCCCAAAAAACAAACTTCCTAACCCTAGGTTCAGTTACAGGGTTATGGCTCATGAAAATACAATCAAATGATACAGAAATCTTAGAAATCACACAAGGATCATGACCATGCCAATAATTTGTCAAAAAAATGCAAGAATGAGAGGATACGTGTGATACGGTGGGAGAACTGACTTGAGTTTTGCGTTTGTATTCGCACTTGTTCGGTTGAGCAAGAGTCGCCACCGACTTTTTATTTTATCCTAAAGGAAAGGTTAAAAAGCACAGGAAAAACCTTTTTGAGATGTTTCGTGGGTTCGGGGGGTAGATTATGAAAAGAGAAGGTATTAGCACCCTTTTCATCCATGGTTATCCATGGGCTCTTAGTTACTTGGTTTTTTAGATCACTTGCCTTGATTTTTGATTGCTTGAAATTGTGGTGTATGTGTGTGTTTTGAAAATGTTTTTTGAAATAGACGCCTTTGTTTCGGCAACCAATGCAATTGACTCGTGTTTGAGTGTTTTACAAAAGTGTGTATCTTTTCGAAAAGATGTTTCAAATGTTTTTGAGAATTTGTTTTGAAAGTGTTTGTGAGGTCTGGTTTTATGAAAAGGAGGCAAGTATTTTTTTGCAAGTTGATCTCAAGTAACTAAGAGTTTTGTCTACCTCTATTGTACTCAAAGGTTTTCTCTATGTTCTCAACCCCTTTTTAACAATTTTGTTCCACCATTGAATTTGGTGGACAATCTTGCGTTTAGGAAGTTTAACGGGACGGGCGCGGGTCATCGTATGGACCACGAATGCAACGGTACCAAGTGTCTTTGGCAATTTGCTTAAAGGGACTTGATCATTTTGATAGGCGACTTTCGAAAGCGTCATCGAGGGACTTATGATCATTTGAATTTGTTTTGCCAAAGAAACTCGACGTGCAAGCATGGCCCATTTTGGAAGGCAACATGTGGGATCACCCTATGGGGTGCAAGTGTGATTGTGTATTGATTTCGTGCATTTGTCTTTGTATTAGGTTATCTAGCGTTCGATTTTATGTACATACAAACCCTAGGTCTAACCATGGTATAATTTGAAAGCGGTAAATTGCGGGAATTTTAAAGTCTACGCTATTACAAATGGTATCCGGGAGTGGGGGTACAAATTCACAAATGGGGATGAGACTTAAATAATTACAACCAAATCGAATTACGATCAAATGTAATCAATGTAATGTATAGCAAAGTGTAAGAATATCAAATGTATAATGTATCAAATGTGAAATGTATTGTGTAAGTGTACGTGTAATTTATTTACAAGTTAGGAAATGTGAATTTAATGTATTATTAAGTATTGTTTGATTTAAATTTGTATTTTTTATATTCTTTGTTTAATATGTACAAAAAAGTATTTTAATGAAGAGAAAGGAAAATGTTTTTTTTTAAATTCTATTATTTTATGCATTTTTTGGTATTAATGTACAAATAAAGAATATTTTAAGTTTTATTTCTTATGTAGTATTAATATATATTTATACAAGAATTTTAATTGAAAGAAATGTTTTAAATTTGAGAAAAATATATTGTGTTCAAAATTATAATTATGTTATAAAAAGTATTATTAAATGAAAAAATTTGATGTAAAAAAAATGTTATGTTAATTTATTAACAAAAGAAAATAAAATAGGTTTTAAATTCTAAAAAGGGTTTGGAGATTTGAATGGGCCTTTGATTTTCTTAGGGCCCAAACCAAGAGTATTCAGAAGCAGGATGGGGGGTTTAATGAAATGTGTTTTGGGCTTTATGCATTTGAACGGGTTGGATCCAATTGTTTGAGACAAAGTTTTTAGGGTTGTGAGTTTTTTGTTTCATTAGGGAAACGACTAGGGTTTGAGGTTGAGGCGCCGTTGTTCATCACTTCGTCTTATTCTTCGCTCAATGCAACGGTTACTGACCTGGGACCCTCCGCCTAGAGCTACCGCGCCACCTCTTCCTCCGTCTATTCTCTTCCATGGGTCATTCAATCGGCGGTTCATGTGAGGTAAAGAACTTCGCCTCAGTCTCATTAGAGTTTTACGTCTTGCATGTTATGGTTTTGATTGATCCTGATTAAGCTTTATTATTGTTGTTTTCTGTTGAGGTGGTGGAAGAAAAGAGAGAAAAGAGATGCTACCTTTTGAGAGACGGAGGAGGAAGAAATTAGGAGGCGCTCGGAGGTTTTGACGGTGAGGGGTGGTTACGATGATGACGCTAGCTTTGAATCCTGGTTTGTGTATTCTTTGGCCCTTTGTTGGTTTGATGATGATAACAGACTGAGAACCTTTTTGATTTCACTTTTCTTCTTCTGATTGTCTTGATGCCTCGCCTTTGCTTATGTTTGCTTCTTTATCTCCTTGTTGCTTTGATGATGATTTGGTTGCCCGATGATGAGGAAACTCTGAGGGTTGGCATTGGTTGCCTTTGAATGCTTGTTAGGGTTGCCTTGTATGCTTGATCTGTATGCTTCTTTTGTTTGATTATCTTGATGCCTTGAAACGCTTCTTTATCTTCTTCTTATGGTTGCCTTGAGTTGCTTGGGATTTTTTTTGAACCTTTGCCCAATGATGAAGTTTTCTGAGGGCTTTGAGTTGTTTGCTTGAACTTGGTTTCCTAGCTTGCTTGGACAAAGCTTATGCATGTTTTTTTTAGATTTTTGCTTCAAGCTTTGTGTGGTTTGGACTTTTTAGGCTTGACAGATTTATGGTTTTGGCATCAGCAGGCTCTTTGGCTTCTGGTTCATGGCCATATGTTTGAGGTTTGTTGGACTGTGCAATAGGCTTGACAGTTAAGTTTGGTGTGAACTTACAGGTTTTGGGGCTATGGAATGCAGGTTATGGCCTTGGGAGTTTTTTTTTTTTTGGATTATGCTGGTTTTGATTGAAGCTTGTGGCTTCAGCAGGTTATACTAGTTAAGGCTGGAGGTTTTTGCTTCAGATTATGGTATGCTGTTTGGATATGGTTTGTTGGCTGGAGGTTTGCTTCAGTTTATGTGTTAAGGCTTGTGCTCGTTTTTAGGCTTGTTGAAAATGCAGGGTCTCTTTTGGTCTAAGGCTTATGCTGGTTATTTTTATGGTTTGATGCTTGTTATTAGAACAGGTTATATGGTTGAGCAGGCTGTTAGCTTGAGAAACACTTCAGGCTTGGACAATTTGTACTGTTTTTTTGAGCTTCCAGGTTTTGACAGTCTTGTCTTTTTCCCTTTTTCTTGCTTCTGACCGTGCTAGCAGTTTTATATATTTTTCTATGCTTCTTTATCCACTGTGTTACTGCAGTTTTGTTTTCTATATTTTCTTGCCTAAAGCCAAAACCTGTAAGCCCAATTTCTTTTCTCTCTTCCCTCTCTCTAGTACAACTTAAAACATTAAAATAATGTTATGTGTACTTTAGTTCTGAAAAAGCAATGGCTGGGAAATGATGAAATTGGAATTAGTTTGCTTGCATAAGTAGCTTAGTCCTGCATACTTTCCTTCTTCAGCTCTCCTGCATCTTTGTTACAGTTTTGGCATCTTGGGTATTTTGATATCTTGAGATATCTTTTGGCAGCTTGTTGACTTTGGATTTAGTTTTGAAATTGTGACTTAAACTTGCATATGCTATCTTGCTTTGAACTATGCAGTTTTTTTTGACAAACTTTGAATTGTGCAATTTTAATACTTGTGCATTCATTTTTAATTTGCAAATATTTTTCATCCCTCTTTGTGAACCGGGAGAAATCCCGTGATTTGCAGAGAGGGTTAACTGATCCCGACCATTTGCTTTTAATGATGACCTTTTATCTGTCTGTCTCTTTAATTATTTATCTGCTTCAATTGACTTTTTCTTCTTTCTTTCGCAGATAAAAATTAAATGGAGAGGGAAAGCAACAGATGGAGGATGAAGAATTGAAGACTTAGAAAAATATTAGGATAGTTTTATTTAAATTTAAATAAGTGTAATATTATTATTGTAAATACTTTGTAAACGAATACTTGTATTTAAATAACAATTGTAACAAATATTTAAAGATGAAATACAAATTCCTTTTATCCAATTAATTCTTTTCTTCCTTTCAATTGTTTACTTTATTATTCATAATTCTTTAAATTAAAATAATTGAAAATAAATTCCAACTATTTAATCTCAGAATAATAAATAATTAAATAAACATTGTTTCATCATTAATCAGTTAATAAGCCTGGCACTTCACAAATCCAAATTAATGCACAGTCAATCACAACAACTGCCCAGACATATTCTTCCTTTTACTGATTTTTACCAGACACTGCAAATTCAATCCAAATGCATCTTTTCACTGATTAAGTCAAATACTGCGAATTCGATCCAAATGTTTCAGTCCACATCTCAGAATAACTTGAAAAGCACTGTAGAATTAAATCTTTCTGAGATTACTGCGTACAAACCCTAATTCCTGATCAAATGCCAAAGAAGCGTTCGCCTGATCAAAGTTGAGCCAGAATCAACCAAAACCCTAAGCAATTGTAAGAACTGTTCTAGAGCCATGAAAATCAATGAACACCCTAATTTTTGTCTGACTGACGAGAAAAGTCTGTTTGACCGATTCTTGAGCCAGTTTGAAAAATCAGGAAACGCCTGAAGCTGTGATTTCTTGAGGAAAAATGCGAGGGCAAATTTTGGGGTACAACAGTTGCCCCTGTTCAATCTTCTTGGACCTGAAGAGTTAGAAGGGCAAGTTTGCCTTTCGCGACTCGAGGGTAAAAGGAGATTGGACACTAGAGTGCCCGGAAATTTGCACTCGCATGCTGGAGTATCAGCAATGTGATGGCGAGAATGGGCTTATAGATGCCATTTGGAGATGGGCTTAAAGATGCCATCTGGTGACTGCTGGTAGGAGGATGGGCTTATAGATGCCATCTAGAAATGATTGTTGAACTGTATGTCACTGGTGAATGGACGGGTATCAGAAAGGTATTCATGTTTTGGAACGTCTCTGAACTGGGGGTCTGAACAAGTAATAGATTGACATCCGGTGTTGGGAAGAATCTGTAAACTATTTTCGGAAGTCTGAAGAAGGAACCGGTGTAGGGTTTCTTGATGATGAGTCAGTGTAAAACTGCATCTGGATGAATCTGGAACAAGTATCAGAATGTCACCGTGTCGGGGTCACATCTGAACTGTCTCTGAGTGAATCTGGAATAAGTATCAGAATGTCGCCGTGTCTGGGTCACATCTGAACTGTCTCTGAATGAATATGGAATAAGTATCAGAATGTCGCCGTGTCTGGGTCACATCTGAACTGTCTCTGAGTGAATCTGGAATAAGTATCAGAATGTCGCCGTGTCTGGGTCACATCTGAACTGTCTCTGAATGAATCTGGAATAAGTATCAGAATGTCGCCGTGTCTGGGTCACATCTGAACTGTCTCTGAGTGAATCTGGAATAAGTATCAGAATGTCGCCGTGTCTGGGTCACATCTGAACTATTTCTACAAAGAATCTCGGAAGATGACGGTCTTTGTCTGTTGACTGATCCTTCCTGAAAAGGTAAAGAGTTAGTTGTATGCAATGTCATGATGCATGATGCAATGTATGTTATATCAATGTTTATGATATGAATGTGATGAATGCGCATGCAAGCTGATGAGCTGTCTTGCTGAGGATAGACGAATCCTGGATGGCTGAAGATAAAAGAATCTTGACTGCTGCCGGGGAGAGCAAATCCTTGGCTGCTGCTGTGGAGGGAAAGAATCTTCGATTGTTAAAAATGAGAAGTCTTGGGACCAATGTTAGGGAAATCAGAAGCTTGGGTTGTATGCCAATCTACTGGGGAATTCCTGTTTTGGGGAGATCTTCACCGGAGAATATTCAAATATTCCGTGAGGAACTGAGAATGAGAGTCTTCACTCTGCTTTGGGATTGATAGTTGGAAGTTTTAGCTCCGCTGGGGATTTGATTTGACTCTGAGGGGAGTTAGCTTCTGGAAGATTCTCTGGCTGGGGATTGCGAGAGTCCTCTGATTGCTGCAGGCGTTGATCTGGAATAAGTTACGGAATGTCGCCATCTCTGGGTCACATCTTAACTATATCTGAAAACAGGCTTGGATAAGTTATAGAATGTCGCCAAAATCTTGGATCACATCTTGAACTATATCTGGAATGAAAATCTGAATAAGTTGCGGAATGTCGCCAAATCTTGGGTCACATCTTGAACTATATCTGGAAGCGAATCTGAATGAGTTATAGAATGTCGCCAAATCTGGGTCACATCTGGAACTATATCAATCTTCTGAGGTGATGAGGGAATTGTTGAACACTTTTGACATTCGAATGCCCCTAAGTGATGATGTAGATAATTTCCTGGCTTGTTACAAGTGTTAATCCACAATCGGTCGTTCACAGATATTTTCCTGGCTTGTTACAGGTGTTGATCTGGAACTTAAGAAAAGTTGGTCAAGGAGATATTGTCCTGGCTTGTTACAGGTGTTGATATCTGACCTGAGAAAGAAAGATGGTTCCCTGGCTTGTTACAGGTGTTGATCTTCAATCTCTTCATGTAGATGATTTCCTGGAGATGTGCCCTGGATGGATACAGGAATTGAATCTGGAATTGTTGTCTTCAGATGTGCCCTAGCTGGATACAGGAATCAAATCTGGAATTGTTGTCTTCAGATGTGCCCTGGCTGGATACAGGTATCGAATCTGGAATTGTTGTCTTCAAATGTGCCCTGGCTGGATACAGGTATCGAATCTGGAATTGTTGTCTTCAGATGTGCCCTGGCTGGATACAGGAATCGAATCTGGAATTGTTGTCTTCAGATGTGCCCTGGCTGGATACAGGTATCGAATCTGGAATTGTTGTCTTCAGATGTGCCCTGGCTGGATACATGTATCGAATCTGGAATTGTTGTCTTCAAATGTGCCCTGGCTGGATACAGCTATCGAATCTGGAATTGTTGTCTTCAGATGTGCCCTGGCTAGATACAGGTATCGAATCTGGAATTGTTATCTTCAGATGTGCCCTGGCTGGATACAGGAATCGAATATGGAATTGTTGTCTTCAGATGTGCCCTGGCTGGATACAGGTATCGAATCTGGAATTGTTGTCTTCAGATGTGCCCTGGCTGGATACAGGTATCGAATCTGGAATTGTTGTCTTCAGATGTGCCCTGGCTGGATACAGGTATCGAATCTTGAATTGTTGTCTTCAGATGTGCCCTGGCTGGATACAGGAATTGAATCTAGAATTGTTGTCTTCAGATGTGCCATGGCTGGATACAGGTATCGAATCTGGAATTGTTGTCTTCAGATGTGCCCTGGCTGGATACAGGTATCGAATATGGAATTGTTGTCTTTAGATGTGCCCTGGCTGGATACAGGTATCGAATATGGAATTGTTGTCTTCAGATGTGCCCTGGCTGGATACAGGAATCGAATATGGAATTGTTGTCTTCAGATGTGCCCTGGCTGGATACAGGTATCGAATCTGGAATTGTTGTCTTCAGATGTGCCCTGGATGGATACAGGTATCAAATCTGGAATTGTTGTCTTTAGATGTGCCCTGGCTGGATACAGGAATCGAATCTGGAATTGTTGTCTTCAGATGTGCCCTGGCTGGATACAGGTATCGAATCTGGAATTGTTGTCTTCAGATGTGCCCTGGCTGGATACAGGTATCGAATCTGGAATTGTTGTCTTCATATGTGCCCTGGCTGGATACAGGTATCGAATCTGGAATTGTTATCTTCAGATATGCCCTGGCTGGATACAGGTATCGAATCTGGAATTGTTGTCTTCAGATGTGCCCTGGCTGGATACAGGTATCGAATCTGGAATTGTGATAGTTGATCTGTTGGCGGTTGTAATTTCCAGCAGGTGGCGAAGGAATGATTGAACACTTTTGACATTCGAATGCCCCAAGTGATGATGAAGGAGTCTTGAATCAGATTACTCTGCGGATTGAGAGATTTCTTGAAACCTTGACTGGACTGCCCCAGGTTAACTGAACTTTGAAAGATCTGTTGAAACCTTGACTGGACTGCCCCAGGTTAACTGAACTTTGATAGATCTGGCGAAACCTTGATTGGACTGCCCCAGGTTAACTGGATGGTGCCATGTCATGCCCCTTGTTGGTAGGAGATTTGTCGTTGGAAGTGTCATCCTTTTGAAGTGATTTTGTTCACTGAGAGAGTTTTCGTTCCTCCGAACATTCGATGTATGAATTTCTTCGCTGTCAAAAAAAAAGCCAAATGCAGACAGTGATATTCAAGCAATGCAAAGTTTATGTTTGTCTCGAAGTTTTGAAAAATGCGTTTTTAGCAGAAGACTTTTTATGAGACAAGTCAACACAAGATTTAGAGCAAAGCCTTACAGGAGTCAGGATACCTTTTGAAACAGTATGCTTTCGAACTAACCCATGCTTCAATTAGGACTTTTGAAGGGTTGTAACGTGGCTTGGTTCACGGTTTAAGAAACAAAGGATAAAGGCTCAAAGTGTGTTTGTACCCACCCGCTCTTCATGATGTTCTTCAAACCTAAGCTCAGTTAATTGTGCGTCGTACTCTGTTTTGAGTTTGGAACGACTTTTGGGCGATGGTTCACTAGTTGAATTTGGGGAGACAGTCATCATCTCCTTTTTCTTTTTCAACATTTTTCATGTTGTTGAGGATTTGTAATGACCTTACTATTTTGATTTTGATTTGTTATCCCTAACTTTTGCCTGACTGTTCCCATTTTCGAGATTACAGTCAGCGGGATGCCCCAGCTTTCTTAAGCCTCCTTTATAGGTTTTGGCTTGGTGGGCTTTTCTCTTTTGAGAGATTGACTGCCTATGTGATAGGGAACCACCCTTGTCTTTTGATTCCAAAGGAATGCTTTTCTTTTTCTTTGACGTCGTTCGTTGTGTTACGAACTGAGAGTTTGCGACTTCAATGCACATTTTCTTTTGAATTAACTGAGATACTACCCTGCCCCAGGTTTATATCAAAGGTTTTAATCGTTTAGAACAGAAAACTCTTACTTCTTTGGCTCGAAGGGGTTGACTAGGGATTAACTTCCTTATAACTCCAGTGTTTGGGAATTGAAAGAAATGCCTGTACATCATCAGCGAGGTCTGTCCAAAAGCATACTGTATGAGATTATGGTATTGTTTCGTCATCCTCCCTCTAAAGGCTTGCAGCTTTTTATCAAGAGTCAAATATCATAAAAAAAGCATAAGAGTAGTGAAAACGAATGGATGAATTCAAGACAAACATATGCAATGCATTAATGAAACGGAGTTTAACATCAACAGTTAATTGTTTGAATAACAAAAGAAAATTACAACTTCGAAAACTCAAATGAAGCAAAAGTCTCTCAGTTTGAGATTCGTCACTCCAGGTAGAGAACCCCTTAACGGAATATTTTCATCTTGCCGTCTGGCATGAATTCCAGCACTCCAATGTCGATCAGATCTTGAATCTTGTTCTTCAAGGCCCAACAGTCGTTGGTGTCGTATCCCGGGCTGTAGGAGTGGTAAACACAAAATACGTCGGGACGATAGTTAGGAGCAGAGGTATTGAGCTTCCGAGGAGGATCCCTTAAAGTAAGCAGGTTGACCTCCAACAGGTGCTTCAGTATGAAGGATGATGGTATCTCAGTCTCCGTGAACTGTCTTCCCGACGTTTCTTGCTTACGCCGATTACCCCGTTGACGCTGGCGAGGTTGTTGCTGGGCTTGTGACCCTGAAGCAAGCAAAGGAGCCCTCCCTTTGTCTTCTTGAGTGGATGGAGGTTGAGCGGTGACTCGCTCTTCAACCTCGGATGCCTGCCCCAATTGGTTGTTTTGAAGCAGTTGGCGGACGAGAACTCTGAGTTCCTCCTGTCTTTGAGACAGGTCTTGGATGAGAGCCATCTGGCCCACCAACTGCCCCATCACTTGGATCCTCAATGTTGCCAGATCAAACTGCAGCTCCGCAAGCTGATCACTCCTGGCATTGTTTGAATTCTCCAAGCCTTTTGTGAGGAGAGCTTTCATTTCTTCTTGCCCCAGAGACAAGTTTAGGAACGTTTCCTACAGCTGAGCAGTCTGGTCTTGGATGTCTTTGACAGACCTTTCTAGGGCCATCTCTTACTGAAATAAACAGTATGAGAGTAAGGAAACCTGAAAAGGAAAAAACTGTCAAAATGCAATGCACGATATGTGGATGCATGCTTTCAAGGATCTCTTGGGGTAAACACAAGAAAATGTTAGAGGTTGAACTTTGCTCTTGGATTAGAGAACTTTGCACCGGTGGATGTCTTTCCACGAGAATCAAGCTCACCATGTCAAGTGGGTCATAGCCCCCGATTCAAGTTGTTGCACTTGATCTTTGATTGGAGAACTGTGCACCTGTGGATGTCTTTCCACAAGAATCAAGCTCACCATGTCGAGTGGGTCATAGCCACTGATTCAAGTTGTTGCACTTGATCTTTGATTGGCGTTTGTTAGAGGAGAAACCTCTTGCCCATTGGTAGACATCTGGTTCAACGTAGCCCTGCATCAAAAGAACCCTCGAGATCCTTGAAATGGTTATTGAAAATGCTATGGTATGATGTCATGATGCTATGTGCATGCATGCAAAAGCAAGTGAATGTATATACAGGTAATCATATTCACACAAAGCAAACAAGTCCTTAAGTTCAGGCTCGCATGAGGTTCAGGTACTACCCTCTTTCAGTTTCGTTGGTTAAGACCTGTCCTATCAAAAGTAGCCGGGTTCTAGAGGATCTCAAATCCTTGACTACCCTCAATCGGTCATAACTCCAGCATCGCAATCTTTTCTTGTGGCCAGAACCATCGCGAGAGTTTAGCCTCAATGAGTGTAGCATACTGCTACTGTTCTATGGCCGAGTTTGGTCAATTTAGGGTTCTAAGGTCGGTTGGTGTTTGATGACTCCTTAGAAGACCCATATTCTCCTCGTTGCAACACAAGGGATATTGGTACAGACTAAGGTGCCACACCAACGTAGCCACTGCTTCACCCATGTCGGTCTACGCCGGACAGGTCCCTCACAGATTATGCTATCTAAAAGGGTATTCCCCAGATCCGGGTTAGGATCTATGAAACTCCGATGCAAAGACTACAAATATAAAAGCAAACAAAGCAATCAATTGAAAACAAAGGTGATCTAAACCCTAAGGTAACCCCACTTTTGAGAAATTCCCCAGCAGAGTCGCCAATTCTGTGATACGGTGGGAGAACTGACTTGAGTTTTGCGTTTGTATTCGCACTTGTTCGGTTGAGCAAGAGTCTCCACCGACTTTTTATTTTATCCTAAAGGAAAGGTTAAAAAGCACAGGAAAAACCTTTTTGAGATGTTTCGTGGGTTCGGGGGGTAGATTATGAAAAGGGAAGGTATTAGCACCCTTTTCATCCATGGTTATCCATGGGCTCTTAGTTACTTGGTTTTTTAGATCACTTGCCTTGATTTTTGATTGCTTGAAATTGTGGTGTATGTGTGTGTTTTGAAAATGTTTTTTGAAATAGACGCCTTTGTTTCGGCAACCAATGTAATTGACTCGTGTTTGAGTGTTTTACAAAAGTGTGTATCTTTTTGAAAAGATGTTTCAAATGTTTTTGAGAATTTGTTTTGAAAGTGTTTGTGAGGTGTGGTTTTTTGAAAAGGAGGCAAGTGTTTTTTTGCAAGTTGATCTCAAGTAACTAAGAGTTTTGTCTACCTCTATTGTACTCAAAGGTTTTCTCTATGTTTTCAACCCCTTTTTAACAATTTTGTTCCACCATTGAATTTGGTGGACAATCTTGCGTTTAGGAAGTTTAACGGGACGGGCGTGGGTCATCGTATGGACCACGAATGCAATGGTACCAAGTGTCTTTGGCAATTTGCTTAAAGGGACTTGATCATTTTGATAGGCGACTTTCGAAAGCGTCATCGAGGGACTTATGATCATTTGAATTTGTTTTGCCAAAGAAACTCGACGTGCAAGCATGGCCCATTTTGGAAGGCAACATGTGGGATCACCCTAGGGGGTGCAAGTGTGGTTGTGTATTGATTTCGTTCATTTGTCTTTGTATTAGGTTATCTAGCGTTCGATTTTATGTACATACAAACCTTAGGTCTAACCATGGTATAATTCGAAAGCGGTAAATTGCGGGAATTTTAAAGTCTACGCTATTACAAATGGTATCTGGGAGTGGGGGGTACAAATTCACAAATGGGGATGAGACTTAAATAATTACAACCAAATCGAATTGCGATCAAATGTAATCAATGTAATGTATAGCAAAGTGTAAGAATATCAAATGTATAATGTATCAAATGTGAAATGTATTGTGTAAGTGTACGTGTAATTTATTTACAAGTTAGGAAATGTGAATTTAATGTATTATTAAGTATTGTTTGATTTAAATTTGTATTTTTTATATTCTTTGTTTAATATGTACAAAAAAGTATTTTAATGAAGAGAAAGGAAAATGTTTTTTTAAATTCTATTCTTTTATGCATTTTTTGGTATTAATGTACAAATAAAGAATATTTTAAGTTTTATTTCTTATGTAGTATTAATATATATTTATACAAGAATTTTAATTGAAAAAAATGTTTTAAATTTGAGAAAAATATATTGTGTTCAAAATTATAATTATGTTATAAAAAGTATTATTAAATGAAAAAATTTGATGTAAAAAAATGTTATGTTAATTTATTAACAAAAGAAAATAAAATAGGTTTTAAATTCTAAAAAGGGTTTGGAGATTTGAACGGGCCTTTGATTTTCTTAGGGCCCAAACCAAGAGTATTCAGAAGCAGGATGGGGGGTTTAATGAAACGTGTTTTGGGCTTTATGCATTTGAACGGGTTGGACCCAATTGTTTGAGACAAAGTTTTTAGGGTTGTGAGTTTTTTGTTTCATTAGGGAAACAACTAGGGTTTGAGGTTGAGGCGCCGTTGTTCATCACTTCGTCTTCTTCTTCGCTCAATGCAATGGTTACTGACCCGGGACCCTCCGCCTAGAGCTACCGCGCCACCTCTTCCTCCGTCTATTCTCTTCCATGGGTCATTCAATCGACGGTTCATGTGAGGTAAAGAACTTCGCCTCAGTCTCATTAGAGTTTTACGTCTTGCATGTTATGGTTTTGATTGATCCTGATTAAGCTTTATTATTGTTGTTTTCTGTTGAGGTGGTGGAAGAAAAGAGAGAAAAGAGATGCTACCTTTTGGGAGACGGAGGAGGAAGAAATTAGGAGGCGGTCGGAGGCTTTGACGGTGAGGGGTGGTTACGATGATGACGCTAGCTTTGAATCCTGGTTTGTGTATTCTTTGGCCCTTTGTTGGTTTGATGATGATAACGGACTGAGAACCTTTTTGATTTCACTTTTCTTCTTCTGATTGTCTTGATGCCTCGTCTTTGCTTATGTTTGCTTCTTTATCTCCTTGTTGCTTTGATGATGATTTGTTTGCCCGATGATGAGGAAACTCTGAGGGTTTGCATCGGTTGCCTTTGAATGCTTGTTAGGGTTGCCTTGTATGCTTGATTCGTATGCTTCTTTTGTTTTATTATCTTGATGCCTTGAAACGCTTCTTTATCTTCTTCTTATGGTTGCCTTGAGTTGCTTGGGATTTTTTTTGAACCTTTGCCCAATGATGAAGTTTTCTGAGGGCTTTGAGTTGTTTGCTTGAACTTGGTTCCCTAGCTTGCTTGGACAAAGCTTATGCAGGTTTTTTTTAGATTTTTGCTTCAAGCTTTGTGTGGTTTAGACTTTTTAGGCTTGACAGATTTATGGTTTTGGCTTCAGCAGGCTCTTTGGCTTCTGGTTCATGGCCATATGTTTGAGGTTTGTTGGACTGTGCAATAGGCTTGACAGTTAAGTTTGGTGTGAACTTACAGGTTTTGGGGTTATGGAATGCAGGTTATGGCCTTGGGAGTTTTTTTTGTTTGGATTATGCTGGTTTTGATTGAAGCTTGTGGCTTCAGCAGGTTATACTAGTTAAGGCTGAAGGTTTTTGCTTCAGATTATGGTATGCTGTTTGGATATGGTTTGTTGGCTGGAGGTTTGCTTCAGTTTATGTGTTAAGGCTTGTGCTCGTTTTTAGGCTTGTTGAAAATGCAGGGTCTCTTTTGGTCTAAGGCTTATGCTGGTTATTTTTATGGTTTGATGCTTGTTATTAGAACAGGTTATATGGTTGAGCAGGCTGTTAGCTTGAGAAACACTTCAGGCTTGGACAGTTTGTACTGTTTTTTTGAGCTTCCAGGTTTTGACAGTCTTGTCTTTTTCCCTTTTTCTTGCTTTTGACCGTGCTAGCAGTTTTATATATTTTTCTATGCTTCTTTATCCACTGTGTTACTGCAGTTTTGTTTTCTATATTTTCTTGCCTAAAGCCAAAACCTGTAAGCCCAATTTCTTTTCTCTCTTCCCTCTTTCTAGTACAGCTTAAAACATTAAAATAATGTTATGTGTACTTTAGTTCTAAAAAAGCAATGGCTGGGAAATGATGAAATTGGAATTAGTTTGCTTGCATAAGTAGCTTAGTCCTGCATACTTTCCTTCTTCAGCTCTCCTGCATCTTTGTTACAATTTTGGCATCTTGGGTATTTTGATATCTTGAGATATCTTTTGGCAACTTGTTGACTTTGGATTTAGTTTTGAAATTGTGACTTAAACTTGCATATGCTGTCTTGCTTTGAACTATGCAGTTTTTTTTGACAAACTTTGAATTGTGCAATTTTAATACTTGTGCATTCATTTTTAATTTGCAAATATTTTTCATCCCTCTTTGTGAACCGGGAGAAATCCCGTGATTTGCAGAGAGGGTTAACTGATCCCGGCCATTTGCTTTTAATGATGACCTTTTATCTGTCTGTCTCTTTAATTATTTATCTGCTTCAATTGACTTTTTCTTCTTTCTTTCGCAGATAAAAATTAAATGGAGAGGGAAAGCAACAGATGGAGGATGAAGAATTGAAGACTTAGAAAAATATTAGGATAGTTTTATTTAAATTTAAATAAGTGTAATATTATTATTGTAAATACTTTGTAAACGAATACTTGTATTTAAATAACAATTGTAACAAATATTTAAAGATGAAATAAAAATTCCTTTTATCCAATTAATTCTTTTCTTCCTTTCAATTGTTTACTTTATTATTCATAATTCTTTAAATTAAAATAATTGAAAATAAATTCCAACTATTTAATCTCAGAATAATAAATAATTAAATAAACATTGTTTCATCATTGATCAGTTAATAAGCCTGGCGCTTCACAAATCCAAATTAATGCACAATCAATCACAACAACTGCCTAGACATATTCTTCCTTTTACTGATTTTTACCAGACACTGCAAATTCAATCCAAATGCATCTTTTCACTGATTAAGTCAAATACTACGAATTCGATCCAAATGTTTCAGTCCACATCTCAGAATAACTTGAAAAGCACTGTAGAATTAAATCTTTCTGAGAAAACTGCGTACAAACCCTAATTCTTGATCAAATGCCAAAGAAGCGTTCGCCTGATCAAAGTTGAGCCAGAATCAACCAAAACCCTAAGCAATTGTAAGAACTGTTCTAGAGCCATGAGAATCAATGAACACCCTAATTTTTGTCTGACTGACGAGAAAAGTCTGTTTGACCGATTCTAGAGCCAGTTTGAAAAATCAGGAAACGCCTGAAGCTGTGATTTCTTGAGGAAAAATGCGAGGGCAAATTTTGGGGCACAACAATACGATTTCGAGTACAAGGGTGTTTTTCAGGTGACTTACAGCGCGATTCAGGGAGGGAGAGAGCTTGGTTTTGATTGCCTTTCACTCAGTGGATATCCAGCAAGAGGTCTACGTTGAGTTTTTGCTTTGAATCAGCATCTAAGAGTGATTTTGATTCCACACTTTTTTCAAGTTTTTCTCAAGTTTGGTCTTTGTGATTTAGCAGCTTCTAGCCTCTAATTCGTGCCTCTTTAGCTTGTATATGTATAAGGCAATGCATTAGGTTAAAAACTTGGACTTGAATCTTTGTAAATTAATGCTTGGAGATATGATATGATCCTCCATTAAAAAGCTTCCAATTTGATTCCAAATCCAATATTTTGTGCATGATATGGCTTGATTCGGATTTGATCATGTCCATAATGATATTTAAGGCCTGTATCAATCAAAAAGATACCAAGTTATCAAGATTTGGATTTTATTTGGATTTAAATTGATTAAAAATGAATTAATTCAATAAAAATCAAATAAAATAGAAAAATTAATAATTGGGCATAAGACTGAAGATAGGACACGTGTGTAGTGTGACAAGATCAAATCAAGTGGAAAAAAGTGGGCCCATTTGACAAAATTTGAAGTTTTGGGGATAGTTGACTTTTGACAACCCTTGATACATATACATAAAAATACATTTTGCACTAATCTTTTTCTTCTTTATTAAATCATATATTTTTCTAACTTAGCATTTTGTCATATATTAAGTTGAAAATACTTTCTTTTTATTTTGTTTACTCTTTTAAATAAAAAATGTATAAGCTTTGGCAAAAAAGGTGTTTTTGTTGACTTTCAAAAATGACCTATAATGTCCAAATTTGTATATTTTTGTGAGTGCATTTCTTGATCTTGGGGTATGAATATGGATTTCAGGAAATTGCATCCTCTTAAAAATAAGCTTTGTATGGGTCATTTATCATAAAGTATGAGAAAGTTATGCTTGGTTAAAGTTGAGTTGACTTTTCCTACAAAACCCTAATTTAGCAACTTTTGAATCTTGATGAATCTTGAGCAATCCTTGATGAATCATGATCAACCCTTTATCAAATTATGAAATATACTTCAAAATGAGAGTGTTGACAAAAAATCTTGAGGTTTGACTATTTGTAGGTCACAGTTGACTTTTGCCATAACACAGTCGATTTTTGGGCCTCTTGAGCAATTGACTGACCAAACTTCCTCTGCAAGGCTTGAAATTTGATATGGATGAACTTGAGAGCATATTAGGACCTTTAGGAGAACTTGAGTTAATTTGGATGTAAGGACCTTGATGCAACACAAAACCCTAATTTTGAATTGACTGCTTTAGGAGGTAGTTTGATTGTCCAACTCTTGAGCAATCTTGAGAAATATGGGAGGGCAAATTTTTGGGTACAACAACAATCATCAACAATAAAACAATGAGTAACACCGATATCAATAATAGTAATTAAAGGAGTACTATTAATGAAACATGAACCTCTGATAAGTCTGTCCTCAACATTTTTCTGATCCTTAACCAAAGCGAACACTTTACCACTTGTCTGAGCCCTCTTTGGTTTCTGACATTGAATACCAATGTGCTCTTCCTCTCTATAATTGAAACAAATCACATCCTTATGTTCACACTCAGATACAACATGTCTGTTCTTACCACAACAGAAACACCTCTTCACTTCAGTAGTACACACATTACTCTTGTGTCCAGGTTTTCCACATTTAAAGCAAACCACACCAGCAGGAGCATCTCCCCCACTAGTCCTCTGACCCTGAGCAACTTTTTGTTTACCTTTACCAGCTGGGGCATCATAAGACTTACCATGATTTTGTTGGTGCTTACCAATCTTCTCACTGATAATCTTGTAATGAGCATTATTATCATCTTCATAAATCATGCAACTATCAACCAAATCCGCAAAGACAAGGATCTTCTAGAATCCAATCGCCTTCTTGATCTCCGAGCGTAACCCGTTCTCAAACTTGATACACTTCGAAAACTCAGCATCAGCCTCAACGTAGTGCAGATAAAACTTAGCCAACTCAGCAAACTGTGCAGCATACTCAACAAATGACATATTCCCTTGCTTCAGCTCAAGGAATTCAATTTCCTTCTTACCACGAACATCTTCAGGAAAGTACTTCCTCAGAAATTCCCTACGGAAAACAGCCCAAGTGACATTCTCACCTGCAGCTTCCAATCTCTGACAAGTCTCTAACCACCAGTCATCAGCTTTGACTGCTAGCATATGAGTACCATATCAAACCTTCTGCACTGGAGTGCAGTCCATCACACGAAAGATCCTCTCAATCTCCTTCAACCAATCCAATGCTCCGTCAGGATCATACTTTCCCTTGAACATAGGTGAATTCTCTCTCTGGAAAGTCGCCAAGCTACGAGATCCAACATTCCTGTCAATATTCGGCTGATTTTCCATCGCATGAGCCATTGCTTATAAAGCAGCAGCAAGTGCAGCATCATTCCTTCCAGCCATCTCAATTTATCACTACAATGTAAACAACGGTTAGAACTCAAATTAACAATACACGATTGTTAGACAACTACGACTTAACGACAAGGCCGGACCAACCTTTTGTTCTGATACCAACTTTGTAACACCCCAATTCTACCCCGACAATTATATAAATAAATCAGAGTTATAAAATCAATCAAACAAGCGAATCGGGATGCCACAAATTCTTCTATGAAAATTCATTGCATTCATCATAAATATATAACACTTTAAAACATCGGATGAACCATCAACATAACAACTTTAATTAAATAATTCAACAATTCAACATCTATGCAGTGGAATTCTTAATAACATATTCATCATCATTACAGCAACTTCGAAACAACACAATTTAATAATAATCAACTTAAAGTTAAACAACTGAATGATCAACAATCAAAAGCAACAGACATTCATCCCCCGAGTGTTACATATCAGAGCAATGACACAGACTCAAACTATTGAAGGTATACAACCTTCACTCTCGATTACCTGCACGTTACCAACATAAGGGCAACATTCAAACAAAAGGGGTGAGATATCTAACAATACAATAAAGCGCATGATAATTAATATATTAAATTAGATCACATAACATCACCACTTCTCATCTCATAATCAACAATAATCGCAACAATAATACACATTCACAACATCAATGCACACTTCTTTATGCAATCATATAATGCGACTCAATACTATGCAGATGCATGTGGTACCATTGGAGAAGAACTCCCATCTCAAAAATTGCCAATTAATAGAGGCATCAACAAGGCATAAGCCTTCATCTCGATATTCGCCAATACAGTTCATCTCAACGAGCATAAGCTTCATCTCAAAGTGCAATGTATGAGACACAATCATGAATGTAATAAAAACACCATAATTAACAACATATCAATACAACATCATCATTGGCCAAAGGCCTACATCTTAAAGCATCTCAACATCTCTTTATCAATATCTCATATCATCATAATAATTTATCAAACATCATTTATTCATCAAACAACATTTATTCATCATAAATTATCAACACAACATCATTAATAACCTGCCATCAATAACTCAGTTGTACATTAACACGACAATAATTCACACTGCTATTCTATAATCTTACATCATTAATATCATTACTCATACCGTTACAAGTCAAACAATAGCCTATAAACATTTCATCCTCATCATTCTGCATAAAAACCAACATAACGATTAACGCGGGAATTAACTCTAGTACTAATTGGGATTACTAGGGTTATCCTTCCTACTCTTCATTTTAATCCTCAAGAATAAAGCTCATCGCGCTAGCTATTCAACACTTTGAATGGTATCTCAAACGGAGTCCGAAAACTCAAGTTACAACCTTTTCTAAACGATTCTGCCAAAAACTAGACAACATGGGTCGAGGCATATCTCCTTGGATCGACGCGTACTGCACTAAACTCGCAACATGAGTGGACGCATCCATCTCTTGTATCGACTCATCCCGAGTCTAACACACAGCATGTATCGACACATGCCCCTACGTATCGACTCATCCTGAGTCTAAAGGTCCTCATGTATCGATGCAAGGCCTCTTTGTGTTGACTCATACTGAGTCTCAAAACATTCTTGTATCGACACATACCATTTGGGGTCGACACATACTACTCTATCCTGCATAATTTCTGCGATTTCTCTGCGTTTTCATTACGAGTTCCATACTTTAAGCCCTAAAAACTTAATCTAATCATATATAATCATCACTTACAATTATCATATAATTCTACATCAATTAAACAACATTGGGACATCAATATTCATCTAACATACATCAATTCTCATCATACAACATCACATACATTCAATTCATGAACAAGACAACAATCACCTCTAACCTCACATCCCAATTATCATGAACCCAATTATAGAGTCAGAACCCCACCTTTACTTTAGATTAAAAGTTGCTCTATAATCTCCGGTCGAATCCTCGTTCTGCCGTTTTTCCTCTTTTCCCAGCAGCTTCACGTTCTTCTTCTCAATCTTTATTCTTCTTACTGCTTCTTCTTTTCTATTCTTTCTAACAACAATAAAATAACCTATTATTCTCTTTATTCCTTTCTAACAATAATATCATTGGATCATTCCATAATTTTTTCAGAATTTAAAAATATATAAAAGTATTTTTAAACATTTAAAACAATTCAAATAAAGTGTAAACTTATAAAAAACACCAAAACACAAAATTAAATTGTGAAAAAATAAAAATCAGAAAGAGAATAATCAAAATATTTTTTCATAATTTTTTCAGATTTTTTGGACTTAAAATGAATTTTCTATGATTTTTTAAAATTTAAAACAATTAAAATATAAAAATCAGAAAAGAAAAGAAAAGTAAAAATATGTGGACCATTGGATGAGAGTCAAAACACGTTAGTAATCAAATCCAAGGGATCTGGTGCGTTGTGCATATAATGGTCATTAGTGAATAAAGTACATAATCAAATATAAATCAGATTTTCAAATATAACAAGTGGCGTGCCATCATTGGTTGGAAGATGACACGTAGGTTATCTTCAACCTCTAGCCAACGTGATTTACAAGTCTCTCAAACTGTAAAATCAGAAGCTCAGACCTATGTTATTTGCTTCGTCTCTTCAAGACAAAGACAACCACACCCTCGCGCAAAATTTATATAAACTGTAGCTCAAGGAATTTGGAAGGAAAGTTTTGAAAAGGGATTTGAAATTTCATGGTCAAAACGTGTTTCCAGTAAAAGGTAAGTGTTGCGACTAGAACCAGGAAAATGAAAGCAACACAATGATATCAGAGTTTTGAAGAATTGATGAAGGAATCTACCTATTGAAGTTGAGTTGTAGAGCTCTGAAACTGGACTTCTATGGAGCAGTATAGGGCACGATTCTTGAATGTAATTATGTGGTTAGCTTTAGGGAAGATCAAAGAAGGTGAATTGATGGAAAAATTGGATTAAAAAAGGCTTGAGAATGGATTTCGAAGTTACTGAATTCTGAGTTGTGGAACAAGTTTGGCAGGGTGATTCTGGCTATCCAAGCTTGAGAAAATGAATGGGGAATGACCCTCTATTTATAGGGAATCAAATGGAATGTTCAAGCGTGTGAAATGATGAAGTTTGGAGGGAAATCGTGTGAAGTTGCAAACAAGAAAAGTGTGACTTCAAACTTGATCAAAACTCATCCAAAACGTGTGTTTTGTTGTGCTAATCCATTCTGGAAATTCACTAAACATGTTTAGAGGCAAAAATGCATGGAAAACTTGTGATTAGAAGCCAAAACAAATATTTCAAAATCTGACTTGTGAGGAAACTTCAGTTCCAAGTTACCAATTTCAAAATCATGGCATTCTCAGCTCAAGGGGTCTTAAGGCATGATTCTTGATGATTTAGAAAGATGAGGTTACAAGCTTTGCAATGGAAAAATAATGGAATCAAGTGGATGCTTGAGCTTAAAGTCGTGTTGAGTCAAAGTTGGAGAAAAATAGTTGACTTTCCATACTTAGAAATATTTCAAGTTCTTCTTAAAAAATGACCTATAATGTCTTGCATCCAAACACGGCCTTCCACTTGGAATTTTCTCTTGACCAAAAAAATGGCTTGAAGTAGATCTCTTGAATGAAATTTTGAAACTTGAACCATTCAAAATCTCCAAAAATTGAGAGAGTTATGAATTGTTGAAGTTGGCAAAAAATCATGAAATGACCTATAATCTTTTGCATCCTTAAGGAAACTTCTATCCATTCTCTCACTTTGCACATAAAATAAGGCATAAATTTCACACCTTCAAGATCATTATAGAAAAAGAATGGGCTCAAGGTGATAAAAATTGACCAAGTTATGATCATTTGAAGTCACACATGGAAAATTGGGGATTCATCTAGAGGACTTGCAATCTTTCTTCCTCATTAAGTCTCTTCCTCATGACAACTCCTTGAAACTTTTGAAGTGATTTGTTGATAACCCTTTGAAGAGAAAGATGTCTTTGGAATCACTAAAATATACCAAAAGATAAGCAAGATATATTCCTTTGAAGTTCAAAACCCTAGCTCCTTAGATCAAGATAATGCTTTGAGGAACTTTGACAATTTCGAACAAACTTCTTGTACCAACACACATGATTTGTAAATAGAAGTTGTTGAGGATGATAATGAGAAACAATAGCCACCAAAACCACTTCCATATCTTTAACATTAAGATAAATATGCACTTGTGACCAAATGGAATAAAATCTTGTCCAACCATGACAACTTCTCCAATCAATCCCTTGTGCTTTTCGACCAAATTTGATAACCTTGAAATGTGATGAACCAAAACAACCTTGCCATGCCAATTATTCCAAAACCAATCCAATGGTGAGGTTTGAACTTCTCAAGATTTATTGACTAGGGCATGGAAATAAACTCATGAACCCATGGGGTAACTTGTTAAATCCCATTGCCTTTACCTACATGGATAACAAACAAGACAAACCAACATTGTATTTTATTTAGTTAAAAGAAGAAATCAAGACAAAAACAATATTCATAATCACAAAAGAACATAAGTCAAGGTGCTTGGTGATTCCTCAAAAGGGCAAAGCTAAATATAGGGAGGAGAACCAAGAATCCTAGTGTGATCTTGTTTTGAATGAATCAACATGGTATGATGAAGGGATATTAGGAGCAAAAACGGGGGTACAACAGTTGCCCTTATTTAAATTTCTTCTATCCATAGATATGAAGGTTAAAAATCTTCGTGTCGACGCTATCGAAGATACTTAAATATAAAACAAACCCTATTTTTGGCCCTAAGATGCCATGCAAATGTTTATGATCATGAATGCACATGGAAAATTCCAAAGGGACACAAATCACCACTGGGGATGTAACAAAATAAAGAAACAAGGGAGCAACCCCACCAGGAAAATAAATCACTGGTGGATCAAAAGACTTGAATCAAAGAGGATGGTAGAATGGTCAAAGGATACACCAACTTCTATCGAAGGCGAAGCTACCAACGTTTACTGAAGGCACAGAGAAAGATAACAAACATCAACGTTCACTGCCGATGTCCTACCGACTTTCACTAAAGGTAGAGAGAAAAGAAATATCATAGCATCACCGTTCACTAACGATGAACTGCCAACATTCACTGAGGGTAGAAAAAAGATAACAAACACCAACTTTCACTGACGGTGATCTACCAAGTTTCACTGAAGGTAGAAAGAGAATATATCATAGCATCGCCATTCACTGACGATGAACTACCAATGTTCACTGAGGGTAGAAAAAAGATAACAAACATCGATGTTCACTACCGATGTCCTACCAAATTTCACTGAAGGTAGAAAGAGAATATATCATAGCACCTCCGTTCACTGACGATGAACTACCAACATTCACTAAAGGTAGCAAAAAGATAACAATCATCGATGTTCACTACCGATGACCTACCAACTTTCACTGAAGGTAGAAAGAGAATATATCATATCATCGCCGTTCACTAACGATGAACTACCAACGTTAACTAAGGGTAGCAAAAAGATAACAGACACTAACTTTCACTGATGGTGATCTACCAACTTTCACTGAAGGTAGAAAGAGAATATATCATAGCACCACTGTTCACTGACGATGAACTACCAACGTTCACTGAGGGTAGCAAAAAGATAACAATCGTCGATGTTCACTATCGATGACCTACCAACTTTCACTAAAGGTAGAAAGAGAATATATCATAGTACCGCCGTTCACTAATGATGAACTACCAACGTTTACTGAGGGTAGCAAAAAGATAACAATCATCGATGTTCATCACCGATGACCTACCAACTTTCACTAAAGGTAGAAAGAGAAAATATCATAGCATCGCCGTTCACTGACGATGAACTACCAACGTTCACTGAAGGTAGCAAAAAGATAATAAGTTTCCCCAAGATTCTGGTGTTTCACCTAGAACGGGTCTCAACTTCTTCTTTAACCAAGGCACTCCGCCTAGAAAGGATAATATATAAGCTGTCTCAAATAAAGAGACTTCCACTTGCAAAGATTTCACAATGAGATGTTTCTGTGATATTGAAATTCTTGCCACCCGTTGGCGTAATCTGACGACAAACTGCGAACTATTCACTCATAGAGGAGATAGCAAAAAAAAGTTACATTGACTTTTACAGGGAAGCACAAGTTACTTAAATAAAGAGACCTGCTACTTGTTGTCATGGAGGATTGTAAAAAGAAATGACTTTCTGGGGAGAGAAATATGACTTACTGGAGAAAGAAATATGACTTCCTGGGGGAAGGAATATGACTTCCTGGAGAGATGCTACGATATTCCTGCTGAGGAGATAAAGTCTTCTCGTGCAAAATAAATGCACCAACCAAAACTTGAAGTTTTAGGAAATCCAAAGTAAATAATATTGTTGTGGAACCACATATTCAAACCAGAAATAAACTGGAACGAAACGGTCAACCAGAATACATCCTTTGAGAAATAAACTCAATAGGGAAAACCAAATCCATCCAAACCAGGAGCTATATAGGAAGGCTAAAGCAAAAATCTTCCACTAGGGACAACTCAGTGGGGAAATTGAAAGAATATACGCTTTCTGCTTAAGGCCAACACTCTATTAAAGAGAGGACAACGTAACTCTGCAAAACAGGATGATATATCAACAAAAATATTAACAAATGTCAATGAACAATTTTAGCTATGCATGATGTATGTATGAATGTATGAGTGTTATCGTGCGTATGCTGACAAAACAGATATACAACATTGGGAATAAGCATGCAAAACCACCTCGGGCACTAACAACACTCGGCTAAACTTCATCCAAGATGATCATTCCAAGAAAAAGTAAATGCCAACTGAGGAAACAAAACCTACTGGCTGCTTTAGCTTTACTAGGGAGCGACATAATCCGGAAGTAAGCAAAATAAAGTGACAGAATAGTACAGATACAGGGATAGAACATCCTTCTTCAGGCTTCACCGGGGAAACAAGTGTTTTTAAAAGTAAAATTCCTACTGGAGATTGCAAAACCAGTCTCAAGTAAAGAAGACTGACACCAAAACATCAAAACATTCACTGGGGAATTCAGGCATACTTCATTGGGGAGGTTAACACCACATCCACAAAGGGAAAACCACAATACGTCCTTCACTTAGAGAAACCAGGGACCTGCGTTCTTCAAGAGTGGTTATGATACCAACTTCTCTGGAAAAAGAACTTCTATTAGGCCAAACGAAAACTTCACTGGAGAAAATGCGGATTGAAACTTCACATTATTAAACCCAGAAAAGAGGAGAAATGAATCCAAACTTGATCGAGGATACCAGAATCATAAACCCAATACGGGGAAAACATCCCGAGGGGAACAAAAACTTCTCAAAACAACTAGAGTTTGTCCATTCTTGGGATCACCATTTTTGTTGTCATTGTTTCATCACAAATCTCAAAGTAAAAGCAGATTGTAAAATCTTTTTTTGAAAAATCAATTTTGTTATTTAATATTTTTTGCTTTGTGTTGTACCCTAAAATTTGCCCTCTCATTTTATCAAGATTTCCTCTCACAAGACTTGTTGGACTCAAGACCAAGCTAGGGTTTGCTCAGCTCAAGACATTTCCTTGCACTGTTGACCTGAAATTAGGGTTTGAGTTTGCACAAGGATTTTTGGACTTCCAATGCCTCATGTGACTTTCATACTTCATGTTGGATTTATAAGATTTCCCATATCAAGTTTCAAGCCTTGAATCAAATTTTTGCCCAGTCAATTGGACAATTGACCTAAAAATCAGTTGTATTGGGGAAAAAGTCAATTGTGGCCTGTGATACGGTGGGAGAACTGAATTGGTTTTGCATTTGTGTTCGCAAATGTTCGGTTTAGTAAGAGTCGCCACCGACTTTTTATTTTATCCTAAGGAAAGGTCAAAAAGCACAGGAAAGACCTTTGAGATGTTTTCGTGGGTTCGGGGGGTAGATTATGAAAAGGGAAGGTGCTAGCACCCTTTTCATCCATGGTTATCCATGGGCTCTTAGTTACTTGTTTTAGATCACTTGCCTTTGTTTTTCAATTGCTTGAAATGGTGTTTTGTGTGTGTGGTTTTGAAAATGTTTTGAAAAAGATGCCTTGTCTAGGCAACCTTTGTAACAATTCGTTTGAATGTTTTACAAAGGTGTTTGTCTCTTTGAAAAGATGTTTCAATGTTTTTGAAAGTTTGTTTTGAAATTGTGTTGAGATGTGTGTTTGAAAAAATGGCAAGGATGTTTTGCAAGTTTGATCAACTAACTAAGAGCTATCTACCCTAATTTACTCAAAGATCTTTCTTATGTTTTTTAACCTTTTTAACAGTGTTGTTTCACCATTGTATTTGGTGAACAACCTTGTGTTAGGATGTTGAACGGGGCGGGTATTGGGACATTTGTATAGTCATAGAAGGCAACATATGGGACGTTTTAGCAATGTCGTTTTAGGGACTAGATCGTTTACCGAAGGCAACATCGAGGGACTACGATCTTTTATCGAGGGTCTTTGCTAAAACGCCCATGCTCGAGGGACATGACTATTTTCCGAGGCAACAAGTGAGATTACCCTAAGGGTGCATGTGTGCAAAGTGTGTTTTATTGCATGCATTTGCCTTTGATTTTTTTAGGTTGTCTATTTGTTGTTTTTATCTTTCCATACACACCTATTTACTAGCATTTGTACATAGTAAATAAAATGCAGGAAGATAAAATCCTACGCTATTACAACCATATCGAAAGGCATAAAATATAAAGGCAAAAAATAAAATAAAAGCAAAAAATGAGGGTCTTTCGATTCAGGCAGGAGCACCCTTCGATTCTGCACTTTCTGACTCTCTTCGATCTGGCCTGAAAAGGGTGAAGGCATGACTTTTGATTGAGGCCTCACGGTCAGCATGTTGTGCCTTTCGATTGGGAACAGTGGGACATCATGTTGTGTCTTTCGATTGAGAGTCTGGAATCAGTCATGCCCTTCGATTTGCCTTTGTCTCCTTCGACTGGGGGTTAGAGTCAGTAAGGTTCTGGCTTTTCCACAGGCTCCTTGATGACTTACTGTAAGCATCTCAGGCCCTCATATTGTGATTCGAAAGGCTTATGCAACTAGCCAATCGAAGAGCATAACAAACCTGTCTCAAGTTCTTAAAATACAACATCCAAACATAACTACAACCCAGGGTTAGCACAAAAACAAAACAATGGGTCTCAAAGTCCAAAGTGACTAATTAAGGTTGAGTTTTTCAGCATATGGGCAGTTAGGATCGAATGTTAAAACATGGTCCAGAAATATCTACATTTTTCTTTATTGGCATGTACACATGATGCTTAAATGAAAGAGTTCCAAGTTTGGAGAGAACTTACCTCTTGAAGTGTTTACTCGAAAAGGCTGTAGATGACCCCTTTATGGTGGAGGGAGCTTCGCTGGGATTTTCCTGAAACTAATTCTGTTACTGCTTGGTTTGGACAGTCCCTGATTCGAAAGAGAGTTTATGATGGTGGAAGGTGAAACGAAGGTTGCTTCAGTTTATGGGAAGTAAATTGAAAGGTACACTACTGAGAATTCTTATGAAAAAAATCTTAGAGTTTTAAAGGTTTGAGAATGTTAGAGTGTTTGGGAATATAGGAGTTTGAAAATCTGGGAAAGTTTGAGTGCTTGAGAATTTTTACGATTTTTCTCTCTTAGCCAAAATCTGGACCCTTTCTTTGTTAATGGCTCCTCTATTTATAGAGAAAGGGTTTGGGAATTAAAACAAAGGCGTGGCTTGGCTAAAACCTTTTGGAGGGAAAACAAAAATGTTTTGAACAAAATGGGTAAACTGCTCTTTGCAGTCTTTGAGGGACAATGCTTTATTGCCATTCTGGTGCAAGGAATTGGGCGGCAGAGCAGGACTGCTGTGCAGCAGTCTTGGAGTCTTGTGGACAGTGAATCAGGCCCGTGCCTGGCAGCGCATGTGACTTGGTCGACAAATGCCTTTGGCCTTGTGATGAGTCTAAGTTCTGATTCGAAGTGTTCAGAAGTTCCTTCATCAGAGCCTCTTAGATTAAGAGAAACTCTGCACTGAAATGCCATTCGAAGGCCATTTCGTTCTGATATTCTTATTAAGGGAAACTCTGAAGTTCCAGTCGAAGGACATTGCTATAATACCAATCGAAAGATACTTGTTATCCTGCCAATCGAAGGACACTTTTATAATGCCAATTGAAAGGCGCTTATTAAAATGCCAATCGAAGGATGCTGATCGAAAGAGGCCTAAAGGCCAATCGGAAGATGCACGCCAAGCCTGGGTCGAAAGAGGTCAAAAGGCCAATCGAAAGAGCTGAAACGAAGAATACTTGTATTTCTCCAATTTTTGTCAAAATAATATTTTTATATGTTTTCTCCCTTTTTGACAGTTTCCTTTTAATTTTGGTACTGGAAAATTCCAAAGTACTTGTTCTAGCTTGAACTTTGAGAATCCTTGTGAGAAAGGCCTTGAAGAATGAAAGGACAAATTTTGGGGTACAACAGTTGCCCCTGTTTAATTTTCTTAAACCTGAGGATATAGATTGGCTTTTGAGCCTTTCGTGATCCGAAGGTGGAAGATAATTGAACACTAGAGTGCCCAAAAATTTGCACTCGCATAATGTAATATCAGCATTGTGTTGTCGGGAATGGGCTTACATATGCCATTTGGAGATTGTTGGTGGGTGGTTTTGTCTTCGTTGACGGGTTGTCTCTTCTGATGGGGTGTCTCCTTTGACGAGTTATCTCCATTGACAGGTTGTCTCTATTGACGGGTTGTCTCTATTGACAGGTGGCCTCAGGAAAGTCTTTAGGAATCGATTTAACTGACTTTGTCTCCATTGACTGGCTTCGCCTCAGAAAAATCTTTAGGAATCGATTTAACTGATTTTGTCTTCATTGACTGGCTTCACCGTAGAAAAATCTTTAGGAATCGATTTTAACTGATTTTGTCTCCATTAACTGGCTTTGCCTCAGAAAAATCTTTAGGAATCAATTTAACTGATTTTGTCTTCATTGACTGGCTTTGCCTCAGAAAAATCTTTAGGAATCGATTTAACTGATTTTGTCTACATTTACTGGCTTCGCCTCAGAAAAATCTTTAGGAATCGATTTTAACTAATTTTGTCTCCATTGACTGGCTTTGCTTCAGAAAAATCTTTAGGAATCGATTTTAACTGATTTTGTCTTCATTGACTGGCTTCGCCTCAGAAAAATCTTTAGGAATCGATTTAACTGACTTTGTCTTCATTGACATAATTGAGAATTTAACTGCATCTTACTTGAAAGGTAAAGGTCAGTCATATGAAATGCATGATATGGATCAAGCAATGATGTTCTCAACATAAATGAGATTGTATGGTATGATGCATATATGCATGTATCATGATGTATGGAAATGCGATGTTTTAGTTGGGGAAAATAAATCCCGAGCGGCTGCTGGAGAGTAGGGTTGAATTCTTCGTTTCCACTGGGGATGATGAACGCAGATGATTGCAAGAATAAGCCTGTAGGAGAGAAGAACTCCGTTGGGGAATAAACTGATGAAGGAATTACTCTGCGGGGAATTACTCTGTGGGGAAGAGATACTTTGCTGAGATCTTAATGATAAACTCCGCTGGGGATTCCGTTGATAAGCTCTGTTGGGGATTTTGATGATGAACTCCGCTGGGGATAGAAAGAATTTCGCTGGGGATGATCTTTCAGTTGCAACTCGCTGAGGATAACCCAGCCAGACTCCTGTGGGGATAACCTCTGAATTTGGCTGAGGAGACTTACTTGTGCTTCGCAGGGGATAAACTTCCAGAGTCTACTGGGGAAGATGATTCAACTCCAATGGGGAAGCTTTTTTAGACTGCGCTGTGGAAATGACTCCATTGTGGTACCTTGTATTTTGCCGGGGAACATTCTCATATTCTGTTGAGGAGTATTAAGACTGCCGAGGATGCTCTTTTATGCTTGCTGGAGAATATCTTTATACTCCGCTGGGGAATATTAAGACCTTCTGGTGATACCCAACCTTTTTAGGGCTGATGGTAGACCCACTCTGCTTGGAGAGAGTATTGCTGATTTGTTCATAGTTGCAAATCTCAACTGATAGGGCTATCATTTCTGTCTTACTCTGCGGGAAGTGAAAGTATCTTAGCCATATTCTTCAGCTGGATATATACCTTGGTACCTGGTGGACAAAGCAACTAGACCACTCAGACAATTTTTTATTGCCCCTACTTCTGATATCACCCGTAATTAGTCCTTTGTTTCGCATGTAAATATTTATGAGTAGCAATTAATGTTAGATGCATATATCAAAAATGAACATTGGACGTTCTTTGTAAAACAAAACAGATAAAGGAAAAAATAGTTTGAAATTTGTCTGAAAATGAATTTGTATTGATTTTGAAGTTTGGCCTGTAAATAGGCGTTTTGTACAAGAGGCTGACGTCCTAGTAAGAGAACACCGCCGAACCAATAGAATTTATACAATTTTTGAAAAGAAAACAAAACAGCTATGTGAATAGTCCCACTGGGTTCCAGCTCTGCTATTGCCTTTATATCTTCAAGCATCTCATCACTTTGCTGCTTAGTTGAAGATGAGTCTGATTGACTGGTATCGTCTGAGCCTGGTAGTTGATACCGAAGTCCGGATGCGAGGTGATCCAATGAGACATAGTGTTACGCTTTAATCCCTAACTTTTGCCTGGACTGCCCTTTCGGGTTTTCAGTCCACCAGGATACCCATTTTTGCCCAAGCCGCCTTTTCAGGTTTTCGACTTGCCGGGTGTACAGATTTTTTTAGTTTCATCCCTTATTTTTGCCCGAACCCTTTTGGTTCACCGGGAAGCCCTTATTTTTGCCTAGGCCAGTCAACCTAGCGGGTCTTTGATTATGCGTAGTATCTTTTTACTATGTCTGCATTGACGGGGTGAGGAAGGTCGTCACCATCCATGGTGGTTAGAATCATCGCTCCTCCTGAGAAGATGTTCTTAACCACAAATGGCCCTTCGTAAGTAGGGGTCCATTTGCCCCTGGGATCACCTTGAGGTAGAATAATGCGCTTGATTACCAGGTCCCCAACTTGATACTCTTGTCGTCTGAATTTCTTGTTAAATGCCTTGATCATTCGTTTTTGGTACGTCTGACCATGACAAATAGCAGTAAGTCTCTTTTCGTCGATTAGATTCAATTGATCAAGTCGGGTCTGGATCCATTCGTCTTCGCTCAAACCTGCATCCTTCATGATCCGAAGAGAGGGTATCTGAACTTCAATAGGCAACACTGCCTCCATACCATAAACCAAGGAATAGGGTGTTGCCCCTGTTGATGTCCGTGTTGAGGTACGGTACCCATGAAGAGAAAATGGTAACATCTCGTGCCAGTCTTTGTAAGTCACTGTCATCTTCTGCACAATCTTCTTAATGTTCTTATTTTCCGCTTTGACAGCCCCATTCATCTTCGGCCGGTAGGGAGAAGAGTTATGGTGCTGTATTTTGAATTGCTCGCAGAGCTCAGTGATCATCTTGTTATTAAGATTGGTACCATTGTCCGTAATGATCCTCTCCGGTACACCGTACCGACAGACCAGGTTGTGCCGAATGAACCGTGCCACGACGTTCTTGGTTACGGTAGCAAAGGAAGCGGCTTCAACCCACTTCGTAAAGTAATCAATCGCCACCAGGATGAAACAATGCTCGTTGGATGCCGTAGGTCTGATCTCGCCAATCATATCAATGGCCCACATTGCAAAAGGCCAAGGTGCTGTCAAGACGTTCAGAGGAACTGGAGGAATATGCACCTTATCAGCATAGACTTGGCACTTGTGACATGTCCGAGAGTGTTGATAACAGTCGGCTTCCATTGTGGACCAGTAATATCCTGCCCGGAGGATTTTCTTTGCCATGGTATGTCCACTGGAATGAGTTCCGAAGGTACCTTCATGCAGCTCTGCCATGATCCTTTCTGCTTCAATCTTATCCACACAACGCAGTAAGGTTGAATCATGGTTACGTTTGTAAAGAATGCTATTGCTGATGAAGAACTTTGCCGCGAACCTTCTCAGAAACTTCTTGTCATTAATAGATGCACCCTCGGGGTACTCCTGAGCTTCAAGGTATCTCCTCACCTCATGATACCAGGGTTTTTCTGTTACCTCTTCAGTCTCAAGATCACAACAATGTGCAGGTTCATCCAATTTCCAAATAATGATCCGGGGGGCCTCGTTGTCCTATTTGACTTTGAACATAGAAGACATCGTAGCTAACGCGTCCGCCAATTGATTCTCTTCTCTCGGGAAGTGTTCAAAGGTTATCTCCTCAAAGTGGGGAAGCAACGTCAACACATACTCCTTGTAAGGAATAAGGTTTGGGTGTTTCGTATCCCACTCTCCTTTGATCTGACTGATTACGAGAGCGGAATCTCCGAAGACACTCTGTTGTACCCCAAAATTTGCCCTCCCTTATTCTTCAAAGATTGCTCAAGGATTGCACAGTCAAACATCCTCCTAAGCCAGTCAAAATTAGGGTTTTGGTTCTTGCAAAGAATTTGAGGTTTTCAATGGCTCAATCAAGTCCCATATTCCTATAAACATTGCCAAGCATCTACATGCCAAGTCTCAAGGCTCACTGCATCAAATTGCACAGTCAAAAAGCCCATTTGCTTCACAATCAACTGTAGGGGCAAAATGGTCATTTTGCAGTCAAAAGTCAGAATTTTTGGTCAACATCTTGTTTGGAGCTCACAATCATCATTTGATCAAGTCTTGATCATGATTTCACAAGAATGGCTCAAAAATCATCAAAGATGCAAAAGTTACTATTTTTGGACAATAGAAAAGTCAACTGTACCTTGACCAACGCATAACTTTTTCATGGTTCATCAGAAAAATCCCATCCAATGCTCATTTTGAAGGGGATGACATTTCCCACAACTCATCTTCACATTCCAAGTCCAATAAATTCTCTCACAAAAAGTTATCAATTTCTACATTATAGGTCAATTTCAAAAGTCAACAAAAATGCATTTTAAGTCAAAGACCATAACTTGATATTGGTAAATCCAAATGACATGGGACCAAAGGCATTGGTTAGAGGACTTCAAGACCTTTCCAAAATGTCCAAGAACATGTCCATATGATCAAAATTGAGCAAGATATGCATCGGAGAAGTTGGGAAATTTTTGGGAATTTGCAAAAGTCAACTTTGCCCAAAACACCTCATTTTTGCTAATGGGCCTCAAATTTCTTCTTGAAACATTGTCCAAAGCATATGCACGACCCATTGAGATTAAATTGAGTTATTTTATTATTTTTATTAATTAATTGGATTTTTAATTGATTATTAATTCATTTAATTCATTTAAATGTAGGAAAATACCAAGATATGTTTTTTCAAATCTTTTGTGAAGCAAATACACTCAGGGCAAGCTAGAAAATTCGTGCATCAATCAAAGAGACAAAAATCTCCATGTTTGGCAAGTTTTATCAATCAAAAAGATTGAAAATTATTTGATTTCCAATCAAATATTGAAACTTCAATACAAGGGATTTCTTGAGCAAGATTTGACCTAAAACCATTCTCCTATATGTACTGAACCTAAACCTAATCATGCACACGTGAGAGCTGCTGCAAAAAGCCATAAACCAATTCCAAAAAATCAAGAACAAAGTCAAAACTGTTTTCTCACTTCCAGGCCTTTTCAAGGAGATTTAAAGATTCAAACACATTGCTGGGACACTAAGGAACCTATTGCAATCAAATTCGCGTGCCAAAGCTTGAGAAATCACCATACACAGATTCACAGTTTAGCTTTCTTTCTCATAATCGAAACTCGTAATTCATGCATCATTAATGAGATTTTTTGTGTGTTTTTGTATTGCTTGAATCCACAGGAAGCGTTTGGCACAGGTTAATTGAGTTATTATGCAGTGAAACAAAAACCACCATTGACGAATTCTAGGTTTTTGAAGCTTTCAATTTGGGGATTTCCAGCACAGGAAAAATTAGACCTCCTCATGCATATGGTTGAACTCAGGAGATTGAGACAAACATATTGATACCATCGCGCCTAATTTAGATAGCCTGTAGGGCTATTCGTTATTTTTCCTCGCGTTATTTTGTGGGGGTTGAAAACCCCCGCTATCTGTTTATTTTGTACAAGTTTCAGGGAAGATGATGAAGACGTGGAAGTAGATGGTTGGGTAGTTCAAATGAAACACGCGTTTTTTCTCTTTCCATCATAGTGTTTGTTTTCTTAATAATATATTTATTTCTTATTATAATATCAAAGGCGTTCAGTTGGCTTAGTGGTCAGTGAGTTGGCATGCAACCATTGGGACCTGGGTTCGATTCCCAGGTCCCCCAAACATTTGTTTCATATTTTTTCTTATACAATCTCATGCAGGCTTCAAAGAAGGGTTCTATCATGCATCCCACATATCAGCCAGCCATGTGTCTTCTAACACAAATCCAATGGCTACAAGGGAAGGAACACCATGTTCCTCAGTCAAAGCCAGCTCAACAAATCCCAGAAGTCAACGCAGGCTTGAGTTAATGGGCCAGCAATCTGCAAACAACACCTCCAAAAGGGCCCATCACCCCCTGGTTTTACTATTTTTTATTTTCTTTTTCCTTTTAATTATTTTAATTATAATTCTTATTATTATTATTAACTAACAAATTATTTTTTATAATAAATTCAGATAATCAAAAAATGCAAATATTTTTATTATTTATTAATTTTACTATTAATTATTATTTTTGTAAATAAATGTAAATTAATCAATTTAGTCCTTTTTTAATTAGGTTAACTTTGACTTCTTTTTGTACAAAATATAAAATAAATTTAGAACTAGGGTTTTACTAACTTTTGACCTTTTCTTTTTATTTTTTATTTTCATTAAAAATATTAAAAAACACAAAAAAACATTATTTTTCTTTTAATTAATTAATTAATTAGTTGTTAGGTTTAATTTTAATTAATTGCAAAAAAGGACAAATTACTTTTTTTTCTCAAAAAGGGTCAAAACCCTAAGGACGTCCCGATTAAATTTCTATTCATGCATTATTATCATATTGATGTAACTGTTTCCGAGAATGTAATAGTTAATTAGGGTTTATCGCTTTATTTACTTTTCTCGCATTTATTTTCCAAACAAGTTTTGTTTTTGGCGATGTATAGACCCGCGCCTTGTAATAGCGTAGATTTACCTTTCCGCAATTTATTTTCCGCACTCTTAACTGGTAAAAAATGCATGAAAGACTTGTATGACAAATAAAACCAATCCGTAGCTCACAAATAACATGTTCAAAGATAAATATAAACTGAAACAACACACATGCACATGCCACTCCTAGGGTACGCCTCACTGGTTGCCTCGACGTGGTCGTCAAGTATAGGGTGTTTTAGAGGTCTCCCTCATGTCTAAAGATCCAGTTGCCTCGAAACGGTTGCCTCGGATAAAAAGGATCTAGGACATTAGGGTTGCCGCTAAGGCGTCCTACCATTGCTTTGGTGACCACACATGTCCCTAATAATCGAATTGACCCGAATACCTCCAACGACGGTGCTACCTACCTCTCAATGGTGGGATAACACTATCTAAAGGACTCTTACATAGCCTAATTCCTTAGAGTAGGTAGATTCTCCTGGGTACTTGCTCTTTCAAACAAACAAAACAACTTTTCGCACCTACAGTTTCAAAAGGTTTTCAAACAAATATTTCATACACTCTTGAGGACAGATACAAGAGTTACTTAGAAATTTTTCAAACGAAACTTTTTCAAAACCCACACACACTTGAAAAGCGAACAAATTTTGAAAACATAAGAGCAAGTACCTAAGAGCCCGTGGATAACCACGGATAGAAAGGGTGCTAACACCTTCCCTTTCTATAAATCTACCTCCCGAACCGAGAAACATTCTCGAAAAAGGAATTTTGCTGTGCTTTTGTCCTTTCCATATTGGAGAACATAAAAGACGGTGGCGACTCTTGCTTACCGCGACATTTCGCGAACCAGCTTAAAAAACAGTCAGTTCTATTTCCACCGATCACATAACTGGCGACTCTGCTGGGGACACTTATAAGTGAGGTGTACCTTAGGATTAGACCACTCTTATGTTTTCAATTGCTTGTTTTGTTTGCTTTAAAATTGTGGGCTTGTTTTGGGAGTTTCATAGATCCTAACCTGGATCTGGGGGATACCCTTTTAGAAGTAGCAACAAACTGTGAGGGAACTGTGCGGGGTATACCGACACGGTTGAAGCAGTTGCTACGTTGATGTGGCACTTTGGTGAGTACTGGTAACCCTTGAGTCAGGTCAAGGAGAGTACGGGGCCACCGCGTGGTATCGTGAAGCATCAACTGACCTTAGGAACCTTACTTGACCATCCTGGCCTCTTTAGGGGTAGTGAGATGACCGACTTTGGTGCAGTCCGAAGTTGGTAGATACTCGATACTACACTCATTGAGGGTTGTTTTCTTGGAATATTTTGATCGCCAGTTCAGTGGCTAAATCAAAACAATAAACATAGAAAACAACCCAATGATATTGAGCTCCTTAGAACTCGATTACTATTTTCTAGGACAGGTTTGAGCCCACCAACTTCAAGAGGGTAGTACCCCAAACTTCATGCTGGCCTAAACTCTAAGGGCTGTCTTGTGTGACTTGTGTGCCTTCAAACTATACTACTTGCATGCTTGTTATCTGACACTTGAGTTTCTTGCAGGTTTTGTTTATAGTCCTTAATCTGGACTCATAACAGGGTTCACTTACATCACTCCATGCATAGCATAACATCATACCATCATACCATTGCATACATCATACATAAGGACTAATCCATTTCAAGGATCTCAAGGGTTTGTGATGCAGGTCATGATGAATCAAATGTCTAGCAAGGGGCAAAGGGGATTTATTTTCCTCTAAGCCAAGGTTAATGACTTGAGTCAGGGGCTATGACCCACTCGATATGGTGAGCCTTGACTCTTGAAGAAGGACTCTCACAACATGAAGTTCCTTCAATCAAGCTACCAGATTCTAACAATTTTCTTGTTTACCCCACGAGATCCTTGAAAACATTGCATGCATATCATACATATCATTGCATTACAGGTACCCTTTTCACAGGTCACTTACCTTCTTCGCTGTTTATTTCAGCAATCAGCATGAATCCTGCACCATCCACTGAACAAGCTATCCAGGCCCTCCAGGCCCAGAATGCCCAGTTCCAAGAGATGGTTATGAGCCTAGCCCAGGGTCAACAGGATTTGAAGACTCTGCTTCTTAAAGAGAAGAAGAAGAAGAAGAGGACTGTTTTGTTCAACCCTAGACGCAGATCTGGGAATGGATTACAGAATGAGGCTGAGCTGACTACCTCATCTGTAGGCAAAGACAGTCCCCAAGAAAGAAGGGTTCCTAGTCCCGTGGTCTCCAACAACGAGACGGATTACAATGATGAACAGTACCCTCCAGCTGAGGACAGGTACAAACAGCTCGAAGACCATCTAAGTGCTATGGAGATACAAAAGGTGCCCGGCCTGGACTTCGAAGATCTAGGTCTATCCTCTGGGGTGGTGATCCCACATAAGTTCAAAGCACCTGCTTTTGCAAAGTACGACGGGGCTTCCTGTCCTAAGCTGCATCTCAGATCCTATGTAAGGAAGATCCAACCTTACACTGTTGACAAGAATCTATGGATCCATTTCTTCCAGGAAAGTCTTTCAGGGACTCAACTCGAATGGTTCTATCAGCTGGATGGAGCCAGTATTCGTAACTGGGAGGACTTGGCTACTGCATTCTACAAGCAGTATCAGTATAATTCCGACCTCGCTCCTACGTGTACCCAACTCCAGGGTATGTCACTTGGGACGGGTGAAGGATTCAAGGAATATGCTCAGAAGTGGAGAGACCTTGCTGGAAGGGTGCAACCACCTTTGACTGACCGTGAGCTCGTTGACATGTTCTTGGGGACCCTGTCTGGTCTGTTCTTCAACCATCTGATTGGGAATTCTTCTGCTGGGTTTACAGATCTGATCTTAACTGGTGAGAGGATAGAAGCTGGTATCAGGTCTGGGAAGATATCAAAGGGTGACTCCTCGAACACTGAGAAGAAACCATTCAAGAAAGAATCTAGTGCTGTCTATGGGTCAAAAGGGCAGAATAGGTCCGAGCACCGCCAAGCTGTCAACGCGGTAGTTATTTCAAAACCGGCCAATGATCCTCAACATCGCAACCAACAAAGGGAAGAGAGACCTAAAAGGAAATTCACTCCCCTCGGCATGACCTTGTCCCAGATATTGCCACAGTTGCTGGAGACCAATTTGGTAACTCTAAGGGACCCTCCTAAGAATCCCAATAGGACACCTTCAAAGTATAATCCCAACGCCCGCTGTGCTTATCATTCTGACAGCCCGAGGCATGCTACAGATGATTGTTGGACTATGAGGAACAAGGTTCAGGATCTAATCGACGCAAAGGAGGTCCAGTTCGAAGCGCCCGAGACTCCCAATGTGATCACTGCTCCCTTGCCAAAACATGGCTAGGATTGGAAAAAAAACTTTTGTTCATTCGAATGTTCAAGTTGTAATTTTCTTTTGATTGTTCAAAAAATTATTGTCATAGCAAACTTTATTACTTTATCAATGCATCATATATGTCTGTTTTGAATCAATATATTCGCATTCGCTATATTCAAACTGCTTTCATTTTTTGTGATGATCAAACTCTCAATTAATAATTCTAAGCCTCTTGAGGGAGGATGACGAAAACGATACCACAATCTACAGTATGCTTTTGAACAGACCCCACTGATGAGGTACAGGCATTGTTTCAATTCCTAAACACTGGAGTTATAAGGATGATAATCCCTCGTCAACCCCTTCGAGCCAAAGAAGTAGGAGTTTTTCTTTTCACAAAAAAATTAAACCCTTAATCATAACCCGGGGCAGGGTAGTTCTCTCAGTTGATCCAGGTGCACAACGAATAATATCAAAGAAGTCCTTCCAAAACAAAAGATAGTGGTGGTTCCGAATAATTAAAGACAGACAGTCATTACTTCTCAAAATAAAAGCCCAAAGTCAAAACCTATGAAGGAGACTTGCAAAATTGGGGCATCCCGCTGACTGTAAATACAAAAAGAAACAGTTCAGGCAAAAGACAGGGATAACAAAATCAAAAAAAGAGGTCCTACAAACCCTCAACAAAAAAATTTTTTTTGACTGCCTATTCAAAATAAATTGTCAACATCCGAACCATCACCGGAACATCATAGCAAAGACTCAAACAAGGTCTAACGCACGATCAACTGAGTTTAGGTTTGAAGAACATCACGAAGAGCGGGTGGGTACAGATAAATTTGAGCCTTTATCCTTTGTTTCTTAAACCGTGAACCAGGCTACGTTATAACCCTCAAAAAGTCCTAGCTGAAGCATGGGTTAATTCGAAAGCATACTATTACAAAGGTATCCTGACTCCTTAAGGCTCGCTGTAAAATCTTGAGTTGACATCACATGTTACAAAATTTGCTTGTTTTACTGAAAAAATGCATTTTCAAAAAACTTCAAGACAGACATAAGCTTTGCATTTTTAATATAACATTGCTTGCATATGACTATTTGTTTGAACAACATAGAAGTTCACACAACGAATGTCTAATGAACAAAAGCACCTCCAATCAAGGGGCATGGCATGATCATTGTCCATCATCTGGGGCAGTTAAGTCAAGATTCGGAGAATCTCTCAAAAGGCCAACCAGCTTGGGGCAAATCTCCATCTGGATCACTTGGGGCATTGGACGATCAAACGAAGATCTTCTGGTGGTATGGCAACGTAGCACTACTGACAGGGTCAACTCCCTACATCCTGAGAGCGTGGACATAGTCGAAAAAATACTACGCATAATCAAAGACCCGCTAGGTCGGATGGCCTAGGCAAAAATAAGGGCTTCCAGGCGAACCAAAAGGGTTCGGGCAAAAATAAGGGATGAAAATAAAAAAATATGTACACCTGGCAAGTCGAAAACCTGAAAAGGCGACTTGGGCAAAAAGGGGTATCCCGATGGACTGAAAACCCGAAAGGGCGGTCCAGGCAAAAGTTAGGGATCAAAAGCGTACGACTATGTCCCGTCATCTCGTCACTTGCCTACCAGAAGAAGATTTGTCAATCGGTAGTTATCAAGTCCTCCACAGGCACCTTCTCCCGCAGAAACTGGGGCAATAAGAATTGTCCGAACTGTACAAGTTGCTCTGCTCTCCAGGTACAAAGGTAGATTCAGCTGAAAAATGTGACCAAGAGATCTTCACTCCCCGCAGAGTAAGCAGTACTCTCCCCAAGCAGAGTTGGTCTTCCATCAAGTCCTAAAAAGGCACAGTACCCCTAGAGTCAGCAATACTCTCCCCCGAGCAGAGTTAGTCTACCATCAAGTTAGGTATCCCCAGAAGATCTTAACATTCCCCGGCGGAATACCAAACACCCCAGTGGAGCCATTCCCCAGTATAGTCCAAAAATTTTCCCCAGGAGAGTTGAACCATCTCCCCAGTAGATTCTAGAAGCTTGTCCCCTGCAGAGTACAAATATCTCTCCCAGCCATATTCAAAGGTTATTCCCCACCAGAGTCTAACTGGGTTATCCTCAGCAAAATTACAACGGAAAGATCATCCTCGGCGAAGTTCTTCCTATCCCCAGCGGAGTTCATCAAATCCCTCAACAAAACTTATCAACGGTATCCCCAACGGAGTTATCATCAAAATCTCGGCAAAGTATCTCTTCCCCACAGAGTAATTCCCCGCAGAGTAATCTCTCCAACAAGCTTATTCCCCAACAGAGTCATCTTCTCCTACCGGTTTATTCTTGAAACCATCATCCCCAGCAGAGTCGCCAGTTCTATTTCCACCGATCACACACTCAAAAACTTAATCCTTAAGTCAATTGCTGCTCGAAGACCCATGATGCAGGCTTCATACTCCTCCATATTGTTGGTGCAGTTGAAACATAATCGGGCGATAAACGGAGTATGAGAGCCTTCAGGAGATATGATCACAGCGCCAATGCCATTACCCAAAGCGTTTGAAGCTCCATCAAAGTGCATAGACCATCGGGATCCCTCTTCAGGTCCTTCATCCAGTCCAGGTGTCTCACAATCAGTCACTACCATGATATTCTCGTCTGGGAATTCAAAGTTCATAGACTGGTAATCATCCACTGCCTGATGTGCCAAATGGTCTGCCAATACACTTCCCTTGATTTCTTTTTGAGTCGTGTACTGGATGTCATACTCAGTCAAGATCATCTGCCATCTTGCTATTCTTCTGGACAAGGCAGGCTTTTCGAAGATATACTTGATTGGATCCATCTTTGAAATCAACAGAGTGGTGTGAGTCAGCATATACTGTCTCAGCCGGCGAGCAGCCCATGCTAAAGCGCAACAAGTTTTCTCAAGCAGTGAGTATCGGGTCTCACAGTCGGTAAACTTTTTGCTAAGGTAATAAATAGCATGCTCTTTTCGGCCAGACTCGTCATGTTGCCCCAGCACACACCCCATTGAATTGTCAAGTACTATCAAGTATAGGATCAGTGGTCTCCCTTCAACTGGCGGCATCAGGATGGGTGGCTCCTGGAGATACTCTTTGATTCTTTCGAAAGCAGCCTGGCATTCATCGTTCCAACGTACCACTTGATCTTTCTTCAGCAGCTTGAAGATTGGCTCACAAGTAGCAGTTAGGTGCGAGATGAATCGAGCAATGTAGTTCAATCGTCCTAGAAAGCCTCTGACTTCTTTCTCTGTCTAGGGAGCTGGCATCTCTTGTATGGCTTTCACCTTGGCAGGGTCCACTTGAATGCCTTTGTCGCTTACAATGAAACCTAGCAGTTTGCCAGACCTCACCCCGAAGGTGCACTTGTTCGGGTTCAATCTCAGCTTGTACAACTTCAACCTGTCAAACAACTTTTGTAGATGGTCAAGGTGTTCCTCCTCCGTTTGGGACCTCGCAATCATATCGTCGACGTATACTTCAATTTCATGATGGATCATGTCATGAAACAAAGCAACCATGGCACGCTGATATGTTGCCCCAACATTTTTCAACCCAAAAGGCATGACCTTGTAACAAAAGGTACCCCACTGAGTAACAAAAGTGGTCTTCTCCATGTCTTCAGGAGCCATCTTGATTTGATTATAACCGGAGAAACCATCCATAAAAGAGAATACCTTGTGCTGAGCAGTATTGTCAACCAGAACGTCGATGTGAGGTAGAGGGAAGTCATCCTTAGGGCTTACCCTGTTCAAATCCCTGTAGTCAACACACATTCGGACCTTACCATCTTTCTTCGGTACCGAAACCACATTGGCAACCCACTGAGGGTAAGAAGTCACTGCTAGAAAACCGGCGTCAAACTGTTTCATAACTTCAGCCTTGATTTTCTCAGACATCTCTGGGCGTATTCGGCAAACCTTCTGTTTTACCGGAGGGCAGTCTTCATGTGGCTGAATGACCCTCTCTTCCTGGAGTAGCAGTCTTGCAAGTTCACCAGGCACTTCACAATCATCTTCACCTTCGTCTTCGACTAAGTTGATCGGATTTTCGAAGTCATAACCGACAATAGCAGAGTCGTTCCCAGTGAGATCCAGAGTGGATGGAGACCTGTGTATGTGAGTGTGTGTAAAAATAGCTGTTTTGCAATATATAATAAAGAAAAACAAAGAGCTCAAAAAAATGCAAAAAACGTCCAATGCTTTTATTAATGATATATGAAAATGGCACACAAAAGCCCTCACAAATGAAGCCACGGTGCCCCGGGTAAGACACCGAGCCATAAAGTTTCAAAACATTGTCTGTTACAAATTCAAAACAAAGAGTTCATTACTAGGTAACAAAAGTAATAGGGATGAAGTCCTTTGCTGTCCAGTTTCTTGGTCCACCGTTGGTTGTAGGATAGATCCAGCTGCCGAATTCAGACTCCTCCGCATCATCTTCAATGGCATTTACTCTCGAGTTACTGATGAACACATGAGGTCTTCCCATCCTTGCACTACGAACAGTCCTTTGAGCTTCTGCCATGAAACCCAAACCAAACTTGTTAGTCTTCTGAGTGAAATCAGGAAGTCGGCCCCAGTTTGAATACTCACCCTTCTCGATAACAGCCCGAGCGTCCTTTAAGGAAGCCATCTTCATAGGAGAATCATCAATCATAGTCTCATCTGATGCCAGTGTCTGAGGAACCTCTTCAAAGTGCTGAAATGGGGTCTCAATGAATTCCCCATCCATCTCTACGTATCTGAACGAGTTGAGGTGGCTGACATGTACTCCTCCTCCCCTTGAACTGTCACAATCTTCCCTCTGACCGGGTACTTCAGCTTCTGGTGGAGCGTTGAGGTCACAACTCCAGCTTTGTGGATCCATGGACGACCCAGCAAACAAGAATAGGACGACCAGATGTCCATCACGTAGAATGTAGAATTGAAGACCTGAGAACCAACTTTAATTGGAATATCAACCTCACCATGTACCATCCTTTTAGACCCATCAAAGGCCCGGACAACAATGTTACTTAGCTTCAGCTCTAACTCTTTGCAATCCAACCTGTCTAGAGTTTCTTGGGCAGGACGTTCAATGAGGAACCAGTGTCAACCAACACACGCGCAAGAGTAGTGCCCCTGCATTCGATGGAGACATGCAGAGCATCGTTATGGTTCTTACCTTTAGCAGTCAGATCAGCGTCGGAGAAACCCAAACCATTATCAGCAGTTAAATTGGCCACACAATCGGTAAACTGATCAGCTAATGTCTCTTGTGGCACGTGGGCCGTCTTCAGGAAGGTAATCAGAGCCTTGGCATGGGCCTCTGAACATAACAACAGTGATAACATAGAAATCTTGGATGGGGTTTGCCCCAGTTGCTCAACTACATTATAATCACTCTTCTTAATAATCTTCAGAATCTCTTCCATCTCCTGTTTGGAATCTTCAACAGCGATTGTCTTTGGCGCCTCCGTCTGGGCAGGCAAATCAATGGTGATCCCTTTGCCCCGAGCGTCAGAGGACTCGGCGACAGGGGTAAGGATAGGAACTTGATCAGGAATGGCAGTGGGTACACTTTCAGGTGTCATGACAACAGGTCTTCGGACAATTGGTGGAGCAATATTAGGTGAGAAAAGTCTACCGCTGAGGGTGACTTTAGCAGGTCCAGTAATGTTGCTGACGCCGATATCAGCATCAAACTCTTGCTTAACTCTGAGAACATAAACATCTTCCCCATAGTGCCAAGGGACAACTTTGTCAGAGGTGTAGGGGATGGGCCCCGTAACAGTGATGATTATAGGTGCGATCTTCGGAACAGGCGTAATTCTAACAGGCTTCCTCGAGGGAGCCTTGGGAGAATTGTGGAAAATGGTAATAATGGCAACTTCTTCAATAGGAATGGATGGAACAATAGTCTTTTCAAACAGGATCTCTTTGCTATCCATCAGGTTTTGGATACCTGACCTCAAAGATGGGCAACCAGTAGGTAAAACAGAACACATATGGCAACCTTCACCACAACCCGGAAATAAACCGGCTAGCAACAGGTTCTTCTTGACCGTCATCAGAGGGGTAACAATATCATCCACAAAAACTACAAACAAGTCTTCCTCTACAGCATTCACTCCATGCTTGGGCATGGGAGCAATTACAACATTGGGCCTCTCGGGCGCCTCAAACTCGATCTCCTTTGCATCAATTAAGTCTTGGACCTTATTCCTCAAAGTCCAACAATCATCCGTATTGTTCCCCGGGCTCTCAGAGTGATAAGCGCAGCGGGCACTGGGGTTATACTTTGGTGATGTAGTATTCAGATTCTTTGGGGCTTCCCTTAGAGCCACCAGATTGGTCTTCAGCAATTGTGGCAGAATCTGAGACAAAGTCATGCTGGGACGGGTGAATTGCCTTCGAGGTCTCTCATCCCTTTGTTGGTTGTGATGCTGAGGAGCACCAGCGGGTTTTGAAATAACAACCGCATTGACAGCTTGGCGGTGTTCAGATCTATTCTGTCTTCTTGAACTGTAGACAACACTGGACTCTTTTTTAAACGGTTTCCTCTCGGTGCTCGATGAGGCACCCTTCTGTATCTTCCCAGCTTTAATACCAACTTCAATCCTCTCACCAGTCAAGATAAGGTCTGTAAACCCGACTGAGGAGCTTCTAATCAGATGATTAAAGAACGGACCAGACAGGGTCCCCAAAAATATGTCAACGAGTTCACGATCAGCCAAAGGTGGTTGCACCCTCCCGGCAAGGTCTCTCCATCTTTGAGCATACTCTTTAAATCCCTCACCTGTCCCTATTGACATACCCTGGAGTTGGGTACGCGTAGGAGCGAGGTCGGAGTTATACTGATACTGCCTATAGAACGCGGTAGCCAAATCCTCCTAGCTGCGGATACTGGCTCCGTCCAACTGATAGAACCACTCAAGCTGAGTCCCTGAAAGACTATCTTGAAAGAAATGGATCCACAAGTTCTTATCAGCAGTGTAAGGTTGGATCTTCCTCACATATGACCGGAGGTGTAGCTTTGGACAGGAAGCTCCGTCATACTTGGCAAAGGCAGGTGCCTTGAACTTATGGGGAATTACCACCCCAGATGATAGACCTAGATCTCCGAAATCCAGACCGGGCACCTTCTGTATCTCCATAGCGCTCAAGCGGTCTTCCAGCTGTTTGTACTTATCCTCAGCAGGAGGATACTATTCTTCATCATAGTCCGTCTCGTTGTCGGAGACCATAGGGCTAGGAGCCCTCCTTTCTTGTGGACTATCTTTCCCTCCAGATGAGGTGGTCAGATCAACTTTGTTCTGCAGCCCGTTCCCAAACCTGCGTCCAATGTTGAACATGACGGTCCTCTTTTTCTTCTTCTTCTTATTATTTTCCAACGAAGCTTTGAGGTCCTCCTGACCCTTTGCCAAGGTCATGAGGAGTTGCTGAAACTGTGAATTTTGTGCCTGCAGATCCTTTATCGTTTGCTCCAAATCCATCTTGCTGAAAGAAACAGCAGAAATATAAGGAAACCTGGCGTGAAGACCTGTTTATGCATATGATGAATGATATGCTATTCATGTAATGCATTCAAGAGTTCAAAAATTCAAATTTGTTGCAGACAAAAAGAACACACGTCATATTAATAAGAAATTTGTTTAGTACAAGTGCCCCATGGGCGAAATATTACAAAATTCTTAATGTAAAAAGACATTGCGCATCCTTTTTGGAGCGATGTAAGAGTTGAGGGTCTCCTCCTCGTGAAGTCGGCGGGTAAGCTCCAAAACCTTCTTCTCACTGGCATAGAAGCTGACTTCAAAAGTATCCCGTTCTTCCTTGAGTTGGATCCAACTCTTTTGCATTTCTTCCCATGATGTCGGCATGTTAGGATATAGGATGGCGTATGGAACCTCTCCTTCTATAACAGGCTCTTTGATTACGGGGAGAATGTGCGGATATGGCATCATAAGATTCTGGGAGCGGGTTCGTACCCACTTGAGATAAGGCTCAAGGGGGATGGAATTCTTGTGCCCCAGTGTCTTACTATCCACCTTGTTAGGCATCCTCCAAGCTCTGATGAACATTTGTCGAAGTCCTTGCGCATCGTTGTCGAAGTCAAACACTAGGTCAGGAATCAGCGTGTCATGAGGGCCATCCCTCTGAACATATCCAAATTGTCTCAAGGCTAGGCAGGGGTTGTAGGTGATGCCTCCCCTAATGCCAAGTAATGGGACATTAGGGAATTCACCATAACGATCAATGAGGATGACATTTTCTCTAGATCGAGAACACCAATGTACATCAGAATGTGTGAGGGTCATCAACCGTTGCGACCACCTTAAACCCTGCTCATTCTTCAAAACTGAATGTGGAAGGTGAGAAATAAACCACCTTGCTAGGAGAGGAGTACAACATATGAGAACACCTCTTTTCCTCATTGTTCGTGTGTAAAATGAGTGGAGGATGTCCCCAAGCAATGTAGGTATGGGATTTCTGGATATGAAAATCTTGACAGCATTCACATCTATAAGTTGATCAGGATTTGGGAACAAAACCAACCCATAGATAAGGAGTTCCACAATCTCTTCAAAGGCTTGTAGATCAAGAGAATTCCAACATTCTTGTGCCTTCTCAAACAGAAACTTTGCCAAGAACCCCTTGACACCACTTCTGGTTTCCCAATGCCCCTTGATGTCGGATGGTTGCAAGTGTAATGCTTGAGCAACATCTTCAGGTTTTGGTTCCTTTTCCGTACCGTTGTAGGGTAGTTGACTAAGAATAGGAATTCTCAGGAGTTGAGAAAATTCCTCCAAAGTAGGCACCAATTGATAATCAGGGAATGTGAAACAGTGGTGTAGGGGGTCAAAGAACTGGAACAGTACTTTTACCATGTCTTCTTCAATGTTGGTGTTGACTAAGCTGCGGAGTCTACCATGTCTTTCACTGAAGAGAGCATTCTCTGGAATCCTGGATGTAAGCTCCTTGAGCTGAGGAGGGATCCTTACAAGGTTGACTTGAATTGTTTTCCTGCGGAGAGACTCCATGTCCTACAAAACAAGAACAAAGATGAAGATCCAAACCCTTGAAATGGTTAGTGGATGCATATGATGCTTTATGATGTTCATGATGTATGCATAAACACATGTACAAGCAAGTCACACAAAACCCTAGTTTCAGGCTTGCATGAGGTTTCATAGGTAAGTACCCTCTTGAGTTTAGTTGGCTCAAAACCTGTCCTATAAATAGTAACCGGGTTCTAAGGAGCTCAATATCATTGGATTGTTTTCTATGTTCATCTTTTTGGTTTAGCCACTTAACTAGCGACCAAAATATTCCAAGAAAACAACCCTCAATGAGTGTAGTATCGAGTATCTACCAACTTCGGACTGCACCAAAGCCGGTCATCTCACTACTCCTAATAAAAGGCCAAGATGGTCAAGTAAGGTTCTAAGGTCAATTAATGCTTCACGACACCACACGGAGGCCCCGTACTCTCCTTGAATCAACTCAAGGGTTACCGGTACACACCAAAGTTCCACATCAACGTAGCTTACTGTTTCAACCATGTCGGTATACCCCGCACAGTTCCCTCACAGTTTTTTTGCTACTTACCTAAAAAGGTGCCCCCAAATCCGGGTGTAGGATTTAAACAAGCCCAAACAATAGAACCAAGTGTAAAGCAATCAAAGCAAACAAAATAAGCATATAAAGGTGATCTAAACCCTAAGGTAACCCCACTTTTAAAAAAGAATCCCCAGCAGAGTTGCCAGTTCTGTGATACGGTGGGAGAACTGACTTGGTTTTGCGTTTGTGTTCGCAAATGTTCGGTTTAGCAAGAGTCGCCACCGACTTTTTATTTTATCCTAAGGAAAAGTCAAAAAGCACAAGAAAGACCTTTGAGATGTTTTCGTGGGTTCGGGGGGTAGATTATGAAAAGGGAAGGTGATAGCACCCTTTTCATCCATGGTTATCCATGGGCTCTTAGTTACTTGTTTTAGATCACTTGCCTTTGTTTTTCAATTGCTTAAAATGGTGTTTTGTGTGTGTGGTTTTGAAAATGTTTTGAAAAAGATGCCTTGTCTAGGCAACCTTTGTAACAATTCGTTTGAATGTTTTACAAAGGTGTTTGTCTCTTTGAAAAGATGTTTCAATGTTTTTGAAAGTTTGTTTTGAAATTGTGTTGAGATGTGTGTTTGAAAAAATGGCAAGGATGTTTTGCAAGTTTGATCAAGTAACTAAGAGCTATCTACCCTAATTTACTCAAAGATCTTTCTTATGTTTTTTAACCTTTTTAACAATATTGTTTCACCATTGTATTTGGGTCATCGAGGGACTAGATCGTTTACCGAAGGCAACATCGAGGGTCATCGAGGGACTACGATCTTTTATCGAGGGTCTTTGCTAAAACACCCATGCTCGAGGGACATGACTATTTTCCGAGGCAACAAGTGAGATTACCCTAAGGGTGCATGTGTGCAAAGTGTGTTTTATTGCATGCATTTGTCTTTGATTTTTTTAGGTTGTCTATTTGTTGTTTTTTTATTTCCATACACACCTATTTACTAGCATTTGTACATAGTAAATAAAATGCAGGAAGATAAAATCCTACGCTATTACAACCATATCGAAAGGCATAAAATATAAAGGCAAAAAAGAAAATAAAAGCAAAAAATGAGGGTCTTTCGATTCAGGCAGGAGCACCCTTCGATTCTGCACTTTCCGACTCTCTTCGATCTGGCCTGAAAAGGGTGAAGGCATGACTTTCGACTGAGGCCTCACGGTCAACATGTTGTGCCTTTCGATTGGGAACAGTGGGACAGCATGTTGTGTCTTTCGATTGGGAGTCTGGAATCAGTCATGCCCTTCGATTTTCCTTTGTCTCCTTCAACTGGGGGTTAGAGTCAGTAAGGTTCTGGCTTTTCCACAGGCTCCTTGCTGACTTACTATAAGCATCTCAGGCCCTCAAATTGTGATTCGAAAGGCTTATGTAGCTAGCCAATTGAAGAGCATAACAAACCTGTCTCAAGTTCTTAAAATACAACATCCAAACATAACTACACCCCAGGGGTTAGCACAAAAACAAAACAATGGGTCTCAAAGTCCAAAGTGACTAATTAAGGTTGAGTTTTTCAGCATATGGGCAGTTAGGATCGAATGTTAAAACATGGTCCAGAAATATCTACATTTTTCTTTATTGGCATGTACACATGATGCTTAAATGAAAGAGTTCCAAGTTTGGAGAGAACTTACCTCTTGAAGTGTTTACTCGAAAAGGCTGTAGATGACCCCTTTATGGTGGAGGGAGCTTCGCTGGGATTTTCCTAAAACTAGTTCTGTTACTGCTTGGTTTGGACAGTCCCTGAGTCGAAAGAGATTTTATGATGGTGGAAGGTGAAACGAAGGTTGCTTCAGTTTAGGGGAAGTAAATTGAAAGGTACACTACTGAGACTTCTTATGAAAAAAATCTTAGAGTTTTAAAGGTTTTAGAATGTTAGAGTGTTTGGGAATATAGGAGTTTGAAAATCTGGGAAAGTTTGAGTGCTTGAGAATTTTTACGATTTTTCTCTCTTAGCCAAAATCTGGACCCTTTCTTTGTTAATGGCTCCTCTATTTATAGAGAAAGGGTTGGGGAATTAAAACAAAGGCGTGGCTTGGCTGACACCTTTTGGAGGGAAAACAAAAATGTTTTGAACAAAAAGGGTAAACTGCTCTTTGCAGTCTTTGAGGGACAGTGCTTTATTGCCATTCTGGTGCAAGGAATTGGGCGGAAGAGGAGGACTGCTGTGCAGCAGTCTTGGAGTCTTGTGGTAAGTGAATCAGGCCCGTGCCTGGCAGCGCATGTGACTTGGTCGACAAATGCCTTTGGCCTTGTGATGAGTCTAAGTTCTGATTCGAAGTGTTCAGAACTTCCTTCATCAGAGCCTCTTAGATTAAGAGAAACTCTGCACTGAAATGCCATTCGAAGGCCATTTCGTTCTGATATTCTTATTAAGGGAAACTCTGAAGTTCCAGTCGAAGGAAATTGCTATAATACCAATCGAAAGATACTTGTTATCCTACCAATCGAAGGACACTGTTACAGTGCCAATCGAAGGACACTTTTATAATGCCAATTGAAAGGTGCTTATTAAAATGCCAATCGAAGGATGCTGATCGAAAGAGGCCTAAAGGCCAATCAGAAGATGCACGCCAAGCCTGGGTCGAAAGAGGTCAAAAGGCCAATCGAAAGAGCTGAAACGAAGAATACTTGTATTTCTCCAATTTTTGTCAAAATAATATTTTTATCTGTTTTCTCCCTTTTTGACAGTTTCCTTTTAATTTTGGTACTGGAAAATTCCAAAGTACTTGTTCTAGCTTGAACTTTGAGAATCCTTGTGAGAAAGGCCTTGAAGAATGAAAGGGCAAATTTTGGGGTACAACATGGCCAATTTACAGTCAAACCTCATAATTTTTGATCGACATCACTATTATAGACTCATATGAACCATTTGATCAAGTTTGGACCACAACTCCTTAAGAAATTTGATCAGATCATCAAAAGGGCAAAATGGTCATTTTTAGGGTTTTGACTGCAGAAGGGAAATTTCTGTTTTTTGACCTAGCAAATGGCAAATTGAGTTCAAGCATGGATTCAAGGTATCAATGGCATCATCTTGACCCAATCACAAGGTTCAAAAGATCTCAAAAGCATTGGATTGACAGATGAATTTTCCAGTCAACTGATCAAAAATCAACTGTACACTGAAAATTCAAACTTTGACTTTTTGGTCAAAATCAAGTGCCAAGGGTCATTTTTCATCAATATGTGTCAAAATATGAAACTTGTTCACCAAGAAACCTAATTTTGGAAATTAGGGTTTAAAATGGAAAATTTTCATAACTTAAATTTTTCTGTTATGAAATTTTCTTATTTTTTCCCAACTTTTCCCAACTTTTTCACCATGATGCAATTGGATTCAAACAAAACTTCCAACATGAAAGTTGTAGTCCTCCACAAAATCTACAACTTTTATTCACAAAGTTTTCACAAAAGATGCTTGGATATCAAGTTATGATTTTGTGAATAAGGGTCCAAAAACTTTCTAACTTAGTGAAATTTTGCCCTAGTTTAGGCAGGATTTTGACCTATCTTCATGGAAATTTTTCACATAGTTCCAATTGGAATTTAAAAATTCATTTCAAATATGGATTGTATAGAATGTTACAAGATTTCCAAAATATCCAAGAACTCTCCATGATCATTTGTGGTTAGGGAGAATCGAAAGTTTGAAAATGGAAAATAATCACTTTTGGCCAAGGCATTTTGCACATTGATACAAGTTGCAATTCTGTCCAAAGCATGCTTGTAATTGTTTTACAGGCCTTAAACCTTTCCAAACTCATAAATTAAATGCAAAAACATTGGATTATGGCATTGTTCTGATCTATGAAGCATTATACAAAGGATTAATCCATTTTTGGCAAAAAGTTAACATTGCCACTTTGATAAAGCTTGCTTTATGTCAAATTGCTTATCTTGAGCCATGGACCTGATTTCTTTATGCAAACAAAGTTCAATAATATCAGGAAAGATGTACCAACTATGTGCAGGGTTGGATCTAGCCTGTACAGGCCTTGCCTTTGTCACTTCCCACTTTTTCTTCAAAAATAAGTCAACTTGCAAAAGCTCCACAACTTTGGAATCTGATAAGAGAAAGTGTTGTATTCATTTCAAACAGGTTTTTCACATTGCCTAAGGTCAGAAACACGAGCTAACAAGTTCTCAAACCCTCCAAAACACCAAATCACAAGTTCTTGCAAAAACATGGCAGGTTATGCAGATTCACTTCCAAAACAAAATCCACTCGTGCGTTTTGTTTGAAACCAGTTCCAACACACTCCATACAACATACCTAAACTATCCCAACCATTCTCAAGACACTGTAACTCCATTTTCACAATTCACCATTTTTTCTTTGAAGCTTTGTAGGTTGAGTTCTATAGATACATTCAGGCCACTTCAAAGCAAACTAAGCATCGGGGAAGGTTAAGGGAACATCAAGCAAGCTCAAAAGTCCTTCAGGCCTCACCAAAAGTTGCTACATTACCATACTCGAGTTTGACTGAAACTTGTATTTTCCAACTTTCTATCTCCTTATTTAGGCATCATTAAGCTTAGGTTTGTGAAGAAAAATGTAGTCCTCATTGCCCTTGAGCTGTACACATGCATAGAATTCATTTATGTTAACTGAGCTAGGAGAATTTGGATGTTGAAGTTATTGAATTTTTTAGGTCAGAAATTGGGGGTGATAAAATTCTCCCTGGTTTCTTAGAGTTAGATCAAGTTTTTTATATGGTTAGAATCGTGGTTTAAAGCTCTATAATTTTCATGTTATGAGTTTTTGATTTCAAGCAAAGAATAGAGAGAACGAGTTTGAAGTTGTAGCGCGTGCATTTTTGTTCTGGAGGACAGGGACGAAGTGGAAATGGGCTGGGCTTGGCTTGTTTCTCCTATTGACACCCCCTGCTTGCTCTTTGCACCCCCTGGACCCATTTCTTTTATTTTTTATATTTTTCATTTCTTTTCATATTTTCTGACTTTTATTATTTTTTCTAAATATTAAAAATTACCAAAAATATTTTCTTAAATTTTCACATTTCATTTTATTATTTTTATTATTATTTTTTGGCTTAAGAATAGTTTATTATATAATATATACTTTTATTTTCTATAATAAACTTGTAAATATTATAAAAAAATTATATATTTTTATTTTATTATTTATACACTTAAATAATATTTTCTCACACATTTTTATTTTTTAACACTTTTGTATATATTTTTATTTATTTTCTTGTACATAAATAAATAATATAATATATATATTTTCTTAAAACAAAATTAGGGTTTCCACCTTTTCAAAAATAATCATTTTTCATTTTCTTATTTTAGAGACATAAATAATTTATTTTTTATACATAAAAATAAATACAAAAACATTTTTGCATATTTATATTTATTTGCATATTTAATAATTGTCCATTTATTTATTTGTGTAATATTTCAATTTGGTTGTAATAATAGTTTTAGGGTTTATTTTGAGCAATATCCCCCTATTCAAACTTGTATCCCCCTCCCCATATCAATGTTGTAATAGTCTTAGATTTACTTTTACGCATTTTATCGCTTTAATATGCCATGATAGTAAGATTAGGGTTTGTATGATAACCAAAATCAAAACAAATAGCATGACTAAACACAAGACAAAAATTCATGAAAATGACAACACAATGCACACAAGCACCCCTAGGGTTTCATCCACTTGTTGCCTTAAAAACATGGCCATGGTATGCATGCTAGGTATCTTGGAAAAACAAAAACAAAACAAAAGATCATAGTCCCTCGATGATGCTATCTTGGTTGCCTAACAAAAATGATCTAGTCCCACAAAAACTTGCTAAGATACTTGGCACAATTGCTATCATGGTCATACGATGACCCACGCCCATCCCGTTTAACATCCAAACACAAGGTTATTTACCAAATACAATGGTAAAACAACAATGTCAAAGGGTTAAAAATATGAAGGAAAGATCTTTGAGTAGGGTAGATAACTCCTAGTTAATTGATCAAACTTGCAAACCATCCTTGCTATTTTCAAACAAACACACACACAATTTCAAAACAATTCCCCAAAACAAACTTTCAAACATTGAAACATTTTTCAAAAGACAAACACCTTTGTATACATTCAAACAAGAATCATTACAAAGGTTGCCTAGACAAAGGCCTCTTTTCAAAATATTTTCAAAAACCATACACAAAAGCACCATTTCAAACAATTGAAAAGCAAAAGCAAGTGATCTAAACAAGTAACTAAGAGCCCATGGAAAACCATGGATGAAAAGGGTGCTAGCACCTTCCCTTTTCATAATCTACCCCCCGAACCCAAGAAAACATTTCAAAGGTCTTTCCTGTGCTTTTTGACCTTTCCTTTGGATAAAATAAAAAGTCGGTGGCGACTATTGCTAAACCAAAACATTTGCAAACACAAACACAAAACCTCAAGTCAGTTCTCCCACCGTATCACATAACTGGCGACTCTGCTGGGGAGATGATTCTAAAAGTGGGGTTACCTTAGGGTTTAGATCACCTTTACATGCTTACCTTGTTTTCCTTGATTGCTTTACATTTGGTTCTATTGTTTGGGTTTGAATCCTCTACCCGGATTTGGGAAACATTCATAGGTAAATAGCAATATGTTGTGGAAACTGTGCGGGGTATACCGACATGGTTGAAGCAATAGCTATATTAGTGCGACATATTTGTGGGTACCGGTAGCCTTTGAGTTAATCAAAGAGAATACGGGGCCGCTGAGTGATGTCATGAAGCACTAATGGACTTTTAGAACCTTTACTTGACCATCTTGGCCTTTTTAGGGGTAGTGAGATGACCGGCTTTGGTGCAGTCCGAAGTTGGTAGATACTCGATACTACACTCATTGAGGATTGTTTTCTTAGAATATTTTGGTCGCCAGTAAAGTGGATAAACTGAAACAATGAACACAAAAAATAATCCAGTGATATTGAGCTCCTTAGAACCCGGTTACTATTTATAGGACAGGTTGAGCCAACTAAACTTCAAGAGGGTACTTACCTATGAAACCCCATGCAAGCCTGGAACTAGGAACTTGTGTGATTTGCTTGTACATATACTTGTGCATACATCATAAGCATCATGAAGCATCATTTGCATCCACTAACCATTTCAAGGGTTTGGATCTTCATCTTTGTTCCTGTTGTGTAGGTAATGGAATCACTTCGCAGGAAAACAATCCAAGTCAACCTTGTGAGAGTTCCTCCTCAACTCAAGGAGCTTACTTCCAAGATTCCAGAGAATTCTCCATTCACTGAAAGACATGGTCGACTTCTCAACCTGGTCAACTCCAACACTGAGGAAGACATGGTGAAGGTTCTCTTCCATTTCTTTGACCCTCTACACCACTGCTTCACATTTCCTGATTACCAGTTAGTGCCTACTTTGGAGGAATTTTCTCAACTCCTGAGGATTCCTATTCTCAATCAACTACCCTACAACGGTACGGAAAGAGATCCAAAGCCTGAAGATGTTTCTCAAGCCCTACACTTGCAACCATCTGATGTCAAAGGTCATTGGGAAACCAGAAGTGGTGTCAAGGGTTTATTGGCAAAGTTTCTGTTTGAGAAAGCTCAAGAATGCTGGAATTCATTGGACTTACAAGATTTTGAGGAGATTGTAGCTCTTCTCATCTATGGGTTGGTCTTGTTCCCAAACCCTGATCAGCTTATAGATGTGAATGCTGTCAAGATCTTCATATCTCGAAATCCTGTGCCTACTTTGCTTGGGGATATCCTCCACTCATTTCACACTCGAACAATGAGGAAAAGAGGTGTTCTCATGTGCTGTACTCCTCTTCTAGCAAGGTGGTTTATTTCTCATCTTACCCAATCAGTCTTGAAGAATGAGCAAGGCTTAAGGTGGTCACAACGATTGGTGACTCTTACACATTCAAATGTTCATTGGTGTTCTCGATCCATAGAAAATGTTATTATCATTGATCGTTATGGTGAATTCCCTAATGTCCCTCTACTTGGCATTAGGGGAGGCATTACCTACAACCCTTGCTTGGCTCTGAGACAGTTTGGGTATGCCCGAAAGGATGGCCCTCATGACATGTTGATTCCAGACTTGGTTTTTGACTTCGACAACGATGATCAAGGACTTCAACAAAGGCTTATCCGAGCTTGGAGGATGCCCAACAAAGTGGACAGTAAGACCTTGAGACACAAGAATTCCATCCCCCTTGAGCCTTACCTCAAGTGGGTACGAACCCGCGCCCAAAGTCTTATGATGCCTTACCCCTACATTCTCCCTGTGATCAAAGAGCCTGTTATGGAAGGAGAGGTTCCATACACCCTCCTACATCCTGACATGCCAACATCACTAGAAGATTTATAAAGGAGTTGGATACAACTCAAGGGAGAACGTGATACTTTTGAAGCCCAATTCTACGCCAGTGAGAAGAAGGTTTTGGAACTTACTCGTCAACTTCACGAAGAGCAGACTCTCAACACCTAAATTTCACCAAAGAGGATGCGCAACATCTTTTTACATTAGAATTTTGTATTTATTTTGCCCATGGGGCACTTATGTACTAACAAATTCTATCTTATCAATATGACGTGTGTTCCTTTTTGTTTACAACAAATTTGAATTTCTGAATCCTTGAATGTATTACATGAATACATATCATTCATCATATGCATAAACAGGTCTTCACACCAGGTTTCCTTATCTCTCTGCTGTTTATTTCAGCCAGATGGATATAGAGCAGACGGTCAAAGACTTACAGGCGCAGAATTCACAGTTCCAACAGCTACTCATGACCTTGGCTAAGGGTCAGGAGGAGCTCAAAACTCTACTGGAAAAGGAAAAAGATAAAAAGAAAAAGAAGAGAGTTGGTGTGGCTACTTTGGATAGAAGATTTGAAGGTCAAACCAGAAGGGTCCTGGATTTCCCCTCAACATCTGATGAAGAAGTAGGAAAAGGAAAGGGAGTTGCAGTACCATCTGAGTCTGAGGAAGAAGAAGAAGAAGAGGATGAAGATTATTCTGAACAGCAGTACCCTCCTGCAGATGACAAATACAAAAATCTGGAAGAACGTCTGGCAGCTATGGAGGTACAAAGAGTGTCTGGGCTGGATTTTGAAGAGTTAGGGTTGGTTTCTGGGATTGTAATCCCTCCCAAGTTCAAAGCACCTCTTTTTGCTAAATAAGATGGTTTGTCTTGCCCAAAGATGCACCTACGGTCCTATGTCAGGAAAATCCAACCACATTCTTCTGACAAGGATTTGTGGGTCCATTTCTTCCAGGACAGTCTGGCGGGGACGCAGTTGGATTGGTTTTACCAGCTAGAGAGGTCTGATGTGCATAATTGGGAGGATTTGGCTGCTGCCTTCTACAGACAGTATCAATATAATGCGGACTTAGCACCAACCCGTACTCAATTACAGAGTATGGGCGTTGTCTCAAATGAAGGCTTTAAGGAGTATGCCCAGAAATGGAGAGACTTGGCGGGATGAGTGCAACCACCTCTATCTGAGAGGGAGCTAGTTGATATGTTCTTGGGGACTCTGTCAGGTCCATTCTTCAATCACCTGATTGGAAGTTCATCTGCAGGGTTCACCGAGTTGATTCTAACTGGTGAGAGAGTTGAAGCCGGAATCAAGAGTGGGAAAATTCAAAAGGATCCATCTGCTTCCGCTGCCATTAAAAAGACTTTTCCAGCAAAGAAATAAGTCTCAACTGTCTACTCCCAAAGAGGTCAAGGAAGAGTTGAGTGCCGGCCAGCAGTGGGGGCCGTAATGATTCAGAAGTCTGCAGCTGATCAACCTAGAAACAATCAACCCAGAACCAACCAAGCAAGGGTGGAAAGGCCTGCACGACAATACACCCGGATAAACATGACTACCACTCAGGTTCTACCCCATCTCTTGAAGATAAACCTTGCCAGTTTGAGAGAGGCCCCGAAGAATCCGAATACAACTTCACCACACTACCATCCCAATGCCAAGTGTGCTTATCATTCAGACAGCCTGGGGCACGACACCAACAATTGTTGGGCCCTCAGGAATAAGATTCAGGATTTGATAGATGCTAAAGAAGTTGAATTCGACACCCCTGAAAAGCCAAATGTGATATCTGCTCCAATGCCAAAGCATAGTCACAATGCCCATGCTGTTGAAGAGGATCTGTTTATTACTACTGTTGATGATTTGATGACTCCGCTACCGATAATCAAGCTGAATTTGTTGAAGGCTGGGATTTTCCCAGGTTGTGAAGAAGATTGCTACCTTTGTTCATCCTTACCAACCGACTGTCTGTTGTTGAAATTAGGCATCCAACGCCTAATGGATAATCAAGAAATCCTTTTTGAGAAGACTCCTGTTACACCGACTCCTGTCAATGATATTTCAATAATTACCATATCCGCCAATCTTTCCAAGGTCTCCAAAAGACCTGTTAAGATTACATCTGATCCAAAGATTGCACCTTTGAAGATAACCATGCCGGGGCCTACCCCATACAAGTCCAACAAATCAATACCGTGGAACTATGGGGGAGAGATCTTTTACCACGGTATTAAACAAATTGAATCAACTGAAGAAAGTTCTGATGAAGAGACTTCCGACATTGGAAACATTGCTGGAACGAGTAAAATCACCTGCAGCAGAAGAATTTTCTCTCCGAAGATTGCTCCTCCCAGGGCAATCTTTGGACCCTAAAATGCTCCTAAGGTTACCCCTGTACCGGTCAACATATTTGCAAGAACTCTAGTTATTGAAGAAATTGTCACTCCTGTGGTTGTCCCCTCTGCTGCTGCTGATGATAGAGGGAAAGGAATCCAAGAAGAGCCCATTAGGACGAGGGCTCAGCCATTGGTCATCCCTGAAACCTCTCAAAAATAAATGGAAGAGATTTTGAAAATAATCAAGAAAAGCGATTATAATGTTGTGGAACAACTGGGGCAAACCCCCTCAAATATCTCAATGTTGGCCCTGCTGCTCTGTTCAGAAGCTCATGCTAAAGCTCTGATCAGATTTTTGAAGACGACCCATGTGCCCCAGGAAACCTCCGCGGATCAGTTCCAGGAATGTGTAGCTAGCCTAACAACTGCCAATGGTCTAGGATTCTCCGATGCCGATTTAACATCTAAAGGGAGAAAACATAATGACGCTTTGTATGTCCCGGTGGAATGCATAGGGACTACTCTAGCACATGTTCTGGTAGACACTGGTTCTTCGCTGAATGTCTTGCCGAAGAAGGCCTTGGATAGGTTGGACTGTGAAGGCTTAACCCTGAAACCCAGAAATATCATTGTCAGAGCCTTTGATGGTTCTAAAAGGATGGTCCACGGGGAGGTGGACATCCCGATTAAAGTGGGAACTGAAACCTTCAACTCCACATTATATGTCATGGACATCCGTCCTTCCTATTCTTACTTGTTGGGAAGACCCTGGATTCATCATGCTGGAGTCGTTAATTCTACTCTGCATCAGAAGCTCAAGTACCCTGTCCAGGGGAAAATTGTAACAGTTCACAGTGAAGAGGAATACATGATAAGCCATCTTAATTCTTTCCGCTATATGGAATTGGATGGTGAATTCATCGAAACACAATTTCAGCATTTTGAAGAGGTAGCTCAGGAGATTGCAGCGACCAAGGAAGTGCCTTCTGTACCCATGATTACCCGACCTCCGCCTCGGATGTCGTCTCTCAAAGATGCAAAGGCTGTGATTGAAGAAGGAGGAAGCACACTCTGGGGGCAACTTCCTGATTTTCCTTTCAAATCTGATAAATTCGGCTTGGGTTTCACTTCGGCTAGTCAAAAGGCTGTGCATCGCTCCCGGGATGGAGGGCCACCAGTGAAGATCACCCATCATGGAGTCAATGCTTTAGAGGATAATGAAAAGGAGAGCAACTTGGAAGACTGGATTTTCCCTACTGTTGAAGGAGGACTATGCAATTGGGAGGCAAAGGACTTTGTTCCCATTACTTTCATGAATCAGTAATTTATCTTTCAAACATTTCTGTTGGTTTGTAATAATTCTTAAACAATTTGTACACTTTTTACCTTGTGCCTTACCCGAGGCATATAGGTCCATTTGTAAGGGTTTGATTTTTCATCTTCATATGCCATTTTAATGAATCATGGATGTTTTCACATATAAACTTTTATGTTCATTGTCTTTCTTTTTACATTTTATTTGTTTAAAGGTGGCTATCCCTTACACACACCCATACTCACAAACGCAGGTACCCTTCCATTCCGGATTCCATGAGTAACAATTCTGCTATGACCTTCAGTGACTCTGAAGATCTGGTCTACCATGCCGAATACAAAGGTGATGAAGACTGTGAAGTGCCTGGAGAATTAGCTAGACTGCTACAACAGGAAGAAAGGGCTATTCTACCTCACGAGGAGTTGTTAGAGACAATCAACTTGGGAATAAAGGAAGATAGAAAAGAAGTTAGAGTGGGTGCCAACCTAGAGCCAAGTGTCAAGGAGCGCTTAATTCAGTTGTTGAAAGAATATGTTGAGATCTTCGCCTGGTCCTATGAAGACATGCCGGGACTTGATACAGACATTGTGGTTCACCGTCTCCCTACAAGAGAAGACTGTCCACCAATTAAACAGAAAGTCCGCCGAATGAGGCCCGATATGTCTGAAAAGATCAAAGCTGAAGTGATGAAGCAGTTCAATGCTGGATTTCTTACTGTTACTTCCTATCCACAATGGGTTGCTAATATTGTGCCCGTGCCTAAGAAGGACAGCAAAGTCAGAATGTGCACGGATTACAGAGACTTAAACAGGGCTAGCCCTAAAGATGACTTTCCACTACCGCACATTGACATTTTGGTTGACAATACAGCTCAGCACAAGGTATTTTCTTTCATGGAAGGATTTTCAGGCTACAACCAGATCAAAATGGCACCTGAAGACATGGAGAAAACTACTTTTGTTACACAGTGGGGTACGTTCTGTTACAAAGTGATGCCATTTGGACTGAAGAATGCCGGGGCAACCTATCAATGTGCCATGGTAGCTTTGTTTCATGATATGATACATCATGAGATAGAGGTCTACATTGACGATATGATAGCCCATTCACAAACAGAAGAAGAACACCTCGACCATTTGCAAAAGCTGTTTGTCAGGTTGAAAGAGTACAAGCTCAGACTGAACCCTAACAAGTGCACTTTCGGAGTCAGGTCCGGTAAACTCTTGGGTTTCATAGGCAGCAACAAAGGCATCGAGGTTGATCCTTCCAAATTCCAAGCTATACAATAAATGCCTGCCCCTCGCACTGAGAAGGAGGTCAGAGGTTTCTTGGGACGCCTAAACTACATTGCAAGGTTCATTTCTCACCTAACATCTACCTGTGAACCAATCTTCAAGCTGTTGAAGAAAGATCAGGTGGTTAAATGGAATGATGACTGTCAAGTTGATTTTGATAAAATCAAGGAGTATTTGATAGAACCTCCTATCTTGATGCCTCCCGTCGAAGGAAAACCGCTAATCATGTATCTGACCGTCCTAGAGAATTCAATGGGGTGCGTACTGCGCCAATATGATGAGTCTGGCCGAAAAGAGCATGCCATTTATCACCTTAGCAAAAAGTTTACCGACTGTGAGACCCGATACTCACTGCTCGAGAAAACTTGTTGCGCTTTGGTATTGGCTGCTCGCCGGCTAAGGCAGTATATGTTGACTCATACCACTTTGCTGATATCTAAGATGTATCCGATCAAGTACATCTTTGAAAAGCCAGCCTTGTCCGAAAGAATTGCTAGATGGTAGATGATCCTGACCGAATACGATATATAGTACACGACCCAAAAATCTATAAAGGGCAGTGTACTAGCTGACTATCTGGCCCATCAAGTTGTCGAAGATTACCAATCCATGAGGTTTGACTTCCCCGACGAGGATATCATGACATTGGACAACATTGAAGAGAACAGACCGTATGACGGACCTGAACAAGGATCCCGATGGACCCTGTACTTTGATGGTGCCTCCAATGCACTTGGCAACGGTATCGGTGATGTGCTCATCTCTCCAGAAGGTTGCCATACACCTTTCACTACTAGACTTTGCTTCAGCTGCACCAACAACATGGCCGAGTATGAAGCTTGTATCTTTAGTCTCAAGGCTGCCATAGACTTGGGAATCAAATCTTTGATTGTATTTGGGGACTCAACTTTGGTCATCAGTCAGATCAAAGGAGAGTGGGATACTAAACATCCAAACCTCATCCCTTACAAAGAACATGTCCTGACATTGTTACCACATTTCGAGCAGATCACCTTCGAACACTTCCCGCGAGAAGAAAATCAGCTAGAAGATGCTCTAGCTACAATGTCATCCATGTTTAAACTTAACTGGGATAATGAGGTTCCCCAAATCACCATCGAGCGAATGGAAGAACCTGCACATTGTCACGAGATTAATACCGAAGAAGTAGTGGACCGACCTTGGTTTCACGAAGTCAAAAGGTATCTCGAGGCGCAAGAATACCCTGAAGGAGCTTCAGTCAACGATAAAAAGTTCTTGAGGAGATTCTCAGCCAAGTTCTTCCTGAGCAATGGTATCCTATACAAGCGCAATCATGATTGCATTCTACTCCGTTGTGTAGACAAGGTTGAAGCTGAGCAGATCATGGCTGAATTGCACAATGGTACCTTTGGCACTCACTCTAGCGGACATACGATGGCTAAGAAGATTCTATGGGCAGGCTACTACTGGTCTATCATGAAAGCTGACTGTCATCAACATTCCAGAACTTGTCACAAATGCCAAATCTATGCAGACAAGGTACATATACCTCCAGTTCCTCACAATGTCTTAACAGCTCCTTGGTCATTTGCTATGTGGGGAATCGACATGATTGGAGAGATCAAGCCTACAACATCCAATGGACATCACTTCATCCTGGTGGCCATTGATTACTTTACCAAATGGGTCGAAGCAGCTTCCTTCGCATCCGTTACAAAGAATATGGTTGCCTGCTTCATCAAGCAGAACCTCATTTACCAGTATTGCATCCCCGAAAGGATCATCACCGACAATTCTACAAACCTGAACAATACTATGATTACCGCCTTATGCGAACAGTTTCAGATTCAACATCACAATTCATATCCCTATCGACCGAAGATGAACGGTGCTATCGAAGCTGCAAACAAAAATATCAAGAAGATCATACAAAAGATGACAGTCACCTACAAGGACTGGCATGAGATGTTACCGTTTGCTCTTCACGGGTACCGTATCACGGCGCGTACATCAACAGGGGCAACACCCTATTCTTTGGAATACGGCATGGAAGCTGTTTTACCTATTGAGGTTCAGATTCCCTCCTTGAGAATTATGAAGGATGCTGGTTTAAGTGAAGACGATTGGATTCAGACCCGGCTTAATCAACTTAACTTGATCGACGAGAAGCGACTTACTGCTGTTTGCCATGGTCAGACGTATCAAAAACGGATGATCAAGGCATTCAACAAGAAAGTCAGGCGCCAGATATATCAAGTCGGGGATCTTGTGATCAAGCGGATCATCTTGCCGCAAAGTGATCCCAGGGGAAAATGGACTCCTACTTACGAAGGACCATTTGTGATCAAAAACATCTTTTCTGGTGGGGAAATGATATTAACCACCATGGACGGTGATGACCTGCCGCACCCTGCGAACACAGACATAGTCAAAAGATACTACACATAAATGACCCGGCAAGTCGAAAACCCGAAAGGGCGACTTGGGCAAAAAAGGGCATCCCGGTGAATCGAAAACCCGAAAGGGCGGTTCAGGCAAAAATTAGGGATAAAACAAAAAAAATCTGTACACCCGGAAAGTTGAAAACCCGAAAGGGCGACTTGGGCAAAAAAGGGTTTCCCGGTGGACTAAAAACCCGAAAGGGAGGTCCAGGAAAAAGTTAGGGAATTAAAGCGTATGACTATGTCTCGTCGGATCACTTTAAGGAAATCTCTTCATAGACAAGCTCCGGGCTTCTGATCAACTCAATCATCTTCGGACGAAGCAACGAATGGACAAGATATCCAGAGTTACGAAGGTTATAGCAGAATGGAAACCCCATGGAATTTTCACACATAGCCATCTTTCTTTGTATAAATTTTTCTCATTTTTTATGACAACATTCTCTTACTAGAATGTCTGTCTCCTTTGTACAAATACTTACACAAAGTTAATACAAAGATACTTCAAAGTGCAGAAAACTATTTGTCTTTTCTTCCTTTTACACTTATGTTTTATTTGAAAACGTCCAATGGTTTATTAAATGAGCATATGCATTTGAATATAATCACTGTTTACAAATGAACGAAATGAGAAAGAATAATTACTGACAGGTTGAAGGTATAGGAAAACATCTTTAGGATATTCCAGGAGAAATCCCCTGGAGTATATCATCTAGATCCCCAACGGAGCTAAAACCTTGAAATACATATCCCCAGCGGAGTTAAATTTCAAAAATCCCCATCAGAGTTAAGTTTTCAAACTCCCAATCCCCGGCAGAGCAAAACTTTGAACTGCAGACCCTCAGCGGAGATGAAACCTTCTTCCCCAACGGAGTCAAATTTCCAACTATCAATCTACAGCAGAAACCATTCAGTTTTCCCCATATTCCCCAACAAGTTGTCTTAAAGTCTGAGAATCAACTACATAACAGTTAACCTTCTATCCCCAACCTAGGATAATTCCCCAGTAGATTGGCATACAAACCAAACTCATGAACTTCTTCCAAACAAGAATAATCCTTTTCCCCCAGAGTCTTGAACTTACTTTCCAACAGGATAGCTACTCCCCAGCAGTATAGCTATTCCCCACAAAGTTTTTACTCCCCAACAGAATGAAGATTCTCATTCTTGATTCCCCAGTGAAGTTTCCAGAGTCTTCATTGCCCTCAGCATGAATTTGTCAGAATTTTTAATCCCCTATAGATTGAAGATTATCATTCTTAATTCCCCACAGAAGCCATTAGAGTCTTCCTTATTGTTGTACCCCAAAATTTGCCCTCGCATCTTACCACCAGCAATCTCAGCTTCAGGCGTTTCATGACTTTTCAAACTGGCTCAAGAATTGGACAAACGGACTTTTCTCGTCAGTCAAACAAAAATTAGGGTTTTATTGATTTTTAGGACTCTGGATTGCTTCAAACAGTTGGCTTAGGGTTTTGGTTGATTCTGGCTCAATTGTGATCACGCGAATGTTCGTTGGCATTTAATCAGGAATTAAGGTGTTATGGGCATATTCTCAGAAGGATTTAAATTCCACAGCACTTTGCAGTTTATTCCGAGATTCGGGTTAAATTCGCATTGTTTTGATTTAATCAGTAAAAGAGACAGTTGGTTTGAATTCACGTTGGTTTGTTTGGGTCAGTCAAAAGAAATATGCAGTTTGGATTTACAGTGCTTGGTAAGAAATCAGTAAGAAAGGATTGCGTCTGATCAGTTATTGCGTTTGACTATGCGTTGCTTTGGATGATGGAGACGTCAAGTTCATTTATTTTGATCAACGAAAAATCAAGGTTTAGTTGATTATTTATGGTTCTAAGAATTAAATATTTGAAATTTAATTTTCATTTTATTTAATTTAAGGAACTATAAATAACAAGTAAATAATTGAAAAAGGAATTGAAAAGAATTAAATGAATCAATAGAATTTTTATTTCATATTTAATATTTGTTACAATTATTATTTGGATACAGGTATTTATTTACGAAGTATTTAAAATAATAATAGTTTACAATAATTAAATTGAAAATAAAAACTATCCTATTTTTTCTAAATATTTTCTAAGTCCCTAATTCTTCATTCTTCACTTCGCTCCGGTGCTCCATTATTCATCTGCAAATAGAAAGGAGAGAAGTCAAAAAAGCAGATAAAATGATAAACGATAAAAGAAATTCATCATTAAGGGCCATTGACTGGGATCAGTTAACCCTCTCTGCAAATCACAGGATTTCTCCCGGTTCACAGAGAGGGACGAGTTTATTTGCTAAAATTGAATGCACAAGTTTAAAAAATGCACAATTCAAAATTGTCAAAATTGCATAAAGTTCAAATCTCAAACAGCATGTTACAAAGCAAACAGCAAGTCCAAACCAAAGGTCCAAGCTCAACTTTCTGCCAAAAATAAAGCAACTATCCAAAAGGCTACTTAAAGCTATCAAAGAAGAAGATTTTGAAAGATATCAAAAAGCACAGAAGCTGTCAAGAAGAGATCAAATAGGCAGAGGAAAGTATGATATGCAAGCAAACTCTTTTATCATCATTTCCCATCAGAATAGCCCTTTCAGAAAAAGTACAGAAAAGAAGCATATTAAAATATCCAACTGTACTGAGAGAGAAAGGTAGAGAGATAAGATGCATGTTTTAGGCTTAAGGCAGGGCATAAGAAAATATACAAGGCAGAACTTTCACCAAAGCATAAAAAAGATACAAAGACTCCCACTGCATAAAACAAATACAGAGGGCCAAAACTAAAACCAGTTTCTCTCAACCATCAACCTGTTGTCCAGAACAAAAAGAAAACACTTCCAAACACATAACCTTAAACCTGAAACCAAAATGCTAATGGCCTGAACCATAAAAACCATCAAACACCTCCAAAAACTCCCACAGCATTAACCTGCACAAAACCTCAAGACACCCAAAAAACCAGTACCACCTGCATATGCTAAGCCTCCAACATCAAACCTGCCTGAACCATACAAAAACCTGCCTACTGTCAAGCACATAACCTGTATTGGCTCAAAAACAAAAACCATACAAACCTGTCAATAACACATAACCAGCATAACCTAAAAGCATTCAACCTGCTAGGCCTCCAGCCTGAAACCTCACAAACCCTTACCTACTGTCAACACAGAAACAAGTTCAAAGCACATACCCTGTCAAACACTAAACCTGCCTAAGCTTTGAAGCAAGCACAATACCTGGCCAAAACCATCGACCATTCAATCCAGACATAACCCACACAAGCAGAAACAACCAACTCTAGACCCTCAGAATCTCTTCATCATCGGGCAAAAACAAGCATTCAAAAGTATACTGATACATAAGCATATTCAAAGGCAACTCAAGCCCTCAGAACCCTAAGTTCTTCATTGGGCCAGCAAGCAGAACAATACAGGCATCTCAAAGCGACAACTCAAAGCATACAGAAGGAGGAGAAGAAAGAAATATTCCAACAGGCAACAAGGGCAACTAAACCCTAGGCCTCAGAAGAAGCTCTTCATCATAGGCAAACACGTACAAGGCAACCAGCAGTTCAAAGGCAAAGAGAAGAGATAAAGAAGTGAATCTTTTTAAAAGAGGGTTTTTTCAGTTCAAATCATCATGAAACCCTAAGCAAAGGAGAAAAGATATAGAAGTACCAAGTGTCGTCCAAGCCAGCTTCATCGTGCAAAGCCTCTTCACCACTGAGCCTCCTCAGCGCCTCCTCGTCCTCTTCTCTCCATCGTCTTCCTCTCAAGGTAGTATATTCCCTCCTCATCTTTCTTTTCACCACCTCGTTAAAACAAACACAACGAACACGAGAATCAGAACATATAAATCATGACATGCAAAAATCTAAAAAACGCCTAAACAAGTTCAAAACAGTACACTACCATTGTTTTAGGACTGTCCAATCCATCTGAGAGGAGAAGAGGCAGTAGCGGGGTAGCTCAGGCAGAGAGGCATTGTCCAGAAGCTTGCAAAGAAAAACGATTGAACGAAACTCCATGAACGGCGCTATCTCCAAACCCTACGCGTTTCAAATGAAAACAGAATAACAAAACCCTAAAACGTTTGCTTCAGAACAATGGGCTTAACGCATTTCAATCCCACCTAAGCCCAAGCTAATTCCAGTTGACACCCCCCTTTTGTCTTCAGTCTTGGCTGGAGCTTATTGCCTTAAGGCCCATCTAGAGTCATAAATCATTTCCTCTCATAAAATAAATTATCAATTAAACTAACTTAATTTTTCTAACAAATATTTTGTTAATACTAACTTTTCTTTTCATACCTAACTTTATATCTAATTTTTCATTTTCTAATTTAATTTTATTTGTATATAACAATTAAAAATACATTTCCTTTTAATACACATAATTTAGTCCTTGATTTTTTATTTAAAAATACTTTTTGTGTATAATAAACAAATACATTTTTATACATAATATGATTAAATTAAAAACATTTTCTTTTCACTTACTCTTGTACATAACAAATGAAAAATACTCTTTTTGTATACATAATTAACACCTAGAAATATTTTCTTAAAACATCATTTTCATAATTTAATTAGAATTTAAAACATTCAATTAAAACATTTTCTTTTGTACATATTAAAAAATACAAGACCAATTAATTAAATAGACGTTTAATTTTTCTTTAGGTCAAAACAAATACCTAACAATACCTTCTTAAATTCATATTGTCGCACATGTAAATAATCACTTACACAATACATCTCACACTTACACAATACATTCACATTGCTCCTATACATACTTGTTTATCTTACATTGATATTCGTCATTTACATTTGATCGCAAGTTCGATTTGGTTGTAACTTATTGGATACTATAAGTCTCATCCCCATTCATAAATTTGTACCCCCACTCCCGGATACTATTTTGTAATAGCGTAGATTTTACATTTTCGCAATTTACCGCTTTCAATTATACCATGGTTAGACCTAGGGTTTGCATGTACATAAAATCAAACGCTAGATAACCTAATACAAGACAAATACATGAAATCAATACACAATCACACTTGCACCCTCTAGGGTAATACCACATGTTGCCTTCCAAAATGGGCCATGCTTGCACGTCGAGTACCTTTGGCAAAACAAAATCAAAATGATCATAAGTCCCTCAAAATGTTGCCTAAACGGAATGATCATAGTCCCTTCAAAACAAATTGCCAAAGACACTTGGCACCATTGCATTCATGGTCCATACGACGACCTGCGCCCGTCCCGAATAAACTTCCTAAATGCAAGATTGTCCACCAATTTCAATGGTGGAACAAAATTGTTAAAAAGGGGTTAAAACATAACAAAAACCTTTGAGTACAATAGGGTAGGTAAAACTCTTAGTTACTTGAGATCAACTTGCAAAAACACTTGCCTTCTTTTCAAAAACCACAATCCACAACACTTTCAAACAAACTCTCAAAAACATTTGAAACATCTTTTCGAAAAGATACACACTTTTGTAAAACACTCAAACACGAGTCAAATACATTGGTCGCCTAAGACAAGGCATCTTCTTCAAAAACATTTTCAAAAACACCCACACACACACCATAATTTCAAGCAATCGAAAATAAAAGGCAAGTGATCTAAAAACCAAGTAACTAAGAGCCGATGGATAACCATGGATGAAAAGGGTGCTAATACCTTCCATTTTCATAATCTACCCCCCGGACCCACGAAACATCTCAAAAGGTTTTTGCTGTGCTTTTTTAACCTTTCCTTTAGGATAAAATAAAAAGTCGGTGGCGACTCTTGCTCAACCGCACAAGTGCGAATACGAACGCAAAAACACTAGTCAGTTCTCCCACCGTATCACAGAACTGGCGACTCTGCTGGGGAACTACTCAAAGTGGGGTTACCTTAGGGTTTAGATCACTTTTAATTTCAATTGATTGCTTTGTTTGCTTTACATTTGTGGGCTTTGTATCGGAGTTTCATAGATCCTAACCCGGATCTGGGGGACACCTTTTTAGGTAGCATAATCTGCGAGGGACCTGTCCGGGGTATACCGACATGGGTGAAGCAGTGGCTACGTTGGTGTGGCGTCTTGGTCTGTACCGATATCCCTCGTGTTGAAACGGGGAGAATATGGGTCTTCCAAGGAGTCATTAAGCACCAACCGACCTTAGAACCCTAAATTGACCCAACTTGTCCATTAGAACAGTAACAGTATGCTACACTCATTGAGGCTAAACTCTCGCGATGGTTCCGGCCGCGAGAAAAGGTTGCGATGCTGGAGTTATGACCGATTGAGGGTAGCCAATGATTTGAGATCCTCTAGAACCCGGTTACTTTTGATAGGACAGGTTTTAACCAACGAACTGAAAGAGGGTAGTACCTGAACCTCATGCAAGCCTGAACCTAAGGACTTGTTTGCCTTGTGTGAATATGTTTGCCTGTACATACACTCACTTGCTTTTTGCATACATGTACATCATGACATCATACCATAGCATTTTCAATAACCATTTCAAGGATCTCGAGGGTTCTTTTTGATGCAGGGTTACGTTGAACCAGACATCTATCCAGGGGCAAGAGGTTTCTCCTCTAACCAATCCAATCAAAGTTCAAGAACAACAACTTGAATCAGTGGCTATGACCCACTCGACATGGTGAGCTTGATTCTCGTGGAAAGACATCCACCGATACAAAGTTCCCCAATCAAAGTTCAAGTACAACAGCTTGAATCAGTGGCTATGACCCACTCGACATGGTGAGCTTGATTCTCGTGGAAAGACATCCACCGATACAAAGTTCCCCAATCAAAGTTCAAAGTACAACAACTTGAATCAGTGGCTATGACCCACTTGACATGGTGAGCTTGATTCTCGTGGAAGGACGTCCACCGGTGCAGAGATCCCCAATCCAAGAGCAGAGTTCAACCTCTAACATTTTCTTGTGTTTACCCCAAGAGATCCTTGAAAGCATGCATCCACATATCATGCATTGCATCTTGACAATCTTTCCTTTTTCAGGTTTCCTTACTCTCCTGCTGTTTATTTCAGCAAGAGATGGCTCTAGAAAGGTCTGTCAAAGACATCCAAGACCAGACTGCTCAGCTGCAGGAGATGTTCCTGAACTTGTCTCTGGGGCAAGATGAGATGAAAGCTCTCCTCACCAAGGGCTTGGAGAATTCCAACAATACCAGGAGTGATCAGCTTGCAGAGTTGCAGTTTGATCTGACAACACTGAGGACCCAAGTGATGGGACAGTTGGTGGGCCAGATGGCTCTCATCCAAGACCTATCCCAAAGACAAGAGGAACTCAGAGTTCTTGTCCGCCAACTGCTTCCAAACAACCAACTGGGGCAAACATCTGAGGTCAAAGAACAAGTCACCGCTCAGCCTCCATCCACTCAAGAAGATAAGGGGAAAGCTCCTTTGCTTGCTTCAGGGTCACAAGCCCATCAACAACCTCGCCAGCGTCAACGGGGTAATCGGCGTAAGCAAGAAAAGTCGGGAAGACAGTTCACGGAGACTGAAATACCATCATTTTTCATACTAAAGCGCCTGTTAGAGGTCAATTTGCTTACCGTAAAGGATCCTCCTCAGAAGCTCAATACCTCCTCTCCTAACTATCATCCCGACGCATTCTGTGTTTACCACTCCTACAGCCCGGGACACGACACCAATGACTGTTGGGCCTTGAAGAACAAGATTCAAGATCTGATCGACATTGGGGTGCTGGAATTCATGCCAGACGGTGAGATGAAGATCTTCCGTTAAAGGGTTCTCCACTTGAAGTGACGAAGCTCGAGCTGAAAGACTTTTGCTTCTTTTTGAATTTTCAAAGTGTAATTTCTTTTGCTGTCAAACAATTATTTGTTGATGTTAAAACTCTGTTTTCATTAATGCATTACATATGTTTGTCTTGAATTCATCCATTCGTTTCACTACTCTTATGCTTTTCTTTATGATATTTGACTCTTGATAAAAAGCTGTAAGCCTTTAGAGGGAGGATGACGAAACAATACCATGATCTTATACAGTATGCTTTTGAACAGACCTTGCTGATGATGTACAAGCATTTCTTTCAATTCCCAAACACTGGAGTTATAAGGAAGTTAATCCCTAGTCAACCCCTTCGAGCCAAAGAAGTAGGAGCTTTCTGTTCTAAACGATCAAAACCCTTGATATAAACCTGGGGCAGGGTAGTACCTCAGTTAATTCAAAAGAAAATGCGCATTGAAGTCGCAAACTCTCCGTTCGTAATACAACGAACGACGTCAAGAGAGAAAGCATTCCTTTGGAATCAAAAGACAAGGGTGGTTCCCTATCACATAGACAGTCAATCTCTCAAAAGAGAAAAGCCCGCTGAGCCAAAACCTATAAAGGAGGCTTAAGAAAGCTGGGGCATCCCGCTGACAGTAATCCCGGAAAACGGTAACAGTCAGGCAAAAGTTAGGGATAACAAATCAAAATCAAAATAGTGAGGTCATTACAAAATCCTCAACAACATGAAAAGTGTTGAAAAAGAAAAAGGAGATGATGACTGTCTCCCAAAATTCAATTAGTGAACCATCGCCCGAAAGTCGTTCAAAACTCAAAACAGAGTATGACACAATTAACTGAGCTTAGGTTGGAGAACATCACGAAGAGCGGGTGGGTACAAACATACTTTGAGCCTTTATCCTTTGTTTCTTAAACCGTGAACCAAGCCACGTTACAACCCTTCAAAAGTCCTAATTGAAGCATGGGTTAGTTCGAAAGCATACTGTTACAAAAAGGTATCCTGACTCCTGTAGGGCTTTGCTCTAAATCTTGTGTTAACTTGTCTTATGAAAAGTTTTCTGCTAAAAACGCATTTTTCAAAATTTTGAGACAAACATAAACTTTGCATTATTCGAATATCACTGTCTGCATTTGACCTTTTTGTTTGACAGCGAAGAAATTCATACAGCGAATGTTCGCAGGAACGAAAATTCTCTCAGTAAGTCAAAATCACTTCAAGAGGATGACACTTCCATCAAATCTCCTATCAACAAGGGGCATGACATGTCACAATTCAATTAACCTGGGGCAGTCCAGTCAAGGTCTAACAGATCTTTCAAAGTTCAGTTAACCTGGGGCAGTCCAGTCAAGATTTCAAGAAATCTCTCAATATGCAGAGTAATCTGATTCAAGACTCCTTCTTCACCACTTGGGGCATTCGAATGTCAAAAGTGTTCAACAAGTCAACTATTACATTTCCAGACTCGATTCCTGTATCTAGCCAGGGCACGTCCGAAGAGTTTGAAGATTCGATTCCTGTATCCAGCCAGGGCATATCTATCAACTATTACAATTCCAGATTCGACTCCTGTATCCAGCCAGGGCATATCTGTTGACCACATTTCCAGACTCGATTCCTGTATCTAGCCAGGGCACGTCTGAAGAGTTTGAAGATTTGATTCCTGTGTCCAGCCAGGGCATGTCTATAAACTATCACAATTCCAGATTCGACTCCTGTATCCAGCCAGGGCATATATGTTGACCACATTTCCAGACTCGGTTCCTGTATCTAGCCAGGGCACGTCTGAAGAGTTTGAAGATTCGATTCCTGTATCCAGCCAGGGCATATCTATCAACTATTACAATTCCAGATTCGATTCCTGTATCCAGCCAGGGCATGTCTGAAGAATTCCAGATCAACACCTGTAACAACCCAGGAAAACATCTGTGAACGACCGATTGTAGACCAACACCTGTAATAAGCCAGGAATTTATCTACATCACCACTTGGGGCATTCGAATGTCAAAAGTGTTCAAAACCTGATGCAGTTTTACACAAGCTCATCTTCAGGAAGCCCTACACCGGTTCCTCTTCAAGACTTCTGAAAACAGTTTACGAATTCTTCCCAATAACGGATGCTAATCTACCAACTTGCTCAGACTCTTCTCAACCGTTGAAAATAGTTTACGGATGCTTCCCAACAACGGACGCGGCTCTATTGCTGATTCAACTTCAAGACTTCTGAAAACAGTTTACGGATTCTTCCCAACAACGGATGTTAATCTACCGACTTGTTCAGATGCAACCTTTGAAATTAGTTTACGGACGCTTCCCAACAACGAATGTTGCTCTATTGCTGATTCAATCTCAAGATTTCTGAAAACATTTCACGGGTTCTCCAAGTAACGGATGTTAACCTATCACTTGTTCAGATTCTTCTCAAGCTAACTCCACTCAGAGTCAAGTTTCATTTATCCCCAGCAAAGCTAAAACTTCAAATTATCAATCCCCAGCGGAGCCAGACCATTGAACCTTCTCCCCACAGAGTTTTGGAGAGGGCAAATCTTGAGTTCCCCAGTGAAGTCGCCAGAGTTACTTCCCACCGAGCTGAAGATTCTCAATCTTACCTCCCCAGCAGGAGTCTACTAATTTGGAACTCCCAAGTAGAGGTCATCAGGAATTCTCTTCCCCAGCAGCAGCCAAGGATTTATTTTCCCCGGCAGCAGTCAAGATGCTTTTATCTTCAGCCATCTCGGATTCATTTATCCTCAGCAAGATAGCTCATCAGCTTACATGCGCATTCATCACATTCATGTCATAAACATTGATGTCACATACATTTCATCATGCATCATAACATTGCATACGGCTAACCCTTTACATTTCAGGTAAGAGCAGTCGACAGACACATATCATCTCCCGAGATTCATCCAGAAATAGTTCAGATGTGACCCGGACACGGCGATGTTCTGATACTTATTCCGGATCCATTCAAACGCATCATCAGGAAACCCTACACCGTTTCCTCTTCAACTTTAAGACTTCTGAAAACAGTTTACAGATTCTTCCCTACAACGGATGTCAATCTACCAACTTGTTCAGACTCTTCTCAAAACAGTTTACAGATTCTTCCCTACAACAGATGTCAATCTACCAACTTGTTCAGACTCTTCTCAAAACAGTTTACAGATTCTTCCCTACAACAAATGTCAATCTACCAACTTGTTCAGACTCTTCTCAACTTTTGAAAACAGTTTACGGACGCTTCCCAACAACGGACGTTGCTCTATTGCTTATTCAATCCCAACTCCTGAAAATAGTTTACGGATTCTCCAGACATGGACGCCAATCTATTGCTTATTCGGACCCCTAATTCAGAGATGTTCCAAAACATGGGTGGCTTTCTGATACTTGTCCACTCACTTTTGACATACAGATCAACATGTCCAGATGGCATCTATAAGCCCATCCTCCTACCAGCAGTCACCAGATGGCATCTTTAAGCCCATCACCAAATGGCATCTCTAAGCCCATTCCCCGACAAGATTCTATCACACCAGATGGCATCTTTAAGCCCATCACCAAATGGCATCTGTAAGCCCATTCACCTCTACCATCACATCGACGAGTGCAAATTTTCTGGGCACTTTAGTGTCCAAACTTCTTTTACCTTCAAGTCGCGAAAGGAAAACTTGCCAATCTAACTCTTCAGGTTCAAGAAGATTGAACAGGGGCAACTGTTGTACCCCAAAATTTGCCCTCACATCTTACCACCAGCAATCTCAGCTTCAGGCGTTTCATGACTTTTCAAACTGGCTCAAGAATCGGACAAACGGACTTTTCTCGTCAGTCAAACAAAAATTAGGGTTTTATTGATTTTTAGGACTCTGGATTGCTTCAAACAGTTGGCTTAGGGTTTTGGTTGATTCTGGCTCAATTGTGATCAGGAGAATGTTCGTTGGCATTTAATCAGGAATTAAGGTGTTATGGGCATATTCTCAGAAGGATTTAAATTCCACAGCACTTTGCAGTTTATTCTGAGATTCGGGTTAAATTCGCATTGTTTTGATTTAATCAGTAAAAGAGACAGTTGGTTTGAATTCACGTTGGTTTGTTTGGGTCAGTCAAAAGAAATATGCAGTTTGGATTTACAGTGCTTGGTAAGAAATCAGTAAGAAAGGATTGCGTCTGATCAGTTATTGCGTTTGACTATGCGTTGCTTTGGATGATGGAGACGTCAAGTTCATTTATTTTGATCAACGAAAAATCAAGGTTTAGTTGATTATTTATGGTTCTAAGAATTAAATATTTGAAATTTAATTTTCATTTTATTTAATTTAAGGAACTATAAATAACAAGTAAATAATTGAAAAAGGAATTGAAAAGAATTAAATGAATCAATAGAATTTTTATTTCATATTTAATATTTGTTACAATTATTATTTGGATACAGGTATTTATTTACGAAGTATTTAAAATAATAATAGTTTACAATAATTAAATTGAAAATAAAAACTATCCTATTTTTTCTAAATATTTTCTAAGTCCCTAATTCTTCATTCTTCACTTCGCTCCGGTGCTCCATTATTCATCTGCAAATAGAAAGGAGAGAAGTCAAAAAAGCAGATAAAATGATAAACGATAAAAGAAATTCATCATTAAGGGCCACTGACTGAGATCAGTTAACCCTCTCTGCAAATCACGGGATTTCTCCCGGTTCACAGAGAGGGACGAGTTTATTTGCTAAAATTGAATGCACAAGTTTAAAAAATGCACAATTCAAAATTGTCAAAATTGCATAAAGTTCAAATCTCAAACAGCATGTTACAAAGCAAACAGCAAGTCCAAACCAAAGGTCCAAACTCAACTTTCTGCCAAAAATAAAGCAACTATCCAAAAGGCTACTCAAAGCTATCAAAGAAGAAGATTTTGAAAGATATCAAAAAGCACAGAAGCTGTCAAGAAGAGATCAAATAGGCAGAGGAAAGTATGATATGCAAGCAAACTCTTTTATCATCATTTCCCATCAGAATAGCCCTTTCAGAAAAAGTACAGAAAAGAAGCATATTAAAATATCCAACTGTACTGAGAGAGAAAGGTAGAGAGATAAGATGCAGGTTTTAGGCTTAAGGAAGGGCATAAGAAAATATACAAGGCAGAACTTTCACCAAAGCATAAAAAAGATACAAAGACTCCCACTGCATAAAACAAATACAGAGGGCCAAAACTAAAACCAGTTTCTCTCAACCATCAATTTGCTGTCCAGAACAAAAAGAAAACACTTCCAAACACATAACCTCAAACCTGAAACCAAAATTCTAATGGCCTGAACCATAAAAACCATCAAACACCTCCAAAAACTCCCACAGCATTAACCTGCACAAAACCTCAAGACACCCAAAAAACCAGTACCACCTGCATATGCTAAGCCTCCAACATCAAACCTGCCTGAACCATACAAAAACCTGCCTACTGTCAAGCACATAACCTGTATTGGCTCAAAAACAAAAACCATACAAACCTGTCAATAACACATAACCAGCATAACCTAAAAGCATTCAACCTGCTAGGCCTCCAGCCTGAAACCTCACAAACCCTTACCTACTGTCAACACAGAAACAAGTTCAAAGCACATACCCTGTCAAACACTAAACCTGCCTAAGCTTTGAAGCAAGCACAATACCTGGCCAAAACCATCGACCATTCAATCCAGACATAACCCACACAAGAAGAACCAACCAACTCTAGACCCTCAGAATCTCTTCATCATCGGGCAAAAACAAGCATTCAAAAGTATACTGATACATAAGCATATTCAAAGGCAACTCAAGCCCTCAGAACTCTAAGTTCTTCATTGGGCCAGCAAGCAGAACAATACAGGCATCTCAAAGTGACAACTCAAAGCATACAGAAGGAGGAGAAGAAAGAAATATTCCAACAGGCAACAAGGGTAACTAAACCCTAGGCCTCAGAAGAAGCTCTTCATCATAGGCAAACACGTACAAGGCAACCAGCAGTTCAAAGGCAAAGAGAAGAGATAAAGAAGTGAATCTTTTTAAAAGAGGGTTTTTTCAGTTCAAATCATCATGAAACCCTAAGCAAAGGAGAAAAGATACAGAAGTACCAAGTGTCGTCCAAGCCAGCTTCATCGTGCAAAGCCTCTTCACCACTGAGCCTCCTCAGCGCCTCCTCGTCCTCTTCTCTCCATCGTCTTCCTCTCAAGGTAGTATATTTCCTCCTCATCTTTCTTTTCACCACCTCGTTAAAACAAACACAACGAACACGAGAATCAGAACATATAAATCATGACATGCAAAAATCTAAAAAACGCCTAAACAAGTTCAAAACAGTACACTACCATTGTTTGAGGACTGTCCAATCCATCTGAGAGGAGAAGAGGCGGTAGCGGGGTAGCTCAGGCAGAGAGGCATTGTCCAGAAGCTTGCAAAGAAAAACGATTGAACGAAACTCCATGAACGGCGCTGTCTCCAAACCCTACGCGTTTCAAATGAAAACAGAATAACAAAACCCTAAAACGTTTGCTTCAGAACAATGGGCTTAACGCGTTTCAATCCCACCTAAGCCCAAGCTAATTCCAGTTGACACCCCCCTTTTGTCTTCAGTCTTGGCTGGAGCTTATTTCCTTAAGGCCCATCTAGAGTCATAAATCATTTCCTCTCATAAAATAAATTATCAATTAAACTAACTTAATTTTTCTAACAAATATTTTGTTAATACTAACTTTTCTTTTCATACCTAACTTTATATCTAATTTTTCATTTTCTAATTTAATTTTATTTGTATATAACAATTAAAAATACATTTCCTTTTAATACACATAATTTAGTCCTTGATTTTTTTTTAAAAATACTTTTTGTGTATAATAAACAAATACATTTTTATACATAATATGATTAAATTAAAAACATTTTCTTTTCACTTACTCTTGTACATAACAAATGAAAAATACTCTTTTTGTATACATAATTAACACCTAGAAATATTTTCTTAAAACATCATTTTCATAATTTAATTAGAATTTAAAACATTCAATTAAAACATTTTCTTTTGTACATATTAAAAAATACAAGACCAATTAATTAAATAGACGTTTAATTTTTCTTTAGGTCAAAACAAATACCTAACAATACCTTCTTAAATTCATATTGTCGCACATGTAAATAATCACTTACACAATACATCTCACACTTACACAATACATTCACATTGCTCCTATACATACTTGTTTATCTTACATTGATATTCGTCATTTACATTTGATCGCAAGTTCGATTTGGTTGTAACTTATTGGATACTATAAGTCTCATCCCCATTCATAAATTTGTACCCCCACTCCCGGATACTATTTTGTAATAGCGTAGATTTTACATTTTCGCAATTTACCGCTTTCAATTATACCATGGTTAGACCTAGGGTTTGCATGTACATAAAATCAAACGCTAGATAACCTAATACAAGACAAATACATGAAATCAATACACAATCACACTTGCACCCTCTAGGGTAATCCCACATGTTGCCTTCCAAAATGGGCCATGCTTGCACGTCGAGTACCTTTGGCAAAACAAACTCAAAATGATCATAAGTCCCTCAAAATGTTGCCTAAATGGAATGATCATAGTCCCTTCAAAACAAATTGCCAAAGACACTTGGCACCATTGCATTCATGGTCCATACGACGACCCACGCCCGTCCCGAATAAACTTCCTAAATGCAAGATTGTCCACCAATTTCAATGGTGGAACAAAATTGTTAAAAAGGGGTTAAAACATAACAAAAACCTTTGAGTACAATAGGGTAGGTAAAACTCTTAGTTACTTGAGATCAACTTGCAAAAACACTTGCCTTCTTTTCAAAAACTATAATCCACAACACTTTCAAACAAACTCTCAAAAACATTTGAAACATCTTTTCAAAAAGATACACACTTTTGTAAAACACTCAAACACGAGTCAAATACATTGGTCGCCTAAGACAAGGCATCTTCTTCAAAAACATTTTCAAAAACACCCACACACACAGCATAATTTCAAGCAATCAAAAATAAAAGGCAAGTGATCTAAAAACCAAGTAACTAAGAGACCATGGATAACCATGGATGAAAAGGGTGCTAATACCTTCCCTTTTCATAATCTACCCCCCGGACCCACGAAACATCTCAAAAGGTTTTTGCTGTGCTTTTTTAACCTTTCCTTTAGGATAAAATAAAAAGTCGGTGGCGACTCTTGCTCAACCGTACAAGTGCGAATACGAACGCAAAAACATTAGTCAGTTCTCCCACCGTATCACACTTATTCTCTAGCAGATCAAGGCTTTCCTTTGTTTAATCCCCGCGAGTTATCAAAGATCTTGAATCTCCAGCAGCGGTCATAGATTTATTTTCCCCGGCAGCAGTCAAAGATTTTATTATCTCCATCTATCAAGGATTTATTTTCCTCAGCAAGACAACAAATTAGCTTACATGCGCTTACATTACATTCATATATCATAAACATGGATAAAACACATATATTGCATCATACATTTCATGCAACATAACTTTGTGTTTCAGTTGACATTTTACCCTTTTCAGGATAAGATTAACAAGCTACCAATATACAATCATGAAAACAACTTAGAGATGCTCCAGACACGGATGCTATTCTATTGCTTATTCAGATTCAAAGCTCAGAAAACAGCTTAGAGATGCTCCAGACACGGATGCTATTCTATTGCTTATTAAGATTCAAAGCTTAGAAAACAGCTTAGAGATGCTCCAGACACAGATGCTATTCTATTGCTTATTCATATTCAAAGCTCAGAAAACAGCCTAGAGATGCTCCAGACACGGATTCTATTCTATTGCTTATTCAAATTCAAAGTTCAGAAAACAGCTTAGAGATGCTCCAGACACGGATGCTATTCTATTGCTTATTCAGATACAGCTAAGAGATGCTCCAGACACGGATGCTATTCTGTCGGTTATTCAAATACAAGATTCAAATACAGTTACAGCTTGGATACGCTCCAGATGCGGACGCCATTCCTTTGCTCATACAGATTCAGTCTCCAGATACAGTACAGATACGTTCCAGATATGGACACTATTCTGACACTCATTCTTATGACCTGTAACTTACAGTTCAACAAACAGTCTTGGATGGCATCTTTAAGCCCATATCCAACAAGATTCTATCATATCTCCAAATGGCATCTTTAAGCCCATTCCCTCAACTACATTTTGACGAGTGCAAATTTACGGGCACTCTAGTGTCCAATCATCTTTTACCTTCAAGTCACGAACGACAAACTCGCCAATCTACCTCTTCAGGTCCAAGAAGATTGAACAGGGGCAGCTATTGTACCCTAAAATTTTCCATCTTATTTTATCAAGTTTCCTCTCACAAGACTCTTTGGACTCAAGACCAAGCTAGGGTTTGCTCAGCTCAAGACATTTCCTTGCACTATTGACCTGAAATTAGGGTTTGAGTTTGCACAAGGATTTTTGGACTTCCAATGCCTCATGTGACTTTCATACTTCATGTTGGATTTATAAGATTGCCCATATCAAGTTTCAAGCCTTGAATCAAATTTTTGCCCAGTCAATTGGACAGTTGACCTAAAAATCAACTGTATTGGGGAAAAAGTAAACTGTGGCCAATTTACAGTCAAACCTCATAATTTTTTATCCACATCAACATTATAGACTCATATGAACCATTTGATCAAGTCTGGACCACAACTCCTTAAGAAATTTGATCAGATCATCAAAAGGGCAAAATGGTCATTTTTAGGGTTTTGACTGCAGAAGGGCAATTTCTGATTTTTGACCTAGACAATGGAAAATTGAGTTCAATCATGGATTCAAGGACTCAATGGAATCATCTTGACCCAATCACAAGGTTCAAAAGATCTCAAAAGCATTGGATTGACAGATGAATTTTCCAATCAACTGATCAAAAATCAACTGTACACTGAAAAGTCAAACTTTGACTTTTTGGTCAAAATCAAGTGCCAAGGGTCATTTTTCATCAAGATGTGTCAAAACATGAAACTTGTTCACCAAGAAACCTAATTTTGGAAATTAGGGTTTAAAATGGAAAATTTTCATAACTTAGAAATTTTTCTAAGTTATGAAAATTTCTTATTTTTCCCCAACTTTTCCCAACTTTTTCACCATGATGCAATTGGATTAAAACAAAACTTCCAACATGAAAGTTGTAGTCCTCCACAAAATCTACAAATTTTATTCACAAAGTTTTCCAAAAAGATTCTTGGATCTCAAGTTATGATTTTGTGAATAAGGGTCCAAAAACTTTCTAACTTAGTGAAATTTTGCCCTAGTTTAGGCAGGATTTTGACCTATCTTCATGGAAATGTTTCACATGGTTACAATTGTAATTTCAAAATGAATTTCAAATATGGATTGTAGATCATTTTACAAGCTTTCCAAAATGTCCAAGAACTCTCCAAGATCATTTGTGGTTAGGGAGAATCGAAAGTTTGAAAATGGAAAATTATCACTTTTGGCCAAGGCATTTTGCACATTGATACAAGTTACAATTCTGTCCAAAGCATGCTTGTACTTGTTTTATAGGCCTTAAACCTTTCCAAACTCATAAATTAAATGCAAACACATTGGATTAGGGCATTGTTCTGATCTATGAAGCATTATACAAAGGATTAATCCATTTTTGGCAAAAAGTTAACATTGCCACTTTGATAAAGCTTGCTTTATGTCAAATTGCTTATCTTGAGCCATGGACCTGATTTCTTTATGCAAACAAAGTTCACTAATATCAGGAAAGATGTACCAACTATGTGCAGGGTTGGATCTAGCCTGTACAGGCCTTGCCTTTGTCACTTCCCACTTTTTCTTCAAAAATAAGTCAACTTGCAAAAGCTCCACAACTTTGGAATCTGATAAGAGAAAGTGTTGTATTCATTTCAAACAGGTTTTTCACATTGCCTAAGGTCAGAAACACGAGCTAACAAGTTCTCAAACCCTCCAAAACACCAAATAACAAGTTCTTGCAAAAACAGGGTAGGTTCTGCAGATTCACTTCCAAAACAAAATCCACTTGTGCGTTTTGTTTGAAACCAGTTCCAACACACTCCATACAACATACCTAAACTATCCCAACCATTCTCAAGCCACTGTAACTCCATTTTCACACTTCACCATTTTTGCTTTGAAGCTTTGCAGGTTGAGTTCTATAGAGACATTCAAGCCACTTCAAAGCAAACTAAGCATCGGGGAAGGTTAAGGGAACATCAAGCAAGCTCAAAAGTCCTTCAGGCCTCACCAAAAGTTGCTACATTGCCATACTCGAGTTTGACTGAAACATGTATTTTCCAACTTTCTATCTCCTTATTTAGGCATCATTAAGCTTAGGTTTGTGAAGAAAAAATGTAGTCCTCATTGCCCTTGAGCTGTACATATGCATAAAATTCATTTATGTTAGCTGAGCTAGGAGAATTTGGATGTTGAAGTTACTGAATTTTTTAGGTCAGAAATTGGGGGTGATAAAATTCTCCCTGGTTTCTTAGAGTTAGATCAAGTTTTTTATATGGTTAGAATCGTGGTTTAAAGCTCTATAATTTTCATGTTATGAGTTTTTGATTTCAAGCAAAGAATAGAGAGAACGAGTTTGAAGTTACAGCGCGGGCATTTTTGTTCTGGAGGACAGGGACGAAGTGGAAATGGGCTGGGCTTGGCTTGTTTCTCCTATTGACACCCCCTGCTTGCTCTTTGCACCCCCTTGGCCCATTTCTTTTATTTTTTATATTTTTCATTTCTTTTCATATTTTCTGACTTTTATTATTTTTTCTAAATATTAAAAATTACCAAAAATATTTTCTTAAATTTTCACATTTCATTTTATTATTTTTATTATTATTTTTTGGCTTAAGAATAGTTTATTATATAATATATACTTTTATTTTCTATAATAAACTTGTAAATATTATAAAAAAATTATATATTTTTATTTTTATTATTTATACACTTAAATAATATTTTCTCACACATTTTTATTTTTTAACACTTTTATATATATTTTTATTTATTTCCTTGTATATAAATAAATAATATAATATATATATTTTCTTAAAACAAAATTAGGGTTTCCACCCTTTCAAAAATAATCATTTTTCATTTTCTTATTTTAGAGACATAAATAATTTATTTTTTATACATAAAAATAAATACAAAAACATTTTTGCATATTTATATTTATTTGCATATTTAATAATTGTCCATTTATTTATTTTTGCAATATTTCAATTTGGTTGTAATAATAGTTTTAGGGTTTATTTTGAGCAATATCCCCCTATTCAAACTTGTATCCCCCTCCCCATATCAATGTTGTAATAGTCTTAGATTTACTTTTACGCATTTTATCGCTTTAATATGCCATGATAGTAAGATTAGGGTTTGTATGATAACCAAAATCAAAACAAATAGCATGACTAAACACAAGACAAAAATGCATGAAAATGACAACACAATGCACACAAGCACCCCTAGGGTTTCATCCACTTGTTGCCTTAAAAACATGGCCATGGTATGCATGCTAGGTATCTTGGAAAAACAAAAACAAAAAAAAAGATCATAGTCCCTCGATGACGCTATCTTGGTTGCCTAACAAAAATGATCTAGTCCAATAAAAACTTGCTAAGATACTTGGCACAATTGTTATCATGGTCATACGATGACCTACGCCCGTCCCGTTAAACATCCAAACACAAGGTTATTTACCAAATACAATGGCAAAACAACAATGTCAAAGGGTTAAAAATGTGAAGGAAAGATATTTGAGTAGGGTAGATAACTCCTAGTTACTTGATCAAACTTGCAAACCATCCTTGCTATTTTCAAACAAACACACACACAATTTCAAAACAATTTCCCACAACAAACTTTCAAACATTGAAACATTTTTCAAAATAAAAACACCTTTGTATACATTCAAACAAGAATCATTACAAAGGTTGCCTAGACAAAGGCCTCTTTTCAAAATATTTTCAAAAACCATACACAAAATCACCATTTCAAACATTTGAAAAGCAAAAGCAAGTGATCTAAACAAGTAACTAAGAGCCCATGGAAAACCATGGATGAAAAGGGTGCTAGAACCTTCCCTTTTCATAATCTACCCCCTGAACCCAAGAAAACATCTCAAAGGTCTTTCTTGTGCTTTTTGACCTTTCCTTTGGATAAAATAAAAAGTCAGTGGTGACTCTTGCTAAACCGAAACATTTGCGAACACAAACGTAAAACCTCAAGTCAGTTCTCCCACCGTATCACACTTTGAAAGTTATTATAAATAATAAATGGAGTCTTTGCAAGATAAATAAAATAAGAAATACAAAGAATTGGGTAAAAGCTCAAATTTCATTAATAGAATGGTAGTCTGCGAATGGCGAGACTCCATAGATGATTAAAAAGTTTGAAAAATGGTAATATATAATGGAAAAGATACATTGAGATACAATGACCACTATCCCCTCTAACTACTTTTAAAATCCTGAGCAGCAACTTCTGTTGAAGTATGGTGAGGATCCGAGAAGATTGTTGCTTCAATGATCAAGTCTTGTCTGAGGTAGTTACTTGCCAAGAAAGTCCCTAACTTTTGCCTAAGTTGCCCTTGCGGGTTTTCAACTTAGCGGGAAGTTTATTCTGTTTAGGTCTCTAATTTTTTCCTAGACCGCCCTTTCGGGTTTTCGGCCTATCGAGACGCTCCTTTTGTGCCTAAGCCACCCTTTCGGGTTTTCAACTTAGCGAGTTGTTCTTTTATTTCTTTAGGTGAAGTATTTCTTGACTGCGTCATCATTCATGGGACGTGGGAACTCCTCACCATCCATAGTTTCAAGAATTAATGCACCACCAGAGAAGGCTTTCTTGACAACATATGTGCCTTCAAAATTGGGAGTCCACTTGCCCCTAGAATCAGCGTTGAAAGACATGATCTTCCTGAGCACGAGGTCGCCTTCTCTGAATTCATGAGGATTGACCTTTTTATCAAAAGCTTTCTTCATTCTTTTCTGATATAACTGTCCATGACATAAAGCTGTCATCCTCTTCTCCTCAATCAAATTCAATTGGTCAAACCTGTTATAGACCCACTCAGCCTCTGTCAAATTGGTTTCCATTATCACACGTAAAGAGGGAATCTCAACCTCGACAGGGAGTACAACTTCTATTTCATACACCAGGGAGAACGAGGTTGCTCCTATTGAAGTGCATACATATGTTCGATATCCATGTAGAGCAAAAGGGAGCCTTTCATGCCAATCCTTATAAGTAACAACCATTTTCAGGATAATTCTCTTGATATTCTTATTAGCAGCTTCAACAACCCCATTCATCTTTGGCCTATATGGAGATGAATTGTGATGGAGAATCTTGAATTCTTCGCACAGTTCTGTCATCATCTTGTTGTTCAAATTCGAGCCATTATCAATGATGATTCTGTTCGGCACACCATACCGACATATAAGATTATTCTTAATGAAGCGCACAACCACCTGCTTAGTAACATTGGCATACGAAGCATCCTCCACCCACTTGGTGAAGTAATCAATTGCTACCAAGATAAAACAGTGTATTCAAAGCTTTGGGTTCTATCATCCTAATCATGTCAATACACCACATAGATAAAGGCCACGGGGAGGAAATCACATTGAGAAGTGTCAAAGGCACATGGACCTTGTCTGGATAAATCTGGCATTTATGGAACTTCTTTGCAAATTTATAATAGCCGGACTCCATTGTCAACCTATAGTAACCTGCCCTTAGCGTCTTTTTAGCCATCGAATGTCCATTGGCATGAGTGCCAAATGAACCTTCATGAATCTCATGCATCAACATGTCTGCTTCGTGTCTATCCACGCATCTGAGCAAGACCATATCATAATTTCTCTTGTACAACACATTTTCACTGAGGAAGAAACTGCCTGCCAATCTTCTCAATGTCTTCCTATCTTTCTTCGACGCACCAATCGTGTATTCCTGAGTCTGAAGAAAATGCTTGATATCATAATACCAAAGTTTTTCATCAGCTACCTCCTCTGTTGTAAACACATGAGTGGGCCTATCCAGTTGTCAAACTGTAATTTGGGGTATATCATGCCAAGTATTCACTTGGTACACAGAAGTCAGAGTTGCCGGAGCATCCGCCATTTGATTTTCATCTCTAAGAATGTGATGGAATTCAACTTTATTGAAGAAGGGTAATAATCTTCTAGCATAATCTTTGTAAGGGATCAAGCCGGGGTGACGAGTATCCTATTCTACTTTAATCTGATTTATTACCAAAGCTGAATCACCATACACATATAGAATTTTAATTCTGAGATCAATAGCTTCTTCGAGACCCATGATGCAAGCCTCGTATTCAGCCATATTATTAGTACAGTCAAATGTTAACCTTGCAGTAAAAGGAATGTGCGATCCATGAGGAGTCACAATCACAACACCAATTCCTTTACCATAAGCATTCACAACTCCATCAAATATCATACTCCAACGAGATTCAGGGTCAGGACCTTCCTCAGGCAATGGTTCATCACAATCTTTCACTTTCAGGAACATCACATCCTCATCGGGGAATTCATATTCTAAAGACTGGTGATCCTCCACTGGTTGGTGAGCAAGATAATATGCCAACACACTACTTTTAATAGCTTTTTGAGTGCGGTAGTCGATATCATATTCAGATAACAACATCTGCCAGCGGGAAATTCTCCCAGTAAGAGCAGGCTTTTAAAAAATGTACTTGATTGGATCCATTTTGGAGATCAACCAAGTAGTGTGATTCAACAAATACTGCCCCAAATGCTTTGCCGCCTAGGCCAAAGCACAACATGTTTTTTCCAGCATGGAATACTGCGACTCACAATCAGTGAATTTTTTACTAAGATAATAAATGGCGAACTCCTTCTTCCCTGTTTCATCCTGTTGTCCCAGAATACATCCCATGGATTTATCTAACACTGTCAAATACATAATTAACGGTCTTTCTTCTACAGGAGGGAGCAAGATAGGAGGTTCAAGCATATATTCTTTAATACTTTCAAATTCCCTTTGGAAATCATCCGTCCATACACAACCTTGATCTTTCTTTAACAACTTAAAGATCGGTTCACATGTTGCAGTCATGTGGGAGATGAATCTGGAAATATAATTCAAACGCCCGAGGAAACCTCTGACTTGCTTTTCAGTTCTTGGTGTTGGAATATCTTGAATCTCCTTGACTTTATCAGGGTCAACTTCAATTCCTTTCTGGCTAACAATGAAACCCAACAATTTCCCTGATCAAACACCAAAGGTACACTTATTTGGATTCAAGCGGAGACGATACTTCCTCAAACGCTGAAACAACTTCAACAAATCTTCTACATGCCCTTCTTCAGTCTGGGATTTGGCAATCATATCATCAACATATACTTCGATTTACTTGTGCATCAGATCATGGAATAGGGTTGTCATAGCCCTCTGGTACGTTGCACCAGCGTTCTTCAACCCGGAGAGCATCACTCTGTAACAGAATGTTCCCCAGGGTGTGATAAACGTTGTTTTTTCCATGTCCTCTGGAGCCATTCTTATTTGATTATACCCGGAAAATCCATCCATGAATGAGAATACCTTAAATTTTGTTGTGCTATCCACTAACATATCAATGTGTGGCAATGGAAAATAATCTTTTGGACTAGCTTTATTTAGATCTCTGTAATCTACGCACATGCGGATGTTTTCGTCTTTTTTTGGTACTGGGACAATATTGGCAATCCATTGAGGATACATTGATGTCACAAGAAAACCAGCATTAATCTGCTTTAGAACCTCCTCTTTGATTTTTACTGCCATATCCGGGTGAGTTCTTCTCAACTTTTGTTTAATTGGCGGACACTCTGGCTTTAACGGCAAACGGTGCTCTATAATATCTGTATCTAGACCAGGAATATCTTGATAAGACCAAGCAAAAATATCCACATACTCTTTCAATAGCTCAATCAACCTGCTATTCACATCAGGATGCAACAATGCTCCAATCTTGACTTCTTTCGGATCTTCTTCTGAACCCAAATTGATCACTTCCAATGGCTCTTTATATGGCTGAATGGTATTTTCCTCGTGCTCAAGCAACCGTGAGACCTCTTCTGGAATCTCATCATAATCTTCTTCTTCAGCCCCATACACAGGGCATTCAAAGTTGAGAGAGGGTGCAAGGTGATTGTATTCAACAGGTTTTTTAATTAATCTGCACATATGATTTGTGATTTCATTTAGAAACTGACACATATAACAAGTGATCATGCAGATTGAATTTCAGTTATTATTTATTTTGAAAGGTTTTTTCTGATTACCATTTTCCAAGAAAAAGCAGAAAATAAAGACATAATTTGGGAAACAAAGACAACTTTTATTATTGATTTTACAAGTCACAACAAACAGATAAGCCCTACAACACTAATACTTCCACCTTGGGCAGAGTGAAAGCTTTTTCAAAAAGATTAACAAATAAAATTACTTTGAAACATGTATGCAAGAGGGAGCATCAATGGTGATTCAGTTCTGAACCCTAATTACGTGCGTCACATAATTCAGCATTTCCTGCTCTGCTTCATCTTCCACAATGGCATTAATCCAGGAAACAGTCGGATGAAGATAACCCTCGCTACCGAAAATGTCTTGATACCTGCCTGCAGCAGACTTCGGCTTCATGCCCTTACCTTTTTCATTCTTCGAAGATAACCCCAAGCGAGTTCTGTTCTTGTTCACAGGTGGATCCACAATCCATCCCCAAACTTCATTATGACTATTACGCACAACCTGTTGCGCGTCCTTCAGTGAAACCATGGAATTCTCATTTCCTCTTATGTTGTTAATGGATAAGGCTTGGAACTGGGTTCCAACAGCAGCTTCATCCGCCTCTACAATGCTGAAAGAGGACAAATGAGATATCAACAATGCCTGCTCCCCATTTATGATCACTACTTTCCCTTCACGTACAAACTTCTGCTTCCAGTGTAAAGTTGAAGTGACAGCCCCTGCCTCACGTATCCACAACCGTCCTAGCAAACAGCTATAAGCGGGAACAATGTCCATGACCTGGAAAGTTATCTGAAACAAATATGGTCCTATATGAATAGGCAAGTCCACTTCACCAATAACAGATTTCCTTGACCCATCAAACGCTTTCACATTGATGCCACTCGGGCGCATAGGTATTCCTTGATATTTCAACTTCATAAGCGTACTCCTCGGTATAACATTCAACGCGGATCCATTATCAATCAACACATTGGATAGTGAATCATTCTTGTAGTTCATAGAGATGTGGAGGGTCAAGTTGTGATTCCTTCCTTCATCTGGTAATTCATCATCACATAAACTCAAGTTATTACATGAAGTAATGTTTCCTATTACGCTGCTGAATTGGTCTATTGGCATATCACTCTCCACAAAAGCTTGGTCCAGTACCCTCATCAAGGATTCTCTGTGAGCAGAGGAGTTCATCAATAAAGCTAAGATAGATATTTTGAAGGAGTCTGCAGTATCTGATCTATAATTCTGTAGTCGCTCATCTTAATTATCTTCAAAATATCATCCACTTCTTTCTCTAACGTAGCTCCACTAGTCTCACCCGTAGCCTTCTTAGGTTCATCACTCTCAGCAATTTTCTTTCCAGCACCAACATCTCTTTGAACAACTAGTGCAAACACACGACTATTGCGGGTCACCCTGCTATTTTCAGCTATATTTCCAACATCATGCATTGGCTGGATGGGAACTTCCACGCCATCCTCTAAGATTGTAGCGTTGTATTTATAAGGCACAGCCTTATCTAACTTGTAGGGGATAGGACCCAACAAACTAATCACCAATGGGGTAACAACTGGCTTGCTATGATACTCAACTTCAAAATGGGCGGGTGCACCAAAACAAGGCACAATGACATTTACCCCTTCTTCAACATAATCAGTCATTAATAAGTCATTTCTGAAAAACAAATCTTCATCTGAAGAGAAATACTCATATGCGGAAGCATACTCTTCATCTGACCCTTCTTTAGTCAAATAAACCTCAAACATATCAACTTCATGGTAATCATTCTTCTGACTTGTGACCTTGATAATTCCATTGTCTAACAACAACTGAACACCCTTCTTCACGATTGAACATCCTCGGGGGTCTCGACAACAAACTCGGCAAGATCCACATTGCTGTTCCACCTGACCAGCCATATGGCAGAAGGTAACATGCAACTGTACAAGGTCCTTATTCATATACTCTACATAAAAAATTATGAATTCTCCAGGACACCCAGAAACCATATTCACTTCCTCTTCATACTCTGCCCTAGGCCTGATTATATGGATTAGGCCCTCATCTATCATCTCATGTAAATCGGCCTTTATCTTATCGCAACCCTGTATGTCTGTACTGCAAATAGCACAACCGGAATGGTCATGCGTATAGTAGCTAAATTCACAGAGGTCTTCATGCATTTTCACCAAATATCCTCTAGCCATATTAATATCAAAAATCTGGAAGTCGCTTGGACAATCGGCTACCATATTCACAACATTTACTCCCCCATGCTTGGGTAGAGGATTTTCTTTCACATTAGGTCCCACGTCCTTGAAAGATAGAACACCAGATTTTACCAATTTTTGTACCTCAGTCTTCAAAGGATAACAATTCTCAACATTATGCTCTGGTGCTCCATGATGAAAAGCACATGTTTGGTCTGCCTTGTAATACCAAGGCAATGGTGATGGTACGACGGGAGGTGGTCGGGTCTGAACTAACTTCTTCTGAATCAATGCCGGTAGTAACTCTGTATAGCTCATGGGAATAGGGTCATAACTCTCCCTTATTTGATTATACCATTGATTCCCCTGCTGGGACGGTCTCTGATAAGCAACGGTAGTTGGAGCGGCATTCATAACGAGAGTAATTGAGGCAACTTGCTGATGACGCTGATAATTCCTTCTAGGAGTGTTTACCCTCCTCTCTTGTATAACAACATTTGCATCTCCTTCTTTCTTCTTGGTAAACCCATAAGATGGCTTCTTCGCACCTCCAGATCCTTCACTCTTTGTTAAATGGCCTTCTCTTACAGCCTCTTCTAAGCGGATACCCATTCCTACCATTTTAGTAAAGTCATTTGGCGCACTTGCTACCATCCTCTCGTAGTAGAAAGCACCCAACATCTTCAAGAAAATCTTAGTCATCTCTTTCTCTTCCATGGGAGGAATCACCTGGGTGGCTACCTCACGCCATCTCTGCACATATTCTTTGAATGATTCCCTGTCTTTCTGAACCATGGCCTTGAGTTGATCACGGTCAGGCTCCATGTCCATGTTGTACTTGTATTGTTTGATGAATGCTTCTCCCAAATAATTAAAAGTATGTATATTGGCGTTGTCCAAACTCATATACCACTTCAGCACAACATCGGTCAAACTATCCTGAAAAAAGTGAATCAGCAGACGCTGATCATCAGTATGGGTAGACATTCTCCTTACGTACATCACCAGATGAGCACGAGGGAAAGTGTTTCCCTTATACTTCTCAAACTCCCGGACTTTAAACTTAGCAGGTATCTTAACATTCGGGACCAAGCATAACTCATTCCAATTCTTCCCAAATAGCTCTTTCCCCTGAGGGCCTTCATCTCTCTTTGCATCTTGTCAAACTGCTCTTGAAAATCATCCATTCTGTCATAAAGACCTAAGTCTTCACTCGATGGAGGGAAAGGATGACACACATCATCATTAACAAACGAGACCATATTCACCGAAGGAGGTGCAGCAGGAACATGCACCATGGGAGGTGCAAGAGTAACAATAGTCTGAACGACTGGAGTATCTTGAGGACCAAGATTGAAACCTTCAGGTGTAAAATTCTATGGCATTCCCCATGGATAACCTTGGGGCATGCGATTCTGAACAATAGCTGGAGTATTAGATACGGGAACAATCGGAGCTTCAGTAGTTACCCTTGTTGGTTGAGGTTGAACACTCGGTGGCTGATTCTGAGTAGCCACCAGAGCTTCCATCAGAGTAGTTAGATTGGCCATGCTGACCTTCAAAGCAGAAACTTCCTCGCGCAACTCGCGATTCTCTTGTTCTAAGTTGTCCATCTTCTTTCTGAAATTAGCCCGAGTGTTGTAGTGATGAGTCAGCTTGCTGAACAAAGTAAAGAAGCTTGGTAAGACACCTGGATATGCATAACAAATGCAAGAAAAATGTGCAATATGATGCATGATATGTAATGCACATGATAATTTTTACTTTGTTATTTAATATTTCAAGGGATTTATAGATTTATAGACACATTGCAAATATCAGAGTAATAACACGTTTGAAATACTGAAAATTTTATTATAATATCTTCAAAATGGATTACAAGTTTCAATGATCCCAAGTACAAGATGAAAATAAAATCTGAAACCCTGAGAAATAGAACTGGTGGAGATCACTCTATACGCTAGCGCTTCCCCATGAGCCTGGCAATCTGAGCCTTCAACCTCTGGTTTTCTTCTGCATGTCTGATGGCAACCTCCTTCCAATCATCTGAATCAGGAAGTGAGTAATCAGCACCTGATTGAGGCTTAGGAGAAAATAAATCCCCTTGCCTCTCTATAGACTCTACTGCTCTACTCTCAAGGATCTCAATCAAGTCGTCTTTCTCCTTCAAGTCTACTTTATAGGAACTCTCTAAAGTTTGGAACTTGTTCTTCCAAGCATCCTTTTCCTGTTGCATCATAACCAAAGCAAGTTGCATCTATTCTAAATCATCTAATAAGGGAGGAATGGTCTTCATAAATAGATCAGGCATGGGTGTCTCCCGGGTATACGGCATCTTTAACTGAATAGCTCTCGATCGGACCCACTGAAGATATGGCTCCAAAGAAACAACACCCCTAGGTCCTAAATCCTTCCCACTCTTCTTATGAATGTGACGCCATTCCTTCGCAATTTGCTCCCTAGCTTCCCTATGGTCTTCTCCTTCCTTCAGAAAGAAATTACTCAAATGAATACTATTCGGTTTATCCCTCATCAGATAACCAAGTTGTCGCCGTGCAAGAATAGGGTTATAGTTAATTCATCCCTTTGTACCAAGAAGAGGTACATTGGGGAAACTACCACAACTATCAATAATCTCTATATCCTGGTAAGCTCGATGATACCAATCAATTTCCGAGTGAGTAAGTGCCATGATCTTAGGAGCTCAACGGGGTTCCTTCTTGACATCCCAAAAAGCATCAGACTGAGGCATATGAGAGATAAACCACCGGTACAACAGAGGTGTGCAACAGATAATCATCCCCCCATGATAAGAATTCTGAAGATGAATAGAGTAATAAGCATCACCCAACAATGTAGGAACTGGGTTTCCAATCATGAAGATCCTAATAGCATTAATGTCAACAAATTTGTCCACATTAGGAAATAAAAACAACTCATAAGCAAGTAGAGCAAAGATGGCCTCAAAAGCAATTATACTCTTCATTCTGGAAAAGTAACGAGCTTTCTCCAATAAGAACTGAGCTGGTAATCCTCTAATTCCTCCTTTAGTAGTCATATGGGCTTCCACCTCAGATTTCCCTAGATGAATCAAAGCATCAATCTCATGTGGTTTTGGATCACCCTCCAAACCAGTAAAACGAACATGATCGGTAACAGGTAAATCCAATAGATAAGGATACTCCTCCAGTGTTGGCATCAACTGATAGTCGGAAAAAGTAAAGCAATGATACATCAGATCATAGAACTGGACCAAGGTCGAGAGAACACCCTCCTTCATCTTCAGCTTCATGAGAGGAATAATGGATCCATACTTCTTTCGAAAGTCTGCAGAATACTCGATCTCGGGAATTAGACTGATCAACTCATCTATCTTGGGATCCTTGAAACTGTATTTCCCAGTCTTTCTCTTTCCAGAATCCATGGTTAGAAAGTACATGAGATATTCACAAATGGTCAACCTTTAAATCCCTTGAAATATGGTTTCTTCAAAAGATGCTTATGAGTGCATGGATGCATGATGCAACAATCACACACAAGATCACACATATAAGGTTCATAGGTTCAACGTCACGAGCATGAGGTCGAAGGTACTACCCATAAGGTGTCGGTCTAAAAGTTATCACCTGCTGAACAAGGTTCTATAGGTTCCCAGAGTCTACATCCTTCCTTCAGATATTACCAACTTCCTGATTAACTCGGTAATTATTAATATTCTCAAGAAAGACTCGTCCGAGCGTAGTATCGCGTGACAATTATTTCCGGATTACTCCGTCATAGCTTCCGCACTACACCTAAAAGGCCAAGATGGGTTTGGTATTCTATGGTCCTCAGTTTCAGCAGGCTCCCAGGTCGAAAGCAATACGTCTTCCCGATTAATCGGTAAACGACACTACAGTCAAAGGGGCCTCCACTGAGTGGGGGATCTCATGCCTCCTTTTTTGGGATTACTCCCTCAAAGTTAACATGACTATACCGCCCGTCCTATCTTAAAGTTTTCCCAAGTCCGGGTATAGGACTTATGAGTAATCACCAAGCACCCTGAAAACCAAGAAAATCCAAACAAACATATATACAACATATAACACAAAAACAATAATAAAACATATACAAATATAAACAAAGATAGGCTTAACCCACTTAGGGATGGACCAACAAGAGGTCAATATGTCCCCAGTGAAGTCGCCATTTTTCTATAGCGGTATAAATGTTTAAGACTAAGCCATTGGGTTGACTAGACTTTATACAAATCAAAATCAAAATCGCCACCGCGCTTTAATTTTTCCAAAGGAATGGGAAAAGAGCGAGTAACCCAAAAAGAAGGGGAAAGATTCAAGGTAAGGGGGTTGGTTATGAAAAGAGAAGGTATTAGCACCCTAAACATCTACGGTACTCCGCAGGAACCTCTTTGTGAAATTTGTATATTTTGGCTATGAAGATTGTTGTATAAAAAATGGATGGTGGAGGTGAGAAAAGAAATATATTTATTTTATAATTTTTGCACCCGCCGCGGTTGCGAACCTTTAGTGCCTATGTACCACCTTTTCATGCAATAGGGGATCAGGGTACACGTAGTTCCTCTTTTAAAAATTTAAAACACAAATGTGTTGGTTAATTTTATGAGATAAAACATCATCGTCACTATCCGTGTGGAAAACATACCTACTACTCACAATTATGAGAAAGGAGAATTTGCATCATCTAAAAATGGAGGATATGGCCTAGATCTTAAAATCAACAATGCCTCACTCAACACCCAAGTGTAAAATATCTCTCTTCACTACATATTGTAGAAGTATAGTTGTTTGCATCACTACAAGGATTGACAAAAGTTCAATCTTTTGAGAAAAGTTTAAAGATAAAATCCAAAGTGGAAAAATGGTTTGAAATGAGATTGATTGACTTTTAGTATTCTCACAAAAAATGTCAAGGTATTATTAAGTTGATTGGAGTTTATTTATGAAAGTGTTTTGAAAATGCATGGACATAAGTCCAAGTTTATTATGAAAGTGGTTCAAGTTTAAAAACAATAAGAGTTTTCAAAAGGAGGAAGAAGATTTTTGAAATTAAAGAAGATGGGAGGAGAAGAAGGGATTATCCTAAAGCATAAGGTAAAAGCTAGGGATAAGAACCATCTAACCAACAAGAAGCCAATACTTAACTGTTGTACCCCAAAATTTACCCTCTCATTTCTCAAAAGATCATCCTGGACCCTCAGTTTTTGCTTCCATCCAATTTCAAGCCTTGAATTACAATTTTCCAAGAAAACCATTCACAAGGGCAAAATGGTCAAAAGCACATTGAAAAGTCAAACTTTGACTTTTGGATCGAAAATCAAGTTTCAATAATTATATTTCATCAAGACATGAAACTAGTTCATCAAAATCAGAAGTCAGAAATTACTCTGAAAAAATAAAGTTTCTAAGCATTTAGAAAATTCTCTAAGTGTTAAGAGGATATGATACTTCAGAACTTCTGGGCCAGCCCCCCATGCAAGCGCAATCATAATTTGCAAGCATGGCTCACAATATGATACTTCAATTAGAACATGTGGAAGCGATGCCCTTTGGTCAGAACATGACTCTTTAGCATATGCTTCGACCAGAATATTACAAAGCCCCAAAACCTTGTTTGAACAGCCTGTTGCACTGCTATGGCACAATCCTGCAACCAGCTGCCACAACACTCCAAATTGCTGCTGATCTAGTCCACGCCTGCATTTTTCTCAAACCCTATATTTGCACCAAATTAGCATACAAAAACTGTGATTAAAAAGCAATGGAACAATATACCAAAAGGGTTTACATCCCATTTGTTCCCCCCCCCCCCCCCCCCCCCCAAACCACAACAAAACCATCTATAAATAATTATATCCTTCACACGTTCAGGGGGTTGGCTTTTGGAGGGAGAGAATCATAAAAAGAGAAAAAAGAAAGTTGTGAAGCCCTTCGTAAAAAATCCAGAAATCCCAAACAGAAAAACCAAACCTTTGTTCTTCCCTTTGAATCAAATAACTTAGCATTTTCTCTTCCTTTGTTCTTGCTGACTCCAGAACATCTGAAGGCAGCAGTTCAAGTCCCAAGCGCACGCTCCAAATTCAAGGTAAGTCTTTCTGACTTCGCATCTTTCATTCAGAACATCATTAAATATGTAAATATCATAGTATTAATGTTGTCCATGTCATTGCATAATTTAAGAAAAAAACTGTGGATAAGAACTTCTTGATTAAAGTTAGGCTTAGGGTTAGGATTAGAACTTCTATAAACTGTTGTGCTTTTGATTTGCTGTTAAGGACTGAATAAATTACTGATATACTAATTAATATAAGGGAAAAGTTGAAATGTGGCACAAAACCTCTAATCTTCACTCACTGTTATTTTAGCACAACATAGAACTTCTGAGTTCTCCTTACTGTTAAACATACTGAACTTCTGATGTTTCCACACGCTGTTTTAACACTTAGAATTTCTTACTTTCACATGCTGATAACACACAAAACCTCTGATTTTCACTCACTGTTTTTAGCACAACATAGAACTTCTGAGTTCTCCTTCCTGTTAAATATATTGAACTTATGATGTTCACTCACTGTTTTAACACACTGAACTTCTGATGTTCACTCACTGTTTTAATGCACAGAACTTCTGACTTTTAGCTCACTGTCTGAATACCACCCAGAACCTCTGTGTTTTCCCTCTAACGTTTTTTGCAGGACCTCAGAGTGTACCAATCCAGAACTTCTGATGTCCACTGACGTTTCTTTCTGAGTCACAACACTCCTAGCATCAGAACTTCTGACCCCTTTTATTTTTCTTGCAGCAACACGCTGATTCTATATCTCATTCATTTTCCTTTTTATCACTTTCAATACTAATACTCTTTTTATCAATATAAAAAAGGCATAAAAATATTTTCTTTTTACTAGCTAATTCATTTCTTTTTTTTCTTCTAAATTCATTAATACAAAAAACCATTTTTCTAAACAAAGTCCTTTTTCTTTCTTGCATTATTATTTCAATATGGTTGTAATAAATAATTAGGATTTATTTTCTTGTAACCCCCCCCCCCCCCCCCCCCCCCCATTTCTAAATTTGTACACCCCATCCCCCTAATGATTGTAATAGCGTAGAATCTTTAGTTTCCACACTTTTATTGCTTTCATATATTGTTAGTAATTATGGTGTGTATGGAAAGATATGAAATTGATAAATAGATCACCCTAATCAAGACTAAAATGCATCCAATCAAACACACTTGCACACTAGAACCCTTAGGGTAATCCCACTTTGTGGCCTATCGGAAAAATAGTCATGTCCCTCGAACATGGGAATTTTAGCAAAGACCCTCGATAAACTATCACAGTCCCTCAATGACCCTCATTGTTGCCTTCGGTAAACGATCTAGTCCCTAAATGACATTGCTAAAACGTCTCATAGGTTGCCTTCTATGACTATACAAACGTCCCACGCCCGTACCTTCACATCCATCAATGGGGCTTATTACTAAATCAATGGTAAGATAGCAACATCTAAAGGAGGAGGAAAAGAACATCTAAGACCTTTTGAGTAGGTAGATTCGCTCCTAGTTGCTCGCTTGCTCACAACAAAAAACATTTTATACATCAACACTCTCATTTTGAAACATTTTCGAAAGACAACACTTTGTACGCGTTCTTATAGAGACGAGAACTGTTACAAAAACACCTTTTTAAAATCACTTTCAAAAAACACATTTCACAAAACACATCTTTGAACTATTTTCCAAACAAACACTCTGTACGCGTTCTTATAGAGATGAGAACCATTACAAAGACGTTTTCAAAATACTTTCAAAAACCATACCACAAGCACATTCAAACAAAAGTAAGTGATCTAGCAAGCAACTAAGAGCCCATGGAAAACCATGGATGAAAGGGGTGCTAATACCTTCCCTTTTCATAATTTACTCTCCGAACTCAAGAAAACATCTCTAAAGGTCTTCCCTGTGCTTTTTCACCTTTCCTTTTGGATAAAATAAAAGTCGATGGTGACTCTTGCTAAACCGCAACATTTGTGAATACAAACGCAAAACAAAAGTCAGTTCTCCCATCATATCACAGAACTAGCGACTCTGCTGGGGGATAATTTTAAAGTGGGGTTACCTTAGGGCTACATCACATCTACTTGATTTCATTGTTTGACTTGTATGCTTTACGTTTTGGGTCCTTGTTTGGGTTACTGTTAAAAATCCTACACTTGGATTTTGGGACACCTTTTAGGTAAGTAGCAATAAACTTTAAGGGAACTGTGAGGGGTAGACCGACATGGTTGAAGCAGTAGCTACGTTGATGTGGCACTTTGGTTGGTGCTGGTAACCCTTGAGTCAACCAAGGAGAGTACGCGGCCGCCGCATGGTGTCATAAAGCATCAACTTACCTTAGAACCTTTAAATTGCACAACTTGGCCAGTAGGACGTAATGAGATGGCCGGCTTTGGTGTATTCCCAAGGTCGACAGATACTCGATGCTACATTCATTGAGATTTGACTCTTGAGTTTTGTTTGGTTGCGAGTCAATCGCCTATTGAATGAAGCTTGGGGGAAAGATCAGTGATATTGAGATCCCTTAGAACTTGGTTACTATTTATAGGACAGGTTGAACCAATCCAACTTCAAGAGGGTATGACATTAAAACTCATGCAGGCCTTAAACCTAAGGACTTGGTGTGACTTATTTGTTGCCTGCTATACATGTGATTTTTTTTAATGATCATGACATCATAAGCATGGCATGTCATACTAATCATTTCAAGGATCCTCTAGGGCTCATCGTTTCTTTGTTTTGTAGGACATGGCATCCGCCCGCAGGAACACTATCCAGATTAACCTTGTGAAAGTGCCTCTCCAACTAAAGGATTTGGCATTAAGGATCCCTGAAAGCTCTCCCTTCACTGAAAAGCATGGTCGGTTGCTCAACTTGTTCACTTCAAAACCTGATGAAGAATTGTTAAAAGTGTTATTTCAGTTCTTTGACCCTTTGCACCACTACTTCACCTTCCCGGATTACCAGCTAGTACCTACTATGGAGGAATTTTCTCGGTTGTTAGGGGTACTGTTGTACCCCAAAATTTTCCCTCTCATCTTATCAACATTTCTCATCACAAGACTCTTGAAACTCAAGACCAAGCTAGGGTTTGCTCTGCTCAAAACACCTCCTTGCACTGTTGACCTAAATTAGGGTTTGAGTTTGCACATGGATATTTTGACCTACAATTCCCAAATTGACTTTCATACTTCATTTTGGACTCACAAGTTTGTCCATACCAAGTTTCAAGCCTTGAATATAATTTTTGCCCAGTCAACTGGACAATTGACCTAGAAATCAACTGTATTGGGGAAAAAGTCAACAGTGGCCAATTTACAGTCAAACCTCATGAATTTTGACCCACATATACATTATGAACTCATATGAACCATTTGATCAAGTTTGGATCACAATTCCACAAGAAATTTGATCAGATCACCAAAAGGGCAAAATGGTCATTTTTAGGGTTTTGACTGTACAAAGGCAGTTTTGACTGTTTGACCTAGCCAATGGCAGATTAAGCTCAACCATGGACTCAAGGACTCAATGACATTATATTTACCCATTCAACAAGTTCAAAAGATCTCAAATGCATAGGATTGACAGATGAGTTTTTCAGTCAACTGATCAAAATTTGACTGTACACTGAAAAGTCAAACTTTGACTTTTTGGTCAAAATCAAGTGCCAAGGGTCATTTTTCATCAAGATGTGTCAAATTATGAAACTTGTTCATCAAGAAACCCAAAATTGCAAATTAGGGTTTGAAATTGAAAATTTTCATAACTTCAAAATTTTCTAAGTTATGAAATTTTCTTGATTTTTCCTAACTTTGTCCCATATTTTCACCATGATGCAAATGGATTCAAACAAAACTTACAACATTAAAGTTATATTCCATCACAAAGTCTACAACTTTGATTCACAAAGTTTTCTCAAAAGAAGCTTGGATCTCAAGTTATGAGTTTTGGAACAAGGGTCCCTAAAACTTTTAACTTAGAGAAATTTTGCCCTAGTTTAGGCAGGATTTTGACCCATCTTCTTGGCCATTTTTCACATAGTTCCACTTGGAGTCTCAAGTTGCATTTCAAAGATGGATTATAGTACATGTTGCAAGCTTTCCAAATTGTCCAAGAACTCCTAAAACACATTTGTGGTTAGGGATAATCGAATGCTTGAAGTTGGCAAAAACTCACTTTGTAACCATGGCCAATACATGTTCATACAAGTTGCAAATCTGACCAAACTAGATTTGTACTTGATTACAGGTCTCTAAACCAATTTACACTCAAAAATTGAATGCAAATACATTGGTTAGAGGCATTGTTCTGATCAAGGGAGCATTATACATTGAATAATTCCATTTTGGGCATAAAGATCACACTTCCATTTTCATAAAGCATAACTTTTGCAAAGTTGTTTTTCTTGAGCCTTGAACTTCTTTCTTTGCAGCAAACAATTTCCACAAACTTAGGCAAAGGTACAAGAAGCTTGTGCATGCTTGGAGATAGCCTGTACAGGCCTATCTCATTTCACTTCACACTTTTCTTTCGAAACAAGTCAACTTGCCAAAAGTCCATAGCTTGGATATTTGATATATTCAACTTAAGCCAACATTTGAAACAAGTTTTTACATATCCTCGTAAGCCAGAAACACGAGCCTTTCACCTCTAAAACACCCTGGTACTCAAAAACCACATTTTCTTGCAAAACAGGGCAGGACCTGCAAGTCACAAGCTAAATCACATTCCACTTGTGCGTTTTGCTCCTTTCCACTTCAAACACCTTCCATTCAACTCACTCAAGCTGTCCCAAACCTCCATTGCCAACTGTAACTCCATTTACAGTGTTCACCATTTCTGTTTCAAGCTTATGCAGGTTGACTTCTAGAGGTTGATTAAGGCCATTTCAAAACAAACTAAGCATTGGGAAAGGTTCAGGGAAAATTAAGCAAGCTCAAAAGAACCTCAGGCCTCACTGAAAGTTGCTGCATTGTCCAACTCAAATCTAACTGAAACAGGTTTTTTCATGAACTTCTATCTCTCTATTTATGAACATTTAGCCTTAGGTTTATGAATGAAAGATGTAGTGCTCATTGCCCTGAAACCATACATATGCTCAGTTTTCATTTATATTAAACGTGCTAAGAGAATTTCATCCATGAACTTTCTGAAAAAACTAGGTTAGAAATTAGGGCCAGAGAAATTCTCTCTGGTCTTTGAGAGTTAGATTAAGTTTTTATATGGTTGGAATCGTGTGATTATGCTCTACAATTTTCATGTTACAAGTTTTTGTTTTTAAGCACTGAAACAGGAGATACAAGTTTGAACTGAGCACGCACGTGTTTCTGTTGGACGAAGGTTGAAGATGAAGTAGCTGGGCTGGGCCTGGCTATTTCCTACTTTTGGCACCCCCCATTTTCAGTTTCACACCCCCTGGCCCATTTTCTTGTATTTTGATACTTTTGCATTTTTATTTTCTTTTCTGACTTTGATATTTTATTTTCAAACATAAAAAATCCTCCAAAGATATTTTCATAAGTTTTTACATTTAATTGGCATTTATTTCATTTTTTCTAATATAGAAAACAATTTAAATACTTTATATTATTTGTTAAAACTTGAAAATAATGTAAATAATACTTTTATTTTTTAGTTCTTATTTTTATTCACACCAAAAATATTTTCTTGAATATACTTTATTTTTGTAAATATTTTATTTTATTTTATACATACTTAATATATATATATATATATATATATATATATATATATATATATATATATATATATATATATATATATATATATATATATATATATATATATATATATATATATATATATATATATATATATATATATATATATATATATATATATATATATATATATATATATATATATATATATATATATATATATATATATATATATATATATATATATATATATATATATATAATATAATATTACTTTCTTTAAGGAAAGTTAGGGTTTACCCCTTAATTAAATAAAATCAATTCTTTTTTATTTTATTTCCTTACATCATTTTCACATTAAAAATACTTTGCATACATAAAAAAATCCTTTTTACATAATACATTTTATTTAACATTTATTTATTGTGTTTATTTGAATATTATACATTTAAATATTATGCCTTGCAAATTCAATTTGGTTGTAATAATTTAGGGTTTTAATTTCTTGCAAAATAATCCCCTATTCAAAATTGTACCCCCTCCCTATATCAAAGTTGTAATAGCTTAGATTTATTTTTACGCACTTAATGCTTTCAATTATGCCATGATTAGAGAATTAGGGTTTGTATGCAAAATCAAAACCAACAAATAGTTTGACCTAATCAAAGACAAAAATGCATGAAAAAACAAACACAATGCACACTTGCACCCCTAGGGTTACAATTCACTTGTTGCCTTCAAAAATGGGCCATGGTATGCATGTTAGGTATTTTGGCAAAACAAAAACAAAACAAAGATCATAGTCCCTCGATGACGCTATCTGAGTTGCCTAAACAAAAATGATCAAGTCTCTCAAGAAAATTGCCAAAAATACTTGACACAATTGCTATCATGGTCTATACGATGACCCGTGCCTGTCCCGTTTAACATCCTAACACAAGGTTGTTCATCAAATACAATGGTGAAACAACACTGTTAAAAGGGTTAAAAACATAAGAAAGATCTTTGAGTAAAATAGGGTAGATATCTCTTAGTTACTTGATCAAAAACTTGCAAAGACATCCTTGCTATTTTCAAAACACACTTCACAACATAATTTCAAAACCCTACTTTCAAACATTGAAAACTTTTTAAAAGACAAAAACACCTTTGTATACATTCAAACAAGAATCATTACAAAGGTTGGCACAATGATGTCCTCTTTTCAAAATATCTTTCAAAACCACACACAAAGCACCATTTCAAACAATTGAAGAGCACCATTTCAAACAATTGAAAAGCAAAGCAAGTGATCTAAACAAGTAACTAAGAGCCCATGGATAACCATGGATAGAAAGGGTGCTAATACCTTCCCTTTCTATAATCTACTCCTCGAACCCAAGAAAACATCTCAAAGGTCTTTCCTGTGCTTTTTGACCTTTCCTTAGGATAAAATAAAAAGTCGGTGGCGACTCTTGCTAAACCGAAACATTTGCAAACACAAACGCAAAATCCCAAGTCAGTTCTCCCACCGTATCACAGAACTGGCGACTCTGCTGGGGAAAACTTTAAAAGTGGAGTAACCTTAGGGCTTAGATCACCTTTTGCATGCCTATTTTGATTGCTTTGATTGCTTTACATTTTGTTCTCTTGTTTGGGCTTGAAATCCTCCACCCGGATTTGGGAAACATTCATAGGTAAATAGCAATACGTTATGGAAACTGTGCGGGGTATACCGACATGGTTGAAGCAATAGCTATATTAGTGCGACATATTTGTGAGTACCGGTAGCCTTTGAGTCAATCAAAGAGAATATGGGGCCGCTGAGTGATGTCATGAAGCACTAATGAACTCTTAGAACCTTACTTGACCATCTTAGCCTTTTATTAGGGGTAGTGAGATGACCGGCTTTGGTGCAGTCCGAAGTTGGTAGATACTCGATACTACACTCATTGAGGGTTGTTTTCTTGGAATATTTTGGTCGCCAGTTAAGTGGCTAAACCAAAACAATGAACATAGAAAACAATCCAGTGATATTGAGCTCCTTAGCACCTGATTACTATTTATAGGACAGGTTGAGCCAACTAACTTCAAGAGGGTACTTACCTATGAAACCTCATGCAAGCCTGAAACTAGGATCTTGTGTGACTTGTTTGTACATGTGCTTGTGCATACATCATGAACATCATAAAGCATCATATGCATCCACTAACCATTTCAAGGGTTTGGATCTTCATCTTTGTTCTTGTTTTGTAGGTCATGGAATCTCTTCGCAGGAAAACAATTCAAGTCAACCTTGTGAGAATCCCTCCTCAACTCAAGGAGCTTACTTCTAGGATTCCAGAGAATTCTCTCTTCAGTGAAAGACATGGTAGACTTCTCAACTTGGTCAACTCCAACATTGAAGAAGACATGGTGAAAGTTCTCTTCCAGTTCTTTGACCCCCTACACCACTGTTTCACATTCCCTGATTACCAACTAGTGCCCACTTTGGAGGAATTTTCTCAACTCCTGAGAATTCCTATTCTTCATCAACTACCCTACAACGGTACGGAAAAATAACCAAAGCCTGAAGATGTTGCTCAAGCATTACACTTGCAACCATCTGATATCAAAGGACATTGGGAAACCAGAAGTGGTGTCAAGGGTTTCTTGGCAAAGTTTCTGTTTGAGAAGGCACAAGACTGCTGGAATTCTCTAGATCTATAAGCTTTTGAAGAGATTGTGGCACTCCTCATCTATGGGTTGGTCTTGTTCCCAAACCCTGATCAGCTTATAGATGTGAATGCTGTCAAGATTTTCATATCCCGGAATCCTGTACCTACATTGCTTGGGGACATCCTACACTCATTTTACACACGAACAATGAGGAAAAGAGGTGTTCTCATGTGCTGTACTCCTCTCATAGCAAGGTGGTTTATTTCTCACCTTCCACAATCAATTTTGAAGAATGAGCAGGGTTTAAGGTGGTCACAACGGTTGATGACCCTCACACATTCTGATGTCCATTGGTGTTCTCGGTCCAGAGATAATGTCATCATCATTGATCGTTGTGGGATTCCCTAATGTCCCACTACTTGGCATTAAGGGAGGCATTACCTACAACCCCTGTTTAGCTTTGAGACAGTTTGGATATGCTCAGAGGGATGGCCCTCATGACATGCTGATTCCTGACTTGGTTTTTGACTTCGACAATGATGCGCAAGGACTTCGACAAAGATTCATCAGAGCTTGGAGGATGCCCAACAAAGTGGATAGTAAGACACTGGGGCACAAGAATTCCATCCCCCTTGAGCCTTATCTCAAGTGGGTACGAATCCGCGCCCAGAATCTTATGATGCCATATCCTCACATTCTCCCCGTGATCAAAGAGCCTGTTATGGAAGGAGAGGTTCCATACACCCTTCTACATCTAGACATGCCGACATCATTGGAAGAATTGCAAAAGAGTTGGATCCAACTCAAAGAAGAACGAAATACTTTTGAAGCCAGCTTCTATGCCAGTGAGAAGAAGGTTTTGGAGCTTACCCGCCGACTTCATGAGGAGGAAACTCTCAACACTTACATCGCACCAAAGAGGATGCGCAATGTATTTTTACATTAAGAATTTTGTAATATTTTTCCCATGGGGCACTTATGTACTAACAAATTTCTTCTTAATACGACGTGCGTTCTTTTTTGTTTGCAACAAATTCGAATTTCTGAATCCTTGAATGCATTACATGAATAACATACCATTCATCACATGCATAAACAGGTCTTCACACCAGGTTTCCTTATCTTTCTGCTGTTTATTTCAGCAGGGTGGATTTGGAGCAGACGGTTAAGGATCTGCAAGCACAGAACTCTCAATTCCAGTAACTCCTCATGACCTTAGCAAAGGGTCAATAGGACCTTAAAGCACTGTAGGAGAAAGATAAAGAGAAAAAGAAGAAAAGACCTGGGGTAGTCATCATGGGAAGAAGGTTTGAAAGCAATGCTAGAAAAGTTCTCGAGTTCCCCTCGACGTCTGATGACGGGGCTGGTAAAGGAAAAGGAACTGCGACGCCTTCTGAATCTGAAGTTGAAGTTGAAGAAGAGGAAGAGGAAGAATACGAAGACTACTCCGAACAGCAATATCCCCCGGCGGATATTAAGTTTAAAAATCTTGAGGATCAGTTGGCAGCTATGGAGTTGCAAAGGGTACCTGGTTTAGATTTTGAAGAACTAGGTTTGGTCGCTGGGATCGTCATTCCTCCCAAGTTCAAAGTTCTTACTTTTGCTAAGTATGACGGTTTGTCCTGCCCAAAGATGCATCTAAGATCCTACGTCCGAAAGATCCAACCCCACTCATCTGATAAGGATCTCTGGGTCTTTTTTTTCCAAGATAGTTTGTCAGGCACACAATTGGACTGGTTTTATCAACTTGAGAGATTTGAAGTTCATAACTGGGAAGATTTAGCTGCTGCTTTCTACCGGCAATACCAATACAATGCTGATTTGGCGCCCACTCGTACTCAGCTACAAAGTATGGGTATGGCTTCTAATGAGGTATTTAAAGAGTATGCCCATAAGTGGCATGATCTGGCTGGAAGGGTGCAACCACCATTGTCGAATAGAGAGCTGGTTGACATGTTTTTAGGGAGCCTGTCTGTCCCTTTCTTCAATCATTTAATCGGGAGTTCCTCTGTAGGATTTACCGAATTAATTTTGACCGATGAAAGGGTCGAGGCCGACATTAAAAGTGGTAAGATACAGAAAAATACCTCCGCGTCCACTGCTATTAAGAAGACCTTCCCAGCTAAGAAGGAAGCCTCTGCTGTTTATTCTTAGAAAAGTCAAGGAAGAACCGAGCGCCGACCAACAGTAGGGGTTGTGATGATTCAAAACTCTTCAAATGATCAACCTCGCAGCAATCAGCCAAGATCTAATCAGCAACGGGTAGAAAGGCCACAACAGCAGTTCACCCGAATCAACATGACACCAGCTCAAGTACTCCCTCATTTGCTAAAGCTGAATCTTACCAATTTGAAGGAAGCGCCAAAGAACCCTAATACCTCTTCTCCATATTACCACTCCAATGCAAAATGTGGTTACCACTCTGACAGTGTAGGGCATGATACCAACAACTGTTGGGCTCTTAAGAACAAAATCCAAGACTTGATTGACGCCAAGGAGGTAGAATTCGATGCGCCCGAAAAGCCAAATGTGATTTCTGCCCCGATGCCCAAGCACGGTCATAATGTTCATGCCATTATGGAAGACCTTCATGTTACCAATGCTGCTGAACTTTTGACTCCGTTACCAGTGATTAAAGTGAATTTGATGAGAGTCGGGATATTCCCAGGCTGTGGAAAAGACTGTTACTTTTGTTTAAACGTACGAGCTGACTGACCAATGCTGAAATCAGGTATCCAACGCCTGATGGATACCCAAGAGATACTCTTCCAAAAGACTCATGTTGATACCTTCACTCCTGTTACTCCTGCAACTTTTGCTACTTCAACCAATGACATTGCAATAATAACCATCTCCGACAATCTTCCCAAGGCTTGCAAAAGGCCTGTCAAGATTACGCCCGATCTTAAGTTTGTGCCATTAAAAATCACCATGTCGGGGCCTGTCCCATATCAATCTAACAAAACGATATCATGGAACTACGAAGGAGAAATCTTCTATCATGGTATCAAACAGATTGAATCAGTACAAGAGAACTCTGATGATGAAACCCCTGATATAGGGAACATTGCAGGAACAAGCAAGATAACTCGCAGCTGACGAATTTTTTCTCCGGAGATTGCTCCCCCACGAGCAGTCTTCGGACCCTCGAAAGCTTCTGTGCCTGTTAAGCCATCTGTGCAAGGCCCGATAATTGAAGAAATTGATGTACCTGAAGTTAGACCCTCTGATGCTACTACCGATAAGGGTAAGGGGATACTAGAAGCGTCTGTCAGGATGAAGGCTCAGACTGTGGTAATCCCCGAAGCCACCCAAAAAGAGATGGAAGAAATCTTAAAAATAATCAAGAGGAGCGACTACGACGTCGTGGAACAGCTAGGGCAGACCCCTTCCAAAATCTCCATGTTGGATCTTCTACTCTGCTCTGAGGCCCATGCTAAGGCCCTGATTTAATTTTTAAAGACGACACACGTACCTCAAGAAACTTCGGCTGACCAGTTTCAAGAGTGCGTGGCCAGCCTTACTGCTGATAATGGTCTTGGTTTTTCCGATGCTGATTTGACTCCTAAAGAAAGGAAACACAACGACGCGCTGCATGTCTCAGTTGAATGCAGAGGAACCACCCTTGCCCATGTCCTAGTTGATACCGGTTCATCCTTGAACGTGCTGCCGAAAAAGGCGTTGGATAGGTTGGACTGCGAAGGATTGACCCTCAAACCCAGTAACATCGTTGTTAGAGCCTTCGACGGTTCTAAACGGATGGTCCATGGAGAAGTGGACATTCCTATCAAAGTGGGCACCGAGACCTTCAAATCTACCTTTTACGTGATGGACATCCGTCCCTCATATTCGTGCTTATTGGGAAGACCGTGGATCCACTATGCTGGGGAAGTTACCTCCTCTTTACACCAAATGCTAAAGTATCATGTTCAGGGTAAGATTATAACGGTGCACGGCGAGGAAGAGTACATGATAAGTCACCTCAACTCCTTCCACTATGTGGAGTTGGATGGCGAATTCATAGAAACGCCTTTCCAACATTTTGAGGAAGTTTCTCCTGAGGTCGCAGTTGCGAAGACAATGATAGATGTGCCTATCGTTTCCAAGCCTGTGTCTAGGATGGCATATCTCAAGGATGCAGAGGCTGTAATTAAAGAAGGAAGGAGTACAGTGTGGGGGCAACTGCCTGATTTTCCCCATAAGACGGACAAGTTCGGACTAGGTTTTACTGCTGCTGGCCAGAAAGCTATGCGTCGCTCCAAGGCTGGAGGACCACCCGTAAAAATCACTCACCATGGAATTAATGCTGTAGAAGATGATGATGAAGAAGACAACTTTGAAGATTGGATCTTTCCAACCGTCGAAGGGGGATTAAGCAACTGGGAAACAAAGGATTTTATTCCCATCACCTTCATCACCAGTAATTTATCTTTGAACAATTTCCTATTTTGGTTTGTAATAACTAAACAATTCGTACACTATTTTCACCTTATGCCTTGCCCGAGGCATATAGGTCCATTTGTAAGGGCTTGATTTTCTTCATTATCATATGCCATGTTTTAATGAATCATTGGACATTTTCATCTATAAACTGTTGTGTTCATTTTCTTTCCTTTTGCATTTTGTTTTGTTTAAGGATGGTTATCCCTTACACACACCCACACTCACAAATGCAGGTACCCATCCACTCCGGATTCCATGGGTGACTATTCTGCTTTAGCCTTCGGTAATTCTGAAGATTTAGTCAATCATGCTGAGTACGAAGTTCACGAAGACTGTGAAGTGCCGGGAGAGTTAGCCAGACTTTTGCAACAAGAAGAGAGGGCTATTCTGCCTCATGAAGAGTTGCTAGAAACCATCAATTTGGGAACAGAGGAAGATAAGAAAGAGGTTAAGGTGGGTGCCAACCTGGAACAAAGTGTTAAAGAGCGCCTAGTGCAGTTGTTGAACGAATATGTTGAGATCTTTGCCTGGTGTTGTACCCCAAAATTTTCCCTCCCATATTCTTCAAGAATTGCAAAGAGCATGCTTCAAAATCTCCCCAAGGGTTGCACAGTTCAAGGGCCTCCTAACAGTCAAAAAACTAGGGTTTTGGTTCTGACAAATAAATTGAAGTTTCCAAGGGTCCAATCAAGTCCCACATGCCTATAAACATGGTCAAGCATCCTCATGCCAAGTTTCAAGACTTACAGCACAAAATTGCACAGTCAGAATCCCTAATTGCTCAGCAGTCAACTGTAGGGTTAAAATGGTCATTTGACAGTCAAAAGTTCAAATTTTTGGTCAAAATCTCATTTTGAAGCTACAAACATCATTTGATCAATTCTTGATCAGGATTCTCAAGGCATGGCTCAAAAAGTCTCAAGATGCAAAAGTTTCCATATTTGGACAGTTGAAAAAGTCAACTGTAACTTGACCAAGGCACAACTTCCACATGGTTCATCAGAAAAATTCCATCCAAAGCTCATTTTGAAGAGAATTACATTTCCTACAACTCCTCTTCACACTTCAAGTCCAAGAAATTCTCTCACAAAAAGTTATCAATTTCAACATTATAGGTCATTTTCAAAAGTCAACAAAAAGGGACTTTAAGTCAAAGACCATAACTTGAGATTGGTAAATAAAAATGACATGGGACCAAAGGCATTGGTTAGAGGACTTCAAGACCTTTCCAAAATGTCCAAGAACATGATCAAATCTTGAAAATTGAGCAAGATATGCCTTGTGTAAGTTGGGAAATTTTTGGGAATTTTGAAAAGTCAACTTTGCTTCAAATGCCTCAAAATTGCTAATGGGCCACATTTTCTTCCAAGATTCATCATCCAAAGGCTATGCACGACCATTTGGCCCAAAGGGGATTTATTTCATCATTTTTATTATTTATTTGAATTTTTAATCACAATTAGTTCATTTAATTAAATAAAATATGGAAAAAATACTAAACAAATGCATTTGAATCTTTTTATGCAGTATTTGCTCTCATTGATTACTCAAGATTTGTGCACACCCAAAGAAGGAAAGATTTGGCCATGATTAGTACCAAAAACATATGAAAAAGATTGAAAAAATATGCCATTAAAATCAAATATTGGATTCATGATTACAAGGCTTTTTGACTCAAATCTTTACCCTAATTCGTCCCATACATAAGTCAGAACCTAACCCTAGTGCAAAGAACCTGAATGCTGCGCTAGAACTCAAGGACCAAAACTCACTTTTTCTTAAAAAATCCAAAACCTATTTTCATAGTTTGAAGGCGTTTCAAGGCGTGAAAAAGATCTCAAAAGCTTCCTGGAACTCCTCTGAACAGAACCCAATCGTTCTCCACTCTCCAAGCGCAAAGAATTGGTATATAGGAGTCTAACTTTTCTGAAAAAAATTGATAATCGTGTTTGCATTTCCATACGTTATTCATGACTTTTAACATGTGATTTATACTAATATGATGTTTCTAAAGCCATTGGTATTATTCAATTGAGTTTTGGATGCCTGTATGCAAAACTACCATGAACACGCGTTAGGGTTTCAAGAGCTTAAAAAGAGGGTTTCCTTATTCTGGAAAAATCAGCCTACAAGACCCACGCTATTAAAATCAGAAGCTTATGACTAATTGATTCCATACCTCGCGATAAATTTATGATTAACAAAATTCTATTCGCTATTTTTGTGTGCATCATTTAGTGGGGGTTTAAAACCCCCGCTATTTAGTTTGTTTTTTCAGGCAAAAGTGAAGTGCAAGTGGAGAAGACGATGCATGGAGGCTGGGGATTGGCGCGTTTGAATTTCGCGCGAAATACACCATTAACCATTGTTTTGCATTATATTATTTATTTGTCATATTATGTTACAAACGCGCAAATGGCACAGTTGGTGGACAAAGCACTTGGTAAGTATTGGGACCTGGGTTCGATTCCCAGGTCCCCTCCTTTCTCAATATATTTTCTTTTAGCCTGATCCCATGCAGCTTCTCACCAAAAGACTACCATGCACTCCACGCTCCAGCACGCCACTTGTCCCACAACATCCATCCAGTGGCCAGGATCCAAGGTCTATAGAATGTCTCGGTCAACGCATACACACATGATTATTGAAAAGTAAGAAAGGGCCAAGCTTCTTGGGCCTAATTACTCACCACATAACCTCCAGATTGGGGTCAGCACCCCCATTGGTTTGCTTTCTTTCATTCTTTTTATCTTTTTTTCTATTTTATTTGTTTTGTTTAATTTTAATTTAATTCTTTGAATTGATTTGTTTTCTTTAACATAAAAAATAATAAAAATCAGAAAAGACAAAATATAAATATATTTCATTTAAATGTTTTTATAAATAAACTTTATTAATTGATTTAGTTTTTAATTCTAGGTTTAAATTTTAATATTTTCTTATATAAATTAAAAAATGTAGAATTAGGGTTTTATACTTTTTTTTCCTTTTTCTTTTTTTCACCCTATTTAATTATTAATTATTATTTTGTAAAATAAAATTGGCCATGTAAATAATTAATTAAAATTAGGTCAAACTAAAAATATTTCTTAATAAATAAAAAATAGTTAGAATTAGGGTTAATTAACTTTTCTTTTTAATTCCAATTTAATTTTCTTACTAAAAATCCATAAATACAAAAAACTCAAAAATAATTTCTTTTTCTCATTTAACTTAATTAATTTATTAATTTTAATTCAATTTCTTTAAAAGGGTCCAACGCCCTCGCATTCGATCGCAATTCTAATTCGCGCGGTTATTTTATTTCCTTTTTATAAATTTCATGTAATTCTCCCAAAGCCATGTAATAGATCAATTAGGTTATTTATTTTCCGCACTTTGTTTTATTTCAAATCGGGTCTTGGATTAATTTGGCGATGTAGACCCGCGCCTTTGTAATAGCATAGGACTTTTAATTCCGCATCTTTTAAACTGTTAATAATTTGCATGAAAGAATGAATGTCAAAATAAAAGCAACGCGTAGATCACCAATGCATGAACAAGACAAAAATATCTGAAAACGACACACAAATCACACACCACCCCTAGGGTACGCCTCACTGTTGCCTTGCCCCTTGAAAGGTGGTCGTCAAGTAGAGGACGTTTTAGTAAGTCCTCATGTCCATGAACATGGCATGAGGGTAGCTTCTAAGGTGTCTTCCTATTGCTCTGGTGATCACCATGTCCCGAACCTTCGAATTGACCCGAACACCTCCAACGGTGGTGCTACCTACCTCTCAATGGTGGGATGGCACTGCTATAAGGACACTTACACAGACGAATTCCTTAGGGTAGGTAGAGAACTCTAGATACTTGCTTTAATTCAAAACAAATCAAAAACTTCTTTTCACACCGACACCTTTTCAAAAAGCTTTCGAAAGCAACTTTTCAAACACTCTTGAGGACTGATACAAGAGTCGAACTGAAATTTTCAAAGAAACTTTTTTAAACCCATAGTTGAAAAGCAAACAAACCATTTTTGAAGACACAAATGAGCAAGTATCTAAGAGCCCATGGATAACCATGGATAGAAAGGGTGCTAACACCTTCCCTTTCTATAATCTACCTCCCGAACCGAGAGCAATCTCTATAAGGAATTTTTTTGTGCTTTTGTCCTTTCCATTTGGAGAAAATAAAAGACGGTGGCGACTCTTGCTTACCGCGACATTTCGCGAACCAGCTTTAAACAGTCAGTTCCAGATCCACCGATCACAGAACTGGCGACTCTGCTGGGGAAACTTTATAAAGTGAGGTGTACCTTAGGATAGCTCAGACTTGTGTTTTCAATTGCTGTGTTTGTTTGCTTTAAAATTGTGGGTTGCATGGGAGTTACATAGATCCTAACCCGGATCTGGGGATACCCTGTTTAGGTAGCATAAGCTGTTAGGGACCTGTCCGGCGTAAACCGACACGGGTGAAGCAGTGGCTACGTTGGTGTGGCGCCTTGGTCTGTACCGATATCCCTTGTGTCGCAACGAGGAGAATATGGGTCTTCCAAGGAGTCATTAAGCACCAACAGACCTTAGAACCTTAAATGACACAACTTGGCCATTAGAACAGTAGCAGTATGCTATGCCCATTGAGGCTAAACTCTCGTGATGGTTCTGGCCGCAAGAAAAGATTGCGATGCTGGAGTTATGACCGATTGAGGGTAGTCAATGATATTGGGATCCTTTAAGAACTCGGTTACTTTTGATAGGACAGGTATGAACCAACAAACTGAAAGAGGGTAATACCTAGACCTCATGCTGGCCTAAACTTTAGGGGTTTGTCTTGTGTGACTTGTGTGCCTTACCATGTTTGCTTTTGTAAATATTTGTGGTGTGCTTTATCATAACATCATAACATCATGAGCATTGCATGCATCCTGCATAAGGACTGACCATTTCAAAGACAAGAGGGTTTCACCTTTGCTCTGTTTTGTAGGACATCATGATGCCTGTGCGAAGGAATACTATCCGGTTCAACTTTGTTCACCCACCTGAGTTGCTTGAAGAGTTGGTTAGCAGGATTCCAAATACCACTTCCTTCATCCAGAGGCATGGTTCTCTTCTCAGTTTAGTCACTGCAAAGCGGGATCAACAGTTGATGAGTATCCTGACCCAGTTTTATGACCCTCGGTACCAGTGCTTCACCTTTCAAGACTTCTAGCTGGTCCCGACCCTGGAAGAGTTCTCTGATTTGCTTGGTATCCCTATCTTGGATCAGACTCCCTTTACTAGTTGGGAAAAGACCCTCAGGTTTGAGGAGGTTGCTGCAGCTCTTCCTTTGACCCATCAAGAAGTAATGGACAACTGGGTGACTAGAAGCGGAGTTAAGGGTTTCTTGGCCAAGTTTCTGATTGGTAAAGCTAACAGTTTCTGGAATGACTTGGACTTTAGGGCATATGAAGATATCTTGGCTCTCCTAATCTATGGGCTAGTCTTGTTTCCTAATCCTGACAACTTCATCAATGTTACTACCATAAGGATCTTCATGTCTCAGAACCATGTGCCCACTCTCTTGGGTGATATCCTGCAACAACTTTATGCTCGTACTGCCCGAAGACGAGGAACTCTGTGGTGTTGCATCCCTCTGTTGGTGAGGTGGTTTATTTCGCACCTCCCTAAGTTCGTGCTGAAGAACCAAGAAGGAAGAGGTTGGGCTCATAGGTTGATGTCTCTCACTGATAAAGACATCATTCGGACTTTCAGAGGTTTGGATGAGGTAGCTGTTATTGACCGTTGCGGAGAATATCCTAATGTTCCTTTGATTGGTACTCAAGGAGGAATCTCTTACAATCCATGTCTAGCACTCCATCAGTTTGGAAGAGCCAGAAGAGCAGGGCCTCATGAGATGTTGGTGCCTCACATCAGTTTTGAGTTCCAGGTGGATAGTGACGAGCTACGTCGTAGGTTCATCAAGGCTTGGGACAAAGTTCATAAAGCTGACCCACAAGAGTTAGGGCCAAAGACTTCTCTACCTATGGAAGCCTACCACAAATGGGTTCACATCCGTGCTCAGAAGTTAGGTATGCCATACGAAGCTGTCAGACCCATCATTCTTGAATATCCTGACAAAGATGGAGTTCCTCCAACTGTCCTCCCTCCTCAGATACCTACTGATTATGAGACATTAAAGAGGTCTTGGTCGCAACTGCGAGAAGAACGGGATTCTTACCGGGAAAAGTTTAACGAGCAGGAATTGAAGATCCAGAAGCTGACAAAGCAGTTGGAGAATGAGCGAGCTCTGAATGATTACATCTGTAATGAGAAGAGGAGACCATGGGATCAATAAGGAGCTCTGGATGTTCTTTTACAGTTTTATTTCCCTTTTCAGTATTTCCCTTTTATGTAATGCGTAAGGGCAACTTGTTGAACAATTTAAGTTTCAAAGTTGAATCTAATGAAGTGTGTTCCTTTTTGTTTACAAAGTTGATTCTCGATTGTCTTTGAAAACATAAATCATACGCATTCCATTCATCATGTGCATAGCAGGTTTTCTTCTTTTCAGGTTGCTTACTGTTCTTCGCTGTTTATTTCAGCATCATGAATCCTGACTCATCATCAACTGAGATGTCTATCAAGGCTCTTCAGGCGCAGAACGCGCAATTTCAGGAACTGATCATGGGTTTGGCTCAAGGCCAAGAAGAGCTGAAGGCTTTACTCCTGAAGAAGGAGAAGAAGAAGAAGAAGAGAACTGTTCTTTTCAACTCGGGCCGAAGGTTTGGCAACACTCTGCAGAATGAAGAGGCTGGTTCTTCTATAGGCAAGAGAAGTCCCCAAGGGGGAAAAGGTCCTAGTCCGGTAGTCTCCGACAACGAGACTGACTTCAATGAGGAACAGTATCCTCCGGCTGAAGACCGGTATAAGCAGTTGGAAGACAGACTGAATGCTATGGAGATCCAACAAGTGCCTGGGCTGGATTTCGGAGACTTGGGCTTATCTACTGGTGTGATTATTCCTCACAAGTTTAAGGCACCATCTTTCACCAAGTATGACGGGGCGTCTTGTCCCAAGCTACACCTCAGATCTTATGTGCGGAAGATCCAACCGTACTCAGTGGACAAGAACTTGTGGATCCACTTCTTCCAGGAGAGTCTTTCAGGGACTCATCTCGAATGGTTCTATCAGCTGGATGGGACCAAAGTTCGTAACTGGGAGGAGTTGGCTACTGCTTTTTATAAGCAGTATCAATATAATGCCGACCTTGCCCCTACACGTACCCAACTCCAGGGTATGTCGCTAGGGTCAAGCGAAGGTTTCAAAGAGTATGCACAGAAGTGGAGGGATCTGGCTGGCAGGGTGCAGCCTCCGTTAACTGACCGTGAGCTGGTGGATATGTTCTTGGGGACCCTATCTGGGCCATTTTTCAATCATCTTATCGGTAACTCATCTGCAGGGTTTACTGATCTTATTCTGACTGGAGAGAGAATAGAGGCTGGAATGAAGTCTGGCAAGATTCAGAAGGGTGCATCTGCAAGTTCTGAGAAGAAGCCCTTTAAGAAGGAGGCCAGTGTTGTATATGGGTCTAGAAGACAAGAGAAACCTGAACGCCGCCAATCTGTCAACACGGTGATGATTGCTAAGCCTGCTGCCGCTCCTCGACAAACCAATCCTCAAAGGGCTGAAAGACCCAGAAGAGAGTTCACCCGGCTAAGTATGACTCTATCACAAATCTTGCCGCAGTTGCTGTCCACCAACCTAGTGACTGTTAGAGAGGCACCGAAAGTTGTGAATACTGCCTCTCCGAAATACAATCCAAATGCCCGCTGTGCTTATCACTCCGATAGCTCGGGGCATTCCACTGATGATTGCTGGGCCTTAAGGAATAAGGTGCAAGACCTTATTGACGCAAAAGAGATATAGTTTGAAGCGCCTGAGAGGCCAAATGTGGTGACTGCTCCTATGCCCCAGCATGGAGTGAATTCCGTTGATGAAGATGTGTACGCCGTTTCTGTGAATGATGTAGCTACTCCCTTAATGACTGTTAAAAGGAACCTACTGCTGGCCGGTTTATTTCTGGGTTGTAGTGAAGGTTGCCTTTTCTGTGCTGTTTCCCTTTCTGGTTGTCCTTTGCTGAAGTTGGGCATCCAAAGCCTAATGGACAGCAAAGAGATTCTGTTCAAGAAAACCGCTGTTCAGTTTGTTCCGGTGGAAGAAGTTTCTGTTGTTACAATCTTTAATAATCCGATCAAGGCTCTCCCAAGGAAGCCGGTTAAAATCATGACTGTCGCACCCGTTGTTATTACTGTTCCGGGGCCTCTCCCCTACGAATCTGATAAGGCTGTCCCCTGGCACTATGGGGCAGACGTGTATGTACATGGAATCAAGCAAGAGTTCAACACTGGCACCAGCATCAGCAATATCACTGGTCCAACAAAAGTAACCCACAGTGGCAGGCTCTTCTCGCCTGACATTGCACCACCAGCTATTCGAAGACCCCTCACTATAACACCTGCAAGTGTACCTGTTCCTGTTTCTGATCAAGTTGTTTCCCCTGCTGCCGAGTCATCTAATGCTCGGGGTAAAGGGATTGAAGATGAGCCTGCCCGGATGGAGGCGCCAAAATCTGTGAATGCTGAGGCCTCCCAACAAGAGATGGAGGAAATTCTAAAGATAATCAAGAAGAGTGACTTTAATGTTGTGGAGCAGCTGGGACATACACCCTCCAAGATCTCAATGCTCTCCTTGCTACTGTGCTCAGAGGCCCATGCTAAGGCCTTGATCTCATTTCTCAAGACGGCCCATGTGCCACAGGAGACATATGCAGTCTAATTTACTGATTGCGTAGCCAATCTGACAGCGGACAATGGTTTGGGTTTCTCGGATGCTGACCTTACTGCCAAGGGAAAGGACCACAATGACGCCCTGCATGTCTCTATTGAATGCAGGGGCACTACTATGGCGCACGTGTTGGTGGACACTGGTTCTTCCCTGAATGTGCTACCCAAGAAGGCCTTAGACCGTTTGGATTGTGAAGGCCTGGAGCTGAAACCTAGCAATATCATCGTCAGAGCCTTTGATGGTTCTAAGAGGATGGTTCATGGAGAGGTAGACATTCCTATCCGGGTGGGCTCTCAAGTATTCAACTCTACTTTCTATGTGATGGATATCCGTCCATCGTATTCTTGTCTACTAGGTCGACCTTGGATCCACAAAGCTGGGGCAGTGACCTCTACCCTGCACCAGAAACTCAAGTACCCCGTCAGAGGGAAGATTGTCACTGTGCAGGGAGAGGAGGAGTATATGGTGAGCCATTTGAATTCCTTCAGGTATATTGAGATGGACGGGGAGTTTATTGAAACCCCCTTTCAGCATTTCGAAGAGGTACCTCCAACGTTGGCAGCGGCAGAAACAGTGGTTGAAGAGGATGTTCCCTTGAAGATGGCTTCCTTGAAGGATGCCCGGGCTGTGATCAAGAAAGGTGAATGTGCTAACTGGGGCAGGCTCCCTGATTTTACACCTAAAACTGACAAGTTTGGACTGGGTTTTACTGCAGAGGGTCAGAAGGCTATGCGCAAGGCAAAGACCAGAAGACCTCCTGTGCTCATTACCAATCCAGGAGTGAATGCTGTTGGGGACGAAGATGAAGTGGAAGAGTCAGAGTTTGAAAGCTGGATCTACCCGACGACTGATGGTGGATTAACCAATTAGACTGCTAAAGATCATATTCCTGTTACTTTTGTTACGCAGTAATAAACTCCTATGTTTTGTTATTTGTAATAAACAATTAAAACTCTATGGCCCGGTGCCTTACCCGGGGCACCGTGGCTTCATTTGTGAGGGTATATTAATTATCATTTCATATTTCATGAATAAAGATCTTGGACGTTTTCTCGCATTTCAAATCTTATGCTCCTTTTCTTTCTTTCCTTTCTTTATATATTGCAAAACAGCTGTATTTACACACACTCACTCATACAGGTTTCAATCCACTCTGGATCTCACTGGTAACGACTCTGCTACTGCCAGTTATGACTTCGAAAATCCGATCAACTTAGCCGAAGACGAAGGTGAAGATGATTGCGAAGTGCCTGGCGAGCTTGCAAGACTGTTACTCCAGGAAGAGAGGGCAATTCAACCACATGAAGAGCCAGTGGAAACAATAAACCTGGGTACTGATATGGACAGAAAGGAGGTAAAGATTGGTGCCAACCTAGAGCTCAGCGCGAAGCAACGGTTGACTCAGATGTTACATGATTATGTGGAGATCTTCGCCTGGTCCTACGAAGACATGCCCGAGTTAGATACTGATATTGTGGTCCATCACTTGCCTACCAAGGAAGACTGCCCTCCGGTTAAGCAAAAGGTCTTCCGTATGCGTCCAGAGATGTCTGAGAAGATCAAAGCCGAGGTTATGAAACAGTTTGATGCCGGGTTTCTTGTAGTAACTTCTTATCCTCAGTGGGTTGCTAACGTGGTGCCGGTGCCGAAGAAAGATGGAAAGGTCAGAATGTGTGTCGATTACAGGGATCTGAACAGGGCCAGCCCCAAGGATGACTTCCCTCTACCTCACATTGATGTCCTTGTTGACAATACTGCTCAACATAAAGTGTTCTCTTTCATGGATGGTTTTTCAGGGTATAATCAGATCAAGATGGCTCCGGAAGACATGGAAAAGACTACATTTGTTACTCAGTGGGGCACCTTCTGCTACAAGGTCATGCCTTTTGGACTGAAAAATGCTGGGGCAACCTACCAACGTGCCATGGTTGCTTTATTCCATGACATGATCCATCATGAGATAGAAGTGTATGTTGAAGACATGATCGCAAGGTCCCAGACTGAGGAAGAACACCTAGATCATCTGCAGAAATTGTTTGACCGACTGAAGTTGTACAAGCTGAGGTTGAACCCGAACAAGTGCACCTTCGGGGTAAGATCCGGAAAGCTGCTGGGCTTCGTTGTAAGTGATAAGGGTATTCAAGTGGACCCTGCCAAGGTCAAAGCTATTCAAGAGATGCCAGTTCCTAAGACAGAGAAGGAGGTCAGAGGCTTTTTAGGACGCCTGAATTACATTGCTCGGTTCATCTCACACCTGACCGCTACCTGTGAACCAATCTTCAAGCTGCTGAAGAAAGATCAGGTAGTACGTTGGAATGATTAATGTCAGGCCGCTTTTGACAGAATCAAAGAGTATCTCCAAGAACCACCCATCCTTATGCCACCGGTTGAAGGGAGACCTCTAATACTATACCTGACAGTACTTGACAACTCAATGGGGTGTGTGCTGGGGCAGCATGACGAGTCTGGCCGAAAAGAGCATGCCATTTATTACCTTAGCAAAAAGTTTACCGACTGTGAGACCCGATACTCACTGCTCGAGAAAACTTGCTGCGCTTTGGTATGGGCTGCTCGCCGGCTGAGACAGTATATGCTGACTCACACTACCTTGTTGATCTCAAAGATGGATCCTATAAAGTACATATTTGAAAAGCCTGCTCTGTCTAGGAGAATAGCAAGATGGCAAATGATCTTGACAGAATACGATATTCAGTACATAACCCAAAAAGCCATCAAGGGAAGTGTATTGGCAGACCACTTGGCACATCAGGCAGTAGACGACTATCAGTCAATGAACTTCGAGTTTCCAGACGAGAGCATCATGATAGTGACTGATTGTGAGGTACCTGGACCGGATGAAGGACCTGAGGAAGGATCCCGATGGTCTATGCACTTTGACGGAGCCTCCAATGCTTTGGGTAACGGCATTGGCGCTGTGATCATATCTCCTCAAGGCACTCATACTCCACTCACTGCACGGCTATGTTTCAACTGTACCAACAACATGGCGGAGTATGAGGCGTGCATCATGGGTCTTCAAGCTGCGATCGACCTAAGGATCAAGTTTCTGAGTGTCTTCGGAGATTCCGCTCTCGTGATCAATCAGATCAAAGGAGAGTGGGATACGAAACATCCGAATCTTATTCCTTACAGAGAATGTGTGTTGACCTTGATCCCCCACTTCACAGAGATAACCTTTGAACACTTTCCTAGAGAGGAGAATCAGTTAGCGGACGCGTTAGCTACGATGTCTTCTATGTTCAAGGTCAAATGGGACAATGAGGCTCCCCGGATCATCATCTGGAAATTGGACGAACCAACATACTGTTGTGATCTCGAGACTGAATTGGTAACTGAGAAGCCTTGGTACCATGAGGTAAAGAGATACTTGGAAGCTCAGGAGTACCCTGAAGGTGCATCTGTCAACGATAAGAAATTTCTGAGGAGGTTCGCCGCAAAGTTCTTCCTTAGCAACGACATCCTGTATAAGCGAAACCATGATTCGACCTTACTGCGTTGTGTGGACAAGACCGAAGCAGAAAGGATCATGGAAGAGCTACACGAAGGGACCTTCGGAACACATTCCAGTGGACACACTATGGCAAAGAAAATCCTTCGGGCAGGGTATTTCTGGTCCACAATGGAAGCTGACTGCTACCAACACTCTCGGACATGCCATAAGTGCCAGATATATGCAGACAAGGTGCATGTTCCTCCAGTTCCTCTGAATGTCTTGACTGCGCCTTGGCCGTTTGCGATGTGGGGCATAGATATGATCAGTGAGATTAAACCTACGGCATCCAACGGGCATCGCTTCATCCTGGTAGCGATTGATTACTTCACAAAGTGGGTTGAAGCAGCTTCCTACGCTACGGTAACCAAGACTGTTGTGGCACGGTTCATTCGGCATAACCTGATCTGTCGATACGGCGTCCCAGAAAGGATCATTACAGACAACGGTACCAACCTCAATAACAAGATGATCACTGAGCTCTGCGAGCAGTTTAAGATACAGCACCACAACTCTTCTCCTTACCGGCCGAAGATGAATGGGGCTGTAGAAGCGACAAATAAGAACATTAAGAAAATCGTGCAGAAGATGACAGTGACTTATAAAGATTGGCACGAGATGTTACCGTTCGCTCTACATGGGTACCGTACGTCAGCCAGGACGTCAACTGGGGAAACTCCTTTCTCCTTGGTCTACGGTATGGAGGCAGTCTTACCGATCGAAGTGCAGATACCCTCTCTCCGGATAATGAAGGATGCAGATCTGAGCGAAGATGATTGGATCCAGTCACGACTTGATCAGCTCAACTTAATTGATGAAAAGAGACTTGCTGCTATTTGTCATGGTCAGACGTACCAGAAACGGATGATCAGGGCATTTAACAAAAAGGTCAGACCACAAGAATATCAAGTTGGGGATCTGGTAATCAAGCGAATCATCCTTCCTCAGAGTGATCCAAGGGGAAAATGGACCCCTACGTACGAAGGGCCATTTGTGGTTAAACATGTGTTCTCAGGAGGAGCCATGATTCTAACCAATATGGATGGTGACGACCTTCCTCACCCCGCTAATGCAGACATAGTAAAAAGATACTACGCATGAAAAAGACCCGCTAGGTTGACATACCTAGGCAAAAATTAGGGCTTCCCAGCGAACCAAAAGGGTTCAGGAAAAATGAAGGGATGAAATGAAAAAAATCTGTACACCCGGCAAGTCGAAAACCTGAAAAGGCGGCTTGGGCAAAAATGGGTATCCCGGTGGACTGAAAACCCGAAAGGGCGGTCCAGGCAAAAATTAGGGATAAAGCGTAATACTATGTCTCATTGGATCACTTTGCATCCAGAATCCGATATCTACATCAAGTTCAGACGGCATCGATCAATCAGCTTCATCTTCAACTAAGGTCATCAAGTGATGAGACGCTCGAAGATATAAGGGCGATAGCAGAGTTGGAACCCAGTGGATCATTCATTTCACACAGCTGTTTTATTTTCTCTTGTATAAATTTGTATAAACTCTTTTGTTCAGAGGCGTTCTCTTACTAGGACGTTAGCCTCTTGTACATAAACGCCTATTTTTCAGGCAAATTCAAAAATCAATACAAAAAATCACTTTTCAGCTCAAATTGCCATTTGTTTTTCTTTTCTGTTTTGTTTTGCGAAGAACGTCCAAGGTTCAATTTGTGATATATGCATTGACAATAATTTGCTAACTCATGAATATTTGCATACGAAACAAAGGATTAATTACAGGTAACATTAGAAACAGGGGCAATAAAGAGTTGTCTAAGAGATCTAATTGTTCCGTCCACCAAGGTAGCAAGGTAGGTTCAGCTGAAGAACATAACTAGTACATCTTAATTCCCCAGAGAGTGAGCCAGCAAGTCAATGCACTCTCCCCAAGCAAAGCTATACTATCAGCCTTAAGGAAGTTGGGTATCCTCCAGCAGATCTCAACATTCACCAGCACGATATACAGACATTCTTAACAAGCATCCCCGACAGTTTCAACCTAAAGATTGTTCCCCGGCAGTATATCAAATATTCATTAGAGTCACTTCCCCGATACAGTTCAAAATTTCCCCAGGAGAGTCCAATCCAGTTTCCCCAGGAAAGTTGGGATCCATCTCCCCAAGCAATAAGCTTATCCCCGGTAGATTCTGGAAGCTTATCCCGACAGAGCACGAACGCGCCCCCCGGTTTTATTCAAAGGTTATTTCCCTACCGGGATATAAATGGGTTATCCTCAGCCTAAAGCCACAGAAAGATTGTCCTCGGCGAAGTCTTCTTATCCCCAGCAAAGTTTATTAACATTTCCAATACAACAATGGTATCCCCAGTGAAGTTACCATCAACATTTCAGCAAAGTACCCCTCTCCCCACAGAGTATTTCTCCCCAGCAAGATCATTAGAGTACTTTTATCCCCGCAGAGTAATCCATTCGCCAAGTTTATTCCCCAACAGAGTTATCTTCTCCTACCGGTATTCTTGCAACTATCACCCCCAGCGGAAACAAAGCTCTACTCTTCCATATCAGCCCAGGATTCAACTTCCCGGCACCCGTCGAGGATTTTATTTTCCTAAGACAAAAAGATACATTCATAAACATCACATTTCCATACATTATAGCATGCATATACGCATCATATCTTACAAATCTCATTTATATTGAGAACATCATTGCTTGATTCATATCATGCATGACATATGACTGACCCTTACCTTTCAGGAAAGATCCAGTCAAATTCTCAACTATATTTCAAGACTTTAGTCTGGTTTAGTTAAATCGACCCTAAGATTTTCCTGATTCTTATCCAGTCAAAGGCCTTCTCTGGTTCAGTCAGATCGACCCTAAGATCTCCCTGATTCTTATCCAGTTGAAGATTTCAAGACTTTAGTCTGGTTCAGTTAAATCGACCCTAAGATTTTCCTGATTCTTATCCAGTCAAAGGCCTTCTCTGGTTCAGTCAGATCGACCCTAAGATCTCCCTGATTCTTATCCAGTTGAAGATTTCAAGACTTTAGTCTGGTGCAGTTAAATCGACCCTAAGATTTTTCTGATTCTTATCCAGTCGAAGATTTCAAGACTTTAGTCTGGTTCAGTTAAATCGACCCTAAGATTTTCCTGATTCTTATCCAGTCAAAGGCCTTCTCTGGTTCAGTCAGATTGACCCTAAGATCTCCCTGATTCTTATCCAGTTGAAGATTCCAAGACTTTAGTCTGGTTCAGTTAAATCGACCCTAAGATTTTCCTGATTCCTATCCAGTCAAAGGCCTTCTCTGGTTCAGTCAGATGGACCCTAAGATCTCCCTGATTCTTATCCAATTGAAGATTTCAAGACCTTGTCCGGTTCAGTTAAATCGACCCTAAGATTTTACTGTTTCTTATCCAGTCAAAGGTCTTCTCTGGTTCAGTCAGATCGACCCTAAGATCTCCCTGTTTCTCATCCCAGTAGAAGACATCCAAGATTCTCTCAGCGTTACTGCGGAGATAGTAATCGCCCAAGATTCTCTCAGCGCTACTGTTGAGGTTGAAGTCGCCCAAGATTCTCTCATCATTACTGTTGAGGTAGTAATTGCCCCAAGGTTCTCTCAGCGTTCCTGTTGAGGTAGTAATCGTCCAAGGTTCTCTCACCGTCCCGTTGAGGTAGTAACCATCCATGGTTCATTCATAACCTTTTGAAGCTCCAGACCCAATTCCTGTAACCAGTCAGGACACATCTATACAAAGAGGCTGAAGACCAGCTCCTGTAACAGGCCAGGTAATCATTTTCTTTTTCAGGTACGCAAGTTCTCGCTAAGGAATCTCTTACGCGATCGACACCTAGATGGCATCTATAAGCCCATCCACCTATCCATCACCTCTCGGCATGGCATCTATAAGCCCATCATCCTATCCATCAATCTCCAAATGGCATCTATAAGCCCATTCCCCCATCACACTACTATGTGAGCGCAAATTTTTGGGCACTCTAGTGTTCAATCATCTTCCACCTTCGGATTACGAAAGGCACGTCAGCCAATCTGCATCCTCAGGTCTAAGAAGATTGAACAGGGGCAACTGTTGTACCCTAAAATTTTCCCTCCCATATTCTTCAAGAATTGCAAAGAGCATGCTTCAAAATCTCCCCAAGGGTTGCACAGTTCAAGGGCCTCCTAACAGTCAAAAAACTAGGGTTTTGGTTCTGACAAAGAAATTGAAGTTTCCAAGGGTCCAATCAAGTCCCACATGCCTATAAACATGGTCAAGCATCCTCATGCCAAGTTTCAAGACTTACATCACAAAATTGCACAGTCAGAAACCCTAATTGCTCAGCAGTCAACTGTAGGGGTAAAATGGTCATTTGACAGTCAAAAGTTCAAATTTTTGGTCAAAATCTCATTTTGAAGCCACAAACATCATTTGATCAATTCTTGATCATGATTCTCAAGGCATGGCTCAAAAAGTCTCAAGATGCAAAAGTTTCCATATTTGGACAGTTGAAAAAGTCAACTGTAACTTGACCAAGGCACAACTTCCACATGGTTCATTATAAAAATTCCATCCAAAGCTCATTTAGAAGAGAATGACATTTCCTACAACTCCTCTTCACACTTCAAGTCCAAGAAATGCTCTCACAAAAAGTTATCAATTTCAACATTATAGGTCATTTTCAAAAGTCAACAAAAAGGGATTTTAAGTCAAAGACCATAACCTGAGATTGGTAAATCAAAATTACATGGGACCAAAGGCATTGGTTAGACGACTTCAAGACCTTTCCAAAATGTCCAAGAACATGATCAAATCTTGAAAATTGAGCAAAATATGCCTTGTGGAAGTTGGGAAATTTTTGGGAATTTTGAAAAGTCAACTTTGCTTCAAATGCCTCAAAATTGCTAATGGGCCACATTTTCTTCCAAGATTCATCATCCAAAGGCTATGCACGACCATTTGGCCCAAAGGGGATTTATTTCATCATTTTTATTATTTATTTGAATTTTTAATCACAATTAATTCATTTAATTAAATAAAATATGGAAAAAATACTAAACAAATGCATTTGAATCTTTTTATGCAGCATTTGCTCTCATTGATTACTCAAGATTCGTGCACACCCAAAGAAGGAAAGATTTGGCCATGATTAGTACCAAAAACATATGAAAAATATTGAAAAAATATGCCATTAAAATCAAATATTGGATTCATGATTACAAGGCTTTTTGACTCAAATCTTTACCCTAATTTGTCCCATACATAAGTCAGAACCTAACCCTAGTGCAAAGAACCTGAATGCTGCGCTAGAACTCAAGGACCAAAACTCACTTTTTCTTAAAAAATCCAAAACCTGTTTTCATAGTTTGAAGGCGTTTCAAGGCGTGAAAAAGATCTCAAAAGCTTCCTGGAACTCCTCTGAACAGAACCCAATCATTCTCCACTCTCCAAGCGCAAAGAATTGGTAGATAGGAGTCTAACTTTTCTGAAAAAAATTGATAATCGTGTTTGCATTTCCATACATTATTCATGACTTTTAACATGTGATTTATACTAATATGATGTTTCTAAAGCCATTGGTATTATTCAATTGAGTTTTGGACGCCTGTATGCAAAACTACCATGAACACGCGTTAGGGTTTCAAGAGCTTAAAAAGAGGGTTTCCTTATTCTGGAAAAATCAGCCTACAAGACCCACGCCATTAAAATCAGAAGCTTATGACTAATTGATTCCATACCTCGCGATAAATTTATGATTAACAAAATTCTATTCGCTATTTTTGTGTGCATCATTTAGTGGGGGTTTAAAACCCCCGCTATTTAGTTTGTTTTTTCAGGCAAAAGTGAAGAGCATGTGGAGAAGACGATGCGTGGAGGCTGAGGATTGGCGCGTTTGAATTTCGCGTGAAATACACCATTAACCATTGTTTTGCATTATATTATTTATTTGTCATATTATGTTACAAACGCGCAAATGGCACAGTTGGTGGACAAAGCACTTGGTAAGTATTGGGACCTGGGTTCGATTCCCAGGTCCCCTCCTTTCTCAATATATTTTCTTTTAGCCTGATCCCATGCAGCTTCTCACCAAAAGACTACCATGCACTCCACGCTCCAGCACGCCACTTGTTCCACAACATCCATCCAGTGGCCAGGATCCAAGGTCTATAGAATGTCTCGGTCAACGCATACACACATGATTATTGAAAAGTCAGAAAGGGCCAAGCTTCTTGGGCCTAATTACTCACCACATAACCTCCAGATTGGGGTCAGCACCCCCATTGGTTTGCTTTCTTTCATTCTTTTTATCTTTTTTTCTATTTTATTTGTTTTGTTTAATTTTAATTTAATTCTTTGAATTGATTTGTTTTCTTTAACATAAAAAATAATAAAAATCAGAAAAGACAAAATATAAATATATTTCATTTAAATGTTTTTATAAATAAACTTTATTAATTGATTTAGTTTTTAATTCTAGGTTTAAATTTTAATATTTTCTTATATAAATTAAAAAATGTAGAATTAGGGTTTTATACTTTTTTTTTCCTTTTTCTTTTTTTCACCCTATTTAATTATTAATTATTATTTTGTAAAATAAAATTGGCCATGTAAATAATTAATTAAAATTAGGTCAAACTAAAAATATTTCTTAATAAATAAAAAATAGTTAGAATTAGGGTTAATTAACTTTTCTTTTTAATTCCAATTTAATTTTCTTACTAAAAATCCATAAATACAAAAAACTCAAAAATAATTTCTTTTTCTCATTTAACTTAATTAATTTATTAATTTTAATTCAATTTCTTTAAAAGGGTCCAACGCCCTCGCATTCGATCGCAATTCTAATTCGCGCGGTTATTTTATTTCCTTTTTATAAATTTCATGTAATTCTCCCAAAGCCATGTAATAGATCAATTAGGTTATTTATTTTCCGCACTTTGTTTTATTTCAAATCGGGTCTTGGATTAATTTGGCGATGTAGACCCGCGCCTTTGTAATAGCGTAGGACTTTTAATTCCGCATCTTTTAAACTGTTAATAATTTGCATGAAAGAATGAATGTCAAAATAAAAGCAACGCGTAGATCACCAATGCATGAACAAGACAAAAATATCTGAAAACGACACACAAATCACACACCACCCCTAGGGTACGCCTCACTGTTGCCTTGCCCCTCGAAAGGTGGTCGTCGAGTAGAGGACGTTTTAGTAAGTCCTCATGTCCATGAACATGGCATGAGGGTAGCTTCTAAGGTGTCTTCCTATTGCTCTAGTGATCACCATGTCCCGAACCTTCGAATTGACCCGAACACCTCCAACGGTGGTGCTACCTACCTCTCAATGGTGGGATGGCACTGCTATAAGGACATTTACACAGACGAATTCCTTAGGGTAGGTAGAGAACTCTAGATACTTGCTCTAATTCAAAACAAATCAAAAACTTCTTTTCACACCGACACCTTTTCAAAAATCTTTCGAAAGCAACTTTTCAAACACTCTTGAGGACTGATACAAGAGTCGAACTGAAATTTTCAAAGAAACTTTTTTAAACCCACAGTTGAAAAGCAAACAAACCATTTTTGAAGACACAAATGAGCAAGTATCTAAGAGCCCATGGATAACCATGGATAGAAAGGGTGCTAACACCTTCCCTTTCTATAATCTACCTCCCGAACCGAGAGCAATCTCTATAAGGAATTTTTCTGTGCTTTTGTCCTTTCCATTTGGAGAAAATAAAAGACGGTGGCGACTCTTGCTTACCGCGACATTTCGCGAACCAGCTTTAAACAGTCAGTTCCAGATCCACCGATCACACCTGGTCATATGAAGACATGCCGGGATTAGACACAAATATCGTGGTTCACCGTCTCCCTACGAGAGAAGACTGTCCACCAGTTAAACTAAAGGTCCGTCGAGTGAGGCCCGACATGTCTGAGAAGATCAAAGCTGAGGTAATGAAGCAATTCAATGCTGGCTTTCTGGCTGTTACTTCCTATCCATAATGGGTTGCTAACATTGTGCCCGTGCCTAAGAAGGACGACAAGGTCAGAATGTGTGTGGACTATCGGGATTTAAACAAGGCTAGCCCTAAAGACGATTTTTAACTACCACACATCGACATCTTGGTTGACAACACAGCTCAACACAAGGTATTTTCCTTCATGGATGGATTCTCGGGATACAACCAGATCAAAATGGCCCCTGAAGACATGGAGAAAACTACTTTTGTCACGCAATGGGGTACCTTCTGCTACAAAGTGATGCCATTCAGACTGAAGAATGCCGGGGCGACCTATCAACGCGCCATGGTAGCTTTATTTCATGACATGATACATCATGAGATTGAAGTTTACGTAGACGACATGATAGCCCGATCACAGACAAAAGAAGAACACCTGGATCATCTGCAAAAGCTGTTTGCCAGGTTAAAGGAGTATAAGCTCAGACTAAACCCAAGCAAGTGCACTTTTGGAGTTAGGTCTGGTAAAATTTTGGGATTTATTGTCAGCAACAAAGGAATTGAGGTCGATCCAGCTAAAGTAAAGGCTATACAAGAAATGCCTGCCCCCCGCACTGAAAAGGAGGTTAGAGGATTCTTGGGACGCTTAAACTATATCGCAAGGTTCATCCCTGTGAGCCAATTTTCAAACTGTTGAAGAAAGATCAGGTAGTTGAATGGAACAATGATTATCAAGTTGCTTTTGATAAGATTAAGGAGTATCTACTGGAACCTCCTATTTTGATGTCACCCGTCGAAGGAAGGCCGTTAATCATGTATCTGACTGTTTTGGATAACTCAATGGGGTGCGTACTGGGCCAACATGACGAGTCTGACCGAAAAGAGCATGCCATTTATTACCTTAGCAAAAAGTTTACCGACTGTGAGACTCGCTACTCACTTCTCTAGAAAACTTGCTGCGCTTTGGTATGGGTTGCTCGCCGGTTAAGACAATATATGTTGACTCATACCACTTTGCTGATTTCCAAAATGGATCCGATCAAGTATATCTTCGGGAAGCCTGCTTTATCTGGAAGAATCGCTAGATGGCAAATGATCCTGACTGAATATGATATCTAGTATACTACCCAAAAAGCTATAAAGGGGAGTGTACTAGCTGACCATCTAGCTCATCAAGCCGTTGAAGATTACCAATCTATGAGATTCGACTTCCCTGACGAGGACATCATGACATTAGACAACATTGAAGGTAATGGACCGTATGACGGACCTGAACAAGGATCCCGATGGACCCTGTACTTTTATGGTGCTTCAAATGCACTTGGCAACGGTATCGGTGCGGTACTCATATCTCCCGAAGGTTGTCATACACCCTTCACTGCCCGACTTTGCTTCAGCTGTACCAACAACATGGCCGAATATGAAGCTTGCATCTTTGGTCTCAAGGCTGCTATAGACTTGGGAATCAAATCTTTGGTCGTATTTGGGGACTCGGATTTGGTTATCAGTCAAGTCAAAGGAGAATGGGACACTAAACATCCTAATCTTATCCCATACAAAGAACATGTCCTGGCATTGCTGCCTCATTTCGAGCAGATTACCTTTGAGCACTTCCCGCGAGAAGAAAATCAGCTAGCTGATGCTCTGGCTACAATGTCTTCCATGTTTAAACTCAACTGGGATAACGAGGCTCCCCAAATCACCATCAAGCGAATGGAGGAACCTGCGCACTGTCATGAGATTAATGCCGAAGAAGTAGTGGAACAACCCTGGTTTCATGAAATCAAAAGGTATCTTCAGACTTGAGAATACCCTGAAGGAGCTTCCGTCAATGACAAAAAGTTCTTAAGGATATTTGCTGCTAAGTTCTTCCTAAGAAATGGCATCCTTTATAAGCGCAACCATGATTGTGTTCTACTTCGTTGTGTAGACAAGGTTGAAGCAGAGCTGATCATGGCTGAAATACATAGTGGCACATTCGGCACCCATTTGAGAGGACATACGATGGCTAAGAAGATTCTAAGGGCAGGCTACTACTGGTCTACCATGGAAGATGACTGTCATCAACATTCCCATACTTTCCACAAATGCCAAGTCTATACCGACAAGGTACATATTCCTCCTGTTCCTCTCAATGTTCTGACAGCTCCTTGGCCATTCGCAATGTGGGGCATTGACATGATTGGAGAGATCAAGCCTACGACATCCAATGGACATCGCTTCATCCTGGTGGCTATTGATTACTTCAACAAGTGGGTCGAAGCAGCTTCCTATGCCTCTGTTACAAAGAATATGGTTGCCCGCTTTATCAAGCAGAACCTCATATGCCGGTATGGTATCCCCGACAGGATTATCACGGATAACGGTACAAATTTGAACAACACTATGATCACCGCTCTATGCGAGCAGTTCAAGATTTATCATCACAATTCATCTCCCTATCGGTCAAAGATGAACGGTGTTATTGAAGCTGCAAACAAAAATATCAAGAAGATCATTCAAAAGATGACAGTCACCTACAAGGACTGGCATGAGATGTTACCGTTTGCTCTGCATGGATATCGTACCACGACACGTACTTCAACAGGGGCAACCCCTTTTTCTTTGGTATATGGCATGGAAGCTGTTTTACCTATGGAAGTTCAGATTCCTTCTTTAAGGATTATGAAGGATACCGGTTTGAGTGAAGATGATTGGATTCAGACCCAGCTTGATCAACTTAACTTGATCGACAAAAAACGCCTTACTGCTGTTTGTCATGGTCAGACGTACCAAAAACGGATGATCAAGGCTTTCAACAAGAAAGTCAGGCGTCAAGTATATCAAGTCGGAGATCTTGTAATCAAGCGGATCATCTTGCCGCAAAGTGATTCAAGGGGCAAGTGGACTCCTACTTACGAAGGACCATTTGTGATCAAGAGCATCTTTTCTGGTGGGGCAATGATTCTGACCACCATGGACGGTGACGACTTGCCGCACCCTGCGAACGCAGACATAGTCAAAAGATACTACGCATAAAACAACTCGGCCAGTTGAAAACCTGAAAGGGCGACTTGGGAAAAAATGGGCATCCCGGTGGATCGAAAACCCGAAAGGGCGAATTGGGCAAAAAAGGGTTTCCCGGTGGATCAAAAACCCGAAAGGGCGGTCCAGGCAAAAGTTAGGGAATAAAAGCGTATGACTATGTCTCGTCGGATCACTTTAAGAACAATCTATTCACCAACGAGCTCCAAGCTTCTGATCAATCCAATCATCGGCGGACGAAGCAGCGAATGGACAAGATACTCAAAGTTGTGAAGGCTATAGCAGAATGGAAACCCCATGGAATTATTGCACATAGCCATCTTTCCTTTTGTATAAATTTTTTCAATTTTTACGACAACATTCTCTTACTAGGATGTCTATCTCCTTTGTACAAAAATACTTACAGAAGTTAATGCAAAGATAGTTCAAAGTGCAGAAATTTGTTTGCCTTTCTTTCTTTTTACACTTATGTTTTATTTGAAAACGTCCAAAGATTTGTTAAATAGGCATATGCATTTGAATATAATCACTACTTCTAAATAAAACGAATTTGAGAAAGGATAATTACTGATAGGTTGAAGGTGTGGGAAGATATCTTTATGCTATTCCAGAAGAAATCCCCTACAGTACATCGTTCAGATCCTCAACAAAGCTAAAACCTTAGAGTATATGCCCCCAGCGGAGTTAAATTCCAAGATCCCCAGTGGAGCCCGAAAACCCTGAAATACATATCCCCAGCGGAGCCAGAATATTCTAAACCTTCTTCCCCCAGCGAAGTCAAATTTCCAACTATCAACCCCGGTGGGAACCGTTCAACTTCCCCCAATATCCCCAGCAGGTTATCTTAAAAGTCTGAGAACCAAGCAGATAACAATTAACTTCTTGGCTTGTCCCCAACTAGGATGTTTCCCCAGTAGATTGGCGTACAACCCAATCTCCTGATTTCGCCGGCCGAGTAAACATTATCCCCACAAAGTTATTTCCCAGCAGATCAAAGATTCTTGGTCTCATTTCTCCAGCAGAAGCCTCCTAGGTGTTAACTCCCCAGTAGAGATTTTCAGAGTTTTCCTTATTTCCCAGGAAAGTCATGAAGGATTATCATTCCCCGCAGAAGTTGTCAAAACCTTTGTTAATCCCCACCAGTCGCCAAGGATTTTCAATCCCCAGCAGTGGTCCCAGGATTTTTCATTCTCAACAATCAAAGATCTTCAATCCCCGAGCAGTCAGCAAGGATTTCTCATCTTCTGCAATCAAAGATTTTTGAATCCTCAGCATCGGTCAGGAATTTACTTCCTCCAGCAGCAGTCAAAGATTTCATTATCTCCAGTTATCAAGGATTTATTTTCCTCAGCAAGACAGCTACTCAGCTTACATTCATATATCATAAACATTGATGAAACACAGTTCATTGCATCATACATATCATGCAACATAACTTTGTGTTTTAGCTAACATTTTACCCTTTTCAGGATAAGATTAAAAGGCTATCATTAACAGTTATTCAGATACAGTATGGATACACCCCAGACACGACAGTCATTCTATTACTCATTCAGAATTTAAAGTCAAAATACAGTACGGATACACCCCATACACGGCGGTCATTCTACTACTCATTCAGACTTCAGCAATCTGATACAGACTAGATATGCTCCAGACATGGCGGCCGTTCTATCTCTCATTCAGATTCAACTATCAACTTCAAGTTCAAATACTCTCCAAACACGGATGCCATTCTGTCCCTTACACTAGAAGTTTGAGTCTCCCCAGTGCAGTCGCCACAAAAGTCATTCTGTCACTTATTCAGATCCCAGTTACAGTTTCAGATACACTCCAGACAGGGAAGTCATTCTGCTACTCATACAGATCTCAACTTCAGTTACAGCTCGGATATGCTCCAGACACGGACTCCATTCCGTTGCTCATATAGACTCAGTCTCCAGATACAGTTCAAATACATTCCAGACACGAATACCATTTTGATGCTCATTCTTCTGACCTACAACATTGCAGTTCAACAAACATTCTTGGATGGCATCTTTAAGCCCATCTCCAGCAAGATTCTACCATCCCCAAATGGCATCTTTAAGCCCATTCCCTCAACAACCTTTTGACGAGTGCAAATTTACGGGCACTCTAGTGTCCAATCCTCTTTTACCTTCGAGTCACGAAAGGCAAACTCGCCAATCTAACTCTTCAGGTTCAAGAAGATTGAACAGGGGCAACTGTTGTACCCCAAAATTTTCCCTCTCATCTTATCAACATTTCTCATCACAAGACTCTTGAAACTCAAGACCAAGATAGGGTTTGCTCTGCTCAAAACACCTCCTTGCACTGTTGACTTAAATTAGGGTTTGAGTTTGCACATGGATATTTTGAGCTACAATGCCCAAAGTGACTTTCATACTTCATGTTGGACTCACAAGTTTGTCCATACCAAGTTTCAAGCCTTGAATCAAATTTTTGCCCAGTCAATTGGACAATTGACCTAGAAATCAGCTGTATTGTGGAAAAAGTCAACTGTGGCCAATTTACAGTCAAACCTCATGAGTTTTGACCCACATCAACATTATGAACGCATATGAACCATTTGATAAAGTTTGGATCACAATTCCACAAGAAATTTTATCAGATCACCAAAAGGGCAAAATGGTCATTTGTAGGGTTTTGACTGTACAAAGGCAGTTTTTGATTGTTTGACCTAGACAATGGCAAATTAAGCTCAACCATGGACTCAAGGACTCAATAACATTATCTTGACCCATTCAACAAGTTCAAAAGATCTCAAATGCATAGGATTGACAGATGAATTTTTCAGTCAACTGATCAAAATTTGACTGTACATTGAAAAGTCAAACTTTGACTTTTTGGTCAAAATCAAGTGCCAAGGGTCATTTTTCATCAAGATGTGTCAAATTATGAAACTTGTTCATCAAGAAATCCAAAATTGCAAATTAGGGTTTGAAATTGAAAATTTTCATAACTTAGAAATTTTCTAAGTTATGAAATTTTCTTAATTTTTCCTAACTTTGTCCCATATTTTCACCATGATGCAAATGGATTCAAACAAAACTTACAACATGAAAGTTATAGTCCATCACAAAGTCTACAACTCTTATTCACAAAGTTTTCTCAAAAGAATCTTGGATCTCAAGTTATGATTTTTGGAACAAGGGTCCCTAAAACTTTTAACTTAGAGAAATTTTGCCCTAGTTTAGGCAGGATTTTGACCCATCTTCTTGGCCATTTTTCACATAGTTACACTTGGAGTCTCAAGTTGAATTTCAAAGATGAGTTATAGTAAATGTTGCAAGCTTTCCAAATTGTCCAAGAACTCCTCAAACACATTTGTGGTTAGGGAGAATCGAATGCTTAAAGTTGGCAAAAACTCAGTTTGTAACCATGGCCAATACATGTTCATACAAGTTGCAAATCTGACCAAACTAGCTTTGTACTTGATTACAAGTCTCTAAACCAATTTACACTAAAAAATTGAATGCAAATACATTGTTTAGAGGCATTGTTCTGATCAAGGGAGCATTATACATTGAATAATTCCATTTTGGGCATAAAGATCACACTTCCATTTTCATAAAGCATAACTTTTGCAAAGTTGTTTTTCTTGAGCCTTGAACTTCTTTCTTTGCAGCAAACAAGTTCCACAAACTTAGGCAAAGGTACAAGAAGCTTGTGCATGCTTAGAGATAGCCTGTACAGGCCTATCTCATTTCACTTCACACTTTTCTTTCAAAACAAGTCAACTTGCCAAAAGTCCATAGCTTGGATATCTGATATATTCAACTTAAGCCAACATTTGAAACAAGTTTTTACATATCCTTGTAAGCTAGAAACACGAGCCTTTCACCTCTAAAACACCCTGGTACTCAAAAACCACATTTTCTTGCAAAACAGGGCAGGACCTGCAAGTCACAAGCCAAATCACATTCCACTCGTGCGTTTTGCTCCTTTCCACTTCAAACACCTTCCATTCAACTCAATCAAGCTGTCCCAAACCTCCATTGCCAACTGTAACTCCATTTACAGTGTTCACCATTTCTGTTTCAAGCTTATGCAGGTTGACTTCTAGAGGTTGATTCAGGCCATTTCAAAACAAACTAAGCATTGCGAAAGGTTCAGGGAACATCAAGCAAGCTCAAAAGAACCTCAGGCCTCACTGAAAGTTGTTGCATTGTCCAACTCAAATCTAACTGAAATAGGTTTTTTCATGAACTTCTATCTCTCTATTTAGGAACATTTAGCCTTAGGTTTGTGAATGAAAGATGTAGTGCTAATTGTCCTGAAACCATACATATGCTCAGTTTTCATTTATATTAAACGTGCTAAGAGAATTTCATCCATGAACTTTCTGAAAAAACTAGGTTAGAAATTAGGGACAGAGAAATTCTCTCTGGTCTTTGAGAGTTAGATTAAGTTTTTTATATGGTTGGAATCGTGTGATTATACTCTACAATTTTCATGTTACAAGTTTTTGTTTTTAAGCACTGAAACAGGAGATACGAGTTTGAACTGAGCACGCGTGTGTTTCTGTTGGACGAAGGTTGAAGATGAAGTAGCTGGGCTGGGCCTGGCTATTTCCTACTTTTGCCACCCCCCATTTTCAGTTTCACACCCCCTGGCCCATTTTCTTGTATTTTGATACTTTTGCATTTTTATTTTCTTTTCTGACTTTGATATTTTATTTTCAAACATAAAAAATACTCCAAAAATATTTTCATAATTTTTTACATTTAATTGGTATTTATTTCATTTTTTCTAATATAGAAAACAATTTAAATACTTTATATTATTTGTTAAAACTTGAAAATAATGTAAATAATACTTTTATTTTTTAGTTCTTATTTTTATTCACACCAAAAATATTTTCTTGAATATACTTTATTTTTGTAAATATTTTATTTTATTTTATACATACTTAATATATTTAATATATATATATATATATATATATATATATATATATATATATATATATATATATATATATATATATATATATATATATATATATATATATATATATATATATATATATATATATATATATATATATATATATATATATATATATATATATATATATATATATATATATATATATATATATATATATATATATATATATATATATATATATATATATATATATATATATATATATATATATATATATATATATATATATATATATATATATATATATATATATATATATATATATATATATATATATATACACACACTTTATTTTATTAAAAACATAGAATAAAAATACAAAAATATTACATTTTTATTTTTATTATTATTTTATACTAAAAACATTTTTTTTAAATATACTTTAATTTTTGTACATATTAATATATTTTTGTATATAAATAATATAATATTACTTTCTTTAAGGAAAATTAGGGTTTACCCCTTAATTAAATAAAATCAATTCTTTTTTATTTTATTTCCTTACATCATTTTCACATTAAAAATACTTTGCATACATAAAAAAATCCTTTTTACATAATACATTTTATTTAACATTTATTTATTGTGTTTATTTGAATATTGTACATTTAAATATTATGCCTTGTAAATTCAATTTGGTTGTAATAATTTAGGGTTTTAATTTCTTGCAAAATAATCCCCTCTTCAAAATTGTACCCCCTCCCTATATCAAAGTTGTAATAGCTTAGATTTATTTTTACGCACTTAATGCTTTCAATTATGCCATGATTAGATAATTAGGGTTTGTATGCAAAAACAAAACCAACAAATAGTTTGACCTAATTAAAGACAAAAATTCATGAAAAAACAAACACAATGCACACTTGCACCCCTAGGGTTACAATCCAATTGTTGCCTTCAAAAATGGGCCATGGTATGTGTGATCGGTGGAAATAGAACTGATTGTTTTGGTATGCTGGTTCGCAAAATGTCGCGGTAAGCAAGAGTCGCCACCGTCTTTTATTTTCTCCAACAAGGAAAGGACAAAAGCACAACAAAATTCCTTTGAGAGATGTCTCTCGGTTCGGGAGGTAGATTTATAGAAAGGGAAGGTGTTAGCACCCTTTCTATCCATGGTTATCCATGGGCTCTTAGGTACTTGCTCTTATGTTTTCAAAAGATGTTTGCTTTTCAAGTGTGTGTGGGTTTTTTAAAAAAGTTTCGTTTGAAAGATTTCTAAATGATTCTTGTATTTGTCCTCAAGAGTGTTTGAAAAATTTGTTTTGAAAACTTTTGAAAGTGTCAGTGTGAAAAGATGTTTTGTTTGTTTTTTGAAGAGAGCAAGTACCCATGAGTCATCTACCTACCTTAAGGAATTAGGCTGTGTAAGAGTCCTTAAGATAGTGCCATCCCACCATTGAGAGGTAAGTAGCACCACCGTTGGAGGTGTTCGGGTCAATTCGATTATAGGGACAGTGTGGTCACCAAAGCAATAGTAGGACACCTTAGAAGTAACCCTAATGTCCTAGATCCTTTTTATCCGAGGCAACCGTTTCGAGGCGACTTGATCTTTAGACAGGAGGGCGACCTCTAAAACACCCTATACTTGACGACCACATTCGAGGCAACGAGTGAGGCGTACCTTAGAAGTGGCATGTGCTTGTATGTTCAATTCAGTTTATGTTTATCTTTGATCATGCAATTGTGAGCTACGAGTTGTTTTTAATTTGTCATTCAGTCTTTCATGCGTATTAACAGTTAGGAGTGCGGAAAATTAAAGTGCGGGAATGTAAAGCTACGCTATTACAAGGCGCGAGTCTATACATCGCCAAAAAACAAAGACCTGTTTTGATAAAGTGCGGAAATAAAAGAAAGCGGTAAATCCTAATTACTATTACATCCATTGAGCAGTTACATAAGTAATCCAAATAAAAATAATACGGAAAGAAACTTAAATTGGAATGTCTTAGGGTTTTTGAGCCTTTTGAGAGAATATGAGTTTTTAGGTCTTTTGCATTTAATTAAAATTAACCCTAGTTTACTAATTAATTAACTAATTAAAGAAAAAAAAGTTTTTTTTTATGTTTTTTAATATTTTTTTTATATCTTTAATGAAAATAAAAAGGAATTAAAATTAAAAGTTAAGAAAAACCCTAGTTCTAAGTTTATTTTAATTATTTATGAAAAAGGTGAAAATTAGGCCTAAATTAAACTAAGTTAATTGTTAATATTTATTTATAAAAATAATAGTTAATAGTAAAAATAATAAAATATATATACAATTTTTGATTTCTGAATTTATTATGAAAAATTAGTTTATTAGTTAATAATAATTAATAATAATAATAATAAGTAAAAAGAATTAAAAAGAGAAAGAAAACAAATAAATAGAAAAATAGTGAACCAGGGGGATTTGTTGGCCCAATGGAGGTTTTTTTGTTGAATCTGGCCCATTAACACAAAAAGCCACGTTGACTTTCTTTGATTTTCCAGAGCACGCTTGACCTGGAACATGGTACTCCTCTTACCATGGCCTTTGGATGGCTGATTGGGACACATGGCACGCTGGATGAGTGAGGTTCATGGTGGAATATTGGATAGGCGCTGCATTGGAACGCATTAGAAAAAAGGTTAACAATTATATGGGGGACCTGGGAATCGAACCTAGGTCCCAGTGATGAACGAGCACGTCACCAACCACTCCACCATCGCGTTGTCTTTGTAAACATAATAACCAACAAGTAATATATATTAATAATGATAACTATGCTGGAACTCAAAAAAACGCGCGCCAAGTTTGAATCTCCCAATCACGTGCTTCCACATATCATCTTCCTCGCTTGGCCTGTAATAAAAATAAACAAATAGTGGGGGTTTTAAACCCCCATAAACTGCAAGTGCCAAAAATAACGATTAGGGCTACAGGCAATATAAAAAGGGCGCAATGATTGGGTTGAATTCGTCTGGCCTTGACGAATTCAACCATGTACGTTTCATGGTCCAATTTTTCAGTATGTAAAAAACCCTAAAATCCAAGCTTCGAAACCCTAATGTTCTTCAATGGTGGTTTTCGATTCAGAGCACTACAATCAAATTGAATTATGCCAACAGCTTCAGGAGGTTCTTATTAACACAAATCAACCCAAAAAATAGATTAACAACGCATGAATAATGATATGCAATTTTGGAAGATAAGCCAAACCGTGGGACTTGTTGTGAGCGATTCCTGGAGTGTTAGGGCTTGTTCTTGATGGCAACAGGTTCCTGGCAATGTCAGTAACGTGATGGAAACAAGAAAAGGGCTTGAATTATGCTGCAAGTGAGAATTCAGTTTCACACTTTTTCTTGATTTTTTTGGAATTTGATTCTATTGTTTCACAGCAGCTTGCACGTTCTTATGAATAGGGTTAGGTTTCTTGCATATATGGGAAGGGAATTAGGTCAACTTTAGGCCCAAAAATCCATTGCATTCAAGTTTCATTATGTGATTTCCAATCAAATCTTTTCCAACCTTTTTCTTTGATAAAACCTTGCCAATCATGGAGATTTTTCTGTCCTTGATATGTACACGAATTTCCAGCTTGCCCTGATCTCATTTGCTTCATAAAAAGATTTGACAACCATGTTTTGATATTTTCCTATAATTAAATTAATTAAATGAATTATTAATCAATTAAAAATCCAAATAATTAATAAAAATAAGAAAATAATTCTAATTAATCTTAATGGGTCGTGCATAAGCCTTGGGCAAAGATTCAAGAAGGAATTTGAGGCCCATTAGCAAAAATGAAGTGTTTTTAGGAAAAGTTGACTTTTGAAAGTTCCCAAAAATTTCCCAACTTCTCCAATGCATATCTTGTTCAATTTTGAAGCTATGAACATGTTCTTGGTCATTTTGGAAAGGTCTTGAAGTCCTCTAACCAATGCCTTTGGTTCCGTGTCATTTGGATTTACCAATCTCAAGTTATAGCCTTTGACTTAAAGTGCATTTTTGTTGACTTTTGAAATTGACCTATAATGTAGAAATTGATGAGAGCATTTCTTGGACTTGGAATGTGAAGATGAGTTGTAGGAAATGTCATCCCCTTCAAAATGAGCATTGGATGGAATTTTTCTGATGAACCATGAAAAAGTTATGCCTTGGTCAAGATACAGTTGACTTTTCTATTGTCCAAAAATAGTAACTTTTTGCATCTTGATGATTTTTGAGCCATCCTTGTGGAATCATGATCAAGACTTGATCAAATGATGACTGTGGGCTCAAAATAAGATGTTGACCAAAAATTCTGACTTTTGACTGCAAAATGACCATTTTACCCCTGTAGTTGATTGTGAAGCAAATGGAGCTTTTGACTGTGCAATTTGACATTGTGAGTCTTGAGACTTGGCATGTAGGTGCTTGAGCATGTATATGGGCCTATGAGACTTGATTGAGCCATTGAAAACCTCAAATTATTTGAAAGAACCAAAACCCTAATTTTGGCTGGCTTATGAGGCATTTGGACTATGCAACCTTTGAGAAATCTTGAACCATTTGAAGATGATCCTTGACAACCCTTGAAGAATATGGGAGGGAAAATTTTGGGGTACAACAGTTGCCCCTGTTCAATCTTCTTAGACCTGAGGATGTAGATTGGCTTGCGTGCCTTTCGTGATCCGAAGGTGGAAGATGATTGAACACTAAAGTGCCCAGAAATTTGCACTCGCATGGTGTAGTATCAGCAATGTGATGTCGGGAATGGGCTTACAGATGCCATTTGGAGAGATGATGGATAGGAGGATGGGCTTATAGATGCCATCTGGAGGTGTGACAGAACCTTGTCGGGAATGGGCTTATAGATGCCATTTAGAGACTGTTAGGGATGGTTGAATCTGAGTAAGAAATAGAATAGCTTCCGTGTCTGGAGCATATCTAGTCTATATCTAATTGCTGACGTCTGAACGAGTAGTAGAATGACCGCCGTGTCTGGGGTATATCCATACGGCACCTGACTGGGTGACAAAATGTCATCTGAGTCTGGATCATATCTGGAATGTCTTTTGAATGAATCTGGACTAAACAATAGAATAGCATCCGGGTCTGGAGCATATCTAAGTTGTCTTTAGAAGTTTGAATCTGAATAAGCAATGGAATAGCGTCCGGGTCAGGAGCCTCTCTAAGCTATCTCCAGAGAGAAATCTGAATAAGCTGAAGAGTAGCATCCATGTCTGGGGCATCTCTAGGCCATCTCTGAAAAGCAACTCTGAATAAGCAACAAAATAGCATCCGGTTTTGGAGCATATATGAACTATCTCTGAAAGGGAATTTGGAATAAGTATCAGAAAGTAACCATATCTGGGTCGCATCTGAACCATCTCTAGAAGGACATATGGAATAAGCAATAGAATAGCATCCGTGCCCGGAGCATCTCTAAGCTATCTCTAGAAGGATCTGAATAAGCAAAAGAACAACATCCATATCTGGAGCATTTCCCAGCTATCTCTGATAGGAAACTCTTGAATAAGCAAAAGAATAGCATCCATATCTGGAGCATTTCCAAGCTATCTCTGAAGATAAACTTTGAATAAGCGATAGAATAGCATCCGGGTCCGGAGCATCTCTAAGCTATCTGAGAGGGAATCTGAATAAGCAATAGAATATCATCCGCATCGAGAGCATCTCTAAGCTATCTCTGAAAGGGAATCTGGAATAAGTATCAAAAAGTAGCCATGTCTGGGTCGCATCTGAACCATATCTAGAAGGAATTTATGAATAAATAATAGAATAGCATCTGTGGTTGGAGCATCTCTAAGTTATCTCTGAAAGGAAACTTTGAATAAGCTGAAGAGTAACATCCATGTCTGGAGCATTTCCAAGCTATCTCTGAAAGGGAATCTGGAATAAGTATCAGAAAGTAGCCATATCTGGGTCGCATCTGAACCATATCTAGAAGGAATTTATGAATAAACAATAGAATAGCATCCGTGGTTGGAACATCTCTAAGTTATCTCTGAAAAGAAACTCTGAATAAGAAAAAGAATAGCGTCCGGGTCCGGAGCATCTCTAGGCCATTTCTGAAGAGCAACTCTGAATAAGCAACAGAATAGCATCCGGTTTGGAGCATATCTGGACTATCTCTGAGAAGAAACTTTGAATAGGCAAAAGAATAGCATCCTCATCAGGAGCATTTCCAAGCCATCTCTGAAGAGAAAATCTGAATAAGCAAAAGAATAACATCCATCTCTGGGGCATTTCCAAGCCATTTCTAGAAGGAAGTCTGAAAGAGCAATAGAATAACATCCGCGTCGGGAGCATTTCCAAGCTATCTCTGAAATCTCTTTAATATAGATATGCCCTGGCTAGATACAGGTGTCGAATCTACAATTAATCATTCACAGATATGGCCTGGCTGGATACAGGAATCGAGTCTGGAATTGCGACAGTTGATAGTAATCATCTTTGGATTGACCTTTTTCCTGAAAAGGCAAAACATTAGTTGTATGCAATGTCATGATGTATGAAATGCATGATGTCATGATGTTCTCAAAAATAAATGAGATCGTGTCGTATGCACTTTATCATGTATGTAAGAAGGATGTATGAAATGTGAATGTCTCTGAATGTATTTTCGTCTAGGAAAATAAATCCTTGACGAATGCCGGGAATTTGTTGACTCCTAGGCTGATGTTCGAAGAGTAGAGTTCTTCGTTTTCGCTGGGGATGATGATTGCAAGGATGAACCGGTAGGAGAAGATGACTCCGTTGGGGAATAAACTTGTTGGAGAGATTACTCTGCGAGGAATTACTCTATGGGAAGAGATACTTCGCTGAGATTTTAATGAGAACTCCGCTGGGGATTCCATTGATAAGTTATGTTGGGGAATTTGATGAACTCCGTTGGGGGATAGGAAGAACTTCGCTGAGGACGGTCTTTCTGTAGTAATTAGCTGAGGATAACCCAGTTATAAGCTCTGGTGGGGAATAACCTTTGAATAAAGCCGAGGAGATGCTCTTGCACTCTGCAGGTGATAAGCTTCCAGAATCTACTGGGGATAAGCTTCCAGAATTTACTGGGGAGGATGATTCAACTCTCCGGGGAGAAACTTTTTGGACTGCACTGGGGAATGACTCCACTGGGGTGTCTGGTATTCCTCCGGGGAACAATCTTATATTAAGACTGCCGGGGATGCCTGCTTAGGAACATCTGTATACTCCGCTGGGGAATATTGAGATCTTCTGGGGATACCCAACTCCCTTAAGGCTGACAGTAGACTAACTCTGCTTGGGGAGAGTATTGTTGACTTGCTAGGGAATACTGTGCCTTTTCAGGGCTGATGGCAGACTAACTCTGCCTGGAGAGAGTATTGCTGAGTCTTGTCTTACTCAACAGGGAGTGAAGGTATCCTAGTCGTATTCTTCAGCTGAAACTACCTTATACCTGGAGGACAGAGCAGCTAGACCGCTTAGACAATTCTGATTACCCCAGCTTCTGTGGGAGAAGGTACCTGTGGAGGTCTTTGATAACTACCGATCGACAAATCTTCTTCTGGCAGGCAAGTGACGAGATGACGGGACATAGTCGTACGCTTTAATCCCTAATTTTTGCCTGGACCGCCCTTTCGGGTTTTTAGTCCATCGGGATACCCTTTTTTTCCCAAGCCGCCTTTTCAGGTTTTGGACTTGCCGGGTGTACAAATTTTTTCATTTTCGTCCCTTATTTTTGCCCGAACCCTTTTGGTTCACCGGGAAGCCCTTATTTTTTCCTAGGCCAGTCGACCTAGCGGGTCTTTGATTGCGCGTAGTATTTTTTCGACTATGTCCACGCTCTCAGGATGCAGGGAGGTGCCCCTGTCAGTAGTGTTGCGTTGCCCTACTACCAGAAGATCTTCGTTTGATTGTGCAAGATTCGCATCTGGAATTCATGTCCAATGCCCCAAGTGACTCAGGCGGAGATTTGCCCCTGGTATTTGGCATTTGAGAGATTCTTTGAATCTTGACTTGACTGCCCCAGATGATGGATGATGCTCATGTCGTTCCCCTTGATTGGAAGTGTTTTTCCACTTGAGGTGATCCTGGAGAAGATTCTTTTGTTCACAAGATATTCATCGTGCGAATTTCTATGTTGTTCAAACAAATAGTCACATATGCAAGCAATGTTATTTCAAAAATGCAAAGCTTATGTATGTCTTGAAGTTTTTTGAAAATGCATTTTTTTGTAAAACAAGCGAATTTTTGTAAAATGTGATGTCAACTCAGTATTTTGCAGCAAGCCTTAAGGAGTCAGGATACCTTTAGTAACAGTATGCTTTCGAGCTAACCCGTGCTTCAGCTAGGACTTTTTGAGGGTTGTAACGTGGCCTGGTTCACGGTTTAAGAAACAAAGGATAAAGGCTCAAAATTTATTTGTACCCACCCGTTCTTCGTGATGTTCTTCAATCCTAAACTCAGCTAATCGTGCATTAGATCTTGTTTGAGTCTTTGCTTTGATATACCAGTGACGGCTCGGATATTGACAGTTTATTTTGAACAGGCAGTCATTTCTTTTTTGGTGAGGGTTTGTAGGACCTCTTTCTTTTTGATTTCATTATCCCTGTTTTTTTTGCCTGAACTGTTTCTTTTGTGATTACAGTCAGCGGGATGCCCCATTTTTTGTAAGTCTCCTTCATAGGTTTTGACTTATCGGGCTTTTATTTTTGAAAGATAACGACTGCCTGTCTTTATGATTATTCGGAACCATCACTGTCTTTTGCTTTGGAAGGACTCCTTTGATGTCATTCATTATGCACTTGGATCAACTGAGAGAACTACCCTGCCCCAGGTTATGATTAAGGGTTTTTAATTTTTGAAAAGAAAAAACTCCGACTTCTTTGGCTCAAAGGGGTTTGACGAGGGATTATCTTCCTTATGACTCCAGTGTTTAGGAATTGAAACAATGCCTGTACCTCATCAGCGGGGTTGGTTCAAAAGCATACTGTAGATTGTGGTATCGTTTTCGTCATCCTCCCTCAAGAGGCTTAGAATTTTTCAATCGAGAGTTGATCATCACAGAAAAATGAAAGCAATTTTGAATAATGAATACGGACAGATTAATTCAAACAGACATATGCGATGCATTAATGGAATAAACAAGTTTGCTATGACATTAATTGTTTGTATAAGCAAAGAAAAATACAACTCGGAAATTCAAATAAAACAAAAGCCTTCAGTGATTTGGAAAAGGAGCAGTGATTATGTTTGGAGTCTCTGGCGCTTCAAACTGGACTTCCTTGGCATCAATCATGTCATGGACCTTGTTCTTCAGAGCCCAACAGTTGTCCGTAGTATGCCCCGGGCTATCAGAGTGGTATGCACACCTTTCGTTGGGATGATAGTTAAGAGCAGAAGTGTTTGGATTCCGGAGAGGAGCCCTTAAGGTAATCAGCCCTGCCTTCAACATTTGCTGTAGCGCTTGATCCAGTGACATGTTGATCTTAGTGAACTATCGTTTGGGTGTGACCTCCTTACGTTGCTGCCCCTGTCTTTGCTGAGCAGGCATAGGATTAGAGATCTGGGTTGCCCCCACATGTTGATCATGACGACCTTTTTTACCATGCACAACATTGGACTCTTTTCTTCCATGGTATGGCTTTTTATGAGCATCAGAAGGTGTGGATTCTTGAATCTTCCCACTCTTGATGCCAGCTTCAATTCTTTCCCCAGTCAAGATCAGATCTGTAAACCCAGCAAAAGAATTCCCAATCAGATGGTTGAAGAAAGGACCAGACAGGGTCCCCAAGAACATATCAACGAGCTCACGGTCGGTCAGAGGTGGTTGCACCCTTCCAGCAAGGTCTCTCCACTTCTGAGCATATTCCTTAAATCCTTCACCCGTCCCTAGTGACATACCCTGGAGTTGGGTACGCGTAGGAGCAAGGTCGGAATTGTACTGATACTGCTTGTAGAATGCAGTAGCCAAGTCCTCCCAGTTACAAATACTGGCTCCATCCAGTTGATAGAACCATTCGAGTTGAGTTCCTGCCAGACTATCCTGAAAGAAGTGAATCCACAATTTCTTGTCGGTCGTGTAGGGATGGATCTTCCTTATGTATGAACGGAGGTGCAACTTAGGACAGGAGGCTCCGTCGTACTTTGCAAAGGCATGCGCCTTGAACTTGTGTGGGATCACCACCCCGGAGGATAGACCTAGATCTTCGAAGTCTAGGCCGGGCACTTTCTGTATCTCCATAGCACTTAGCCGGTCTTCTAGCTGTTTATACCTATCCTCAGCTGGAGGTTACTGTTCATCATTGTAATCGGTCTCGTTGTCGGAGACCACTGGACTAGGAACCTCTCTCTCTTGGGGATTGTCCTTCCCAACAGATGGGGTAGTCAGCTCAGCTTCATTTTGTGATCCATTCCCAGGTTTGCGTCTAGGGTTGAACAACACAGTCCTCTTCTTCTTCTTATTCATAAGCAGAGTCTTCAATTCCTGTTAACCCTGGGCTAGGCTCATAACCAACTCCTGGAACTGGGCATTCTGGGCCTGGAGGGCCTTGATGGCCTGTTCATTGGCTGATTCAGGATTCATGATGATTGCTGAAATAAACAGCGAAGAAGATAAGTGACCTGTCAAAAGGGTACCTATGATGCAATGATATGTATGATATGCATGCAATATTTTCAAGGACCTCGCGGGGTAAACAAGGAAATTGTTAGAATCTGGTAGCTTGATTGAAGGAACTTCATGTTGTTGAGAGTCCTTCTTCAAGGGTCAAAGGCTCACCATATCCAGTGGGTCATAGCCCCTGACAACCTTGGCTAGAGGAAAATAAATCCCCTTTTGCCCCTTGCTAGATAGTTGGTTCATTATGACCTGCATCACAAACCCTTGAGATCCTTGAAATGGATTAGTCTTTATGTAGGATGTATGCAATGGCATGATGGTATGATGTTATGCTATACGTGGAGTAGGTAAACCCTGTTATGAGTCCAGATTAAGGACTGTAAACAAAACCTGCAAGAAGCTCAAATGTCAGATAACAAGCATGCAAGTAGTCAAGTTTTAAGACACACAAGTCACACCAGATAGCCCTTAGAGTTTAGGCCTACATGAAGTTTAGGTACTATCCTCTTGAAGTTGGTGGGCTCAAAACCTGTCCTATCAAAAGTAACCGGGTTCTAGGGATCTCAATATCATTAGGTTGTTTTCTATGTTCATTGTTTTGATTTAGCCACTGAACTGATCAAAATATTCCAAGAAAACAACCCTTAATGAGTGTAGTATCGAGTATCAACCAACTTCGGACTGCACCAAAGTTCGTCATCTCACTACCCTAAAGAGGCCAGGATGGTCAAGTAAGGTTCTTAAGGTCAGTTGATGCTTCACGACACCACGCGGCGGCCCCGTACTCTCCTTGACTTGACTCAAGGGTTACCGGTACTCACCAAGGTGCCACATCAACGTAGCAACTGCTTCAACCGTGTCGATATACCCCGCACAGTTCCCTCACAGTTTGTTGCTACCTAAAAGGTATTCCCCAGATCCGGGTTAGGATCTATAGAACTCCCAAAACAGGCCCACAATAATAAAGCAGTCAAAACAGGCAATTGAAAACATAAGTATGATCTATCCTAAGGTACACCTCACTTTAAGTTTCCCTAGCAGAGTCGCCAGTTCTGTGATCGGTGGAAATAGAACTGATTGTTTTGGAATGCTGGTTCGCGAAATGTCGCGGTAAGCAAGAGTCTCCACCGTCTTTTATTTTCTCCAACTAGGAAAGGACAAAAGTACAGCAAAATTCCTTTGAGAGATGTCTCTCGGTTCTGGAGGTAGATTTATAGAAAGGGAAGGTGTTAGCACCCTTTCTATCCATGGTTATACATGGACTCTTAGGTACTTGCTCTTATGTTTTCAAAAGATGTTTGCTTTTCAAGTGTGTGTGGGTTTTTAAAAAAAGTTTCGTTTGAAAGATTTCTAAATGACTCTTGTATCTGTTCTCAAGAGTGTTTGAAAAATTTGTTTTGAAAACTTTTGAAAGTGTCAGTGTGAAAAGATGTTTTGTTTGTTTTTTGAAGAGAGCAAGTACCCATGAGTCATCTACCTACCCTAAGGAATTAGGTTGTGTAAGAGTCCTTAAGATAGTGCCATTCCACCATTGAGAGGTAAGTAGCACCACCGTTGGAGGTGTTCGGGTCAATTCGATTATAGGGACAGTGTGGTCACCAAAGCAATAGTAGGACACCTTAGAAGTAACCCTAATGTCCTAGATCCTTTTTATCCGAGGCAACCGTTTCGAGGTGACTGGATCTTTTGACAGGAGGGCGACCTCTAAAACACCCTATACTTGACGACCACATTCGAGGCAACGAGTGAGGCGTACCTTAGAAGTGGCATGTGCTTGTGTGTTCAATTTAGTTTATGTTTATCTTTGATCATGCAATTGTGAGCTACGAGTTGTTTTTAATTTGTCATTCAGTCTTTCATGCGTATTAACAGTTAGGAGTGCGGAAAATTAAAGTGCGGGAATGTAAAGCTACGCTATTATAAGGCGCGGGTCTATACATCGCCAAAAAACAAAGACCCGTTTTGATAAAGTGCGGAAATAAAAGAAAGCGGTAAATCCTAATTACTATTACATCCATTGAGCAGTTACATAAGTAATCCAAATAAAAATAATACGGAAAGAAACTTAAATTGGAATGTCTTAGGGTTTTTGAGCCTTTTGAGAGAATATGAGTTTTTAGGTCTTTTGCATTTAATTAAAATTAACCCTAATTTACTAATTAATTAACTAATTAAAGAAAAAAAGTTTTTTATGTTTTTTAATATTTTTTTTATATCTTTAATGAAAATAAAAAGGAATTAAAATTAAAAGTTAAGAAAAACCCTAGTTCTAAGTTTATTTTAATTATTTATGAAAAAGGTGAAAATTAGGCCTAAATTAAACTAAGTTAATTGTTAATATTTATTTACAAAAATAATAGTTAATAGTAAAAATAATAAAATATATATACAATTTTTGATTTCTGAATTTATTATGAAAAATTAGTTTATTAGTTAATAATAATTAATAATAATAATAATAATAAGTAAAAAGAATTAAAAAGAGAAAGAAAACAAATAAATAGAAAAATAGTGAACCAGGGGGGTTTGTTGGCCCAATGGAGGTTTTTTTGTTGAATCTAGCCCATTAACACAAAAAGCCACGTTGACTTTCTTTGATTGTCCAGAGCACGCTTGACCTGGAACATGGTACTCCTCTTACCATGGCCTTTGGATGGCTGATTGGGACACATGACACGCTGGATGAGTGAGGTTCATGGTGGAATATTGGACAAGCGCTGCATTGGAACGCATTAGAAAAAAGGTTAACAATTATATGGGGGACCTGGGAATCGAACCTAGGTCCCAGTGATGAACGAGCACGTCACCAACCACTCCACCATCGCGTTGTCTTTGTAAACATAATAACCAACAAGTAATATATATTAATAATGATAACTATGCTGGAACTCAAAAAAAAACGCGCGCCAAGTTTGAATCTCCCAATCACGTGCTTCCACATATCATCTTCCTCGCTTGGCCTGTAATAAAAATAAACAAATAGCGGGGGTTTTAAACCCCCACAAACTGCAAGTGTCAAAAATAACGATTAGGGCTACAGGCAATATAAAAAGGGCACAATGATTGGGTTAAATTCGTCTGGCCTTGACGAATTCAACCATGTACGTTTCATGGTCCAATTTTTCAGTATGTAAAAAACCCTAAAATCCAAGCTTCGAAACCCTAATGTTCTTCAATGGTGGTTTTCGATTCAGAGCACTACAATCAAATTGAATTATGCCAACAACTTCAGGAGGTTCCTATTAACACAAATCAACCCAAAAAATAGATTACCAACGCATGAATAATGATATGCAATTTTGGAAGATAAGCCAAACCGTGGGACTTGTTGTGAGCGATTCCTGGAGTGTTAGGGCTTGTTCTTGATGGCAACAGGTTCCTGGCAATGTCAGTAACATGATGGAAACAAGAAAAGGGCTTGAATTATGCTGCAAGTGAGAATTCAGTTTCACACTTTTTCTTGATTTTTTTGGAATTTTATTCTATTGTTTCATAGCAGCTTGCACGTTCTTATGAATAGGGTTAGGTTTCTTGCATATATGGGAAGGGAATTAGGTCAACTTTAGGCCCAAAAATCCATTGCATTCAAGTTTCATTATGTGATTGCCAATCAAATATTTTCCAACCTTTTTCTTTGATAAAACCTTGCCAATCATGGAGATTTTGTTGTCCTTGATATGTACACGAATTTCCAGCTTGCCCTGATCTCATTTGCTTCATAAAAAGATTTGACAACCATGTTTTGATATTTTCCTATAATTAAATTAATTAAATGAATTATTAATCAATTAAAAATCCAAATAATTAATAAAAATAAGAAAATAATTCTAATTAATCTTAATGGGTCGTGCATAAGCCTTGGGCAAAGATTCAAGAAGGAATTTGAGGCCCATTAGCAAAAATGAAGTGTTTTTAGGCAAAGTTGACTTTTGAAAGTTCCCAAAAATTTCCCAACTTCTCCAATGCATATCTTGCTCAATTTTGAAGCTATGAACATGTTCTTGGTCATTTTGGAAAGGTCTTGAAGTCCTCTAACCAATGCCTTTGATCCCGTGTCATTTGGATTTACCAATCTCAAGTTATGGCCTTTGACTTAAAGTGCATTTTTGTTGACTTTTGAAATTGACCTATAATGTAGAAATTGATGAGAGAATTTCTTGGACTTGGAATGTGAAGATGAGTTGTAGGAAATGTCATCCCCTTCAAAATGAGCATTGGATGGAATTTTTCTGATGAACCATGAAAAAGTTATGCCTTGGTCAAGATACAGTTGACTTTTCTACTGTCCAAAAATAGTAACTTTTTGCATCTTGATGATTTTTGAGCCATCCTTGTGGAATCATGATCAAGACTTGATCAAATGATGATTGTGGGCTCAAAATAAGATGTTGACCAAAAATTCTGACTTTTGACTGCAAAATGACCATTTTACCCCTGTAGTTGATTGTGAAGCAAATGGAGCTTTTGACTGTGCAATTTGACATTGTGAGTCTTGAGACTTGGCATGTAGGTGCTTGAGCATGTATATGGGCCTATGAGACTTGATTGAGCCATTGGAAACCTCAAATTCTTTGAAAGAACCAAAACCCTAATTTTGGCTGGCTTATGAGGCATTTGGACTGTGCAACCTTTGAGAAATCTTGAACCATTTGAAGATGATCCTTGACAACCCTTGAAGAATATGGGAGGGCAAATTTTGGGGTACAAAAGTATGCATGTTAGGTATTTTGGAAAAACAAAAACAAAATAAAGATCATAGTCCCTCGATGACGCTATCTGAGTTGCCTAAACAAAAATGATCAAGTCCCTCACGAAAATTGCCAAAAATACTTGACACAATTGCTATCATGGTCTATACGATGATCCGTGCCTGTCCCGTTTAACATCCTAACATAAGGTTGTTCATCAAATACAATGGTGAAAGAACACTGTTAAAAGGGTTAAAAACATAAGAAAGATCTTTGAGTAAAATAGGGTAGATAGCTCTTAGTTACTTGATCAAAGACTTGCAAAGACATCCTTGCTATTTTCAAAACACACTTCACAACACAATTTTAAAACCCTACTTTCAAACATTGAAAACTTTTCAAAAGACAAAAACACCTTTGTATACATTCAAACAAGAATCATTACAAAGGTTTCCACAATGATGGTCTCTTTTCAAAATATCTTTCAAAACCACACACAAAGCACCATTTCAAACAATTGAAGAGCACCATTTCAAACAATTGAAAAGCAAAGCAAGTGATCTAAACAAGTAACTAAGAGCCCATGGATAACCATGGATAGAAAGGGTGCTAATACCTTCCCTTTCTATAATCTACTCCCCGAACCCAAGAAAACATCTCAAAGGTCTTTCCTGTGCTTTTTGACCTTTCCTTAGGATAAAATAAAAAGTCGGCGGCGACTCTTGCTAAACCGAAACATTTGCGAACATAAACGCAAAATCCCAAGTCAGTTCTCCCACCGTATCACATGTACCTATTCTTGATCAGTCACCTTTCAACGGTACAAAAGAACGACCAAAGCCCGAAGAGATTGCTTGAGCTCTGTCCTTACAATGGTCTGATGTCGTGACAAATTGGGAAACTAGAGGAAATGTCCAAGGGATCCCAATTAAATTTCTATTCGAGAAGGCTTACTATTTTTGCGATACCCTGGATTTACAAGATTTTGAAGAGGTATTGGCATTCCTCATCTACGGGATGGTACTTTTCCCTAATGCGGACCAACTCATAGATGTGAACATGATTAAGGTTTTTCTGTCTCATAATCCGGTGCCTACAATGCTTGAGGATGTTCTGCACTCTCTGTATGCTCGCACTCTAAAGAGAAGGGGGACCCTCCTGTGTTGCACTCCTTTATTGGCTAGGTGGTTTATTTCGCATCTACCCAGATCTATTTTGAAGAATGAGTAGGGTATGAAATGGTCTCAAAGGATGATGTCCCTTACACATTCAGACATTCATTGGTGTTCATGGTCATCGGAAGATGTTACCATCATCGATCGTTGTGGTGAATTCCCTAATGTCCCTCTTTTAGGCATTAGGGGAGGAATCACTTATAACCCTTGTTTGGAACTGCGACAGTTTGGTTATGCAAGGAGGGACGACCCTCATGATGCGCTTATCCAAGGAATCACTTTCAACTATGAGAATGATACTCAGGGTTACCGCAAAAGGTTCATAAAAGCTTGGGGCATGGTGCATAAAATTGATAGCAAGACACTGGGGCACAAGAATTCCATCCCTCTTAAGCCCTATGTCCGATGGGTACGAGCCCATTGCTAAGGGAGATACGACTTCCCTTGTTCATCATCCTGACATGCCAACCGATCACGAGGAGTTGCAGAAGTCCTGGGTTCAACTTAAAGAGGAGCGGGACACGTTTGAAGCTCGGTTTTATGCCAGCGAGAAGAAGGTCCTGGAACTCACTAGGCTACTTCATGAAGAAAGGAACATAAACGCCTACATTACACCAAAGAGGATGCGCTCCTGGGAAACCTAGTTTCTTTTTGCTTTGAGTTTTGTTTTGTTTAAACTGTAAGCCTAAAGGGCATTATGTGTAACAATTTAAACTCATTAATATAATTAACGTGTGTTTCTTTTTGGTTAAGAAAATTTGAGCTTTTAAGAATCCTTGAAATCATTACATATGCATACCATACATGACATTTCATAAGCAGGTACCGTTACAGGTTTCTCATCTCCTTCGCTTTTTATTTCAGCAAAAATGTCTTCTGAACAAAGCATCAAAGATCTTCAGGCACAAAATGCCCAATTTCAACAGATGTTCATAACTCTGGCAAAAGGGCAGGAGGATCTGAGACCCTCATCTTGAAAGAGAAGAAGAAGAAGAAGAAGAAGCTCGTTGGTGCCCTCAATATGGGCAGAAGATTCGGGGGGCCACTAAAGCAATCAGTTGATTTGACCTCCTCGTCCAAAGAGGGGGAGAATCAAGAGAGGCAGGCAAGGGAAGAGGACCCCAGTCCTGAAGTTTCTGACAATGATACTGACTATAATGATGAGCAATATCCTCCCATTAAGGATAGATACAAGCAGTTAGAGGATCGGCTGAGCGCTCTGGAAGTTCAGAGAATACCCGGGTTAGACTTCGAAGAACTGGGATTGGTGTCAAGAGTGGTCATCCCGCAGAAATTTAAGGCTCCAGTTTTCACAAAGTATGATGGGGTGTCTTGCCCAAAGCTCCATCTCCGTTCCTATGTAAGGAAGATCCATCCCCACACCGCTGATAGAAACTTGTGGGTTCACTTCTTTCAAGACAACCTATCAGGGACTCAGCTTGAATGGTTCTACAAATTGGAGGGAACCAATGTCTGAAATTGGGAGGATTTGGATGCTACTTTTTATAAGCAGTATTAATACAATGCCGACCTGGCCCCTACTCGTACTCAACTCCAGAGTATGTCCATGGGTGCAGGTGAAGGCTTTAAGGACTACGCGCAGAAGTGGAGAGACTTGACTGGGAGAGTTCAACCCCCTTTATCTGACATGGAGTTGGTTGACATGTTTCTTGGGACGCTGTCTGGTCCATTCTTCAACCATTTGATTGGTAGCTCATCGGCTTTTACTGAGCTGATATTAACTAGAGAGAGGGTAGAAGCTGGGATCCGGAGCGATAAAATATAGAAGGATACCTATTCGAGTTCAGTAAAGAAGCCTTTCACTGGTAAGAAGGAGACCAGTGCCATTTATAGCCTGAGAGATTAAAGCAGAGTGGGATACCGTCCAACGGTAAGTGCTGTAATAATACCTAGGTCTGCGGCTGCCCCACAATGCAACAATCAACAAAGGGTAGAAAGACCACAAAGGCAGTTCACCCGGATTAGCATGACATTGACAGAAGTTCTACCCCATCTGCTGAGGTCTAACTTGGCAACTTTAAAAGAGGCTCCCAAGAATCCTAATACCTCCTCTCCTCGATAAAATCCAAATGCTCGGTGCGCCTATCATTCTGAGAGTCCTGGTCATGATACAAATGACTGCTGGGCTCTAAGAAACAAAGTACAAGATCTAATTGAAGTCAATTAGATTGAGTTCGACGCTCCGGAGAAGCCCAATGTCATAACTGCTCCCATGCCTAAGCACAACCATGGGATTAACACCATTGATATCGATCTGTTCGTGACCTCAGTTGATGAAGTTTCTACTCCTCTTATGACTGTTAAGAAGAATTTGTTGTTGGCGGTTTATTTTCGGGTTGTGATGAAGGTTGTCACATATGTTCATCTCTGCCTTATGGATGCTATTTGCTGAAAACAGGGGTCCAACGCCTGATGGACAGTAGATAAATTTTGTTCGAAAAGACTTTGATTCCAACTGTTCCGTGTGAAGATATTTCTATTATAACCATTTTCGCAAATCCTTCCAAGGCCTCCTCAAGAAGACCTGTTAGGATTACACCCGCTGTGAGAATCGCTCCATTAATAATCACTTGTCCGGGTCCTGTCCCGTATGCCTTAGACAAAGTTGTCCCTTGGCATTATGGCGCCGATGTTTACTATCATGGCATTAAACAAGACTTGAAGACCGAAGAATCTGATCCTGATGTCGGTAACATTGTTGGGACCAACAAGATTACTAGAAGTGGAAGGGTTTTCTCTCCTGAGATCTCCCTGAAGACTGTCACTAAGCTCGTCATTATCTCATCTTCTGTTCCTGCTAGTACTTCAGTTACTATTCATGTTCTTACTTCAGTTGTTACCCCTGCCGATGAGTCATCTGGGATTCGAGACAAAGGAGTTGTAGGTGAGCCTTCTCGGATGGAGGCACTTAAAAAAGTTGTGGTGGAATCCTCTAAGCAAGAGATTGAGGAGATTTTAAAAATAATCAAAAAGAGCGACTATAACATGGTCGAGCAGTTGGGGCAGACCCCCTCGAAGATATCGATGTTGTCTTTGTTGTTATATTCCGAGGCCCATGTAAAGGCTCTGATTGCATTCCTCAAGACCGTGCACGTGCCGCAAGAAACCTCAGCCGACCAATTCAAAGACTGTGTGGCCAGCTTGACTGCTGACAATAGGCTGGGTTTTTCAGACGCCGGCTTGACACCAAAAGGGAGGAAGCATAATGATGCTTTGTATATCTCGATCGAATGCAGGGGCACCACTATGGCTCATGTGCTAGTGTATACCGGGTCTTCACTGAATGTCCTGCCTAAGAAGGCTCTCAATCGACTAGATTGTGAAGGCTTGACCCTAAAGCCCAGTAACATCGTGGTAAGGGCTTTTGACGGGTTGAAAAGAATGGTGCATGGGGAGGTGGACATCCCTGTCAAGGTAGGCTCTCAGACTTTCGAGTCCACCTTCTATGTGATGGATATTAGGCCACCGTACTCTTGTTTGTTGGGTCATCCTTGGATCCACGAAGTTGGGGCTATTACTTCTACACTACACCAAATGTTAAAGTATCTGGTGAAGGGGAAAATAGTCACTCTGCATGGCGAAGAGGAGTATACGGTGAGCCACCTGAACTCCTTCAGGTACGTAGAGATGGACGGAGAATTTATAGAGACTCCTTGTCAAAACTTTGAAGAGGTTCCCCAGATTCTGGCGTCAACAGAGACCACTACCAGCACCAAACCTCCTCTAAAGATGGCTTCTCTCAAGGACGCTAGAGCAGTAGTTGAAGAAGGTAGGAGTACCAATTGGGGACGGATTCTTGAGTTTATTCACAAAACTGACAAGTTTGGTTTGGGCTTTACTTCAGGGGCTCAGAGAGCTGTTCGACGAGCTCGAGTTGGAGGACCTCCCCTATGCATCAGTAATCGAGGGGTCAATGCTATTGAAGACAATGAGGAAGACTTTGATATTGACAGCTGGATTTACCCAACTACCAACAGTGGACCAAGTAATTGGACGGCCAGAGATTTTATACCAGTTTCTTTTATTCCATAGTAATTGTCTTACTTGTTTTCTGAGTTTTTAATGAACAATTTAAACTTTTTTGGCCTTGTGTCTTACCCGAGGCACGATGGTTCTATCTGTGAGGGTTATTATATGTCATCTCATATATCATCAATGAAGCATTAGACGTTCTTTGCATACAAATTTTGCGCTCCCTATTTTTCTTTTCTGCCTTTACTTTATCAATACATCTATGCTCTTACACACACTCACGTATCAAACTGCAGATCCATATCCACTCTAGAACCCATTGATAACAATCTTGCTATTGCCAATTATGACTTCGAAAATCCGATCAACCAAGCCAAGGACGAAGGTAAGGACGATTATGAGGTGCCTGGAGAACTTGCTAGACTGTTACAATAGAAAGAGAGGGCTATACAGCCTCATGAAGAGCCAGTTGAAACAATAAACTTGAGCACAAAGATAGACAAAAAAGAAGTTAAGATCGGCATAAATTTGGGGACCAAGATCAAACAACGACTGATACAGATGTTGCACGACTACGTTGAAATCTTCACTTGGTCATATGAAGACATGCCTGGTTTAGACACTGATATCGTGGTGCACCGTCTGCCAACTAAAGAGGATTGTCCTCCGGTTAAACAGAAGGTCCGCCGTATGCACCCTGAAATGTCAGAGAAGATTAAGGCAGAGGTCACGAAGCAGTTTGACACAGGGTTCTTAGCTGTCACCTCCTATCGCAGTGGGTTGCTAACATCGTTCCAGTACCTAAGAAGGACGGCAAGGTAAGAATGTGTGTGGATTACAGAGACCTGAACAGGGAAAGCCCTAAGGATGACTTCCCGCTTCCCCATTTTGATGTGTTGGTTGACAACACTGCACAACATAAAATCTTCTCCTTCATGGATGGTTTCTTTGGCTACAACCAGATCAAGATGGCTCCTGAAGACATGGAGAAGACAACCAGATCAAGATGCCTTTTAAGTTGAAGAATGCTGGGGAAACCTACCAGCGAGCCATGGTCGCTTTGTTCCATGATATGATTCACCGTGAGATCGAGGTTTATGTGGATGACATGATAGCCAGGTCTTAAACCGAAGAAGAGCACCTCGACCACCTACAAAATTTGTTCGACAGGTTGAAGATATACAAGTTGAGGTTGAATCTGAACAAGTGCACCTTCGGGGTAAGGTCTGGTAAGCTTCTGGGTTTCATCGTCAGTGACAAAGGTATTCTGGTAGACCCCACAAAGGTAAAGGCTATACAAGAAATTTCGACTCCCCGCATAGAGAAGGAGGTTAGAGGTTTCTTGAGGCACTTAAATTATATCTCCAGGTTCATTTCACATATGACTGCTACTTGTGAGCCTATCTTCAAGCTTCTGAAGAAAGATCAAGTGGTAAAGTGGAATGATGAATGCCAGACTTCTTTCGAAAAAATCAAGGAATACCTTCAAGAGCCGCTAATTCTGATGCCTCCGGTTGAAGGAATACCTTTGATTTTATACTTAACAGTGCTAGACAATTCAATGGGGTGTGTGTTGGGGCAGCATGATGAGTTTGGTCGAAAAGAGCATGCAATATACTACCTTAGCAAAAAGTTTACCGACTGTGAAACAAGATACTCACTGCTCGAGAAAACTTGATGTGATTTGGCATGGGCTGCTTGCCGATTAAGACAGTATATGCTGACCCACACTACTCTGTTGATATCTAAGATGGATCCAATCAAATACATCTTCGAGAAGCCCGCTCTCTCCGGAAGAATAGCAATATGGAAGATGGTCTTAACTGAATATGATATACAATATACAACCCATAAAGCAATCAAGGGAAGTGTATTGGCTTATCATTTGGCTCATCAGGCCGTGGATGACTACCAGTCCATGAATTTTGAGTTCCCGGATGAGAACATTATGCTGGTGACTGACTATGAAGGACATGGACCTGAAGCAGGACCTGAGAAAGGATCCCGATGGACTATGGTTTTTGATGGAGCTTCGAACGCACTCGGTAATGGAATTGGCGCCATAATCATATCTCCTGAGGGCTGTCATACTCCTTTCACTGCCCGACTATGTTTTAACTGCACTAACAACATAGCAGAGTATGAAGCCTGCATCATGGGTCTTAAAGTCGCTGTCAATCTCAGGATCAAGTTCTTAAATGTTTTCGGGGATTCAGCCTTATTGATAAGTCAGATCAAAGGCGAATAGGATACAAAACATTTGAATCTCATCCCGTACAAAGAGCATGTACTGACGTTGCTCCCACACTTTGAGGAGATAACCTTTGAACATTTCCCACGAGAGAAGAATCAGTTAGCGGACGCGCTAGCCACCATGTCTTCTATGTTCAAAGTTCGGTGGGACAACGAAGCTCCCCGAATCACCATTGAAAGGTTGGATGAACCAGCAACTGTTGCGAGATTGATACTAAAGAGGTAGCAGACAAACCCTGGTTTCATGAAGTGAGAAGGTATCTCGAGGATCAAGAATATCCCGAAGGGGCATCTGTCAATGATAAGAAGTTTCTGAGAAGGTTCGCTGTGAAATTCTTCCTCAGTAATGGAATCCTCTACAAGCATAATCATGACTCTACCTTATTGCGGTGTGTAGACAAGAGCGAAGCAGAGAGGAGTATGAAAGAACTACATGAAGATACCTTTGGAACCCATTCTAGTGGATATATCATGGCTAAGAGGATCCTACAGGCAGGATACTACTGGTCTACTATGGAAGCAGATTGTTATCAGCACTCCCGAACCTGTCACAGGTGCCAAATTTATGCTGATAAGATGCATGTGCCTCTGGTTCCTTTGAATGTCTTGACAGCTCCATGACCCTTTGCAATATGGGGCATTGACATGATCGGAGAAATAAGGCCTACCGCTGCCAATGGGCATCACTTCATCCTGGTAGTTATCGATTACTTCACGTAATGGGTTGAGGCTGCCTCCTTTTCTACCATTACCAAGAATGTTGTAGCGCGGTTTATCAAGCATAACCTGATCTGTCGGTACGGTGTTCCAGAGATAATTATCATGAACAATGGTACAAATCTCAATAACACGATGATCACCGAGCTCTGTAAGCAACTCAAGATACAACATCACAACTCTTCTCCCTACCGGCTGAAGATGAATGACGTTGTTGAAGAAGATAACAAGAACATTGTGATACGGTGGGAGAACTGACTTGAGGTTTTGCGTTTGTGTTCGCAATTGTGCGTTTTAGCAAGATTCGCCACAGACTTTTATTTTATCCTAAGGAAAGGTCAAAAAGCACAGGAAAGACCTTTGAGATGTTTTCTCGGGTTCGGGGGGTAGATTATGAAAAGGGAAGGTGCAAGCACCCTTTTCATCCATGGTTATCCATGGGCTCTTAGTTAATCGTTTTAGATCACTTGCTTTTGCTTTTCAATTATTTGAAATGGTGCTTTGTGTGTGGTTTTTGAAAATGCTTTGAAAAAAGAGGCCTTGTCTTAGGCAACCTTTGTAATGATTCTTGTTTGAATATATACAAAGGTGTTTGTCTTTTTGAAAAGATATTTCAATGTTTGAAAGTTGTTTTCGAAGTTGTGTTGTGAAGTGTGTTTGAAAATAGCAAGGATGTTTTGCAAGCTTTTGATCAAGTAATTAAGAGTTGTCTACCCTATTTTACTCAAAGATCTTTCCTATGTTTTTAATCCTTTTGACAGTGTTATTTCACCATTGCATTTGGTGAACAACCTTGTGTTAGGATGTTAAACGGGACAGGCGTGGGTCATCGCATACAATCATTGAAAGCAACTTGTGAGACACTCTAGCAATTTTTGTAAGGGACGAGATCGTTTTATCGAAGGCAACATCGAGGGTCATCGAGGGACTACGATCTTTGTTTATCGAAGGGGTATTTGCTAGAGTGTCTCATATTCGAGGGACATGATTGCATTTTTCGAAGCAACAAGCGAGGTTACCCTAGAGGTGCAAGAGTGCATTGTGTTTGTCATTTTCATGCATTTGTATCTTGTATTAGGTCATCTAGAGATTGATTTTAGATTTTCGCATACAAACCCTAATCTCTAGTCATGGCATATTTGAAAGCATAAAGTGCGAGAATTAAAAGTCTAAGCTATTACAAAAGTATCCGGGGATGGGGGTACAATTATTTACAAATGGGGATGAGTCTTCACAAGAATAATAATGTCCAAATATCAAGTGTTACAACCAAATCGAATTGTTGCAATTCAATATAAATTATAACAAATTATAAAATAAGGAAAATCAATAAATTATGAAATGCATGTATAAATAAAAATCTATTCTAAAAGAAAGATTAAGTATTATTATTATTTTTCTTTTTGTTATTTTCATTGATTATGTGGATAAAAAGTTTAAAGAAGAAAATTTAATTAAACAAAAATTCTACTATTTTTTTTTTGTATTTTTATTATGAAAACAAAATCAATTAATAAAAAATAAGACAATAAAATTAATTTAAGAAAATAAATATTACTAGTATTATTATTAACAAAATAAAATAAATTAATGAAATAATAAAAAGGTTAGTGTTTGTCAATCAAAATAGATTAAAAAAAAAGGAATGGGCTTAATGGTTGAAATGTGTTTAAGGCCCATAATGAACACGAAAAGAAGGGGGAAGCATGGACAATGGGGGGGGGGGGGGGGGGGGCACTGGCAGAAACGTTGGGCTTGGTTTAGTTTGTGAGGCGAAGGCCCAATGCATGATTTGTTCACATTTTTTGTTAGGGGTTTCAGCATTTTAGGGTTTGCATGTTTAGATTTACAACGGCGCCCCTTTTGCTCCTTCTTCCTCTTCATCCTTCTCAGGCCATGACGCTCTGATTCTCTTCCTAAACCCTAGCTACCGGAGTGCCGCCTCTCACTCTCTCATCTTCTCACAGTGATCTATGGCTTTGGTTCTAAATGGTATGGTTTGTTTCTGGATTTGAGTTTTTACAGTTTCATGTTTGTTTAAGCTTTGTTCATGCTACTTTGTTTTAATCCATGGTGTTTTATGCTTGAGATGCAGTAAGGGTTTGAGAAAAACTTACCTTGAGTTTTTCTGGAAATAAAATGGAGAGGATAAAAGGGTGAGACGGAGGCGCTTTCTTGGAGGCCGGAGGTACGGGGAAGAGAGTGATGACGAGCTTCGCGTTTGGTAACCTTTTTTCTCTCTCTTGATTTGTTGATGTTTGATGATGAAACTTGTTCTGAAAACTTGTTATTGTTGTTGATTGTTGATGATGATGTATTTCTGAAACTTTATTTATTACTTCTGAACCTATCTTCATTTTTCTGAATGTTGATGATGAGTATCAATTGGATGATAGAGGAAGCTGAGGAAGCAAGAGACCTTGATCATGGGAGAAATGGCAGCTTAGGAGGCTTAGGCTTAGATTAGATAGACTTTTTCCATTAATTGTAACATTTATTTTTTAAATACTATAAGTTGTAAAACTTACAATATTCAAAATAATAAATTATATTTGTAACAACATTTGGAATGAATGAAGAAAACTTTTATGAGATCATCTGATAATCCAATAAAAACCTTCTACTGTCAAATAATCTTGCCATTATTTCTTCAAGTCTTCACTGATTATTTAAGATTCTCAAATCAAAATAATTAAAACTGCATTTTAACAATTCTAATCCAGATAACTTAAATTCTAAGTAATCCAAACACTTTGCAGTCTCGTAACCTTGCATCAGTATTCCAATCATAATACACATTGTATAATAAACAAGCAAGCATTCCATTAACCGACAAACCTTTCATTCCATTTAACAAGCAAATGTCTTGATATTCCAAATAACAGTCTCAACTCCTATTTCTTATCCCAGATAATCAGGCCTTGAGAACAATCAGTTAACCTTTCAGCAAACTTGAAAAAGTGAGAAAACAATGTAATAGTAAACTGAATTTCCGTGGATTCAATTTCTTCTGAGAAATGCGAGAGAAACCCTAATTCTTGATCTGTTGCCAAAGAAAAGTCTGTTTGATCAATTCCTGAGCCAATCTTGAAAATATGAGAAAACCCTAGGGTTGTGATTTCTTGTGAAAAAGGGAGGACAAATTTCGGGGTACAACAAACATCAATAAGATTATACAGAAGATGGCGGTGACATACAAAGACTGGCATGAGATGCTACCATTCGCTCTTCATGAGTACCGTACCTCAACACGGACATCAACAGGGGAAACACCTTACTCTCTGGTATATGGCATGGAGGCAGTCCTACCCATTGAGGTCCAGATCCCTTCTTTAAGGATTATGAAAGATGCGGGTTTGAACGAAGATGATTGGATCCAGACTTGACTTGACCAACTGAATTTGATCGATGAGAAGAGACTTGCTGCTGTCTGTCATGGTCAAACATATCAAAAGTGGATGATCAAGGCTTTCAACAAAAAAAATCAGACGCCAAGAGTATCAAGTCGGGGATCTAATGATCAACCGCATCATACTGCCGCAAGGTGACCCTAGGGGAAAATGGACTCCCACATACGAAGGACCATTTGTGATTAAAAACATTTTCTCGGGTGGAGCCGTGATTCTGACCACCATGGACGGTGACGACCTTCCTCACCCTGTCAATGCGGACATAGTGAAAAGATACTACGCATGATAAGAGACCCGCTAGGTTGACTAGCCTAGGAAAAAATAAGGGCTTCCCGGCGAACCAAAAGGGTTTGGGAAAAAATAAGGGATGAAAATGAAAAAAAGTCTGTACACCCGGCAAGTCGAAAACCTGAAAAGGCGGCTTGGGCAAAAAAGGGTATCCCGGTGGACTAAAAACCCGAAAGGGCGGTCCAGGAAAAAGTTAGGGATGAAAAGCGTATCACTATGTCCCATTGGATCACCATGCGATCTGACCTTAGTATCAATTATCAAGCTCGAACAACATCGATCAACCTAATCAACTTCGTACAAGCAACAAAGTGATGAGACGCTCGAAGACATATGGGCAATAGCAGAGTTGGAACCCAATGGGATTGTTGCACATATCAGTTTTCTTTTTGTTGTACACAATACTGTATAGCTTCCATTTTTACGACAGTGTTCTCTTACTAGAGCGTCAACTTCCTTGTACAAAAACGCCTGTTATAGGCCAACTTCAAAAAATTAATACAAGTCATTTTTACAAAACTATTTGTTTTTCTTTTTCTGTTTTGTTTTTGCAAGAACGTACAATGATTTATTCTTGACATATGCATTTGAATATGATTACTGTTCACGAATATTTGCATAGGAAAAAGAAGGACAATTGCTCGTAACTTAAGAAACAGGGACAAAAACTAAAAACGTCAAACCCGACAGTTACTCGGTCCAGCAGGTACCAGGGCAGAGACAGCTTTGAAACATAGTCATCAGTACATACGCCCCTGTGGCGCCTACACTCCCCACAGAGTAAAGGTAATCCAAGCATTGATATCAGTTCTCTCTGAATGAGAAGTAACCTCCCTAGCCAGGGTCGTCCAGAAACCTGACATCTATATCCCCTAGCCAAATTTCATAATCGCGAGCGGATCATCATAAATTTTTATCTCCCCAAGCAGGGTCTATTTCTCTGGATACAGAAGCTCGATCCCCAACAAAGCTTGTTACTGTAGCTACGGAAGTCCACCTTCCAACAGAGTCTCCCCCTGGCAAGATTTTTACAGATGACAAAGGGCAAATCTCTGGCACAGTCATTTCCGTTCACCATCCTCAACTGAAGTATAAGAGTTATGGTTCTCTACAATAGTCTGGAACGCTATGCTCTCCAGCAACAGTCAGGGATTTATTTTCCCAAACTCAGATATGTCACAACTAACATCTCATGCTCATACATCATGACATGTGCATACATATCACATACAATATAACCTCATTTATTTTGAGAACATCATCTCATAACGCATTTCATGCACCGCATATAATTAACCCTGTTATCTTTTCAGGAAAGGTAGTTATCACCAACAAATTCCAGCAGTTATACATGTCATATCTGCAAACAGCTAATAAAAAAATCATTTCCTGAAACTAAATGGGTCAACTAATCTACATGATCAAGCGAAGTAACCCTACTACCCAGGTTCCTTCCCATAAGCCCTACTACCCAGGCTTTCATTTTGAAGTAACCCTACTACCCAGGTTCCTTCTCATAGCCCTACTACCCAGACTTTCATTTTGAAGTAACCCTACTGCCCAGTTTCCTTCTCATAACCCTACTACCCACGCTTTCATTTCTAAGTAACCATATTATCCAGGTTCCTTCTCATAGCCCTACTACCCAGGCTTTCATTTCTAAGTAACCCTACTACCCAGGTGTTAGCTGGGAATTTCGACCAGGTTAATAAAGGAGCTTTTACATTTTTAAAATTTCCATAAGATGGCTGAAAAAAGAGCCTTTTGTCGAAGTATATTACTAGATCTGCGTCGAAGATAGTTTGAAAAGACAAGTTTTTTATTTGGTCAAGAGGGCGCATTTTTGACAGCCACGTAAGAAAATCATTGCTGAAGGCTTGAGCGGGATTATTTGAAATTCGAAAGTAGTTTCTTTGGATAAAAAGGACGCGTGGAAGCCTTAGAGTGTCGAAAGACATGCCAGAAGCAATGTGGCCTTTTCTTAGAATAATACCGTTATGGTTATGACATTATAAATAGCTCCTTAGTGTTAAGGAAAAAGGAGGTCAGAATTCGTACAAAGTTACTCACAAAAATACTCAAGTACCAAGTTAAAGAGAAAGAATTTCATTGAGAATGTACGTATGACCTCACAATTTTATATTTGAAATTGCACTTATCAATATAATTTTCTTTCAAACCATTCTTTTACATATTCCTGCAATTGTTCTTAAAATTCTTTATGTTCTGTTAAATTCTTTATGTTCTGTCGAATTGTTTTACTTTCCTACAAAGCTTTATAAATCAAATTCCTTTTAAAAGGCTTTTTCTTTATAATCAAGTCACTTAATTCCAGTATTAAGTCTTTTTATTGTCAAATATTTACATTCAAAGCTTTTTCGTTTAATTAAGACGCTTCGTCTAAACCTTTACATTTGAATTTAATTTCAGAAGTCTTGCATTCCAAGCCTTTACACAAACACATGCACAAGTATCACGTCATATTTTACATAAGCCCTCAAGAAAGTGTTACAATTAACGTTAAGACAATGTCCTATGATCAATCTAGTCGATCCTGCAAGTAACCATACATATCAAATTTGTTTGGAAGACTAGCGGTTGTTTCGCCAGAAATCACTGCAAAAAAATTGGCACGCCCAGTGGGACAGTGTTGTACCCCAAAATTTGCCCTCCCATATTCTCCAAGAAATTGCCAAGTCAAGCTGTAAAATTCCCCAAGGGTTGCACAATGCAAAGATCTCCCATACAGTCAAAACTAGGGTTTATGTTCTGGTCAAGAAAATGAAGTTTTCAAAGGTCCAATCAAGTCTCACATGCCTACAAATATGGTCAAGTATCCTCATACCAAGTTTCAAGGCATTCAGCACAAAATTGCACAGTCAAAAACCCTAATTGCACTACAGTCAACTGTAGGGGCAAAATGGTCATTTGACAGTCAAAAGTTCAAATTTTTGGTCAACATATCATTTTGAATCCACAAAAATCATTTGATCAATTCTTGATCATGATTCTCAAAATTTGGCTCAGAAATCATCAAGATGCAAAAGTTTCCTTATTTGGACAGCTGAAAAAGTCAACTGAAATTGACCAGGGCATAACTTTCACATGGATTATCAGAAAAATTCCATCCAAAGCTCATTTTGAAGAGAAAGACATTTCCTACAACTCATCTTCATACTTCAAGTCCAAGAAATGCTCTCACAAAAAGTTATCAATTTCAACATTATAGGTCATTTTCAAAAGTCAACAAAAAGGGACTTTAAGTCAAAGGCCATAACTTGAGATTGGTAAATCAAAATGACATGGGACCAAAGGCATTGGTTAGAGGACTCAAAGACCTTTCCAAAATGTCCAAGAACATGGGAAAATCTTAAAAATTGAGCAAGTTATGCCTTATGGAAGTTGGGAAATTTTTGGATATTTTGAAAAGTCAACATTGATTCAAATGACCTAAAATTGCTAATGGGCCCATTTTTCTTCCATGATTCATCATTCCAAGCATGTGCACGACCACTTGGCCCAAAGGGAAATATTTTCTCATTTTTTATTTATTTATTTGAATTTTTATGTATATTAATTCATTTAAATCAAAATAAATATATGAAAAATGCTAACCTAAGTTTTTTCAATCTTTTTGTGCATGTTATATCATCAACAATTCGTGCATATCCCAACATGGAAAGATTTGGATTGATTGGCTTGATTTGGAACCAAAAACACATGGAAAAGATATGAAAAAGATCTTAAGAAATCAAATATTCAAAACCATGATTACAAGAGATTTGATTGAGTTTTGTTAACCTAATGGACTCACTACATATGCCTGATCATAAACCTAATCATGCTAGACAAAAAGCTGCGCAGAAGAACTAAGAAAAAACTTGGAAAATTGTCAAAAAAAGTCAAAACTGAAATCATTGTTACAGGTCGATTCAAAGCATAAAACTTGTTTCAATAGCTTCCTCAAGGATTACTGATCACATTCCAATCAGAAACATCCATTCAAACTCCAAGAATTGGTAACATGAACGCAAGCCGTGTCAAGAAAATTCCATAATCGTATATCATATTCCATGCATTATTTGTGAAATTTATTCATTGATTCATGTTCATTATGATGTTGTGAAGCTAACCAATGCATTTAATTTGATTATTATGCTGTATATACGATTCCACCATGTTTGAATTTTAGGGTTTTGCAAGCTTCAGATTAGGGCTTTTGAAACGAGGAAAAATTAAGACTCCAAACCACCACCATTCAAATCAGTGCATCTGGACGAAGAAGATAGGACCCTCGCGCCTAATTTATGTTCAAGGATAGCCTAATCGCTATTTTCCCATAAGCTGCCTAAGAAAACGCCATAGAAACCGTTGCCTATGTGTTTGGTATTACAGGGATGATGAAGAAGACGGAGCCGTGGCACACGCTGATTGGCACGTTTAAAAATTCGCGCGCGTTTCCAAGCATTAACCCATTTTCTTTTATAATATTCATTAACTGTTATATAATAAACGCGTATGTAGTGGCTCAGTGGCGCACGTGGTGACTTGCAATGTGAATGACCTGGGTTCGATCCCAGGTCTTCATCCTTTCCATTTATTTTTTTTCAATTAACAATCCTATGCAGGTTGATGGCGTTGTTCCATGGTATACCTCCAGATCCAAGCGTACACGCGTCCAAGAAATTCAAATCAAAGGCGCAGGATTGAAGAACACGCTACGCCCAGGTCAAGTTGCTACACGCTAGTGGCAAAGGTCAAACGGATCAATGTCCTGTTGGGCTTGGGTTTCTAAAGGATACCTCCATATTGGGGCCTGAACCCCCCCCTGGTTTGCAATTTTTCATATTTTTCTTATTATTGTTTTATTTTCTTTATTAGTTTAATTTAATTAATTATTCTCACAAAAATATAAAACACACAAAAAAATCAGAAAAGGAAAAATATAATAAATGTTTTATTTTAAGTATTTTTTAAATAATTAACTTTAATTGATTAGTTTTAAATTAGGATTAATTTTAACTCTTTTCAATAAAAAATCTAAACATACATAGAACTAGGGTTTGAACAATTTTTCATCTTTTTTATTTTTCTTTCATAAATATTTAATATTATTTTATTTATTTTCATAATTAAAATTGTACATAAAAAATTAGGTTTAATTTAGGTTGAATTTTAATGTTTTCTTAATAAATTAAAATAAAGTAGAATTAGGGTTAGTAGTTGATTTTAATTAATTCTTTCTTTTTTCTATTAAATCTTAAAACACTAAAAAACACCAAAAACAAATTCTTGCTTTCTTTTAATTTTAATTTTAATTCCTCATTAACTTTAATTTTTGCAAAAGGGTCCAACGCCCATATTTTTAATTGTTTAATTTCGCATATTTATTTTATTTCGCTTAATTAATTATGTACCTCTCCCAAAGCCTTGTAATTACTTCTCGCACTTTTAATTTCTTTATTTTCTGTCAAATCGGGTCCGGTTTAATTTTGGCGATGTGGACCCGCGCCATTTGTAATAGCTTAGAATTTACTTTTCCGCAAATATTTTTAGCTGTTAAACAAAGCATGCAAGAATGAATGGCCTAAAATAAAAACAAAAGCGTAGATCACCCATGACATGAACAAGACAAATACAAATGAAAACGACACACGAATCGCACACACCACCCCTAGGGTACGCCTCACTGTTGCCTTGCCCCTGAAAAGTGATGTCGAGTAGAGGACGTTTTAGTAAGTCCTCATGATCCAGGAACCTGGTATGAGGGTGGCTTCTAAGGTGTCTTCCCATTACTCCGGTGATCACACTGTTGCCTTGTCCCTCGAAACGTGGCCGTCGACTATAGGACGTCTTAGTGAGTCCTTGTGTCCATTGATCTAGTTGCCTAAAACAAAGTTGCCTCAAATAAGTTGCCTCGGAACGGTTGCCTCGGAATAAAAGATCAATGGCATAAGGGTAGCTTCTAAGGTGTCTTAACTTTGCTCGGTGACCACAATGTCCCTAAACTCGAATTGACCCGAACACCTCCAACGGTGGTGCTACCTACCTCTCAATGGTGGGATGGCACTACTTTAAAGGACATCTACACAGACGAATTCCTTAGGGTAGGTAGACGACTCGTAGATACTTGCTCTAATTCCAAAAACAAATCAAAAAATACTTTTCACACCGACACCTTTTCAAAAAGCTTTCGAAAGCAATTTTTCAAACACTCTTGAGGACCGATACAAGAGTCGAACTGAAATTTTCAAAGAAACTTTTTAAAACCCACATTGAAAAGCAAACAAACCATTTTGAAAACACAAGTGAGCAAGTATCTAAGAGCCCATGGATAACCATGGATAGAAAGGGTGCTAACACCTTCCCTTTCTATAACCTACCTCCCGAACCGAGAGCAATCTCTATAAGGAATTTTTCTGTGCTTTTGTCCTTTCCATTTGGAGAAAATAAAAGACGGTGGCGACTCTTGCTTCCGCGACATTTTGCGAACCAGCGTTAAACAGTCAGTTCCAGATCCACCGATCACAGAACTGGCGACTCTGCTGGGGAATTACTCTTAAAGTGAGGTGTACCTTAGGATTAAGATCACTGTGTTTTCAATTGTCTTCTTTGCTTGCTTTACTATTGTGGGTTGCATCGGAGTTGCATAGATCCTAACCCGGATCTGGGGATACCCTGTTTAGGTAGCATAAGCTGTGAGGGACCTGTCCGGCGTAGACCGACACAGGTGAAGCAGTGGCTACGTTGGTGTGGCACCTTGGTCTGTACCGATATCCCTTGTGTTGCAACGAGGAGAATATGGGTCTTCTGAGGAGTCATTAAGCACCAACAACCTTAGAACCTTAAATGACACGACTTGGCCATTAGAACAGTAGAAGTATGCTACGCCCATTGAGGCTAAACTCTCGTGATGGTTCTGGCCGCAAGAAAAGATTGCGATGCTGGAGTTATGACCGATTGAGGGTAGTCAATGATATTGGGATCCTCTAAGAACCCGGTTACTTTGATAGGACAGGTATGAACCCAACAAACTGAAAGAGGGTAACACCTAGACCCCATGCTGGCCTAAAATCTAAGGGCTTCTCTTGTGTCACTTGTGTGCCTTCGTACTTGATTATCTGCATGCTTGTTACCTGACGCTTGTTTCTTGCAGGTTTTGTCTATAGTCCTTAATGGGGACTCATAACAGGGTACTAAGTTTCTTGCAGGTTATGTTTTAAGTCCTTAACTGGGACTCATGACAGGTTTACTTGAGTTTCTTGCAGGTTTTGGTTTGCAGTCCTTAATTGGGACTCATAACAGGGCTACTTACATTACCCCATGCATACCATAACATCATACCATTGCATACATCCTAACCCATTTCAAGGATCTCAAGGGCTTGTGATGCAGGTCACGATGAATCAAACATCTAGCAAGGGGCAAAGAGGATTTATTTTCCTCTAGCCAAAGTTGTCAGAGGCTATGACCCACTTGATATGGTGAGCTCTGACTCTTGAAGAAGGTTCCCTTAACCAAGGTTGTTTGGAAATCAAAACCAGACATGATGACTAAAGTCAGAGGCTATGACCCACTGGATATGGTGAGCCTTTGACCCTTGAAAAAGGACTCTCAACAATCCGAAGTTCCTTCAATCAAGCTACTGGATCCAAATGCTAACAAATTTTCTTGTTTACCCCGCGAGGTCTTTGAAAACATTACATGCATATCATACATATCATTGCATAACAGGTACCCTTTGGACAAGTCACTTATCATCTCCGCTGTTTATTTCAGCAATAGCTTCCCAACAAGATAACCAGGACCTTCTTGCTCAAGGGACTCGGTTCGAGGAAATCCCCCTGAATCTATCCAAGGGGCAGGAGGAGCTAAGGACACTTCTCATGGAGACTTTTGTCAAGAACAGTGCTGAGGATGAAAGGCTGAAACACTTGCAAGCTGAAATGGATGCAATGAAAGCCCAAATGCTGGGGCAGAGGAATGCCATTCAAGGTCTAGCTCAAAGACAAGATGAACTCCGGTTTCTCATCAACCAACTGCTTCAGGGTAACCAACTGGGGCAAACATCTAAGGGTAAAGAGCCAGTCATCGTTCGACCATCTTTGAGACAAAGAGGCAAGGAGAAAGTTCCTCATATGGCTCAAGTATCACCAGTTCAGTATCAACCTCACCAGCTTCAGCCAGACAAGCCAAAAAGGCAATTCACCAAGCTCAACGTGTCGCTGCCTCAAGCCTTACAACAATTGCTGAGGTTGGACTTAGTAACTCTAAAGGATCCTCCTAAGAATCCCAACAGGACACTCTCAAGATATGACCCCAACGCTCACTGCGCTTATCATTCTGACAGTCCGGGGCATGCCACAGAGGATTGTTGGACTCTGAAAAATAAAATCCAGGACCTGATTGAGGAAGGAGCTGTGGAATTCACCCAAGATGGCCAGGCTGAGTTCTTTTACTACGCCTGCCAGACTCACCATTTGAAATGACAAATCCTGAGACTGGAAAACTTTTGTTCATTCGAATGTTCAAGTTGCAATTTCCTTTTGTTCAAACATTTATTCATGTTAAACATTGTTATCACATTAATGCATCGCTTATGTCTATTTTGAAACAATATATTCGTATTCACTAAATGCAAATTATTTTCATATTTTTTCTGATGTCAACTCTTGATCTAAAATTCTAGGCCTCTTGAGGGAGGATGACGAAAACGATACCATAATGTACAGTATGCTTCTGAACAGACCCCGCTGATGAGGTACAGGCATTGTTTCAATTCCTAAACACTGGAGTTATAAGGAAGATAATCCCTCGTCAACCCCTCTGAGCCAAAGAAGTAGGAGTTTTTATTTTCGAAAATTGAAACCCTTAATCATAACCCGGGGCAGGGTAGTCTTCTCAGTTGATCCAAGTGCACAATGAATGGCACCAAATGAGTTTTTCCAAAAACAAAAGACAGTGATGGTTCTGAACAATCATAAGGACAGGCAGTCATTATCAAAAAAAAAATCATAAATGAAAAGCCCAAGAAGTCAAAACCCATGAAGGAGACTTACAAAACTGGGGCGTCCCGCTGACTGTAATTCCAAAAAAGGAAACAGTTCAGGCAAAAAAAGAAAAGGATAACAAAAATCAAGAAAGAGGTCTTACAAACCCTCAACAAAAACAAAAATGACTGCCTAGTCAGAATAAATCATCAATGTCCGAACCATCACTGGAAAATCAGAGTAAAGACTCAAACAAGGTCTAACATATGATCAACTGAGTTTAGGTTTGGAGAACATCACGAAGAGCGGGTGGGTACAAATAAAATTTGAGCCTTTATCCTTTGTTTCTTAAACCGTGAACCAGGCCGCGTTATAACCCTTAAAAGTCCTAGCTGAAGCATGGGTTAGTTCGAAATCATACTGTGACGAAAGGTATCCTGACTCCTTAAGGCTCACAATAAAATAGCGAGTTGACATCACGTTTTACAAACAATCATTTGTTTTATGAAAAAAGAATGCATTTTCAAAAATCTTCAAGACAGACATAGGCTTTGCATTTTTAACATAACTTTGTTTGCATATGACTTTTTGTTTGAACAGCATAGAAGTTCACACGACGAATGCCTAATGAACAGAAGTACCTCCAATCAAGGGGCAGACATGAGCATGGTCCATTATCTGGGGCAGTCCAATCAAGATTCGGAGAATCTCTCAAAGGCCAAATAGCCTGGGGCAAGTCTCCGCCTGAGTCACTTAGGGCACTCCAACAACGAATCTTGCCTGATCAAACATCTTATGGTGGCGTGGCAAAATACTTCCAACAGGGGCAACTCCCCACATCCCCTGAACATGGACATAGTCGAAAAATACTACGCGAAATCAAAGACCCGCTAGGTTGACATACCTAGGAAAGAATTAGGGCTTCCCGGCGAACCAAAAGGGTTCGGGCAAAATGAAGGGATGAAATGAAAAATCTGTACACCCGGCAAGTCGAAAACCTGAAAGGGCGGCTTGGGCAAAAATGGGTATCCCGGTGGACTGAAAACCCGAAAGGGCGGTCCAGGCAAAAGTTAGGGATCAAAGCGTACGACTATGTCCTGTCATCTTGTCACCTGCCTACCAGAAGAAGGTTTGACCATCAACAATTGTCAGCGTCCCACATGTGCCTTCCCCATAGAAACAGGGGCAATAACGGGTGGTTTAAGCAATCTGATTGTTTCTGTCCTCCAAGATACCGAGGTAGGCTCAGCTAAAGAACATAACCAAATATCTTAATTCCCCAGAGAGTGAGCCAGCAAGTCAGCAATACTCTCTCCAAATAAAGCTATGCAATCAAATTTTAAAGAAGTTGGGTATCCTCCCGCAGATCTCAACCTTCTCCAGCAGCATACAGTCTTAACAAGCATCCCCGGCAGTCTTGGTCTAAAGATTGTTCCCCGACGGCATACCAGATATTCAAAGGAATCATTTCCCCCGCATATCAAAACTTCCCCAAGAAAGTCCAATCCAATTCCCCCAGGAAAGTTGGAATTCATCTCCCCCAAGCAGTAAGCTTATCCCCAATAAATTCTGGAAGCTTATCCCTCGCATAGCACGAACGCGTCGCCCGGCTTTATTCAAAGAGTTATTTCCTTAACAGGATATAACTGGGTTATCCTCATCCAAAAGCCACGGAAAGAGCGTCGTCGACGAAGTCTTCTATCCCCAGCAAATTATTATCAACACTCAGCAAGGCATCCCTCTTCCCACAGAGTATTGCTTCCCAGCATGGTCGTTAGAGTACCTTTTCTCCCCGCAGAATCTTCCATTTGCCAAGTTTATTCCGCAACGGAGTCATCTTCTCCTACCGGTATTCTTGCAGTTATCATCCCCAGCGGAAGCAAAATCTATTCTTCAACATCAGCCCAGGATACGACTTCCCGGCACCCGTCAAGGATTTACTTTCCTAGACAAACACATTCATACAACATCACATACATCATTATAGCATGCATAGACGCATTATATCATACAAATCTCATTTATGTTGAGAACATCATTGCTTGATCCATATCATGCATTGCATATGACTGACCTTTACCTTTCAGGAAAGATGCAGTTGAAATTCTCAATCATACTTCAAGACCTAGACCGGTTCAGTTAATCAACTCAAAAGATTTCTTATCCAGTCCAAGGCCTTCTCTAGTCCAGCCAAATCGACTCCCAACAGATTTTTTTTGATAAAGACTCAGCAGAAGTTATTCCAGATTATAATGCCCTAATGGTCCCCTCTCCGACGGTGAGTGAGGTGGTAATTCCTTTTCAGATGTTTCCCTCTCCGACGGTGAGTGTGAGGTGATAGTCTCCTATGGTTCCCTCTCCAACGGTGAGTGAGGTGGTAATTCCTTTTCAGATGTTCCCCTCTCCGACGGTGAGTGTGAGGTGATAGTCTCTTATGGTCCCCTCTCCGACGGTGAGTGTGAGGTGGTAAGTCCTTTTCAGCTGTTTCCCTCTCCAACGGCGAGTGTGAGGTGATAGTCTCTTATGGTCCCCTCTCCGACGGTGAGTGAGGTGGTAATTCCTTTTTCAGATGTTTCCCTCTCTGACGGTGAGTGTGAGGTGATAGTCTCCTATGGTTCCCTCTCCGACGGCGAGTGAGGTGGTAATCCCTTTTCAGATGTTTCCCTCTCCGACGGTGAGTGTGAGGTGATAGTCTCCTATGGTTCCCTCTCCGACGGCGAGTGAGGTGGTAATCCCTTTTCAGATGTTTCCCTCTCCGACGGTGAGTGTGAGGTGATAGTCTCTTATGGTCCCCTCTCCGACGGTGAGTGAGGTGGTAATTCCTTTTTCAGATATTTCCCTCTCCGACGGTGAGTGTGAGGTGATAGTCTCCTATGGTTCCCTCTCCGACGGTGAGTGAGGTGGTAAGTCCTTTTCAGATGTTTCCCTCTCCGACGGTGAGTGAGGTGATAATCTCTTATGGTTCCCTCTCCGACGGTGAGTGAGGTGACAATTCCTTTTCTTATGGTTCCCTCTCCTACGGCGAGTGAGGTGACAATTCCCTTTCAAATTATAATTGCCTATGGTTCTCTGCCCGATACTGCAAAGATGGTAATTCCCGCTAAGATTTTTCTCAACGAGCGTTGTTGAAGTTAAAGTCGCCTAAGGTTCTCTTATCATTCATGCTAAGGCAGTAATCATCCCTGGTTCATTCATCATCTTGTGAAGCTCCAGACTCAGCTCCTGTAACCAGTCAGGACACCTCTATACCAAGCATCTGAAAACCAGCTCCTGCAATGTGTCAGGTACTTACTTTTCTTTTGCAGGTATGCAGGTTCTCGCTAAGGAATCTCCTACGCAATCAACATCCAGATGGCATCTATAAGCCCATCATCCTATCCAGCAATCTCCAAATGGCATCTATAAGCCCATTCCACCATCACTGCTACTATGTGAGCGCAAATTTCTGGGCACTCTAGTGTTCAATCATCTTCTACCCTCGGAATACGAAAGGCATGTCAGCCAATCTGCATCCTCAGGTCTAAGAAGATTGAACAGGGGCAACTGTTGTACCCCAAAATTTGCCCTCCCATATTCTCCAAGAAATTGCCAAGTCAAGCTGTAAAATTCCCCAAGGGTTGCACAATGCAAAGATCTCCCATACAGTCAAAACTAGGGTTTGTGTTCTGGTCAAGAAAATGAAGTTTTCAAAGGTCCAATAAAGTCTCACATGCCTACAAATATGGTCAAGTATCCTCATACCAAGTTTCAAGGCATTCAACACAAAATTGCACAGTCAAAAACCCTAATTGCACTACAGTCAACTGTAGGGGCAAAATGGTCATTTGACAGTCAAAAGTTCAAATTTTTGGTCAACATATCATTTTTAAGCCACAAACATCATTTGATCAATTCTTGATCATGATTCTCAAAATTTGGCTCAGAAATCATCAAGATGCAAAAGTTTCCTTATTTGGACAACTGAAAAAGTCAACTGAAATTGACCAGGGCATAACTTTCACATGGATTATCAGAAAAATTCCATCCAAAGCTCATTTTGAAGAGAAAGACATTTCCTACAACTCATCTTCATACTTCAAGTCCAAGAAATGCTCTCACAAAAGTTATCAATTTCAACATTATAGGTCATTTTCAAAAGTCAACAAAAAGGGACTTTAAGTCAAAGGCCATAACTTGAGATTGGTAAATCAAAATGACATGGGACCAAAGGCATTGGTTAGAGGACTCAAAGACCTTTCCAAAATGTCCAAGAACATGAGAAAAGCTTAAATATTGAGCAAGTTATGCCTTGTGGAAGTTGGGAAATTTTTGGATATTTTGAAAAGTCAACATTGATTCAAATGACCTAAAATTGCTAATGGGCCCATTTTTCTTCCATGATTCATCATTCCAAGCATGTGCACGACCACTTGGCCCAAAGGGAAATATTTTCTCATTTTTTATTTATTTATTTGAATTTTTATGTATATTAATTCATTTAAATCAAAATAAATATATGAAAAATGCTAACCTAAGTTTTTTCAATCTTTTTGTGCATGTTATATCATCAACAATTCGTGCATATCCCAACATGGAAAGATTTGGATTGATTGGCTTGATTTGGAACCAAAAACACATGGAAAAGATATGAAAAAGATCTTAAGAAATCAAATATTCAAAACCATGATTACAAGAGATTTGATTGAGTTTTGTTAACCTAATGGACTCACTACATATGCCTGATCATAAACCTAATCATGCTAGACAAAAAGATGCGCAGAAGAACTAAGAAAAAACTTGGAAAATTGTCAAAAAAAGTCAAAACTGAAATCATTGTTACAGGTCGATTCAAAGCATAAAACTTGTTTCAATAGCTTCCTCAAGGATTACTGATCACATTCCAATCAGAAACATCCATTCAAACTCCAAGAATTGGTAACATGAACGCAAGCCGTGTCAAGAAAATTCCATAATCGTATATCATATTCCATGCATTGTTTGTGAAATTTATTCATTGATTCATGTTCATTATGATGTTGTGAAGCTAACCAATGCATTTAATTTGATTATTATGCTGTATATACGATTCCACCATGTTTGAATTTTAGGGTTTTGCAAGCTTCAGATTAGGGCTTTTGAAACGAGGAAAAATTAAGACTCCAAACCACCACCATTCAAATCAGTGCATCTGGACGAAGAAGATAGGACCCTCGCGCCTAATTTATGTTCAAGGATAGCCTAATCGCTATTTTCCCATAAGCTGCCTAAGAAAACGCCATAGAAACCGTTGCCTATGTGTTTGGTATTACAGGGATGATGAAGAAGACGGAGCCGTGGCACACGCTGATTGGCACGTTTAAAAATTCGCGCGCGTTTCCAAGCATTAACCCATTTTCTTTTATAATATTCATTAATTGTTATATAATAAACGCGTATGTAGTGGCTCAGTGGCGCACGTGGTGACTTGCAATGTGAATGACCTGGGTTCGATCCCAGGTCTTCATCCTTTCCATTTATTTTTTTTCAATTAACAATCCTATGCAGGTTGATGGCGTTGTTCCATGGTATACCTCCAGATCCAAGCGTACACGCGTCCAAGAAATTCAAATCAAAGGCGCAGGATTGAAGAACACGCTACGCCCAGGTCAAGTTGCTACACGCTAGTGGCAAAGGTCAAACGGATCAATGTCCTGTTGGGCTTGGGTTTCTAAAGGATACCTCCATATTGGGGCCTGAACCCCCCCCTGGTTTACAATTTTTCATATTTTTCTTATTATTGTTTTATTTTCTTTATTAGTTTAATTTAATTAATTATTCTCACAAAAATATAAAACACACAAAAAAATCAGAAAAGGAAAAATATAATAAATGTTTTATTTTAAGTATTTTTTAAATAATTAACTTTAATTGATTAGTTTTAAATTAGGATTAATTTTAACTCTTTTCAATAAAAAATCTAAACATACATAGAACTAGGGTTTGAACAATTTTTCATCTTTTTTATTTTTCTTTCATAAATATTTAATATTATTTTATTTATTTTCATAATTAAAATTGTACATAAAAAATTAGGTTTAATTTAGGTTGAATTTTAATGTTTTCTTAATAAATTAAAATAAAGTAGAATTAGGGTTAGTAGTTGATTTTAATTAATTCTTTCTTTTTTCTATTAAATCTTAAAACACTAAAAAACACCAAAAACAAATTCTTGCTTTCTTTTAATTTTAATTTTAATTCCTCATTAACTTTAATTTTTGCAAAAGGGTCCAACGCCCATATTTTTAATTGTTTAATTTCGCATATTTATTTTATTTCGCTTAATTAATTATGTACCTCTCCCAAAGCCTTGTAATTACTTCTCGCACTTTTAATTTCTTTATTTTCTGTCAAATCGGGTCCGGTTTAATTTTGGCGATGTGGACCCGCGCCATTTGTAATAGCTTAGAATTTACTTTTCCGCAAATATTTTTAGCTGTTAAACAAAGCATGCAAGAATGAATGGCCTAAAATAAAAACAAAAGCGTAGATCACCCATGACATGAACAAGACAAATACAAATGAAAACGACACACAAATCGCACACACCACCCCTAGGGTACGCCTCACTGTTGCCTTGCCCCCGAAAAGTGATGTCGAGTAGAGGACGTTTTAGTAAGTCCTCATGATCCAGGAACCTGGTATGAGGGTGGCTTCTAAGGTGTCTTCCCATTACTCCGGTGATCACACTGTTGCCTTGTCCCTCGAAACGTGGCCGTCGACTATAGGACGTCTTAGTGAGTCCTTGTGTCCATTGATCTAGTTGCCTAAAACAAAGTTGCCTCAAATAAGTTGCCTCAGAACGGTTGCCTCGGAATAAAAGATCAATGGCATAAGGGTAGCTTCTAAGGTGTCTTACCTTTGCTCGGTGACCACAATGTCCCTAAACTCGAATTGACCCGAACACCTCCAACGGTGGTGCTACCTACCTCTCAATGGTGGGATGGCACTACTTTAAAGGACATCTACACAGACGAATTCCTTAGGGTAGGTAGACGACTCGTAGATACTTGCTCTAATTCCAAAAACAAATCAAAAAATACTTTTCACACCGACACCTTTTCAAAAATCTTTCGAAAGCAATTTTTCAAACACTCTTGAGGACCGATACAAGAGTCGAACTGAAATTTTCAAAGAAACTTTTTAAAACCCACATTGAAAAGCAAACAAACCATTTTGAAAACACAAGTGAGCAAGTATCTAAGAGCCCATGGATAACCATGGATAGAAAGGGTGCTAACACCTTCCCTTTCTATAACCTACCTCCCGAACCGAGAGCAATCTCTATAAGGAATTTTTCTGTGCTTTTGTCCTTTCCATTTGGAGAAAATAAAAGACGGTGGCGACTCTTGCTTCCGCGACATTTCGCGAACCAGCGTTAAACAATCAGTTCCAGATCCACCGATCACAGACAGTTTCATAACGTTTTAAGAGAAAACCAATGGTAATTATAACAGAGGGTTTGAAACACTATTTTATGGTAAAATACGCAAAAGCGTTATATGAACCTTAGGAGTGGCAGAGTTACTAGAGAATCTCAACCAATACCTAAGAAAAAACATACCAGAAGAATGGTTAGCACAACTAATGATCAAGGAGGACAAAATCCTCCGTAAGGATCAGGAACGGTCGGTACAAATTCGACGACTAGTTCCCAGGCCATTCCAACATCAATAAGAGCAATGGCCGCAACTAATTCGAATCCACCTTACACAGGAACTGCTTCTGTGGCTAGTGTGACCAACGTGCCCCCCTTCGGGGGTACACCAGAATCTCTGTCGAATACTCAAAATGGTCCTGTTTTGACATATGTAGGAGGCCAAATACCACCTTCGACACCCCACAGGCCACCAGGATTCGAAAATTTTAGGCCTTTGACAGAACAGCCATATGGAGGGCCCTCATCATCATTCATGAGCGGTTTACACAATGGCACTTCCACATATACGCAACCCAACATAAGTACTTTTTAGCCGATTTAAAATGTTGGTTCAATTGGCTGAAGCGCCCAAAACCAAGGCCTATCAGCCCAGATGCCTGCTTTAACAAAAAATACCCAAGCAGCACTTAGACAACAAATGGACGCTAGTAACCAAGATATGGTTGGAATATTGGCGAGGGAAATGAATACTATCTTTTCTCCCCTAATCCAGAATATAAACAGAACCAATCAAGAAAACACCCAATCATACCAACAGTTGTCAGCGCATATGGCGTGAATAGCAGATTTCTTTGGGAACCCCTAACCACTTGTTCGACGCAGGCAGAATATCATAGGGGTTCAAGAAGAACCAACCATAAACCAAGTTCAACAACCTAGACAGAATTTTGTCGAAGAACCAATAATTGAACCAGTAGGTATTCAACAGCCAGACCCTGAGGAACCACTCAGGAGAATAGCCATGGTCAATAGAGGCCAAGATGCAGATGAAGTTGTTCATAGAGTGAGACAAGACCACCTGTTGGTCGAAAATAATATAACAAATATAGTCGAAAGAATCATGGCTAATAATGGTTTAAACACAGGGTTTCAACGCCCCAAATACACTTCCCCTGTAGCGAAATTTATTCTACAAACAGAATTACCAAGGGGTCACAAGATCCCAAAACTCACTAATTTCTCAGGGGATACAAATGAATCCACCATTGAGCACATTGCCAGATATTTGACAGAGTTGGGAAACTTAGCAAACAATGAAGACCTAAGAATAAAATATTTCCCTAGTTCACTAACCAAAAATGCTTTTACATGGTTTACCACTTTACCTCCTAGTTCCATAGATACGTTGTTTTACTTAGAAAGACTGTTCCATGAACAGTTTTATGTGGGACAAACAAACATAAGCTTGAAGGAATTGGCAAGCGTAAAGAGGAAATTCACATAACCCATAGATAACTACCTGAATAGGTTCCGTCTTCTGAAATCTAGATGCTTTACTGCGGTTCCTGAGCATGAGTTAGTCGAAATGGCTGCAGGTGGATTAGATTATTCCATTAGAAAGAAGTTAGATACTCAACACTTGAGAGATATGGCCCAGTTGGCAGATAGAGTTCGACAGGTCGAACGACTGAAAACTGAGAAGGCCAGGGCAAGTAAAAATCATAAAAAAGAAAGGGTAGCCTATGTCAAAGCAGAAAGTGAAGAATACGAGCCACATAACAACCCTTATGGTGTTGAACAAGTAGAAATAGATTTGGCTGAATTAAAAGAGGCACCCCCTTACTCTTGTAAAATGTTAACACCTTCGAATGGGAAGAACCCCGTCGAAGAGGAAAAGAGTGATAAATACCCCAAAAGAACTTACACTTTTGATGTCACTAAGTGTGACGAAATATTTGATTTACTGGTGAAGGACGGCCAAATGATAGTGCCTCATAATGCTAAAATTCCTCCGTTAGAACAACAGAAGAAAAGAGGTTATTGCAAATACCATGGTTTTCTTGGCCATAAAACATAAGTTTGTTTTCTTTTCAGGGATTTAATTCAAAATGCTATCAAGGATGGACGACTAAAATTCGCTGACAAAGGGAAAGGACCTATGAAAGTGGATGCGGACCCTTTGAATGTGGCTGCCACCAACTACGCTGAATCTCTGGACATCAATATGGTGGACGTGGTCAACACTGAACAAGCGAAGGTCGTGGAGGAAGGAAAGCAGGCTACTGATGGCCTAAACACCGGAGGGTCTTTCGACACTGACATTGAAGATCCCCAGGCGGGACAAATCAAGTTTGGGACTACTGAGGGTCCTTTAAAAGATACTAATGAGGCTACTAAAGGTCTCAGAGTTAGACTCGAAGGAATGGAGATCTCTGAAGGACCCATGGGAGTCAACATGGTCAATCTGCACCAACCCGCTTCAGAGATGGAGGAATTGGAAAACTGCCTACTGAAGCAACATAAGAGGAAGAATTTTGGCTACCCAAAGGCAAATGAAAATCTGCGCGAATACTTGTGGAGATTACATGAGAGGAATGCCCACAAGACGTTACTGTGCCCAAGGTGCTCCATTATGTTGAGTCAAAAAGTGGCTGAAAATTATGAGAGGGTCCAACACATAAACACCCAAGGAAATTGTCACCAAGAAAGTCAGCTGATGAGAGTATAACCAAGGCCAGGAGAAACGCTTTTGGCTTTCATACTCCACTGTTACAAAGCAGAATCAGAAATCCTGATGTGCCCAAGATGTGGCGCAGTATATGATAAAGAGATTGCTGAAATGTTTGAATGGATCCCTTTTCATGGTAGTTGGGAGCCAAGGGAGGCAAACCCAAGGATGTACGTGTTTGAAAAAAGGGGAACATCGAAAAGGCCAGATAGCCCACATCCCAAGGCAAGAAGAGTCTCGTTTAAATTACCTGCTGAGATACCAACTGACCGATGGATGCATGTTAATGATGAGAAATCGAAGTGGAGGAGTTTCGATAGGGGAGGCAGAACAACTTTCGCCTACAGAAGGCAGTTCCAGGCATCGACAAGGGAGGCTCACAGGCTGGACAATTACAAAGGAAAAAACCCTATGTCAAGATCCTACTGGCGTAGACACCAGAGAACGAGGAAAATAAAAAGGGAACTAAACCAGAAAGGAGTAGGTGAGTCAAGAAATACCAAAGCAGTATCTGGAACATCGACATCCATCAAACCATCGGTAGGACGAAGGTTATTCACTGAGGAACAACAGAAAACAAAAGAAGTGACTTAAGAAAACCCCATAAAATCTGAAGATATGTTGACAGACGACTTCGACTCTGATGGCGTGTCGTCTTTAAACATGAATTGCAACATGGTATCCGTTATCCCCCATGAGTACTATCAGGAAACGAAAGTGGAAGATTGTGAAGAAGCTGATGAAGAGGAGATGGCGAAACATAAACCAATATGTTGCTACATCCTCAATAATGGAGCAGTCGAAGAACAAAATGCCTTCTTCGAAAGTCCTGACGGAGCTATGAGAAATCATCTAAAACCTTTGTACATAAGGGCCAAAATCGAAAACACCGGTATTAACAAGGTACTGGTGGATGGAGGCGCTGCAGTTAACTTGATGCCTCATTATATGTTGAAAATAATAGGGATGTTCGATACAAACATTAAACCTCACAATATGGTGCTATCCAACTATGAAGGGAAAATAGGTCACACCCTGGGGGTGATTCAAGTAAATTTGACAGTTGGGTCTGTGACAAGACCAACTATGTTCATGGTAATTCCTGCGAAAGCGAATTACAATTTGCTGCTAGGAAGAGAGTGGATACACGGGGTGGGGGCAGTGCCATCAACCATGCATCAGAGATTAACCATCTGGAGAGAGGATGGAATTGTGGAAAACATTGAAGGGGATCAGGGTTACTACATGACGGAGGTAAATACGGTAGACAGGACCAACTTTGACAAAAATCTAGCAAATATTGGACCATGTGGAGTGGCAGGAGATAGCTATTTACCAAACAAGCATGCATTGTATTATCTAACTTTGCTTCCAAATGGATTTCGTTGGGATAGAGAAACTATGGGAGAACTGGATGACCGGGAGAATGTCGAAAGCAGCTATCAAATACGGCCAATTGGCTGGGACACAGACATTGACCATGTCTAAGCCCTCTTTCTTTGAGAGGCTTTCGGCTTATGTAGCCGAGAATAAAAGACAGACGGTTGTTGAAGCTGCAACAACAAATATGGTTGGCGAAGCCATTACCAAAGTAACTAAAGTGGCAGAATCTGGAGCAAACGCTAACTCAGAACCAACTGATGAACATGTTCAAGATGAGAAGGTAAATCAAAGACTAGATGCCATCTATGACGAAGAACCCTTAGGGTTCGAAAAAGATCCGACAACGTCAAGTACCAAGATGTTGGCTCAAGACCCCCTTGAGGAGATTGATCTTGGAGATGGGAGTTCGAAGAGAATCACTTACATCAGCGCTAAACTGAAACCCAGTTTGAAGGCAAAGGTCATATCACTCCTTAAAGAAAATGAAGACTGTTTTGCTTGGGACTACGATGAGATGCCTGGTCTAGAAAGGGAACTGGTCGAACTAAGACTACCTATAAAGGATGGCAAGAAGCCCATCAAGCAGACTCCAAGAAGATTCGCCCCAGAGATCCTTTCAAAAATCAAGACAGAGGTCGAAAGACTCCTGCATTGCAATTTCATCAGGACCACAAGGTATGTTGAATGGATTGCTAATATAGTACCTGTTATTAAGAAAAACGGTTCTTTGAGGGTATGCATAGACTTTCATTATTTGAATGCTGCTACCCCCAAGGATGAATACCCGATGTCAGTGGCAGAAATGCTGGTTGATTCAGCCGCAGGTTTTGAATACCTTAGTATGTTAGATGGGTATTCAGGTTATAATCAGATCTTTATTGCTGAAGAGGATGTGCCTAAAACAACCTTTAGATGCCCTGGGGAAATTGGCACTTATGAATGGATTGTTATGCCTTTTGGCCTAAAGAATGCCGGGGCAACGTACCAAAGAGCAATGAACTCTATATTTCATGATTATATTGAAACATTTATGCAGGTGTATATAGATGACATTGTAGTGAAGTCTGGATCAGACGAAATCCATCTGAATCATCTTCGCCAATCATTCGAAAGAATGAGAAAACATGGTTTGAAGATGAACCCTCTTAAGTGTGCTTTCTTTGTGCAGGCAGGAGATTTTCTGGGATTTGTGGTCCATAAAAAGGGGATAGAAATCAATCAGAATAAAACGAAGGCTATCATGGAAACAAAGGCGCCTTCGACAAAAAAAAAAGAATTGCAGTCACTATTGGGGAAAGTAAATTTCCTGAGAAGATTTATCTCTAATCTCAGTGGTCGAACGCAAGCTTTTTCCCCCCTCCTGCGCCTAAAGCAAGGAAACTTTGAATGGAACAAGGAACATCAAGAAGCTTTTGACAAGATCAAGCAATACTTGGTGCAACCGCCTATTCTGTCATCCCCAAATGGGAAGAAGTATATGAGACTCTATATATCAGCCTCTGACACTACTTTAGGTAGTATGTTAGACCAAGAGGACGAAAATGGCGTCGAAAGAGCCATCTATTATCTTAGTAGGGTTCTAAATGATGCAGAAACAAGATATACTACAATAGAAAAATTATGTTTGTGTTTATATTTCTCCTGTACCAAACTCAAGCATTATATAAAGCCAGTAGATGTTTTCGTTTCGTCTCATTGTGATGTTATAAAACATATGCTGTCAAAGCCAATCTTGCATGGCAGAATTGGCAAATGGGCTTTGGCCCTCACAGAGTTTTCTTTAACTTTCATGCCTTTAAAGGCAATGAAAGGTCAAATAGTATCAGACTTTATAGTAGACCATGCAATGGTCGAAAGCCAACTCTATATTGAGTTGAAACCTTGGAGATTATTCTTTGATGGTTCAACACACCAGAATGGTAGCGGAGTTGGAATGCTTTTGATTTCTCCTGAAGGAATTCCAACAAAGCTTAAGTATAGGATTGAAGGCCCTCTTTGTTCAAACAATGAGGCTGAGTATGAAGCCTTGCTTGCTAGACTCGAAGCTTTATTGGAATTGGGGGCAACCAGAGTTGAAATCAAAGGGGACTCTGAATTGGTAATAAAGCAACCAACGAAAGAATACAAATGCATAAAAGAAAACTTGATTATGTATTTCGTCTTGGTTAATAGATTGCTCAAGAAATTTGAATATATTGATATAAAACATGTCCCTAGAATAAAAAACCAAGAAGAAAATGACTTGGCACAGATTGCCTCAGGGTACAAAGTTTCAAAGGAAAGATTAGAAGGATTGATTGAGATAAGAGGAAAAGCATTGGCTACGAGGTTATCACCAATTAACTTAGAAACTACTAGGCTAGGGTTTGCCAACCCAGAAGAGTTTGAGGTACTAAATATAAGCACTCTGGCAGATACAGATTGGAGAAGCCCAATTATTAACTATCTAAAAAACCCTTCAACCAACACGGATAGAAAGGTTAGATACAGAGCTTTATCTTATTACTTGATGGGAAACGAATTATTCAAAAAATCCCCTGAAGGAATTTTGTTAAAATGCTTGGGGGAAAATGAAGCATATCTGAAATTATCAAGCGTTCACAGTGGAACCTGTGGGGCCCATCAAGCAGGACATAAGATGAAATGGTTGTTGTTTTGATATGGGATGTATTGGCCAACTATGTTGAAAGATTGTATAGACTTCGCCAAGGGTTGTCAAGAATGTCAGCTGCATGCAAGCATTCAACATGCCCCTGCAAGTGAATTACATTCAATCATTAAGCCATGGCCATTTAGAGGATGGGCATTGGATTTAATAGGAGAGATTCGACCCACTTCGTCCAAAGGACAAAGATATATATTGGTAGGAATATATTATTTCACCAAATGGGTAGAAGTTATTCCTCTAGCGAATGTAGACCAAGAAACAGTCATTGAATTTATCCAAAAGCATATACTATATAGGTTTGGAATCCCAGAAAGCATAACTACGGACCAGGGGTCAGTTTTTACTGGTCGAAAGATGCAAGAATTCGCAAAAGAAACGGGGTTCAAATTGCTAACATCTACACCATATTATGCTCAAGAAAATGGTCAAGTCAAAGCAGCCAACAAAGTTATAATAGGCTTAATCAAGAAGCATGTCGGAAAGAAGCCAAAAAATTGCCATAAAACGTTAGATCAAGCACTTTGGGCTTGTCGAACGTCACCTAAAGAAGCAACCAATACTACACCATTCCAACTTACCTTTGGGCATGATGCAGTATTACCAGTCGAAATCTTTCTGCAGTCAGTCCGCATTCAAAGATAGGAAGAGATAGCTCCAAACCTTTATTGGGAAATGATGTTGAATGAATTGATAGATGTAGACGAAGAAAGGTTGCGCGCCTTAGAAGTGTTAATAAGGCATAAGGAAAAAGTAGCTAGAGCCTACAACAAAAGGGTGAAAGGTAAATCTTTCGTTGTTAATGATTTAGTTTGGAAAGTTATTTTACCTATAGATAAAAAGAAACAAGCTTTAGGCAAGTGGTGTCCCCATTGGGAAGGTCCTTTTCGAATTTTAAAAGTATTTTCGAATAATGCGTATGAGGTGGAAGAACTAGAAGAAGATCGAAGGATCCTAAGGGTAAATGGGAAATACTTAAAGAAGTACAAACCATTTATGCAAGAAATTAGAATAAGAAAACAGTAGTGACAAATAAGTAAAGCAAAGCCAAGATGGAAATACTAAAATGGCTATTGTAACGTATAAGAGATTTCTAAAAATAAAATTTTAATTAAAGGTGCCAAAATGGCATTTGTCTAAATATTACAATTAAAAGGGAAATGCAACAAGAAAAGTCAAGGCTAGCGGCTAAAAGCTAGAAAGGAAGATTGCTCTTTATCCTTGCATATTTGATCTTCGACAAATTAAGTTTATATTGGATAGCCGCTTTGGACTCTTGAATTTTGGCTATTTCTTTGTCCATATTGGTAGCCGCTTCCACTTGAGCAACACTTTCCTTCGCCAAGAGGTGAGCCTGAGGGTCATTCAAGCCTTGAATGGAAGTCTGTTTCTCTTTCTCCTCAGCAATCCTCGCTTGTAACTCTGAGATTTGAGTTTCCCAAACTTGGATGGAGGATGCATAGTTATTGTACTCCTCTTGGGCTTTCTTCTTTGACTGCATGAGAGTTTCAGAGGCAGTGTAGGCGTTGTAAGCTTTTTCATATGCTAGAGATTGTGCCTTTTCTGCCGCTTGAAGTTTCATCTGAGCATTGAAGTCTCTATTAAACTCAAAACTCACTTGATCAATCAATTGCTGAATATCAATTAGAGCTTCGCCCACATTAGGTGGACACGCTGTGATGGGTATCTGAGAAATCAGTTTCTTTATCCGAGAACCAGCGGTGCAATCCTCCTTTAGAGTGGTAAAAAGGTCAACATCGAAGACAGCTTGCTTCACCTGTTGCAAGAGGGCATCGAGAGAAGTTTCTTTGGTACCAACACCAGCTTGGGCAGAGGCATCAGGAAATGTTTTAGCAGGAGATGAATCCTTTAAAGCCATCATTAGTTTGACATACTTTAAGGGATCCGTTGCTTTCAGGGTAGTTCTTTCCTCTTCTGAGAAAGTGGCAATAGTGGGCTGACTTGAAGAAGGCTGGTTATGCGTCGAAGCAAGATTAGACTCTTCAGTGGCGTGAACGGAATCCAAGTCTTTGTTACTGAGAATCTGTTCTGACTCTTCGACGTTTCTTTCATCATCTTCCATCCCCTAATTACCTTCAAAGAAACCTTCTACACCGGAAGAATGTTCCGCATCCTCATTCGTTTCAATTTCCTCAGACGTACCAGTATTAGGGGGAGTGCCATTTTTTTTAGCATCCGCCTCAGGAGAGGAATTCTCCTGATCTTCTGCGTCCTTCGACTCAGATTGAGGATTTCCAGTCGCAAACCCTTTTTTTTGCGCAATTCTAACATTGGGAGGGGGTGAAGGGGCTCCTTTGACAATCAGATTTTTTAGAAGATCACAAGTTTTGGGGGACTTGTCAGACTTTTTCTGCAAGAGTGAATGCCAATGTTGGTTCAAGGAATATAATATGTCAAAATATAGGGAAATGAAAATAAGAGTTTAAAATAAAATACCTTATCAGCAGTAGAGGTATTGCTTCCAATACGCTCCGAAATTTTGGCTCCAGAGGTTGGAGGCCCCGCTTCTTTCGCAGAAGTAGGGAGAGTAGCAGTTTCAGTTTCCTTTTGGGCAGTGCCCTGGGACGAAGTAACCTTCGACCCTTTTTTCTTTTACTTCTTCAAAGGAGGAGGAGAGTCATCAACACTGCTACCTTCGAGTGTAATTACTTCTTTTTCAGAAGCATTTTTTCTCTTCTTCGCCTTGGCAACTGGCGAACTCCCATCCTGCAGAAAACATCAAAATTTTGATAAATAAGCAAAACTAGAAGAAAATTCCAGAAAAGAAAGTTTAGTATGAAAACCTCATAAGCTTTGGCAGTTTTTCTCGAAGATACGTTCTTCCCGGCATTGTATGATTGTGGAGAAGTAGGCTTTGACGTTCCAGTTGGAGTGGTTTTTGAAGTGGGTTTTCCCTTTTTGGGGGTTTTCCTTTTGACAACTGAAAATTCACAAAGTCAGAAGGGAACATGTTAAGATGGGAAATCTTAAAGTACATTTTTCAACATGGCACCTTGAAGCATTGGAGAAATAATTTTCACAACAGACAAGTCATAGTGTAGGAAACCGTCGAAACTGTCCAGAGTGAGCTTAGTCGGAACAACCCGTTTTGCACGTTTTTGACTATCATTATGTAAGTCATGAAAAATGTTCCCACAGACGAACCAGTCTGGATAAGGTGGCGAAAATGCCAGAGCGAAGTCCGCTGTGGGCAATTTTGGAAATCTGGGTGGTTGCAGTTCAAAAGCTAAATCATACTTGAATTCAGATTTTACAGATTTGGGAAGTTTTAATTTTGAAAGAGTTTTCGTAAATTTTTCTTTCAAAATAAGTGACGCTTGATAGACTGTTCGACTAAGCTGCGTAGGGTTATAGATAGTTTAAAAATAATCCTGAAAAGCTTTTATTTCTTTGCAATGAGTAATTTTACCTTTGTGTCCATGATCCTGCAAAGATGAAAAGGCTTGGGTCAGTTGATCTTTTATTTCAGTACTGTCGAACATGTTGTTAGAATAAAACTCTGTCCACCAAGTATAAAAGCCTTTGGTCATATAAGTCGCAGGTTCGAAAGAGGCAAGTTTGAAGACAGTGAAGTCAGCATGATATTCTTGATGTTTCGCCACGTCCCTCATGACATAATCTATTCCAGCATAGAAAATCTCCTTCTTACGGTTAAAAGGAGACACGGGGACAAGTTGATTCAACCCAAATTGTCGAGAGACAAAGTTTGGTTGATAGGATAACATGCATACGTAGTTATTCACAGGAAAAATCCTGGAAATAAGGAGTCTGGGAAGGAGGAATGCACGCCAGACATCTTCAACTTCAGTGTTGGCATCTTTTATGGCTTCTTCAATCGAAGCGGTAAACCAGGAAAGGCCATGAGTTCGTTTGGCGAAGGGAGCCATAGCAGGAGTAAAGGCATGACGTTTCGAGATCAGAATATACTTGGTAAGGCTGGATTGAAGATTCATGTCTTCACTAGGAGTCAGTAGTAGAAGCCTAGTTCCTTCAATACTTCTTGCTACTATCGTGGGATCCTCTTCATTCACATTTCCAGAAGTTTGAAGGGATGGTTCGAAGGTGGCATTCAGCCACAGTTGAAGAAGCCAGTAAGGTCCGGCTAAAAGGAGGTTACTACCAGCTTCATGTTCTTTTAGCTTGGTTACAGCAGCGCCTAGACTTTCGTACAAACTTACTAGTAATAATTCACTAAGGAAAATCTTTCGACCAAAATGTAGTTGGTTAGCCAAAGTTAAAAATCTTCTAGCTACTTGGAGAGATTTGCAACAGAAAACAAATTTGGATAACCATAAAGCTAAGAAAGCTATATGTTCGATGTCAGAAACATCTTCGCCGTCCATATGATAGAAATTCATATAGGCATTAAAGGAGGCAGTTTTGGTGTTGAAATCTATTGTGTTGTCAGAATGGAGAAAAGGGTCAAATATTTCTCCAATAGAAAAAAGTCCTGTAATGGCTGCTACGTCGAACAATGTAGGGGTTATCATCCCACAAGGAAGATGGAAAGTGTTATAAGTGGTATCCCAAAAATAGTGAGACGCAAGAAGTAAATGTTGGCAATAGCTAAAACCTAATTTCGACATCTGGATCAGGTCGAAAATGCCTAAATCTTTCCAAAATTGGCTTTTCTTTTTCTCTACTTTTTCTAGCCAGTTCAAATAAGACTTGTCCAAAGTGGGGCAAGATCGGAAAGGTCTGAAATTCTCAGTAATATAGTTCATTTGGAAAGGTTCCCTATTTACTTCAGGACTTTCTGTGGATATATTTTTAAGGGATTTGGAAGAATCATCGAAAGTGTTTCCCTTATTAGCTACGGGTTTAACATCATGATAGGTTAGGAAGAAGTTTTTGCAGTCTTCCAGATGTTCAGTAGAAACTAAAGGACCTAGGAATCCTAAGGTTTTACCAGATAATGAAGAAGAAATTAATACCTGGGAAGCAAAAATGGCTTTTTGTTCTTTGGACAGCTTCAGAGGTGTGATAAATTCCTTATTTTTATGCGTGACTATTTTACTAGTTGGAATGGATTGAGAAGATGAACCTGCGGAAGCTCCAGAGTTTTTGATTTTGATTTTCATTATTTGTTTATCAGAGGCCATTGTTGAGATTCTTTAGGTCTTTCTGGAGATTTTCTGAATTTTTTGGAAAGGAAAAGGTTTTACGTAGACTGAAAGGATTTTGCTAAGAGAAATTTCTAAAAGTAAGAGAGAGGAAGGAGAAAAACCTTTTTATAGTGAAGAGTGATTGTCCATAAAGGCACACGTGTTCGCATCCTGAAGGAGAAGGTGAGAAGTTTATCAAGTCGCCTGACATTGGGAATAGTTATTCATCATTATAACTGCTGCAAGCACGTCTTGAAACGATGTTGTGATACGGTGGAAAGAACTGACTGTTTTTTGGAATGCTGGTTTGCGTTTTGCATTTGTTTTCGCAAAATGTCGCGGTAAGTAAGAGTCGCCACCGACTTTTATTTTATCCAACAAGGAAGGGAAAAAAGCACAGAAAAATTCCTTTTTCGAGATACTTCTCGGGTTCGGGGGGTAGATTATAGAAAGGGAAGGTATTAGCACCCTTTCTATCCGTGGTTATCCACGGGCTCTTAAGTACTTACTCAATTGTTTTCTTTGTGCTTGTGAGTTTGAAAAAAGTTTTTGTTTGAAAACTTTGATTTAACTCTTGCTTCTGTCCTCAAGAGCGTATGAAGTGTTTTTGAAAACTTTGTTCGAAATGTGTAAGTGTGAAAAAGATTTTGTTTTTGTTTTTTGAAAGAGCAAGTACTTAAGAGCCATCTACCTACTCGAAAAAGGAATCATTCTATACTATCTTCCTTTAGACAATGCTATCCCACTATTGATGAGTAGGTAGCATCGTCGTTGGAGTTTTAGGGTCAATTCGAATGAGGGACGTGCGGTCACTAAAGTAATGTTAGGACGCCTTAGCAGTAACCCTAATGTCTTAGATTATTTGTTTGAGGCGATTATATCTGAGGCAACCATTTCGAGGTGACTATGATCTTTTAGACCAGAGGACGACCTATAAAGCGACCTATACTCAATGACCATGTACGAAGGCAACCAAGTGGGGTGTACCCTAAGAGTGCACATGTGCGAGTGTGTCATTTTCAGTTAATTTTATCTTTGTACATGTTAAGGGTGATCTAAGTTGATTTTAGGTTAAAACATTCAGGCTTGTCATGCATCCTATTATCAAACATCTAACAGTTTATATTTGCGGAAATAAAATGAGGAATTTAAATTACAAGGCGTCGGGTATTTACATCGCCAAAGACAAACCCTTTAAAAATAAATAAAGCGATAAAAAATAATAAAAGTCCTATTAAGCTATTACAAACCGGAGGCAAGTACATTATTGGATAAAAATAAACAACGCGTGCGAGAAATTAAATCGAGCGTAAATTAGGGTTTTGACCCTTTTTGGTTAAAAAACATGTCTTTTTGGTTTTTTTGTTGTTTTTAAATTAAGAAAGAAGTTAAAACTAAATTAATTTAATTAGTATTAATAAAAATAAAAATTTAAAGTCTAATTAAATATAAAAAATATTTTTGTGATTTTGTTTTATGAGAAAAAGAATTTTTATGATTGGTTAGAATTTAATAAAAATAATTAGGCAATTAATAAAATAAAATAAATAAACAAAATAATATGAGAGAAAGGGGTATGGGCCTGAAATAGGGTGTTTGAACAGCAGTCTGAGGCCCAAAACACGCTGGCCTTGGTTGACTTTGTGGATCTGATGTGCCTGCGCTGACTTGGCTCCATGGTGGACCTTCAGATCCTGGCCACCAGATTTGGCACTGGGCCATCTGGCAATTGATTGAACGATGGTGTATGGTGAGCTGCAAGCCTGGATATGCACACAATTGCCTGAAAAAGAAAAATAACAAAGAAAGTGGGGGACCTGGGATTCGAACCCAGGTCCTGATGGTGATTGGAACGCACGCTTGCCACTATGCTGTTTTGCTTCATTTATTAATAATATACAAAGAAATTATAATATAAACAAAAAAAATTATACGCCAGAAAATAAAAAACGCGCGCATGATTTTTAAAGGGCCAATGGATGAACGCCAACTCTTCATCCCTGTCCTTCCTCTACTGTAATTTTACCTGCGGATTTGAATCCGCAGGTAAAAACGCAGCTCATTCCAAAAATTGTTTCCTGGCAATAAAAATGACCTTCAAAGGCATGGTTGGGTTCGCCTCCTTCTCCTGAGTGCAACCATGCCCGTTATATGGACCAATTTCACTTGAAACAAGAATCCCTAAAAACAAAAACGCAACCCTAGCTATGGTGTTTTGGGGTTACAGCGCCTATAAACCAAATTGATTATTTCCAAAAGCTTGGAAATGTTATAAGGATTATGAATATGCCAAGAATTTGTTCAAATGATGCAAGAATGAAGGTTTACGATTTCATGAACAGAGCGGGTTATCGTGATACTTACAACGCTTTTGGGCGTATGAGCAAGCTTGCTTTTGATCCAGGAAGATTCAGTGTACGTCCAGGAAACGATTGGGATAGGTCTTGGCTTCTGAAAACACCTCTAGCTATCAATTCGATTCCAAGCTTTTTACCACTTTTTCCAAACTTTGTTCTGCCTCTTCTTGTAGCCTCCCACCCCTGTTTCGATCTCTTTTGCTTGCTTTTGTACTATGGAATGCATTAGGGTAACAATTATGGATTGAATCTCTCTAAATCAATGCATTGGAATTTGATTTGATTCACTCTTTAAAACTTGCCAAATTTGCCCAAATCTCAATCTTTTTGCACATGAATTGCTTGATACGAATTTGATGATGTTAATGATGATGATCCAATCCTGAAATAGCCAAAAGATCTTATGTAATCAAGGTTTGGGATTTTATATGATTTTATTTGATTAAAAATGAATAAATTCAATAAAAAATCAAATAAAATAATAAAAATAAAATATGAGCTCATGGCTGAAGCTAGAACACGTGGAAAATGATGCAAGCTCAAATCAAGTGGAAAAGAATGGGCCCATTTGACAAAATTTGAAGTTTTGAGGATAGTTGACTTTTGGCAATTTTGCAAAAATGTCCAACTTCAACAATGCATAACTTCTTCAATTTTGAACTTTTGGAAGTGTTCTTGGACTTTTTAGAAAGCTTGAGATGTCCTATAACCAAACCTTTTGTTCTCATCTCATGTTGATATTCCATGCCCAAGTTATATGCTTTGACAAAAAAGGTGTTTTTGTTGACTTTCAAAAATGACCTATAATGTCCAAATTTGTAACTTCTTGTGAGTTCATTTTTTTCATCTTGGGGTATGAATATGGATTGTAGGAAATTGCATACTCTTCAAAATTAGCTTTGGATGGTTCATTTCTCATAAAGTATGAGAAAGTTATGCTTGGTCAAAGTTGAGTTGACTTTTCCTGCAAAACCCTAATTTAGCAACTTTTGAATCTTGATGAATTTTGAGCAATCCTTGATGAATTATGATAAACCCTTGATCAAATGATGAAATATCCTTCAAAATGAAAATGTTGACAAAAAATCTTGAAGTTTGACTGTATTTGGGTCATAGTTGACTTTTGCCCTAACACAGTCAATTTTTTGACCCTTTGAGCAATTAATTGACTGGGAAAACTTCCTCTACAAGGCTTGAAACTTGACATGGATGACCTTGAGAACATATTAGGACATTGGGGAGAACTTGAGGTCATTTGGACTCAAGGATCTTGATGCAACACAAAACCCTAATTTGGGGTTGACTGTCTTAGGAGATGACTTGTCTGACCCACTCTTGAGCAAACTTGAGCAACTTGGAGATTTCCCTTGTAATGTCTTGAGAAATATGAGAGAGCAAATTTTGGGGTACAACAACTTCCCCTGTTCAATCTTCTTAAACCTGAGGGTGTAGATTGGCTTTTAAGCCTTTCGTGATCCGAAGGTGGAAGATGATTGAACACTAGAGTGCCCAGAAATTTGCACTCGCATGAAGTAGTATCAACCTTATGATGTCGGGAATGGGCTTACAGATGCCATTTGTAGATTTCCGGGGGGAGGATGGGCTTAAAGATGCCATCTGTAGGAGTGCCGATCGCATAAGAGATTCCTTAGCGAGAACTTGCATACCTGTTGTTGTGGAAGATTCCGCTGGGGAAGTCTGATCTTTGTTGAGATTTAGGAATTTGCCTGTACTTCAACTGAGAGAACCTCTGATGAGTTTTAAGAACTTGTCCGTAATCCAACTAGTGAAACTCTGTCGAGATTTAAAACCTTATCTGTAATTCAACCGAGGATAATTCAGTTGAGATTTAAGAACCGGTCAGTACTTCAACTGAGGAGAATTGCCGAGATTTAGAACCTTATCTGTAATTCAACCGAAGTTGAGATTTAAGAACCGGTCAGGTCTTCGACTGAGGGAAACATCTTCATCAAGATCTAGGACTGTCTGTTACTTCAACGGAGGATAATTCTGTTGAGATTTAAGAACTCATCCACACTTTGACGGAGGAAAATTGTCGAGATTTAGAACCTTGTCTGTAATTCAACCGAGGATAATTCAGTTGAGATTTAAGAACTGGTCAAGTCTTTGACTGAGGGAAACATCTTCATCAAGATCTAGGACTGTCTATTTACTTTAATGGAGAATAATTCTGTTGAGATTTAAGAACTCGTCCACACTTTGACGAAGGAAGGTTGTCGAGATTTAGAACCTTATCGGTAATTCAACCGAGAATAATTCAGTTGAGATTTAAGAGCCGGTCAGGTCTTCGACTGAGGGAAACATCTTCATCAAGATCTAGGATTTTCAGTTTACTTCAACAGAGAATAATTCTGTTGAGATTTAAGAACTCGTCCACACTTCGACGGAGGAAAATAGTCGAGATTGAGAACCTTATCTGTAATTCAACCGAGAATAATTTAGTTGAGATTTAAGAGCCGGTCAGGTCTTCGACTGAGGGAAACATCTTCATCAAGATCTAGGATTGTCTGTTTACTTCAACGGAGAATAATTCCGTTGAGATTTAAGAACTCGTCCACACTTTGACGGAGGAAAATAGTCGAGATTGAGAAATTTATCTATAATTGAACCGAGAATAATTCAGTTGAGATTTAAGAGCCGGTCAGGTCTTCGACTGAGGGAAACATCTTCATCAAGATCTAGGACTGTCTGTTTACTCCAATGGAGAAAAATTCTGTTGAGATTTAAGAACTCGTCCACACTTCGACGGAGGAAAATAGTCGAGATTGAGAACATTATCTGTAATTCAACCGAGAATAATTTAGTTGAGATTTAAGAGCCGGTCAGGTCTTCGACATAACTGAGAACTTAATTGCATCCTTCCTGAAAGGTAAAGGTTAGTCGTATGCAATGCATGATATATGTCAAGCAATGATGTTCTCAAAATAAATGAGATTATGTTGTATGATGCGTATATGCATGTATCATGATGTATGGAAATGTAATGCTTTAGCTGGGGAAAATAATCCCGGATAGCTGCTGGAGAAAAAAAGTTGAACTCTTCATTTCCGCTGGGGATGGCGAGCGAAGATGATTGCGAGAATAAACCTGCAGGGGAGGATAACTCCGTTGGGGAATAAACTGATGAGGAGATTACTCTATGGAGAAGAGATGCTCTGTTGGGGATTCCACCGATAAGTTCCGCTGGGGATGAATTACCGTTGCTGGTGATATTGAATCCTGTTGGGGAATGAATTCCTGTTTGGGAGAGGAAAGAACTCCGCTGGGGATGATCTTCAGTTGCGACTTCATTGGGGATAAAATTTTAGAATCTAATGGAGATAATCCTTTGAGTTCTGCTGGGGACAATCTTCCAAAGTCTATTGGGGATGATTCTCCAAACTCCACTGGGGAAGCTTTTTTCAGACTGCGCTGGGAAAATTTTCAAACTCCAGTGGGGATATCTTGTACTCTGTCGGGGAATATTCTTATACTCCGCTGGGGAATATTAAGACTGCCAGGGATATTAAACATTTTCAGTGTTGATGGTAGATAAACTCTGCTTGGGGAGAATATTACCGATTCATTCACAGTGGCAAGTCTCAGCTGGGGAGAGCTGTCATTACTATCTTACTCTGCGGGGAGTGAACACACAATGACCATGTTCTTCAGCTGAATCTACCTTTGTACCTGGTGGGTAAAGCAACTGCAAAGCTTGGACAAATCTTATTGCCCTTGTTTCTGATATTACCAGTAATGGTCTTTTGTTTTGCATGTGAATATTTATGAGCAGCAATTAATGTCAAATGCATATATCAAAAATGGACATTGGACATTCTTTGCAAAACAAGACAGAACAAGGAAAAACAGTTTGAAATTTCTCTGAAAGTGAATTGTATTGATTTTGAAGTTTGGCCTGTAAATAGGCATTTTTGTACAAGAGGCTGACGTCCTAGTAAGAGAACACCGCCGAATAATAAAATTTACATAATTTGTGAAAAACTAAACAAAAGAGCTATGTGAATAATCCCACTGGGTTCCAACTCTGCTATTGCCTTTATGTTTTTGAACGTCTCATCACTTTGCTACTTGGTTGAAGGTAGATCAGATTGATTAGTGTCGTTCGAGCTTGATAGTTGATACCGAAGTCTGGTTGCAAGGTGATCCAATGAGACATAGTGTACACTTTGATCCCTGATTTTTGCCTGGACCTCCCTTTCTGGTTTTCAGTCCACCGGGATACCCTTTTTTGCCCAAGCCGCCTTTTCAGGTTTTCGACTTGCCGGGTGTACATTTTTTTTTCTTTTCATCCCTTATTTTTTCCCGAACCCTTTTGGTTCGCCGGGAAGCCCTTATTTTTGCCTAGGCCAGTCAACCTAGCGGGTCTTTGATCATGCGTAGTATTTTTTCACTATGTCTGCATTGACGGGGTGAGGAAGGTCGTCACCATCCATGGTGGTTAGAATCATAGCTCCTCCTGAGAATATGTTCTTAACCACAAATGGCCCTTCATAAGTAGGGGTCCATTTGCCCCTGGGATCACCTTGAGGCAGTATGATGCGCTTGATAACCAGGTCCCCCACTTGATACTCTTGTCGTCTAACTTTCTTGTTAAATGCCTTGATCATCCGTTTTTGATACGTCTGACCATGACAAATATCAGTGAGTATCTTTTTGTCAATTAAATTCAGCTGATCAATTCAGGTCTGAATCCAGTCATCTTCGCCCAAACCTGCATCCTTCATAATCCGAAGAGAGGGTATCTGAACTTCAATGGGAAAGACGGCCTCCATGCCATAAACCAAGGAATGGGGAGTTGCCCCTGTTGACGTCCGTGGTGAGGTACGGTACCCATGAAGAGCAAAAGGTAGCATCTCGTGCCAATCTTTGTATGTCACTTTCAACTTTTGCACAATCTTCTTAATGTTCTTATTAGCCGCTTCTACATCCCCATTCATCTTCGGCCGGTAGGGAGAAGAGTTGTGATATTGTATCTTGAACTGCTTGCAGAACTCGGTGATCATCTTATTGTTGAGATTTGTACCATTGTCCATAATGATCCTCTCTGGTACACCGTATCGACAAATCAGATTGTGCCGAATGAACCGTGCCACGACGTTCTTGGTTACAGTAGCAAAGGAAGCTGCTTCAACCTACTTTGTAAAATAATCAATTGCTACCAAGATGAAATGATGCCCGTTAGATGCTGTAGGTCTGATCTCGCCGATCATATCAATGCCCCACATTGCAAAAGGCCAAGAAGCTGTCAAGACGTTCAGAGGAACCGGAGGTATGTGCACTTTATCAGCATAGACTTGGCACTTGTGACAGGTCCGAGAATGCTGATAACAATCGGCTTCCATAGTGGACCAAAAATATCCTGCTCGAAGGATTTTCTTTGCCATGGTATGTCCACTGGAATGAGTTCCGAAAGTACCTTCATGTAAATATGCCATGATCCTTTCTGCCTCGTTCTTATCTACACATCACAGTAGGGTTGAATCATGGTTACACTTGTAAAGAATACCATTGCTAATGAAGAACTTTGCGGCGAACCTCCTCAGAAACTTCTTATCATTAACAGATGCACCCTCAGGGTACTCCTGAGCCTCAAGATACCTCTTCACCTCGTGAAACCAGGGTTTTTTTGTTACCTCTTCAGTCTCAATATCACAGCAATGTGCAGGTTCGTCCAACCTTTCAATGATAATCCGGGGAGCTTCGTTGTCCCAATTGACTTTGAACATAGAAGACATCGTAGCCAGTGCGTCCGCCAACTGATTCTACTCTCTAGGGAAGTGTTCAAAGGTTATCTTCTCGAAGTGTGGAAGCAAAGTTAACACATACTCCTGGTAAGGAATAAGATTTGGGTGTTTCGTATCCCACTCGCCTTTGATTTGGCAGATCACGAGAGCGGAATCTCCGAAAACACTTAGAAAGTTAATCCTTAGGTCAATAGCTGCTCGAAGACCCATGATGCATGCTTCATACTCCGCCATGTTGTTGGTGTAGTTGAAACATAGTCGAGTGGTGAACGGAGTATGAGAGCCTTTAGGAGATATGATAACGGTGCCAATTCCATTTCCCAAAGCGTTTGAAGCTCCATCAAAGTACATAGACCATCAGGATCCTTCCTCAGGTCCTTCATCCGGTCCAGGTTCTTCGCAGTCAGTCATTATCATGATATTCTCATCCGAAAATTCAAAGTTCATAGACTGGTAATCATCCACTGCTTGATGCGCCAAATGGTCTGCCAACACACTTCCCTTGATTGCCTTTTGGGTAGTATACTGGATGTCATACTCAGTCAAGATCATCTGCCATCTTGCTATTCTTCTGGATAAGGCAGGCTTCTCGAAGATATACTTGATTGGATCCATCTTTGATATCAATAGAGTAGTGTGAGTCAGCATATACTGTCTCAGCCGGCAAGCAGCCCATGCTAAAGCGCAGCAAGTTTTCTCGAGCAGTGAGTATCGGGTCTCACAGTTGGTAAACTTTTTGCTAAGGTAATAAATAGCATGCTCTTTTCGGCCAGACTCGTCATGCTGCCCCAGCACGCCCCCCATTGAGTTATCGAGTACTGTCAAGTATAAGATCATAGGTCTCCTTTCAACTGGAGGCATCAAAATAGGTGGCTTTGGGAGATACTCTTTGATCCTTTCGAAAGCGGCCTGGCATTCATCGTTCCATCTTACCACTTGATATTTCTTCAGTAGCTTGAAGATTGGCTCACAAGTAGCAGTCAGGTGTGAGATGAATCGGGAAATGTAGTTCAGTCGTCCCAGAAAGCCTCTGACTTCTTTTTCTGTTCGGGGAGATGGCATTTCCTGTATGGCCTTCACCTTTGCAGGATCCACCTGAATACCTTTATCGCTTACGACGAAACCCAGCAGCTTACCAGATCTCACCCCGAAGGCGCACTTGTTCGGGTTTAACCTCAGCTTGTACAACTTCAACCTGTCAAATAACTTCTTAAGGTGGTCCAGATGTTCTTCTTCAGTCTGGGATCTTGCAATCATGTCGTCGACGTATACCTCAATCTCATGATGGATCATGTCATGGAACAAGGCGACCATGGCGCACTGATACGTTGCCCCAACATTCTTTAATCCAAAAGGCATGACTTTGTAGCAAAAGGTACCCCATTGAGTAACGAAGGTTATCTTCTCCATGTCTTCGGGAGCCATTTTAATTTGATTATAACCGGAGAAACCATCCATGAAGGAGAAAACCTTATGCTGAGCGGTGTTGTCAACCAGAACGTCGATATGAGGCAGAGGGAAATCATCCTTGGGGATCACCCTGTTCAGATCCCTATAGTCAACACACATTCGAACTTTACCATCTTTCTTCGGCACAGGAACCAAGTTGGCCACCCACTGTGGATAAGAAGTAACTGCTAGAAAACCGGCGTCAAACTGTTTCATAACTTCAGCCTTGATTTTCTCAGACATCTCCGGGCGCATTCGGCTGACCTTATGTTTCACTAGAGGACAGTCTTCCTTGGTAGGCAAGCTGTGAACTACAATATCGGTATCCAACCCAGGCATATCTTCATAAGACCAGGCAAAGATCTCAACATAGTCATGCAGCATCTGAATCAACTGTTGCTTAACACTAGCTTCCAGATTTGCACCGATCTTGACCTCTTTCTTGTCCATCTCTGTACCTAGATTCACTGATTCCACGGGCTCTTCTTGAAGTAACTGTCTAGCGAGTTCACCAGGCACTTCACAATCATCTTCACCTTCGTCTTCAGCTAAGTTGATCGGACTTTCGAAGTCATAACCGGCAGTAGCAGAGTCGTTACCAGTGAGATCCAGAGTGGATGTAGACCTGTATATGTAAGTGTGTGTAAAATAGCTGTTTTGCAATATATGATAAAAGGAAAACAAGGAGCGCAAAATTTGAAATGCAAGAAACGTCCAATGCTTTTATTAATGATATATGTAGATGACGCACATAAAGCCCTCACAAATGAAGCCACGGTGCCCCGGGTAAGACACCGGGCCATAAAGTTTAAAACATTGTCTGTTACAAATTCAAAACAAAAGTCTCATTACTGGGTAACAAAAGAAATTGGGATGAAGTCCTTTGCTATCCAATTGCTTAATCCACCATCGACAGTGGGGTAGATCCAACTGTCAAAATCAGACACTTCAACATCGTCTTCAATGGCATTCACTCCTGAATTGCTGATGAACAAGGGAGGTTTTCTGATCCGTGCATTCCGAACAGCCTTCTGCAGTGAAACCCAAACCAAACTTGTTAGTCTTATGTGCAAAATCAGGGAGTCGACCCCAATTTGCACACCCACCTTTCTCAACAACAGCCCGGGCATCCTTGAAGGAAGCCATTTCATTGGAGGATCTTCAACAACAGTTTCAGTTGATGCCAGCGTCTGGGGAACCTCTTCAAAATGTTAAAACTGGGTCTCAATGAACTCCCTATCCATCTCTACATATCAGAAAGAGTTGAGGTGGCTCACCATGTACTCCTCTTCTCCTTGCACAGTCACAATTTTCCCTTTCACCGGGTACTTTAGCTTCTGGTGGAGCGTAAACGTCACTGCCCCAGCTTTGTGGATCCATGGACGACCCAGCAAACATGAATAAAATGGCCGAATGTCCATCACATAGAATTTAGATGTGAAAACCTGAGAACCAACCTTAATCGGAATATCCACTTCTCCATGCACCATTCTCTTAGACCTGTTAAAGGCCCTGACGACAATGTTGCTTGGTTTCAGCTCCAACCCTTCACAGTCCAACCGGTCTAGAGCTTTCTTAGGAAAAACATTCAATGAGGAACCAGTATCCACCAATACATGAGCAAGAGTAGTGCCCCTGCATTCAATGGAGACATGCAGGGCATCATTGTGATTCTCCCCCTTAGCAGTCAAGTCGGCATCAGAGAAACCCAACCCATTATCAGCAGTCAAACTAGCCACGCAATCTTTAAACTGATCAGCTGATGTTTTTTGCGGTACGTGCGCAGTCTTCAGGAAAGCAATCAGAGCCTTGGCATGAGCTTCTGAGCAAAGCAACAGTGACAACATAGAGATTTTGGATGGGGTTTGCCCCAACTGCTCGACTACATTGTAGTCGCTCTTTTTGATGATCTTTAAAATTTCCTCCATCTCTTGTCTAGAGGCTTCAAAAGTAATCTTCTTCGGTGCCTCCGTCCGGGCAGGCTCATCAGTGGTCCCTTTACCCCGAGTATCGGATGACTCGGCAACAGGGTTAAGAATGGGAACTTGAACAGGAATAGTAGCAGGTACACTGGCAGGTGTAATAACAACAGGTTTCCGGGCAGTTGGTGGAGAGATATCAGGGGAGAAAAGTCTTCCGCTGCGGGTGACTTTACTGGATCCAACAATGTTGCTGACATCAGTATCAACATCCAAATCTTGTTTAACTCCGTGATAGTATACGTCATCCCCGTAATGCCAACGGATAGCTTTATCAGAGGTATAGGGGATAGGCCCAGGAACAATGATGATCAATGGTGCGATCCTAGGAACAGATGTAATTCTAACAGGGTTTCTCGAGGAAGCCCTGGAAGAATTGTCGAAAATGGTAATTATAGCAACTTCTTCAATAGGAACAAAAGGAACAAAAGTCTTCTCAAACAGAATTTCTTTATTATCCATCAGGCGCTGGACACCTGACTTCAAAAGATGGCAACCGGTAGGTAGGACATAACACATACGACAACCTTCGTCACAACCCAGAAATAAACCGGCTAACAAAAGGTTCTTCTTCACAGTCATCAAGGGGGTAACAATGTCGTTCACAAAAACTACAAACGAGTCTTCATCTATAGCATTCACTCCATACTTGGGCATAGGAGCAGTCACAACATTAGGTCTTTCAGGTGCTTCGAACTCAATCTCCTTCGCATCAATTAAGTCCTGTACCTTATTCTTCAAAACTCAACAATCATTCGTATCATGCCCCGGGCTATCAGAGTGAAAAGCACAGCGGGCATTAGGGTTGTACTTCGGTGATGTTGTATTGGGATTCTTTGGGGCCTCCCTTGGAATCACTAGACTGGTTTTTAATAACTGCGGCAGAATCTGGGATAAAGTCATGTTGAGTTGAGTGAATTGTCTTCATGGTCTCTCAGCCCTTGGCTGATTGTTGCGCTGAGGAGCAACAACAAGTCTTGAAATAACCACCGCATTAACAGCTTGGCGGCGTTCAGGTCTATTCTGACTTTTTAAACTGTAAACAACGCTCGACTCCTTCTTAAAAGGCTTCTTCTCGGTTCCTGATGAAGCACCCTTCTATATTTTACTGGATTTGATACCGGACTCAATCCTTTCCCCGGTCATAATCAGCTCTGTAAACCCAGACGAATAACTTCCAATCAGATGGTTGAAATACGGACCAGACAATGTCCCCAGAAACATATCCACAAGCTCTCGATCAGCCAAGGGTGGTTGCACTCTTCCAGCAAGGTCCCTCCACTTCTGAGCATAATCTTTGAAACCTTCGCCCGCACCCATTGACATACCCTGGAGTTGGGTACGTGTGGGAGCGAGGTCGACATTGTATTGGTACTGCTTGTAGAAAGCAGCAGCCAAATCTTCCCAATTACGAATACTCGCTCCTTCTAACTGGTAAAACCATTCAAGTTGAGTCCCTGAGAGACTGTCTTGAAAGAAGTGGATCCAGAGATTCTTGTCAGCGGTGTATGGCTGAATCTTCCTAACATACGAGCGGAGGTGCAACTTTAGGAAAGAAACCCCGTCATACTTAGCAAAGGCTGGTGCTTTAAACTTTTAGGGAATCACCACCCCAGATGACAGACCCAGATTACCAAAGTCCAGACCAGGCACCTTCTGAACTTCCATCGCACTCAACCGGTCTTCCAGTTGCTTGTATTTATCCTCAGCCGGAGGATATTGGTCTTCGTCGAAGTCAGTCTCGTTGTCTGAAACCACAGGGCTAGGAGCCCTCCTTTCTTCCTGACTATCTTTCCCTCCAGATGAGGGGGTCAAATCAACCTCTTCTCGCAAATCGTTTCTGAATCTGCGACCCATATTAAACAGGACCGTCTTCTTCTTCTTCTTCTTCTTCTTCTTCTTCTTCTCTTTCAAGATAAAGGCCTTCAGATCTTACTGACCCTTAGCTAGATTTATGAACAACTCTTGGAATTGGGCGTTTTGAGCCTGTAGAGCCTTGATTGCTTGTTCAGTTGATGGTTTAGAAGACATGATGCTGAAATAAACAACGAAGAAGATGAGAAAAACCTGTAAGGGGTACCTGTTATGAGGTGCATGGAATGAAATGCGTATGATATGATTTCAAAGACGTCGATGGATTCAAATTCGTAAACAAAAAAATGAAACACACTTTTATTAGATAAACTTTGAATTCAATTGTTCAACAGATGCCTTTAAGGCATTACAAGAAAGAAAAACTGAAAAGTAAATCAAAACTAGAAATAATCAAAAGGCAATCAGTGCTCCCATGGTCGTTTCTTGTCGGTGCGGACATAGTCATTGAGGATCTGCTTGTTTTCCAGCTGCCTAGTCAACTTCTGAATCTTCTGCTCTTGTTCGTGATACTTTTCTCTGTAAGTATCTCGCTCTTCTCTCAGCTGCATCCAAGATCTCTTTAATGCCCCAATGTCAGTAGGCATGTACGGATGGAGGATGGTATGAGGAACCCCTTCCTCATCAGCAACTTCAACAATGATAGGAAAGACGGCTTCATACGGCATTCCCAGCTTTTGGGCACGGATACGAACCCATCAGAGATATGGCTCCATAAGAAGAGAAGTCTTTGCACCCAACTCGTGCGGATCAGACCTGTGTACACTATCCCAAGCTCTTATGAATCTGCGGCGTTGCTCGTCACTATCCCCTTGGAAATCAAAGAAAATACTAGGCATTAGTAACTCATGAGGTCCTTCCCTCCTAGCTCGCCCAAACTGACGTAAGGACAAACACGAGATTATAAGTGATTCCTCCATTGGTTCCTATCAGTGGAACATTGGGGTATTCCCCACAGCGATCAATAATAGCCACCTCGTCCATACCCTTGATAGTCCAAATGATTTCATTATGAGAGAGAGACATAATCCTATAGGCCCAGCCCATGCCTTCCTTGTTCTTCAGAACTGATTTGGGGAGGTGAGAAATAAACCACCTCGCCAGCAACGGTGCACAGCTCATAAGGGTTCCCCACTTCCGAGCAGTACGGGCATAAAGAGAATGGAGAATGTCATCCAAGAGAGTGGGCACAGGATTACCGAATATGAAGATATTCACCGCATTCACGTCGACGAAGGAATCCGAGTTAGGAAACAGCACCAAACCATATATGAGAAGAGCCAGAATGTCTTCAAATGCCTGGAAGTCTAGACTGTCCCAGAACTGATTAGCTTTACCAACCAAGAATTTAGCCAAAAAGCCCTTTGCTCCACTACGAGTTTCCCAATTAGCCATTACCTCAGCCTTTGTCAGATGGAGGGCTGGAGCAGTCTCTTCCGGCCTAAGGATCTTCTCCCAACCTGTGAACGGGGTCTGCTCCAGAATAGAGATACCAATCAGATCAGAGAACTCTTCCAAGGTAGGGACCAACTGGTAGTCCTGAAAAGTAAAGCAGTGGTATAGTGGATCAAAGAACTAGACTAAGACACTCATCATCTGCTCGTCCAATTTGGAAGTGACCAAACCCAAGAGGTGACCATGTCTTCTGATAAAGGAGGTAGTATCTGAAATCTTTGCAACCAATTCCTTAAGCATAGTGGGAACCTGGACAAAGTTGATCCGGATGGTGTTTCTACGCATGGGTTCCATGACCTATAAAACAGAATAAGATATGAATCCCTCCTGTCTTTAAAATAGGTTAGTCCAATGCAAGATGCATGAAATGTTATGATGTCATGATGTCATGATAGAAAACACACCACAAGTATCCACAAATAGCAAACATGGTAAAGGCACACAAGTCACACAGATAGCCCTTAGATTTCAGGCTGGATTGGAGCTTAGGTACTACCCTCTTTCAGTTTAGTTAGTTCAAACCTGTCCTAAAAATAGTAACCGGGTTATAGAGGATCTCAATATCACTGACTACCCTCGATCAGTCATAATTCCAGTTTAGCAACCTTTTCTTGTAGCCAGAATCATCGCGAGAGTTTAGTCTCAATGAGTGTAGCATACTGCTACTGTTCTATGGCCAAGTTGGTCAATTTAAAGGTTCTAAGGTCAGTTGGTGCTTAATGACCCCTTAGCAGACCCATATTCTCCTCGTTGCGCCACAAGGGATATCGGTACATACTAAAGTGCCACACCAACATAGCTACTACTTCAACCGTATCGGTCTATGCCGTACAGTTCCCTCACAGTTTATTTCTACTTACCTAAAGGGTATCCCCCAGATCCAGGTTTGGATCTATAGTAACTCCGATACAGGCCCACAAATATAAAGCATACAAGTCAAGCAATTCAAAACATTATGAACTATTCCTAAGGTACACCCCACTTATAAGCGTCCCCAGCAGAGTCGCCAGTTCTGTGATACGGTGGGAAGAACTGACTGTTTTTTGGAATGCTGGTTTACGTTTTGCGTTTGTTTTTGCAAAATGTCGCGGTAAGCAAGAGTCGCCATCGACTTTTATTTTATCCAACAAGGAAAGGAAAAAAGCACAAAAAATTCCTTTTTCGAGATATTTCTCGGGTTCGGGGGGTAGATTATAGAAAGGGAAGGTATTAGCACCCTTTCTATCAGTGGTTATCCACGGGCTCTTAGGTACTTGCTCAATTCTTTTCAAAATTGTTTTCTTTGTGCTTGTGGGTTTGAAAAAAGTTTTGTTTGAAAACTTTGATTTAACTCTTGCTTCTATCCTCAAGAGCGTATGAAGTGTTTTTGAAAACTTTGTTTGAAAAGTGTAAGTGTGAAAAAGATTTTGTTTTTGTTTTTTGAAAGAGCAAGTACTTAAGAACCATCTACCTACTCGAAAAAGGAATCGTTCTATACTATCTTCCTTTAGACAATGCTATCCCACTATTGATGAGTAGGTAGCATCGTTGTTGGAGTTTTAGGGTCAATTCGAATGAGGGACGTGCGGTCACTAAAGCAATGTTACGACGCCTTAGCGGTAACCCTAATGTCTTAGATCATTTGTTTGAGGAGATTATATCCGAGGCAACCGTTTCGAGGCGACTATGATCTTTTAGACAAGAGGACGACCTATAAAGCGACCTATACTCAATGACCGTGTATGAAGGCAACCAAGTGGGATGTACCCTAAGAGTGCGCATCTGCGAGTGTGTCATTTTCAGTTAATTTTATCTTTGTACATGTTAAGGGTGATCTAAGTTGATTTTAGGTTAAAACATTCAGTCTGGTCATGCATCCTATTATCAAACATCTAACAGTTTATATTTACGTAAATAAAATGCGGAATTAAAATTACAAGGCGTCGGGTATTTACATCGCCAAAGACAAACCCTTTAAAAATAAATAAAGCGATAAAAAATAATAAAAGTCCTATTAAGCTATTACAAACCGGAGGCAAGTACATTATTGGATAAAAATAAACAACGCGTGTGAGAAATTAAATCGAGTGCAAATTAGGGTTTTGACCCTTTTTGGTTAAAAACATGTCTTTTTGGTTTTTTTGTTGTTTTTAAATTAAGAAAGAAATTAAACCTAAATTAATTACTAAACTAATAAATATATTAATTAATTAAATGAAAAAATTATTTTTGGGTTTTTGTTATTTAAAGAAAGAAAATAAAATAATTAAGTTAGTAATTAAAACCTAATTATGTCTAGTTAATTTTAATTATTTACAAAAAGTTAAAATTATTCTAATTAACCTAAATTAATTTAATTAGTATTAATAAAAATAAAATTTGAAGTCTAATTAAATATAAAAAATATTTTTGTGATTTTGTTTTATGAGAAAAAGAATTTTTATGATTGGTTAGAATTTAATAAAAATAATTAGGCAATTAATAAAATAAAATAAATAAACAAAATAATATGAGAGAAAGGGGTATGGGCCTGAAATAGGGTGTTTGAACAGCAGTCTGAGGCCCAAAACACGCTGGCCTTGGTTGACTTTGTAGATCTGATGTGCCTGCGCTGACATGGCTCCATGGTGGACCTTCAGATCCTGGCCACCAGATTTGGCCCTGGGCCATCTGGAAATTGATTGAACGATGGTGCATGGTGAGCTGCAAGCCTGGATATGCACACAATTGCCTGAAAAAGAAAAATAACAAAGAAAGTGGGGGACCTGGGATTCGAACCCAGGTCCTGATGGTGACTGGAACGCACACTTGCCACTACGCTGTTTTGCTTCGTTTGTTAATAATATACAAAGAAATTATAATATAAACAAAACAAATTATATGCCAGAAAATAAAAAACGCGTGCGTGATTTTGAAAGGGCCAATGGATGGACGCCAGCTCTTCATCCCTGTCCTTCCTCTACTGTAATTTTACATGCGGATTTGAATTCGCAGCTAAAAACGCAGCTCATTCCAAAAATCGTTTCCTGGCAATAAAAATGACCTTCAAAGGCATGGTTGGGTTCGTCTCCTTCTCCTGAGTGCAACCATGGCCATTATATGGACCAATTTCACTTGAAACAAGAATCCCTAAAAACAAAAATGCAACCCTAGCTATTGTGTTTTGGGGTTACAACGCCTATAAACCAAATTGATTATTTCCAAAAGCTTGGAAATGTTATAAGGATTATGAATATGCCAAGAATTTGTTCAAATGACGCAAGAATGAAGGTTTACGATTTCATGAACAGAGCGGGTTATCGTGATACTTACAGCGCTTTTGGGCGTATGAGCAAGCTTGCTTTTGATCCAGGAAGATTCAGTGTACGTCAAGGAAACGATTCAGATAGGTCTTGGCTTCTGAAAACACCTCTAGCTATCAATTCGATTCCAAGCTTTTTACCATTTTTTCCAAACTTTGTTCTGCCTCTTCTTGCAGCCTCCCACCCCTGTTTCGATCTCTTTTGCTTGCTTTTGTACTATGGAATGCATTAGGGTAACAATTATGGATTGAATCTCTCTAAATCAATGCATTGGAATTTGATTTGATTCACTCTTTACAACTTGCCAAATTTGCCCAAATCTCAATCTTTTTGCACATGAATTGCTTGATACGAATTTGATGATGTTAATGATGATGATCCAATCCTGAAATAGCCAAAAGATCTTATGTAATCAAGGTTTGGGATTTTATATGATTTTATTTGATTAAAAATGAATAAATTCAATAAAAAATCAAATAAAATAATAAAAATAAAATATGAGCTCATGGCTGAAGCTAGAACACGTGGACAATGATGCAAGCTCAAATCAAGTGGAAAAGAATGGGCCCATTTGACAAAATATGAAGTTTTGAGGATAGTTGACTTTTGGCAATTTTGCAAAAATGTCCAACTTCAACAATGCATAACTTCTTCAATTTTGAACTTTTGGAAGTGTTCTTGGACTTTTTAGAAAGCTTGAGATGTCCTATAAACAACCCTTTTGTTCTCATATCATTTTGATATTGCATGCCCAAGTTATAAGCTTTGACAAAAAAAGGTGTTTTTGTTGACTTTCAAAAATGACCTATAATGTCCAAATTTGTAACTTCTTGTGAGTCAATTTTTTTTTATCTTGGGGTATGAATATGGATTGTAGGAAATTGAATTCTATTCAAAATGAGCTTTGGATGGGTCATTTCTCATAAAGTATGAGAAAGTTATGCTTGGTCAAAATTGAGTTGACTTTTCTTGCAAAACCCTAATTTAGCAACTTTTGAATCTTGATGAATTTTGAGCAATCCTTGATTAATTATGATCAACCCTTGATAAAATGATGAAATATACTTCAAAATGAGAATGTTGACAAAAAATCTTGAAGTTTGACTGTAATTGGGTCATAGTTGACTTTTGCCCTAGCACAGTCGATTTTTTGACCCTTTGAGCAATTGACTGGGCAAACTTCCTCTACAAGGCTTGAAATTTGACATGGATGACCTTGAGAACATATTAGGACATTGGGGAGCACTTGAAGTCATTTGGACTCAAGGATATTGATTCAACACAAAACCCTAATTTGGGGTTGACTGCCTTAGGAGATGACTTGTCTGACCCACTCTTGAGCAAACTTGAGCAACTTGGAGATTTCCCTTGCAATGTCTTGAGAAATATGAGAGGGAAAATTTTGGGGTACAACAGAAGTTTTTGAAGAGATGTCATGATGATATCATTGAAATACGAAAAGGTTCTATTTGCTGGTCGAAATAACATAAATCACAAGAAATGCCTATTTCTGCACATATTCGAAACATACATTTTTTGGGGGCAATTTGTTAGTTGGGAATTTCGACCAGGTTAATAAAGGAGCTTTTAATTTTTTAAAATTTCCATAAGATGGCTGAAAAAAGAGCCTTTTGTCGAAGTATATTACTAGATCTACGTCGAAGATAGTTTGAAAAGACAAGTTTTTTATTTGGTCATGAGGGCGCATTTTCGACGGCCACGTAAGAAAATCATTGTTGAAGGCTTGAGCGGGATTATTTGAAATTTGAAAGTAGTTTCTTTGGATAAAAAGGACGCGTGGAAGCCTTAGAGTGTCGAAAGACATGCAAGAAGCAATGCGGCCTTTTCTTAGAATAGTACCGTTATCGTTAGGACATTATAAATAGCTCCTTAGTGTTAAGGAAAAAGGAGGTCAGAATTCGTACAAAGTTACTCACAAAAATACTCAAGTACCAAGTTAAAGAGAAAGAGTTTCGTTGAGAATGTACGTATGACCTCACAATTTTATCTTTGAAATTGCACTTATCAACATAATTTTCTTTCAAACCATTCTTTTACATATTCCTGCAATTATTCTTAAAATTCTTTATGTTCTGTTAAATTATTTATGTTCTATCGAATTGTTTTACTTTCCTGCAAAGCTTTATAAATCAAATTCCTTTTAAAAGGCTTTTTCTTTATAATCAAGTCACTTAATTCCAGTATTAAGTCTTTTTATTGTCAAATATTTACATTCAAACCTTTTTCGTTTAATTAAGACGCTTCGTCTAAACCTTTACATTTGAATTTAATTTCAGAAGTCTTGCATTCCAAGCCTTTACACAAACACATGCACGAGTATCACGCCATATTTTACATAAGCCCTCAAGAAAGTGTTACATTTAACGTTAAGACAATGTCCTAGGATCAATCTAGTCGATCCTGCAAGTAACCATACATATCAAATTTGTTTGGAAGACTAGCGGTTGTTTCGCCAGAAATCACTGCGAACACCAGGTTCCTTCTCATAGCCCTACTACCCAGACTTTCATTTCGAAGTAACCCTACTACCCAGGTTCCTTCTCATAGCCCTACTACCCAGGCTTTCATTTCGATGTAACCCTACTACCCAGGTTCCTTCTCATAGACCTACTACCCAGGCTTTCATTCTGAAGTAATCCTACTATCCAGGTTCCTTCCCACAAGCCCTACTACCCAGGCTTTCATTTTGAAGTAACACTACTATCCAAGTTCCTTCCCACAAGCCCTACTTCCCAGGCTCTCATTCCGAAGTAACCCTACTATCCAGGTTCCTTCCCACAAGCCCTACTACCCAGGCTTTCATTTCGAAGTAACCTTACTATCCAAGTTCCTTCCCACAAGCCCTACTACCCAGGCTTCCATTTCGAAGTAACCCTACTATCCAGGTTCCTTCTCCCTTATCTCTAGACAATAGTTTACAACACTGTAAGGCCTGGACCCGACCAGATACGGTTGATTTCACATTTCCCCAGTAAGTCGTTGTACATCCTGGACCCTGACCAGGTATACATTCTACTTTCACCTCCTCAATCAAGAGTTAATTCCCCAGTAGAGTATTGGACAACCAAAGCTCCTAGACTCTACTTCTCAGGACATAAATTAACATTCCCCGGTGAAGTCCTCCTCGACAGCAGGTACATGAATTCTCGCCAAGGAATCTCTTATGTAACCAATCTATTCTGGATGGCATCTTTAAGCCCATCTCCGATGATTTTCCTTTGCCTTCCAAATGGCATCGGTAAGCCCATTCCCGACATCACCAATCAGTATTACTTCATGCAAGTGAAAATTTATGGACACTCTAGTGTTCAATCATCTTCCACCTTCAGATCACGAAAGGCAGACCAGCCAATCTACATCCCCAGGCTTAAGAAGATTGAACAGGGGAAACTGCTGTACCCCAAAAATTGCCCTCTCATTTCTAAAAAGATCATCCTGGACCCTCAGTTTTTGGTTCCATCCAATTTCAAGCCTTGAATTACAATTTTCCAAGAAAACCATTCACAAGGGCAAAATGGTCAAAAGCACATTGAAAAGTCAAATTTTGACTTTTGGATCAAAAATCAAGTTTCAACAATTATATTTCATCAAGACATGAAACTAGTTCATCAAAATCAGAAGTCAGAAATTATTCTGAAGAAATCAAGTTTCTAAGCATTTAGAAAATTCTCTAAGTGTTAAGAGGATATGATACTTCAGAACTTCTGAGCCAGCCCTCCATGCAAGCGCAATCAGAATTTGCAAGCACGACTCAGAGTATGATACTTCAATCAGAACATGTGGAAGCGATGCCCTTTGGTCAGAACATGAATCTTCAGTATATGCTTCGATCAGAACATCACAAAGCCCCAAAACCTTGTTTGAACAGCCTGCTGCACTGCTATGGCACAGTCCTGTAACCAGCTGCCATAACACTCCAAATTGCTGCTGATCTAGTTCATGCCTGCATTATTCTCAAACCCTATATTTGCACCAAATTAGCATACAAAAACTATGATTAAAAAGCAATGGAACAGTATACCAAAAGGGTTTAAATCCCATTTGTTTCCCCCCCAAAAACCACAGTAAAACCATCTATAAATAATTGGATCCTTCACACGTTCAGGGGGTTGGCTTTTGGAGGGAGAGAATCATAAAAAGAGAAAAAAGAAAGTTGTGAAGCCCTTCGTAAAAAATCCAGAAATCCCAAACAGAAAAACTAAACCTTTGTTCTTCCCTTTGAATCAAAGAACTTAGCATTTTCTCTTCCTTTGTTCTTGCTGACTCCAGAACATCTGAAGGCAGCAGTTCAAGTCCCAAGCGCACGCTCCAGATTCAAGGTAAGTCTTTCTAACTTTGCATCTTTCATTTAGAACATCATTAAATATGTAAATATCATAGTATTGATGTTGTCCATGTCATTGCATAATTTAAGAAAAAAATTATGGATCAGAACTTCTTGATTAAAGTTAGGCTTAAGATTAAGATTAGAACTTCTATAAACTGTTGTGCTTTTGATTTGCTGTTAAGGACTGAATAAATTGCTGATATGCTGATTAATATAAGGGAAAAGTTGAAATGTGGCACAGAACCTCTGATCTTCACTCACTGTTTTTTTAGCACATCATAGAACTTCTGAGTTCTCCTTACTGTTAAACCTACTGAACTTCTGATGTTTCCACACACTGTTTTAACACTTAGAATTTCTGACTTTCACACGCTGATAACACACAGAACCTCTGATTTTCACTCACTGTTTTTAGCACAGCATAGAACTTCTGAGTTCTCCTTACTGTTAAACATACTGAACTTCTGATGTTCACTCACTATTTTAATACACTAAACTTCTGATGTTCACTCACTGTTTTAACGCACAGAACTTCTGACTTTTGGCTCACTGTCTGAATACCACCCAGAATCTTTGTGTTTTCCCTCTAACATTTTTTGCAGGACCTAAGAGTGTACCAATCAATAACTTCTGATGCCCACTGGCGTTTCTTTCTGAGTCACAGCACTCCTGGCATCAAAACTTCTGATCCCTTTTGTTTTGCTTGCAGCAACACACTGATTCTATATCTCATTCATTTTCCTTTTTATCACTTTCAATATTAATACTCTTTTTATCAATATAAAAAAGGCATAAAAATATTTTCTTTTTACTAGCTAATTCATTTCTTTTTTTTCTTCTAAATTCATTAATACAACAAACTATTTTTCTAAACAAAGTCCTTTTTCTTTCTTGCATTATTATTTCAATATGGTTGTAATAAATAATTAGAATTTATTTTCTTGCAACCCCCCCCCCCATTTGTAAATTTGTACACCCCACCCCCCTAATGATTGTAATAGCGTAGAATCTTTACTTTTCACACTTTTATTGCTTTCATATATTGTTAGTAATTAGGGTGTGTATGGCAAGATATGAAATCGACAAATAGATCGCCCTAATCAAGACTAAAATGCATGCAATCAAACACACTTGCACACTAGCACCCTTAGGGTAATCACACTTTGTGGCATATCGGAAAAATAGTCATGTCCCTTGAACATGGGCATTTTAGCAAAGATCCTCGATAAAAGATCGTAGTCCCTCGATGACCCTCAATGTTTCCTTCGGTAAACGATCTAGTCCCTAAATGACATTGCTAAAACGTCTCATAGGTTGCCTTCTATGACTATACAAACGTCCCACGCCCGTCCCTTCACATCCAACGATGGGACTTCTTACCAAATCAATGGTAAGATAACAACATCTAAAGGAGGAGGAAAAGAACATCTAAGACCTTTTGAGTAGGTAGATTCGCTCCTAGTTGCTCACTTGCTCACAACAAAAAAACATTTTATACATCAACACTCTCATTTTGAAACATTTTCGAAAGACAACACTTTGTACGCGTTCTTATAGAGACGAAAACCGTTACAAAGGCACCTTTTTAAAATCACTTTCAAAAAACACATTTCACAAAACACATCTTTGAACTATTTTCCAAACAAACACTTTGTACGCGTTCTTATAGAGATGAGAACCATTACAAAGAAGTTTTCAAAATACTTTCAAAAACCATACCATAAGCAAATTTAAGCAAAAGTAAGTGATCTAGATGGCAACTAAGAGTCCATGGAAAACCATGGATGAAAGGGGTGCTAATACCTTCCCTTTTCATAATTTACCCTCTGAACTCAAGAAAACATCTCTAAAGTTCTTTCTGTGCTTTTTCACCTTTCCTTTTGGATAAAAGAAAAGTTGGTGGCGACTCTTGCTAAACCGCAACATTTGTGAATAAAAACGCAAAACAAAAGTCAGTTCTCCCACCGTATCACATTGACATTATGAGCCAAGATAGAATTCCCATTTCTTGGATTGAAACCAATCAAGAAAAAATACTAGACCTCTTGAGAGAACCAAACTTCAAGTGTATTAAGTCTTCACAAAAATAGGGCAGAGTAATGGCTGTATACAGGTGAATTCCAGATTACAAACAAAGAGTATAATCACGAAAACCTGCACACAAAAACAAATAAGCAACCCAATGTCTTGAGGTAAACCTCAAGAACTCTAGACAAAATAATAAGATAAGATCACAAGGTCTCCAAGATAGGCCAAGGTTTCTAATCCTAAGTCTAAGAAAAAAAGTCCCATGCTCCATAATGCCAAGGATAGTAACCAAATAGTCCAAGTACCATTAAAGATTTTTATGGTTTATGTTGATTATTAAGTGTGATGCGGTGGGAGAACTGACTTGATGTTTTGCGTTTTATCGCAAATGTCACGGTTAGCAAGAGTCGGCACCGATTTTTCTTTTATCCAAAAGGAAAGGTGAAAAAGCACAGGAAAGACCTTTAAAGATGTTTTCTTGGGTTCGGGGGGTAGATTATGAAAAGGGAAGGTATTAGCATCCTTTTCATCCATGGTTTTCCATGGGCTCTTAGTTACTTGCCAGATCACTTGCTTTTGTTTGAATGTGTGTTTGTGGTGGTGATTTTTGAAAGTATTTTGAAAATGGAGCTTCGTAATGGTTCTCATTTCTATAAGAACGCCTACAAAGTGTTTGCTTCGAAAATAGTTCAAAAGTGTGTTTGTGAGATGTGTTTTTGAAAGTATTTTGAAAATGGAACTTCGTAATGGTTCTCGTTTCTATAAGAACGCCTACAAAGTGTTTGTTTCGAAAATAGTTCAAAGATGAGAGTGTGGGTGTATAAAAATGTTTTTATTGTGAGTAAGCGAGTAACTAGGAGCGAATCTACCTACTCGAAAGGTCTTAAATGTGCTTTTCCTCATCCTTTAGATGTGGCTATCTTACCATTGATTTGGTAAGAAGCCCCATCGTTGGATGTGAAGGGACGGGCATTGGGACATTTGTATAGTCATAGAAGGCAACATATGAGACGTTTTAGCAATGTCGTTTTAGGGACTAGATCGTTTACCGAAGGCAACATCGAGGGACTACGATCTTTTATCGAGGGTCTTTGCTAAAACGCCCATGCTCGAGGAACATGACTATTTTCCGATAGGCAACAAGTGGAATTACCCTAAGTGTGTAAGTGTGAAAACGTGTTTTATTTACAAGCATTTAGTCTTTGATTAGGGTGGCCTATTTGTTTGTTTTATCTTACCATACACACCTAATTACTAGCATTTGTACAAAAGTAATAAAAAGTGCAAAAAATAAATCCTACACTATTACAACCATATTGAAAGGCAAGAAAATGTAAAGGCAAAAACAAAATAAAAGAAAGGAAAATGAGCTCTTCGACCCAGGTAGTAGTACCCTTCGACTTGCATTTTGTTGGCCTCCTTCGGTTGAGGCTAGCACCAGTGAGGTCCTGTCCTTCGATTGGCCTGGAAGTCAGTGTATGGCGAAGCCTTCTGGTTCTGCCTTGTTGTCTTCTTCGACTGGAGGTTGAAAGCAGTAAAGGAATGCCTTTCGACTGAGCCTGGAAGTCAGTGTATGGCGAAGCCTTCTGGTTCTGCCTTGTTGTCTTCTTCGACTGGAGGTTGAAAGCAGTGAGGGAATACCTTTCGATTAAGCCTGGAAGTTAACATGGTTTTCCTCCAGGTTGTCTCTTTCGTTTGACCTGGAGAAAGAGGGTAGAAGCCAGAAGCTTTGTTTCCTATTTCATGTTTCCTGTTTCTTTCATTTCAAGCATTAAATGGCAACATGGCCTGAGGCCATGCTAGTATTTGTCTTGTAAACAGTTTAATAGTTAAAGCAAGTTCAGGTAAACACAAAGCGAAACGAAAGGGTTAACTCTAAAAAAAAACATGTTAAAAGGGTGGAAACGAAGGGAACAATGGTATATACATGCTTGAAACGAACGAAAAGATTATTTACATGTTATGCCATGAAATGAAAGGTTCAAGGGTAAGAGTGACTTACCTTGATGGAGGATTTGAATGGGTGTGGGTCCTTGAGTGGAGGCCCAGGATGTTGGAGTCGAAAGAGGGGGTCAATAGCTGTGCTTGGAACGCTGGATTCGAAGGAAGAAAAAAAGCAAGTGTGATGCTTCTTTAATTCGAAGGAGACTGAAGTGTGGTTGTTCTTCTGAATCGAAGGAGATGAATGTTATTATGGGTTTTTTGTGATTTCTCAAGTGTTGATGAACTTGAGAGTTTTTTTGTGTTTGAGAAAATTTGGGGGATTCGTTCCTCTGGTCCAAAGATCCTCCCCTAGCTTTGCAAAAAATTCCTCTATTTATAGAGAAAAAGAATGGACATTATGATACGGTGGAAGAACTGACTGTTTAGAAATGCTGGTTTGCGTTTTGCGTTTGTGTTCGTAAAATGTCGCGGTAAGCAAGAGTCGCCACCGTCTTTTATTTTATCCAACAAGGAAAGGAAAAAAGCACAGAAAAATTCCTTTTTCGAGATATTTCTGAGTACGGGGGGTAGATTTATAGAAAGGGAAGGTATTAGCACCCTTTCTATCCATAGTTATCTACGGGCTCTTAGGTACTTGCTCATCATTTTCAAAATTGTTTTCTTTGTGTTTGTGCGCTTTGAAAAGTTTTTGTTTTAACTTCGATTTAACTCTTGCTTCTGTCTTCAAGAGTGTAATGAAGTGTTTTTGAAAACTTTGTTTGTAAAAAGAGTGAAAGTGTGAAAAAGTTTTGTTTTGGATGAGCAAGTATCTAAGAACTAATCTACCTACTCGAAAAAGGAATCGTTCTATGCTAATTTCCTTTAGACAATGCTATCCCACTAATATTGAGTAGGTAGCACCGTCGCTGGATTTTTAGGGTCAATTCGAGAGAGGGACATACGGTCACTAAAGCAATGTTAGGATATCTTAGTGGTAACCCTAATGTCTTAGATCATTTATTCGAGGACAACGATATCTGAGGTAAACTTTCTGAGGCAACTTATGATCTTTTAGACAAGAGGGCGACCTCTAAAACAACCTATACTCAATGACCGTTTACGAAGGCAACCAAGTGGGGGTATCCTATGAATGCGCATGTGCGAGTGTGTTGATTTTAGATTATTTTTATCTTTGTACATGCTTAGGGTGATCTAACTGTTTTAAGATTAAGCATTCATTCTTGTCATGTAAGCCCTATCATCAAACATCTAACAGTTGAATATTTGCAAAAATTAAAGGTGCGGAAATTAAACTAAATTATTACAAGGCGTCGGGTATTTACATCGCCAAAAACAACCCTTTGAAAATAAAAGCGGAAAAGGTAAATAAACGTCCTAATTTAATTATTACACACCGGGAGCAGATACAATAATTTGGATAAAGAAATAAAGCGCGCAAGAAACTTGAATCGAACGCGAAACTAGGGTTTTGACCCTCCTATCCTAATTTAAAAGAAAAACTGTTTTTGTTGTTTTTAATATTTAAAAAAAAAAAAAGAACTTAGGTTTTAAAATTGAATACAAAATTAATTAGTAATTAAATTAGTTTAAAAAAAAATAATTAAATGGCCTATTTTTGTGTTTTGTTATTTTAAGAAAAAAGAAAATATAATTAAGTTAGAAACAAAATCCTAATTGTTCTAATTAATTTTAATTTATTTACAAAACAATTAAAGTTACCTAAAATTAAATTAAAACCTAAAATTAATTATTCGAGTTTATTATAAAAAATCAAAGGTTTGTGAAAAATGTTAAGTTTTATGAAAAAAGATTTTAAAAAGAAAGAATAAAAATAGGTAAACGGATAAATAGAAAGGAAGAAACTCAAAACCAATAGGGCTGGTTGTTGAACCCACGCCCTTAACCTTCTCAGGATGTCTGCCTCTCCATGTATTGGTGTCATGTGTAAGCTGTTCTATTTTGGCCATTTGTGTTTTGGCATCAATGTTCCTTAACCTTCTCAGGATGTCTGCCTCGCCACGTATTGGTATCATGTATAAGTTATTCCGTTTTGGCCATTTGTGTTTTGGCCTCAACGTTCCTTAACCTTCTCAGGATGTCTGCCTCGCCACGTATTGGTATCATGTGTAAGTTGTTCTGTTTTGGCCATTTGTGTTTTGGCCTCAACGTTCTGTAATGAACCTGCATGGGATCCTATCTAAATCTGCAGTGTTGAATCTCATGAACACATTAAATAAATTACTATATATTATGAAATACAAATAAAGCCAATATATGAAAAAATTTAATGTTAAAACTGATATGGCATGTATGAATGATTATACCCTTTTGATCATGGAGATCAAATCAGCCTTACCCTTACTGGAGAAGTAGTGATATGAATGCTTTTATGCCCTTTTGATCATGGAGATCAAGTCAACCTTACCCTTACTGGAGAAGTAGTGAGATGTTGATTTGTAACAGGGATGGCTTGTTTGTAGTGAGATGAGATTTGTAATAAGGATTTCAAGGTTTTAGGGTTCTTGAAAGAATTTGATATTTTGACAGCGTTGTGGCAAAAGCTTTTTTTTCTCCCTTTTTTGTTTGTGTGAAAAGAATGAGATTATATAATGGAAATTAGAGAGAAAAAAATGGGCTTTGAATGTGCAATTGGGCCTCTAATGTTTACTTGAGCTCGTCACTTTCCAGGCTAAATCGCAGGTGCTTAAGTGCAATTTTTGAAGTTGAAATGTGAAAACAAAATGTAGCCGACATCGAGAACTAACTCCTGTCCGAAAATGGGCTCAATCGGATAAACGGTGAATTAGTTATGAATTTTTGAAGTTTCAGCTCAGACAAACTTATTTTTGGCTCCAGTGTCGACTCTGACACGTTCTTCATTAAAAAACTGGTATTGATCGGAGCATAATTCGGTCTCGACTTTTGAAGAAAAGTTGTAGACCTCTGAGTCCGTGACCTTGTGTAAAAAGATGGACCCGATCCGATAAAAATTGACCGAGTTATGAATTTTCGAAGTTTCAACCCAGATAAAATAATATTCAGCATTCAGGATTTTCGGCGCGTCACGCGTACTCTGAGCAAAAAATGAAGGCCTTTTGGATACCGTTCAAACTCAATACCTTCTGTGAAAACTTAGCCAACTTAATTTTTGAAATTTTGGCGCTGGAACCAGCTTGATACGATGAAAATCGACCAAGTTATGATTTTTTGAACATGACGCAAATAAACTTTTGTCACAAATTTTCTATATGAAAATACTTGATAAATCTGCATTATTGAAGACCTTCTGATCGAAATTGGCTTCCAGACGTGAGAGATGAAAACGTAGATGACGTCAATATGGAATTTTGGCCACTGGAACGGGTTCAAAACGAGCCACGATCTTTAAGTTATGAATTTTTTAGCGCGTAAAAACTGCACTTTCAACACACTTTTTCACCATATTTCTTTGAGAAAATTCACACATTCAGATACTTTCTTTAAATAATTGACTCTTGAGCCAAACCTAAATTTAAGAATATGTTATCAAAGATATCTTGGCGAAAGAACACCTGAATATGACGCGCCGGGTTGGACTTGTGAATCTTTGAGCCCCGAATCGTTGCAAAACGGCGAATCGATCTTCAACACGGAAAATACTCTGAGAATATCCATTGACGAAATAAACGTAACTTGTAATCTGAAGAAGCTTGATAAATATACCTTTATTCCATAACCATAAAACCAATAATACGCGTGTATGAAAAGAGGGAAAATTTTGGGGTACAACAGCTACCCCTGTTCAATCTTCTTAAACCTGAAGATTTAGATTGGCTCGTCTGCCTTTCGTGATCTGAAGGTGGAATATGATTGAACACTAGAGTGCCCAGAAATTTGCACTCGCACGAAGTGGTAATTGTCTTGTGATGTTGGGAATGAGCTTATTGATGCCATTTAGAGACTGATGACGGGAGATGGGCTTAGAGATGCCATCCGAAGGAGTGTCGATCGCATAAGAGATTCCTTAACGAGAGCTTGTATACCTGTTGTCGAGGAAGATTCCACTGTGGAATGCTGATCTCTGCCGAGGAAACATCTCTGTCGAGATTTAGGAACTCGTCCGTAATTCAACCGAGGAAACGTCTTTGCTGAGATTTAGGAACTCGTCCGTAATTCAACTGAGGAAACATCTCTGCTGAGATTTAGGAACTCGTCCGTAATTCAACTGAGGGAACATCTCTGCTGAGATTTAGGAGCTCGCCGTAATTCAACTGAGGAAACATCTATGCTGAGATTTAGGAACTCATCCGTAATTCAACTGAGGAAACATCTCTGCTGAGATTTAGGAACTCGTCCGTAATTCAACTGAGGAAACATCTCTGCTGAGATTTAGAAACTCGTCCGCAATTCAACTGAGGAAACATCTCTGCTGAGATTTAGGAAGTTGTCCATAATTCAATTGAGGAAACATCTATGCTGATATTTAGGAACTCGTCCGTAATTCAACTGAGGGAATATCTCTGCTGAGATTTAGGAGCTCGTCCATAATTCAACTTGAGGAAACATATCTGCTGAGATTTAGGAACTCTTCCGTAATTCAATTGAGGAAACATCTATGCTGAGATTTAGGAGCTCGTCCGTAATTTAACTGAGGAAACATCTCTGCTGTGATTTAGGAACTCGTCTGTAATTCAACTGAGGAAACATCTATGCTGAGATTTAGGAACTCGTCCATAATTCAACTGAGGGAACATCTCTGCTGATATTTAGGAGCTCGTCCGTAATTCAACTTGAGGAAACATCTCTGCTGAGATTTAGGAACTTGTCCGTAATTCAACTGAGGAAACATCTATGCTGAGATTTAGGAGCTCGTCCGTAATTCAACTGAGGAAACATCTCTGCTGAGATTTAGGAACTTGTCCGTAATTCAACCGAGGAAACATCTCTGTCGAGATTTAGGAACTCGTCCGTAATTCAACTGAGGAAACATCTCTACTGAGATTTAGGAACTCGTCTGTAATTCAACTGAGGAAACATCTCTGCTGAGATTTAGGAACTCGTCCATAATTCAACTGAGAAAACATCTCTGCTGAGATTTAGGAACTCGTCCGTAATTCACTTGAGGAAACATCTCTGCTGAGATTTAGGAACTCGTCCATAATTCAACTGAGGTAAAAGCTTCATAGCTTGAACTTTGTGAGAATTTAACCGTATCCTTCCTGAAAGGTAAAAGTTATTTGTATGTAATGCATGATATGTATCAAGCAAATGATGTTCTCAAAATAAATGAGATTATGTCGTATGATGCGTATGCATGTCACAATGTATTGAAATGTGATGTTTTTAGCTGGGGAAAATAAATCCCTGATTGCTGCTGGAGAAAAGAATTGAACATTTCGTTTTCGCTGGGGATAATGAATGAATATGATTGTGAGAATAAACCTGCAGGAGAGGATAATTCCGCTGGGGAATAAACTAACGAGAGAATGACTATGTGGGGAAGAGATGTTCTGCTGAGGATTTCGCTGATAAATTCAGCTGGGGATGAATTACCATTATTGGTGATAATGAAACCTGTTGGGGATTGAATTTCTGTTTGTGAAAGGAAAGAACTCCGCTGGGGATGATTTTCTAGTTGCGACTTCACGGGGAATAATCTTTTAGACTCTACTGGGGACAATTTTCCAGAGTTTGCTGGGGACAATTCTTCAAACTCCACTGGGGATAATTTTTCAAACTCCACTAGGGATATTTTTTATACTCCGCTGGGGATGATAAGACTTTTTAGTGCTGATGGTAGATAAACTCTGCTTTGGGGAGAATATCGCCAATTCATTCACAGTTGTGAGTCTCAGCTGGGGAGAGCTAACACCACTATCTTTCTCCTTACTCTGCGGGGAGTGAATGTACCTTCAATCGTTTTCTCCAACTAGGTCTATCCCTATACCTAGTGAATAAAGCAACTGTAAGGTTTGGACATTTCTTTTTTTCCCCTGCTTCTGTGGGAGAAAGTGCATGCGGGGGCCTTGTGGATCGAGTGTTATCCCAACTTATGAGGTGTTTGGTAACTTTCGATCGACATGATCAGTCTTCTTCCAGTAGGCAAGTGACAAGATGACGGGACATAGTCGTACGCTTTGATCCCTAATTTTTCTTGGTCCGTCTTTTCAGATTTTTAGTCCACCGGGATACCCTTTTTTGCCCAAGCCGCCCTTTCGGGTTTTTGACTTTCCGGGTGTACATATCTTTTTTGTTTTTATCACTAATTTTTGCCCGAACCCTTTTGGTTCGCCGGGATGCCCTTATTTTTTCCTAGGCCAGTCAACCTAGCGGGTCTTTATTCATGTGCAGTATTTTCTGACTATGTCCACACTCTCAGGGAGTAGGGAGTTGTTACTGTTGGTAGCGTTGTGTTGCCACGATTCCAGAAGATTTTTGTTTGATCATGCAAGATTCGTTGCTGGAATTCCTGTCCAATTCCCCAAGTGATTCAGATGGAGATTTGCCCCTGGCTATTTGGCATCTTTGAGAGATTCCTTGAATCTTGACTTGACTTCCCCAGATGATGGACAATGATCATGTCGTGCCCCTTGGTTGGAAGTGTTTTTCCACTTGAGGTGATCCTTTTTATTGAGAAGATTTTTGTTCACTAGATATTCGTCGTGCGAATTTCTCTGCTGTTGAACAAATAGTCATATGCAAACAATGTTATTTTAAGAATGCAAAGCTTATGTCTGTCTTGAAATTTTTGAAAATGCATTTTTCAGTAAGACGGGAAAATTTTGTAAAATGTGATGTCAACTCAGGATTTACCGCAAGTCCTACAAGATTCATGATACCTTTTGTAACAGTATGCTTTCGAACCAACCCATGCTTCCGCTAGGCCTTTTAAGGGTTATAACGTGGCCTGGTTCAGGGTTCAAGAAACAAAGGATAAAGGCTCAAAATTTATTTGTACCCACCCGTTCTTCGTGATGTTCTACGATCCTAAACTCAGCTAATCGTGCATTTAGATCCTTTTTGAGTCTTTTGCTCTAATATTCCAGTGATGGTTCGGATACTGACAATTTATTTTAAACAGGCAGTCATTTTTGTTGAGAGTTTGTAGGGTCTCTTTCTTTTTTGATTTTATTATCCCTGTCTTTTGCCTGAGCTGTTTCTTTTGTGATTACAGTCAGCGGGATGCCCCCATTTTTGTAAGTCTCCTTCATAGGTTTTGACTTAATGGGCTTTTATTTTGTTTTGAGAGATAATGACTGCCCGTCTTGACGATTATAGGGAACCATCACTGTCTTTTATTTTGGAAGGACGTCTTTAAAGCCATTCATTGTTCACCTGAATTAACTGAGCAAATTACCCTGCCCTAGGTTGTGATTAAGGGTTTTAATTCGTGTGAAAAGAAAAACTCCAACTTCTTTGGCTCAAAAGGGTTGACGAGGGATTATCTTCCTTATAACTCCACTATTTAGGATTTGAAACAACGCCTGTACATCGTCAGCGGGGTCTGCTCAAAAGCATACTGTAGAGATTTTGATATCATTTTCGTCATCCTCCCTCTAAAGGCTTAGAGTTTTTTAATCGAGAGTTGAACATCACAAAAAGGAAAGCAATTTAAATATAGTGAATACAAATGGATTGATTCAAAACAGACATATGCAATGCATTGATAAAGTAACAAAGTTTGACATGAATAAAATGTTCGAACAATCAAAAGAAAATTACAAATTGAAAATTCTAATGAACAAAAGCCCTCTCTTTTCAAAACTTGTCACTTCAAATGGTGAGCCTTAGAGGATTGACAGAAACATTCCAGTTGACCATCTTGTGTGAATTCCAATGCTCCTTCATCAATCAGGTTTTGAATTTTGTACTTCAACTTCCAACAGTCGTCAGTATCATGCCCCGGGCAGTTGGAATGGTATGCACACCTTGCATCCGGGTTGTAGTTAGGTGAAGAAGTCTTGGGATTTGGATGAGGTTCTACCAACGTCACCAGATTCAATCTCAACAGGTGTTGCAAAGCTTGGGACATCGGCATGTTGAGCTTGGTAAACTGCCTCTTGGGCCTATCCGGCTTACTCTGATTAACCGGTTGTTTATGGCGAGGTTGTTGTTGGACCCGTGAGGTAGTAGCAACTTGGAGAGGTCTATTCTTAACCAAACCAAACTCTTGTCTTTTGGGAGGCTGATCAATAACTTGGTCCTCGGCCTCAACTGTTTGCTTCATACTGTTGTATTTGTCTTGATGAAGCTGGTTGATAATGGTTCTCAGCTCTTCTTGTTCCCGGGCTAAGCCTTGGATAAAGGCCATCTGTCCCAGCATCTGGGTTCTTATTGCATCTACCTCAGCTTGCAGTTGTTCCAGCCGTTCGTCCTTATTGTCTTCAGGACTTTTATTGACCAAGTTCCCAATGAGGAGTGTTTTCAACTCTTCCTGCCCCTTGGATAGGTTTAGGAAGATTTCTCTGAACTGAGTTTCATGAAGATCTCTGGTGTCTTGTTGGAGAGCCATTGCTGAAATAAACAGCTAGAACATGAGAGACATGTACTGGGAGACCTGTTATGCAATGATATGTATGATATATGTATGCAATGTTTTTAAGGATCTCGCGGGGTAAACAAGAAACTGTTAGAATTTGAATTTTATAGCTTTGATTGAAGAAACTACGTGTCGTCAAGAGTCCTTCTTCAAGAGTCAAGCTCACCATATCGAGTGGGTCATAGCCACTGACTCAAGTTATCGTGTTTTGATTTCTAGACAACCTTGGCTAGAGGAAAATAAATCCCCTTTGTCCCTTGCTAGATGTTTGATTTACCATAACCTGCATCACAAACCCTTGAGATTCTTGAAATGGTTAAGGAAATGCTATGGTATGATGTTATGATGTGTATGCTATGCGTTTAAGCAAATGCGAGGTGATGTAAGTAAGTAAATCCGGCAAGATATCCAAGTTATTGGATAAGGACTATAAACAAAACCTGCAAAGAACTCATGTTGTTAGATAACAAACATGTGCAAGTAGTTCAAGTTGAAAGCACACAAGTCACACAATAGCCCTTAAATTTCAGGCTGGCATGGAGTTTAGGTACTACCCTCTTGCAGTTTAGTTGGTTCAACATGTCCTAGTAATAGTAACCGGGTTCTAGAGGTTCTCAATATCACTGACCATCCTCGATCGATCATAATTCCAGTTTAGCAACCTTTTCTAGCAGCCGGAATCATTGCGAGAGTATGGTCTCAATGAGTGTAGCATACTGCTAATTTTCTATGGTCAAGTTGGTCAATTATAGGTTCTAAGGTCAGTTGATGCTTAATGACCCCTTAGCAGCCCCATACTCTCCTTGTTCCTCCACAAGGGATATCGGTACCAACTAAAGTGTCACACCAACGTAGCTACTGCTTCAACCATATCGGTCTATACCGTACAGTTCCCTCACAGTCTATTGCTACTTACCTAAAAGGTATCCCCAGATCCGGGTTAGGATCTATAGTAACTCTGATACAAAGCCCACAAAGATAAAGCATACAGATCAAACAATTGAAAACAATATAAACTAATCTAAGGTACATCCCCACTTATTAAATCCCCAGCAGAGTCGCCAGTTCTGTGATACGGTGGAAGAACTGACTATTTAGAAATGTTGGTTTGCGTTTTGCGTTTGTGTTCGCAAAATGTCGCAGTAAGCAAGAGTCGCCACCGTCTTTTATTTTATCTAACAAGGAAAGGAAAAAAGCACAGAAAAATTCCTTTTTCGAGATATTTCTGAGTACGGGGGGTAAATTTATAGAAAGAGAAGGTATTAGAACCCTTTCTATCCGTAGTTATCTAAGGGCTCTTAGGTACTTGCTCATCATTTTCAAAATTGTTTTCTTTATGTTTGTGCACTTTGAAAAGTTTTTGTTTTAACTTTGATTTAACTCTTGCTTCTATCTTCAAGAATGTAATGAAGTGTTTTTGAAAACTTTGTTTGTAAAAAGAGTGAAAGTGTGAAAAAGTTTTGTTTTGGATGAGCAAGTATCTAAGAACTAATCTACCTACTCGAAAAAGGAATCGTTCTATGCTAATTTCCTTTAGACAATGTTATCCCACTATTAGTGAATAGGTAGCACCGTCGTTGGAGTTTTAGGGTCAATTCGAGAGAGGGACATACGGTCACTAAAGCAATGTTAGGATATCTTAGTGGTAACCCTAATGTCTTAGATCATTTATTCGAGGCAACGATATCCAAGGTAAACTTTCCGAGGCAACTTATGATCTTTTAGACAAGAGGGCGACCTCTAAAACAACCTATACTCAATGACTGTTTACAAAGGCAACCAAGTGTGGTGTATCCTAGGAGTGCGCATGTGCGAGTGTGTTGATTTCAGATTATTTTTATCTTTGCACATGTTTAGGGTGATCTAACTATTTTAAGATTAAGCATTCATTCTTGTCATGCAAGCCCTATTATCAAACATCTAACAGTTGAATATTTGCAAAAATTAAAGGTGCGGAAATGAAACTAAATTATTACAAGGCGTTGGGTATTTACATCGCCAAAAACAACCCTTTGAAAATAAAAGCGGAAAAGGTAAATAAACGTCCTAATTTAATTATTACACACCGGGAGCAGATACAATAATTTGGATAAAGAAATAAAGCGCGCAAGAAACTTGAATCGAACGTGAAACTAGGGTTTTGACCCTCCTATCCTAATTTAAAAGAAAAACTATTTTTGTTGTTTTTAATATTTTTTAAAGAAAAGAACTTAGGTTTTAAAATTAAATACAAAATTAATTAGTAATTAAATTAGTTTAAAAAAATAATTAAATGGCCTATTTTTGTGTTTTGTTATTTTAAGAAAAAAGAAAATAGAATTAAGTTAGAAACAAAATCCTAATTATTCTAATTAATTTTAATTTATTTACAAAACAATTAAAGTTACCTAAAATTTAGTTATTCGAGTTTATTATAAAAAATCAAAGGTTTGTGAAAAATGGTAAGTTTTATGAAAAAAGATTTTAAACAGAAAGAATAAAAATAGGTAAACGGATAAATAGAAAGGAAGAAAATCAAAACCAATAGGGGTGGTTGTTGAACCCACGCCCTTAACCTTCTCAGGATGTCTGCCTCGCCATGTATTGGTGTCATGTGTAAGCTGTTCTGTTTTGGCTATTTGTGTTTTGGCCTCAACGTTCCTTAACCTTCTCAGGATGTCTGCCTCGCCACGTATTGGTATAATGTGTAAGTTGTTCCGTTTTGACCATTTGTGTTTTGGCCTCAATGTTCCTTAACCTTCTCAGGATGTCTGCCTCGCCACGTATTGGTATCATGTGTAAGTTGTTCTGTTTTGGCCATTTGTGTTTTGGCCATTTGTGTTTTGGCCATTTGTGTTTTGGCCATTTGTGTTTTGGCCTCAACATTCTATAATGAACCTGCATGGGATCCTGTCTAAATCGGCAGTGTTGAATCTCATGAACACATTAAATAAATTACTATATATTATGAAAAACAAATAAAGCTAATATATGAAAAAATTTAATGTTAAAACCGATATGGCATGTATGAATGATTATACCCTTTTGATCATGGAGATCAAATCTGCCATACCCTTACTGGAGAAGTAGTGATATGAATGCTTTTATGCCCTTTTGATCATGGAGATCAAGTCAGCCTTACCCTTACTGGAGAAGTAGTGAGATGTTGATTTGTAACTGGGATGACTTGTTTGTAGTGAGATGGGATTTGTAATAAGGATTTCAAGGTTTTAGGGTTCTTGAAAGAATTTGATATTTTGACAGCGTTGTGGCAAAAGCTTTTTTTTCTCCCTTTTTTTGTTTGTGTGAAAATAATGAGATTATATAATGGAAATTATAGAGAAAAAATGGGCTTTGAATGTGCAATTGGGTCTCTAATGTTCACTTGAGTTCGTCACTTTCCAGGCTAAATCGCAGGTGCTTAAGTGCAATTTATAAAGTTGAAATGTGAAAACAAAATGTAGCCGACATCGAAAACTAACTCCTGTCTGAAAATAGGCTCAATCGGATAAACGGTGAATTAGTTATGAATTTTTGAAGTTTCAGCTCAGACAAACTTATTTTGAGCTCCAGTGTCGACTCTGACACGTTCTTCAATAAAAAACTGGTATTGATCGGAGAATAATTCGGTCTCGACTTTTGAAGAAAAGTTGTAGATATCTGAGTCTGTGACCTTGTGTAAAAAGATGGGCCCGATCCGATAAATATTGACCGAGTTATGAATTTTCGAAGTTTCGACCCAGATAAAATAATATTCATCATTCAGGATTTTCGGCGCGTCACGCGTACTCTGAGCAAAAAATGAAGGCCTTTTGGATACTGTTCGAACTCAATACCTTCTATGAAAACTTAGCCAACTCAATTTGTGAAATTTTGGCACTGGAACTAGCTTGATACGATGAAAATCGACCAAGTTATGATTTTCTGAACATGACGCAAATAAACTTCTGTCACAAATTTTCTGTACAAAAATACTTGATAAATCTGCATTTTTGAAGACCTTCTGATCGAAATTGGCTTCCATCCGTGAGAGATGAAAACGTAGATGACGTCAACACGGAATTTTAGCCACTGGAACGGGTTCAAAACGAGCCACGATCTTCAAGTTATGAATTTTTTAGCACGTAAAAACTGCACTTTCAGCACACTTTTTCACCATATTTCTTCGAGAAAACTCACACATTCGGATACCTTCTTTAAAGAATTGACTCTTGAGCTGAACCTGAATTTGAGAATACTTTATCAGAGATATCTTGGCGAAAGAACACCTGAATATGACGCGCCGGGTTGGACTTGTGAATCTTTGAACCCCAAATCGTTGCAAAACAGCGAACCGATCTTCAGCACGGAAAATACTCTGAGAATATCCATTGACGAAATAAATGTCACTTGTAATATGAAGAAGCTTGATAAATATACCTTTATTCCATAACCATAAAACCAATAATACGCGTGTATGAAAAGAGGACAAATTTTGGGGTGCAACAGACATGTTTTCAATAGTCAGCCTTGCAAAATAATAAAATAATAGGTAACGTGAAAGTATATGTGGGGGGGCCTCTTGGCAGTTGGGGTGCAGAAGATGTGACTTATGCTTCTGGCCTTGCTTGTGCTCAGGCCAAAATTAGGTTGAAAGCTGATTTTGTGATAAAAGTACTCTCTATGAAAAGAAAGAGTATGTAGCCTTTAACCAAGAATAGTAGTATCTAAAAGACAAAGTTTAAAACCCTTGTACAAGCTTCTGATTATGTAAAGATTTGGAAGAAACATAGCCTGGCAAATGAGATTTGGTCTTGATTCGAATGCAAGAATGAGATCTAAGAGCACTTGTTCGAAGGAAGCCTTTGCCTCAGTCGAAGCTTGTGGTCGAAACAAGCTTACTCGAAGGAAGCTAATGCCCAGTCGAAACTTGGATCAAAGCAAACATATTGCCCAATCGAAAGCTCGTGTTCGAAGGAAGCATGTTGCCCAATCGAAGCATGTGGATCAAAACAAACATAAAGAGAGTCATTTCCTTTTAGCATGAGGGAAGTTCCTGGCTTCTGAATCGAAGGGTGTTCTTTCAAGGGAAGCAAGAACTTAGTCAAATCTTGTATAAAGATATCTCTTCGCTCAAACGAAGTTTGTGAGAGGCAAAGTCTGCAAGAGGTCCTTAGTGCAAGTGGATTCAAAGGATGCATAGAGATGGTTACTTTGTCCCATCTAAGCTTTTCCAAATGAAAACAAACATGCAAGCAGCATATGCCCAATCGAAGTAGGCTTGTAGGCAGTAAACTTGTCCAAGTCGAAGCAGCTACTTGTCCAAATCGAAGCAGGTTCGCAGGCAGTACACTTGGTGAATCGAAAGATTTGCCTTGCAGGGGGAACGTGTGGCCAGCATGTTATGGCCTTTGATTGCAAGCATGTAGGTAACACACTTGTCCAATCGAAAGGCTGAATCGAAGGAGGCCTATTTTTCACCAAATTTGTCAAAATGTTATTTTTATCTGTTTTCTCCCCTTTTTGATAGTTTCCTTTTAATTTTGGTATTGGAAAATCCCAATGCACTTGTTCAAGGTTGAACCTTGAAAATCCTTGTGAGAAAGGCCTTGAAGAATGAGAGGGCAAATTTTGGGGTACAACAGTTGCCCCTGTTCAATCTTCTTACACCTGAAGAGTTAGATTGGTAATTCTGCCATTCGTGACTTGAAGGTGGAAGATGATTGAACACTAGAGTACCCAGAAAATTTGCACTCGAAGATATGATGGTAGAGGGAATGGGCTTAAAGATGCCATTTAGAGAGATGATAGAAAGCTGTTGGAGATAGGCTTGTAGATGCCATCCAAAAGTGATTACTGGGTTGTATCTCTAAGCTGGAACTTAATGATTATAAGAATGGCGTCCGTATATGGAGCGTATCTGGAAGGTATTTGAATGAGTGGCAGAATGACATCTGAATCTGGATCATATCTGGACTGTATCTGAAAGCTGAATCTGAATGAGTATCAGGATGGCATCCGTATCTGGAGCGTATCTAAACTGTATCTGAAAGCTGAATCTGAATGAGTATCAGGATGGCATCCATATCTGGAGCGTATCTGAACTGTATCTGAAAGCATTTGGAATAAGTATCAGAATGTCAGCCATATATGGATCGCATCTGAACTGTCTCTAGAAGGAATCTGGAATAAGTATCAGAATGTCAGCCATATCTGGATCACATCTGAATTGTCTCTAGAAGGAATCTGGAATAAGTATCAGAATGTCAGCCATATATGGATCGCATCTAAACTGTCTCTAGAAGGAATCTGGAATAAGTATCAGAATGTCAGCCATATCTGGATTGCATCTGAACTGTCTCTAGAATGAATCTGGAATAAGTATCAAAATGTCAGCCATATTTGAATCGCATCTGAACTGACTCTGGAATAAGTATCAGAATGTCAGCCATATCTAGATCGCATCTGAACTGTCTCTAGAAGGAATCTGGAATAAGTATCAGAATGTCAGCCATATCTGGATCGCATCTGAACTGTCTCTAGAAGGGATCTAGAATATGTATCAGAATGTCATCCATATCTGGGTCGCATTTGAACTGTCTCTAGAAGGAATCTGGATTGCATCTGAACTGTCTCTAGAAGGAATCTGGAATAAGTATCAGAATATCAGCCATATCTAGATCGCATCTGAACTGTCTCTAGAAGGAATCTTGAATAAGTATCAGAATGTCAGCCATATCTGGATCGCATCTGAACTGTCTCTAGAAGGAATTTGGAATAAGTATCAGAATGTCAGCCATATCTGGATCGCATCTGAACTGTCTCTAGAAGGAATCTGGAATAAGTATTAGAATGTCAACCATATCTGGATCACATCTGAACTATCTCTAGAAGGAATTTGGAATAAGTATCAGAATGTCAGCCATATCTGGATCGCATCTGAACTGTCTCTGGAAGGAATCTGGAATAAGTATCAGAATGTCAACCATATCTAGATCGCATATGAACTGTCTCTAGAAGGAATCTGGAATAAGTATCAGAATTCCAGCCATATCTGGATCGCATCTGAACTGTCTCTAGAATAAGTATCAGAATGTCAACCATATCTGGATCGCATCTGAACTGTCTCTAGAAGGAATCTGGAATAAGTATCAGAATGTCAGCCATATCTGGATCGCATCTGAACTGTCTCTAGAAGGAATCTGGAATAAGTATCAGAATGTCAGCGATATTTGGATCGCATCTGAACTATCTCTAGAAGAAATTTGGAATAAGTATTAGAATGTCAGCCATATCTGGATCGCATCTGAACTGTCTCTAGAAGGAATCTGGAATAAGTATCAGAATGTCAACCATATCTGGATCGCATCTGAACTGTCTCTAGAAGGAATCTGGAATAAGTATCAGAATGTCAGCCATATCTGGATCACATCTGAACTATCTCTAGAAGGAATTTGGAATAAGTATCAGAATGCCAGCCATATCTGTATCGCATCTGAACTGTCTCTAGAAGGAATCTGGAATAAGTATCAGAATGTTAGCCATATTTGGATCGCATCTGAACTGTCTCTAGAAGGAATCTGGAATAAGTATCAGAATGTCAGCCATATCTGGATCGCATCTGAAATGTCTCTAGAAGGGATTTGGAATAAGTATCAGAATGTCAGCCATATCTGGATCGCATCTGAACTGTCTCTAAAAGAGATCTGGAATAAGAATCAGAATGTCAGTCATATCTGGATCGCATCTAAACTGTCTCTAGAAGGAATCTGGAATAAGTATCAGAATGTCAGCCATATCTGGATCGTATCTGAACTGTCTCTAGAAGGAATCTCAGAAGATGATGATCTTTGTCTGTTGATTGATCTTTCCTGAAAAGGTAAAGAGTTAGTTGTATGCAATGTCATGATGTATGCATTGTGTAATGATGCTCTAAAAATAAATGAGATTTGTGTCATATGTATTTGTTATGTATGTAATATGATATATGAAATGTGAGATGTTAAAGAATGTATTTTTGTCTGGGAAAATAAATCCTTGACAAATGCCAGGGAGTTGTTAAATCCTGGACTGTTGTTGAAGAGTTGGTGTATCTTCAAACTTTGCTTAGAATATTTCCACCGGGGATTCCTATTTTGTTGAGGAGAACTCCGCCGGGGAAAGTTGAGAACTCTGTGGAGAGTATTGATTCCTGCTTGGGGGGAAAAGTTCAAGAGTCTCTGTTGTCTGTTGCTCTATTAGGGAGTCAAAGTTGAACTAATGTCTGGTTGGGTCTAGGCTTCACAGTAACCTGTTGGGGATTGTAGAGTAGTCTACTGGGGAAGAGGAGTTGTGGTCCTTTTATTTTTAGCAGTTGGAGAGGCAAACTCAAGCTGTGGAATATGTAGTTTGTTGGGGAAATTAACCTTGTTGCCGGTCTGCTAGAGAGGCAGCGACTTCAATGGCAGAAATCCTCGAGGATTCTTGAAGTCGACTCAATTGGGGAGAGGTTTTCAGAGGTTAAACTCTTGCTGGGAAATTATCCTATGAGAAGGACTTTGGGGAGACTTGTCATTGCCCCTAGCAGCAAATGTTTATGGTATTGCCAAGAATGTTTGATTGTACGTAACCCTTTACTGAGATTGACGTTCAATGCCCCAAGTGATGGAGATGGAGACCTGCCCCTAGTTACTCTGCACTTCTTGAGAGGTTTCCTGGAATCTTGACTGGACTTCCCTAGGTGTGCTGGATAGTGACATATCATGTCCCCTTGTTGATAGGAGTTTTGACAATGGAAGTATCATCCTTCTTGAATTGATTTTGTTCACTGAGAGAGCTTTCGTTCACTAGATATTCGTTGTGTGAATTTCTCCGCTGTCAAACAAATAGCCATATGCAAACAGTGATATTCAAGTAATGCAAAGTTTATGCTTGTCTTGAAGTTTTGAAAAATGCATTTTTGTAAGTAAAGGAATTTTGTAAGAAAATTCAATCTCAGGATTTAGAGCAAAGCCTTACAGAAGTCAGGATGCCTTTTGTAACAGTATGCTTTCGAACTAACCCATGCTTCAATTAGGACTTTTGAAAGGTTGTAACGTGGCTTGGTTCACGGTTTAAGAAACAAAGGATAAAGGCTCAAAGTGTATTTGTACCCACCCATTCTTCGTGATGTTCTTCAGTCCTAAACTCAGTTAATTGTGCGTTTTGAACTCCAATTGAGTCTGGAATGACATTTTAGTGATGGTTCAGACAAGTTAAGTTTGTTGGAAGGCAGTCATTTTTGCAACGTTTTTTTTCTCATGTTGTTGAGGATTTGTAGTGACCTCTTTCTTTGATTTGTTATACCTAATTATGTCTGACTGTTCTTGTTTTGAGATTACAGTCAGCGGGATGCCCCATTTCTCTTAAGTCTCCTTTGTAGGTTTTGACTTAGTGGGCCTTTTTTTTGGAGATATAATGACTGCCTATATGATAGGGAACCATCACCGTCTTTTGATTCCAGAGGAATGTTTTTGATGCCATTCGTTGTATTACAAGATGAGAGTTTACATCTAAACGCGCATTTGAATTAACTGAGAGACTACCCTGCCCCAGGTTTTGATTAAAGGTTTCAATTTGTGTTAAAACAGAAAACTTCTACTTCTTTGGCTCGAAGGGGTTGACTAGGGATTATCTTCCTTATAACTCCAGTGTTTAGGATTTTGAAAGAATGCCTGTATATCGTCAGCAAGGTCTGTTCAAAAGCATACTGTATGAGATTATGGCATTGTTTTCGTCATCCTCCCTCTAAAGGCTTGTAACTTTTAGCAAGAGTTGAATGTCATAAAATGAGTAAAAACCATAGTTTAAATGTAATGAAAATGAGTGAATCAAATCAAGACAGACATATGCAAAGCATTAATGAAACAAAGTTTGACATTAATAGATAACTGTTTGAACAAGCAAAAGAAATTATAACTGAAAATTCAAATGAACAGAAGCCTCTTTGTCTGGACTTGTCACTTTAGGTGGTGAGCCTTTGAGGGACGGCAAAAGAATTCAGTCTGGCCATCTTGTGTGAATTCCAACATTCCTTCGTTGATCAGGTTTTGAATCTTGTACTTCAGCGCCTAACAATCGTTTGTATCATGCCCAGGACCATCGGAATGATAGGCACACCTGGCATCGAGATTGTAGCTGGGAGAAAAAGTTTTGGGATTTGGATGAGGTCTTATTGGTGTAATCAGATTCATTCTCAGCATGTGTTGCAAAGCTTGAGACATTGGCATGTTGATGTTGGTAAATTGTCTTTTGGGCTCGTTTTGCCTTTGCTGATTTTTCGGTTGATGTTGACGAGGATGTTGTTGGGCCTGTGACGTGGAAGCAAAATGAGAAGGTCTTCTCTCCCTTAAACCAGCTTCTTGTCTCATGGGAGGCTGAATGATGACTTGATCCCCAATTCTAGATGTTTGACCCATTTGGTTACATTCATCCTGATGAAGCTTGTTGATAAGGACCCTCTGCTCTTCTTGTCTTTGAGCCAGATTTTGGATAAGAGCCATCTGGCCCACCAGCTGTCCCATCATTTCGACCCTCGTTATGGCTATCTCAGTTTGTAGCCGCTCCAACTGGTCATCTCTGTTGTCCCCGGGATTTCCCATGATCATGCCCCTGGTGAGGAGCGCCTTGACCTCCTCTTGCCCCTTGGATAGGTTCAATAACATCTCTTGAAGTTGAGCGTTTTGAGTCTGGATGTCCTTGATAGTATGCTCTAGAGCCATCTCTACTGAAATAAACAGTAGGAAGATAAGAAGACTTGTATGGGAGAAACCTGTCATGATATGATGCATGATATGTGGATGCATGTTTTCAAGGATCTCATAGGGTAAACACAAGAAAAAGTTTAAAGATTGAAATTTGATCAACATCTTTGATTGGAGAACTTTGTATTGGTGGATGTCCTTCCACGAGGATCAAGCTCACCATATCAAGTGGGTCATAGCCCTTGACTCAAGTTCGTTGTACCTGATTTTGATGGTATTTGTTTAAAGGGAAATAAATCCTCTTGTCTCATGATAGACTTCTTGGTTCAACATGACCCTGCATCAAAGACCCTCGAGATCCTTGAAATGGTTATTGAAAATGCTATGGTATGATGTTTATGATGTTATGTACAAGTATGCGAGGTAAGCAGATTTACATACAAATAATCATATTCACACAAAGCAGACAAGTCCTTAGTTTCAGGCTTGCATGGAATTTTGTAGGTAAGTACCCTCTTGAAATTTAGTTGGCTCAACCTGTCTTAGTTAATAGTAACCGGGTTCTAAGGGATCTCAATATCACTGACCTTTCCCACAAGCTTCGTTCAATAAGCAATTGACTCGCAACCGAACAAAACTCAGGGGTCAAGTCTCAATGAGTGTAGCATCGAGTATCAACCAATTTTCAGCTCTACACCGAAACCGGTCATCTCACTACGTCCTAATGGCCAAGTTGGTCAAGTAAGGTTCTAAGGTCAGTTGATGCTTTACGACACCATGCGGCGGCCCCGTACTCTCCTTGATTCAACTCAAGGGTTACCGGTACCAACCAAAGTGCCACATCAACGTAGCTACTACTTCAACCATGTCGGTATACCCCACACAGTTCCCTCGCAGTCTATTGCTACTTACCTAAAAGGTGCCCCCAAATCCGGGTGTAGGATTTAAAACAAACCCAAACAAGGAACTAAAATGTAAAGCAAACAAATCAATCAATGTAAGCAAGTAAAGGTGATCTATCCCTAAGGTAACCCCACTTTAAGTAATATCCCCAGCAGAGTCTCCAGTTCTGTGATGCGGTGGGAGAACTGACTTGATGTTTTACATTTTATCGCAAATGTCGCGATTAGCAAGAGTCGTCACCGACTTTTCTTTTATCCAAAAGGAAAGGTGAAAAAGCACAGGAAAGACCTTTAGAGATGTTTTCTTGGGTTAGGGGGGGGGGGGGTAGATTATGAAAAGGGAAGGTATTAGCATCCTTTTCATCCATGGTTTTCCATGGGCTCTTAGTTACTTGCTAGATCACTTGCTTTTGTTTGAATGTGTGTTTGTGGTGGTGATTTTTGAAAGTATTTTGAAAATGGAACTTCGTAATGGTTCTCGTTTCTATAAGGACGCCTACAAAGTGTTTGTTTCGAAAATAGTTCAAAAGTGTGTTTGTGAGATGTGTTTTTGAAAGTATTTTGAAAATTGAACTTCGTAATGGTTCTCGTTTCTATAAGAACGTCTACAAAGTGTTTGTTTCGAAAATAGTTCAAATATGAGAGTGTGGGTGTATAAAAATGTTTTTGTTATGAGTAAGCGAGTAACTAGGAGCGAATCTACCTACTCGAAAGGTCTTAAATGTGCTTTTCCTCCTCCTTTAGATGTGTCTATCTTACCATTGATTTGGTACGAAGCCCCATCATTGGATGTGAAGGGACGGGCGTTGGGACGTTTGTATAGTCATAGAAGGCAACATATGGGACGTTTTAGCAATGTCGTTTTAGGAACTAGATCGTTTACCGAAGGCAACATCGAGGGTCATCGAGGGACTACGATCTTTTATCGAGGGTCTTTGCTAAAACGCCCATGCTCGAGGGACATGACTATTTTCTGATAGGCAACAAGTGGAATTACCCTAAGGGTGTAAGTGTGAAAACGTGTTTTATTTACATGCATTTAGTCTTTGATTAGGGTGGCCTATTTGTTGGTTTTATCTTACCATACACACCTAATTACTAGCATTTGTACAAAAATAATAAAAAGTGCAAAAAAAAAATCCTACACTATTACAACCATATTGAAAGGCAAGAAAATATAAAGGCAAAAACAAAATAAAAGAAAGGAAAATGAGCTCTTCGACCCAGGCAGTATTACCCTTCGACTTGCATTCTGTTGGCCTCCTTCGATTGGGGCAAGCACCAGTGAGGTCCTGTCCTTCGATTGGCCTGGAAGTCAGTGTATGGCGAAGCCTTCTGGTTCTACCTTGTTGTCTTCTTCGACTGGAGGTTGAAAGCAGTGAGGGAATGCCTTTCGACTGAGCCTAGAAGTCAGTGTATGGCGAAGCCTTCTGGTTCTGCCTTATTGTCTTCTTTGATTGGAGGTTGAAAGCAGTGAGGGAATGCCTTTCGACTGAGCCTGGAAGTCAACATGGTTTTCCTCCTGGTTGTCTCTTTCGTTTGACCTGGAGAAAGAGGGTAGAAGCCAAAAGCTTTGTTTCCTATTTCCTGTTTCTTTCATTTCAAGCATTAAATGGCAACATGGCCTGAGGCCATGCTAGTATTTGTCTTGTAAATATTTTAATAGTTAAAGCAAGTTCAGGTAAATAGAAAGCGAAACGAAAGGGTTAACTCTAAAAAAACATGTTAAAAGGGTGGAAACGAAGGGAACAATGGTATATACATGCTTGAAAAGAGCGAAAAGATTATTTACATGTTATGCCATGAAATGAAAGGTTCAAGGGTAAGAGTGACTTACCTTGATGGAGGCTTTGAATGGGTGTGGAACCTTGAGTGGAGGCCTAGGATGTTGGAGTCGAAAGAGGGGGTCAATAGCTGTGCTTGGAACGCTGGATTCGAAGGAAGAGAAAAAGCAAGTGTGATGCTTCTTTGATTCGAAGGAGACTGAAGTGTGGTTGTTCTTCCGAATCGAAGGAGATGAATGTGATTCTGGGTTTTTTGTGATTTCTCAAGTGTTGATGAACTTGAGAGTTTTGTTGTGTTTGACAAAATTTGGGGGATTCGTTCCTCTGGTCTAAAGATCCTCCCCTAGCTTTGCAAAAAATTCCTTTATTTATAGAGAAAAAGAATGGACATGTTTTCAATAGCCAGCGTTGCAAAATAATAAAATAATAGGTAACATGAAAGTACATGTGGGGGGCCTCTTGGCAGTTGGGGTGCAGAAGATGTGACTTATGCTTCTGGCCTTGCTTGTGCTCAGACCAAAATCAGGTTGAAAGCTGATTTTGTGATAAAAGTACTCTCTATGAAAAGAAAGAGTATGTAGCCTTTAACCAAGAATAGTAGTATCTAAAAGACAAAGTTTAAAACCTTTGTACAAGCTTCTGATTATGTAAAGATTTGGAAGCAACATAGCCTGGCAAATGAGATTTGGTCTTGAGTCGAATGTAAGAATGAGATCGAAGAGCACTTGTTCGAAGGAAGCCTTTGCCTCAGTCGAAGCTTGTGGTCAAAATAAGGTTACTCGAAGGAAGCTAATGCCCAGTCGAAGCTTGGATCAAAGAAAACATATTGCCCAATCGAAAGCTCGTGTTCAAAGGAAGCATGTTGCCCAATCGAAGCATATGGATCGAAACAAACATAAAGAGAGTCATTTCCTTTTAGCATGAGGGGAGTTCCTGGCTTCTGAATCAAAGGTTGTTCTTTCAAGGGAAGCAAGAACTTAGTCAAATCTTGTATAAAGATATCTCTTCGCTCAAACGAAGTTTGTGAGAGGCAAAGTCTGCAAGAGGTCCTTGGTGCAAGTGGATTCAAAGGATGCATAGAGATGGTTACTTTGTCCCATCAAAGATTTTCCAAATGAAAACAAACATGCAAGCAGCATATGCCCAATCGAAGTAGGCTTGTAGGCAGTAAACTTGTCCAAGTCGAAGCAGGATTGCAGGCAGCTACTTGTCCAAATCGAAGCAGGTTTGCAGGCAGTACGCTTGGTGAATCGAAAGATTTGCCTTGCAGGGGGCACGTGTGGCCAGCATGTCATAGCCTTTGATTGCAAGCATGTAGGCAGCACACTTGTCCAATCGAAAGGCTGAATCGAAGGAGGCCTATTTTTCACCAAATTTGTCAAAATGTTATTTTTATCTGTTTTCTCCCCTTTTTGACAGTTTCCTTTTAATTTTGGTATTGGAAAATCCCAATGCACTTGTTCAAGGTTGAACCTTGAAAATCCTTGTGAGAAAGGCCTTGAAGAATGAGAGGGAAAATTTTGGGGTACAACATTAAGCATCTTAAAAAAAGAAAAGAAAAGCTCAAGTGAGCAAAGTAAAAATGACAAGAAAGTAAATACTCAAATGAGCAAAGATGAAAATGGAATTAAATGTAAATGGTACATAAAGCATAAAAAAAAGCATAAAGTAAAACAAGTAAATAATTAGTGGTTAGTTGGATGACCATCTTGAAGCTTGCATTTGGAACTCATTAGAGGATTGGTAGAACCAAAGCCTCCACACAACAAGTTGCATTTGCTTTTTGTCAAGTATATCATCCATTTGGATTTCTCACAAGTGTCATTTAATGATCAACGATGTTTAAGTGATCCGCGTTGACCAAAGGTGTTGTAGATCCATTAGAGGATTGGTAGAACCAAAGCCTCCACACAATAAATCTCAAGTTTATTGGATCAAAGAGATCAAATTAACATACTTAGGCTTACAAACATAAGTTTGGGCCACGAATGATCATTTATTCGAATCGGGACAAAATTTAGCGCTATGTTAAGCAATCATAAGTGGACTTATATAGAAGTCGCACCTATTTTGAGGCCGATCAATAGGAATCTATGCACCATTTGTTCTGAGACATGATATAGAGATCATGCTCCAACAACATTTAGTGCAATAAGAAGGGGATGAGATGAAGCGGAATGGGAGAGAATATACAAAGCACTTTTGAATTAAATTTAATCAAACTATTATTAAAATCATTCATCCATTTTTGTGGAGTTAAACTCAACACCATTGATCCAATGATGTTAATAAAGTTCATGATCTAAAATTTAACCCAAGATCAGCCAGAAAATAGTCACAAAATAATATTACATTTTAATATATACAAAAGGGTTTAAAAATAATGTTTAAAAATAGAAAATAAAGAGAAAAATATCAACTATGTTAAAATTAATCAAGAAATAAAAAGTAAGACCATAGAAAAATCAGAAAAAGGCTCAAATAATTTTACAAATTTTTTGGTAATTTTTTAAAGTCGGAAACTATTTTTAAAATTAAAAGAAATGGGTAAAATAAACCAAAAATGATAAAAAATAGTAAAGTAAAAGAAAATAAGGTCACCAATATTTGTCACAATATCATTGGATCACTCCATAATTTTTTCAGAATTTAAAAATGTGTAAAAGTATTTTTAAATATTTAAAACAATTCAAATAAAGTGTAAATTTATAAAAAATATCAAAACACCAAATTAAATTGTGAAAAAATAAAAATCAGAAAGGGAATAATCAAAACATTTTTTTCATAATTTTTTCAGATTTTTTGGACTTAAAATGAATTTTCTATGATTTTTTGAAATTTAAAACAATTAAAATATAAAAATCAGAAAAGAAAATAAAAGTAAAAATATGTGGACCATTGGATGAGAGTCAAAACACGTTAGTAATCAAATCCAAGGGATGTGGCGCGCCGTGCATATCATGGTCATTAGTGAATAAAGTACAAAATCAAATATAAATCTGATTTTCAAAAATAACAAGTGGCGTGCCATCATTAGTTGGAAGATGACACATAGGTCATCTTCAACCTCCAGCCAACGTGATTTGCAGGTCTCTCAAACTGTAAAATCAGAAGCTGAGACCTATGTCGTTCGCTTCGTCTCTTCAAGACGAAGACAACCACACCCTCGCGCCAAATTTATATAAACTGTAGCTCAAGCAATTTGGAAGGAAAGTTTTGAAAAGGGATTTGAAATTTCATGGTCAAAACGTGTTTCCAGTAAAAGGTAAGTGTTGCGACTAGAACCAGGACAATAAGAGCAACACAATGATATCAGAGTTTTGAAGAATTGATGAAGGAATCTACCTATTGAAGTTGAGTTGTAGAGCTTTGAAACTGGACTTCTATGGAGCAGTATAGGGCACGATTCTTGAATGTAATTATGTGGTTAGCTTCAGGGAAGATCAAGGAAGGTGAATTGATGGAAAAATTGGATTAAAAAAGGCTTGAGAATGGATTTTGAAGTTACTGAATTCTGAGTTGTGGAACAAGTTTGGCAGGGTGATTCTAGCTATCCAAGCTTGAGAAAATGAATGGGGAATAACCCTCTATTTATAGGGAATCAAATGGAATGTTCAAGCGTGTGAAATGATGAAGTTTGGAGGGAAATCATGTGAAGTTGCAAACAAGAAAAGTGTGACTTCAAACTTGATCAAAACTCATCCAAAACGCGCGTTTTGTTGTGCTAATCTATTCTGGAAATTCATTAAACATGTTTAGAGGCAAAAACGCGTGCAAAACTTGTGATTATAAGCCAAAACAAAGATTTCAAAATCTGACTTGTGAGGAAACTTCAGTTTCAAGTTACCAATTTCAAAATCATGGCATTCTAAGTTCAAGGGGTCTTAGGGAATGATTCTTGATGCTTTAGAAAGATGAGCTTACAAGCTTTGCAATGGAAAAAGAATGAAATCAAGTGGATGCTTGAGCTGAAAGTTGTGTTGAGTCAAAGTTGTAGAAAAAGAGTTGACTTTCCATACTTAGAAATATTTCAAGTTCTTCTTCAAAAATGACCTATAATGTCTTGCATCCAAACATGGCCTTCCACTTGGAATTTGCTCTTGACCAAAAAAGATGGCATGAATTAGATCTCTTGAATGATATTTTGAAACTTTAACCATTCAAAATCTTTAAAAATTGAGAGAGTTATGAATTGTTGAAGTTGGCAAAAAATCATGAAATGACCTATAATCTTTTGCATCCTTAAGGCAAATTCCATCAATTTTATCACTTTTCACATAAAAGAAGGCATAAAGTTCACACCTTCAAGATCATTATGGAAAAATAATGGGCTCAAGGTGATAAAAATTGACCAAGTTATGATCATTTGAAGTCACACATGGAAAATTGGGGATTCATCTGGAGGACTTGTAATATTTCTTCCTCATTAAGTCTCTTCCTCATGACAACTCCTTGAAACTTTTGAAGTGATTTGTTGATAACCCTTTTAAGAGAAATATGTATTTGGAATCACTTAAAAATACCAATAGATGAGCAAGATATATTCCTTTGAATTTCAAAACCCTAGCTCCTTAGATTAAGAGAATGCTTTGAGGAACTTTGACAATTTTGAACAAAATTCTTGTGTCAACACACATGATTTGTAAATAGAAGTTGTTGAGGATGATAATGAGAACTCATAGCCACCAAAACCACTTCCATATCTTGAACATTGAGAGAAATATGCACTTGTGACCAAATGGAATTAAATCTTGTCCAACCATGACAACTTCTCCAATCAATCCCTTGTGTTTTTCAACCAAATTTGATAACGTTGAAATGTGATGATCCAAAACAACCTTGCCATGCCAATTATTCCAAAACCAATCCAATGGCGAGGTTTCAACTTCTCAAGCTTTATTGACTAGGGCATGGAAATAAACTCATGAACCCATGTGGTAACTTGTTAAATCCCATTGCATTTACCTACATGGATAACAAGCAAGACAAACCAACATTGTATTTTATTTAGTTAAAAGAAGAAATCAAGACAAAAACAATATTCATGATCATAAAAGAACATAAGTCAAGGTGCTTGGTGATTCCTCAAAAGGGAAAAGCTAAATATAGGGAGGGGAACCAAGAATCCTAGTGTGATCTTGTTGTGAATGAATCAACATGGTATGATGAAGGTATCTTAGGGGCAAAAATTGGGGTACAACAGAGGGAAAGCTATGATCAAAGAAGTGATATATGTACCTGGAATGAAACGCATCTTGCTAAGTGTTGGACAACTAGTCGGAAAAGGTTTCTCAGTTGTCATGAAAGATGGAGTTTTGAAATTGTTCGACACCAAGAATAATTTGGTCTTAAAATATCCATTGTCGAGGAATAGGACATTTATGACTATGATCAGTTCGACATAAGTTCAAGTTTGAAAACTGTTGTTGACCACAAGCATAGTTGGTTGTGGCATTTGAGTGGACATTTGAGTTTTCGATCACTTAATCAACTGACTACTCAAGATATGGTTACTGGTATTCCAAGCCTTGAGATGCCTAATAAACTTTGTGAATGTTGTTTAGTGGGAAAGCAATCCATAAATTCTTTCGTTTCGACTATGTCAATGAGATCATCCTGCACTCTTGAAGTGGTGCATTCAGATGTATGTGGTCCATTCGAAGAACATACAATTGGTGGAAATAAATATTTTGTTTCATTTATCGATGAGTTTAGTCGAAAGATGTGGATCTATGTGATCAAACGAAAGGACTAAGTATTTGAAATCTTTAAGAGATTCAAGATACTTGTCGAAAACCAGAGTGAGAAGAAGATCAAAGTTATGCGAATAGATGGAGGTGGCGAATACACATCCAAGATTGTTGTACCCCAAAATTTGCCCTCTTATTTTTCATAAGAAATCACAACCCTAGGGTTTTCTCAGATGTTCAAGATTTGCTCAGGAATCAATCAGACATATTTTCTTCTTTGGAAGTAGATCAAGAATTAGGGTTTCTCTCGCATTTCTCAGAAGAAACTGAATTCTAAGAAATTCAATTAACTGCCACATGTTTTCAGGCTTTTTTAAGCTTACTGAAAGATTACTGGTTGTTCTCAAGGTCTGTTCATCTGGGACAAGAAATGGGAGCTGAGACTGTCATTTGGAATATTCAGATTTGTCTGATCCAGGTTAACCAGATAATGTGCGTCTGTTAAGACATTTGATTTGTTAATGGAATGAAACGTTTGCTTGTTTATTAGAATGCACAGTGTGTATTTTGATTGGAATACTGTTGTAAGGTTACGAGATTACAAAGTTTGTTGGATTACTTAAGGTTTAAGTTATCCGTATTATTGGAACGCAGTTTCAGTTATTTTAATCAGGAATCTTAAAGAATCAATGAAGACTTGAGGAGAGAATTGCAAGATATTGTCAGTAGAAGATTTTATTGGATATCAGATTATCTCACAAAGATTTTTCATTTATTTCAGATGTTGATACAAAAATAATTTATTATTCAAATGTTGTAGGTTTTACAGCTTATAGTACTTAAAAAATAAATCATTACAATTAATGAAAAATCTCTCTAAGTTACAAATCTAAGCCTAAGCTTCCATTGCTCCCACGCTCGCCACAAAGTCTCCTGCTTCCTCTGCTTTGTCATCATCCAATTTGTGCTCACATGAAAGAAAGACAAAAGAAAAGATTAGTACAGTTAATTAAATAGAATTTTCAAACAACAAAAGAAAGGAAATATTCATCATTAAAGTTTGTCGTTTGGAATCAGAGGAGCTATTTTCATTTCATCATGTTTTTATTTTTTCTCTTTGCAAATCACAAGAAGATTGCTCTTCTTGGTTCACAAAGAGAAAAATGAAAAATGCAAGCTAAAGAATGCAAGGCAAATGGTTTAAATGAAAACATAACAACACAAACAAGGCGCCAAACTGTACATTACAAAGAAAACCAAACTGGATGCAAGCAAGTTGGACAAAGCAACCAAACTGAATGCAAACCAAACATTGCAACAAAGTACAAATAGTAGGCAGGCAAGTACAACACAGCAGGCAGAAAGAGAATGTAGAGGGTAAACCAAATAACAAGCAAAAGGCTTGTTTCATAGCCTTTCATCATTTTCCAGAAAATGGGCAAACTTTTCAGAAAAGTGGAAAAGCAAATTGCTTTATCATGGAGAGAGGAGAGAGAGGAGAGATATCACCTTTTTTGAGATTGTACAGTTTGGGAAATCTATCACAAGTTACAAAACAAAAGCAAAAGCATATAAAACCATCAACAGCAAGAAGAGAAAGAGAGAGCAGTGTGGTTAAAACTAAAGCCACAAAATATTTTTCAAGGCTGCAAAACATTACACAGTTCAAACCATAAAAACCTGTTATCAAACCTAAAACATCCAAAAGCCTGTTAACAGCAACAATACCAAAGGCCTCATAACAGTTTCAAACAGGGCCAAAACTGCCAATCTCCCAACCTGCATATCAGTTTCAAACATTCACAACAATCCCAAACCTGTTATCAAACTAGCCAAGCCCCAAAAAAGCATAACAGTTTTCAAACAGGGCCAAAACAATCACCAAACCTGCATAATACCCCAAACCTGCAAAAGCCTCCAAACTGCAAACTGTCCACAAAAACAGTTTTCAAACAGGGCCAAAACTCACCAAAACACTGCAAAAACAACAACAAAAACTTGCAGAACCAAAACCTGCATAGCACCAAACCACCAAGCTAGTTTCAAAAACTTGTACCACAATTTCCAAACTGTAATCAAAAACTGCATAACAATGCAAAAACACAAAAAACCTGCAACATTTTCTCAAACTATATAAAGCAACAAAACCTGCAACCCAGTCCTAAAATAACCATTTCCAAAATTCCAACAGGTTCACATCAAAGAAACCAAGTTTCAGAAACAGCAAACCAACAAATCAAAGTTCCAGAAATCATCATCAATCAATAACCTTCAGCAAACACCAACAACAAAACAAAGTCTCAGGATAATCATCATCATTATCCATCATTAACTAACAAGTCAGAAGGAAAACATCACCATCATCATTCAAGTTCAAGAGAGAGGAAAGAGTTTCAGAAGCATTCAACATTATCATTATTCAAGTTTAAAGAGAGAGGGAAGTAATAACAAAGTTTCAGAACAAACTATCATCATCAACAACTTACAAAACAAAGTTTCAGAATCAACAATCATCCAACAAAATTACAAGAAATAACAAAGTCAGAGGTGGAGCAACATCACCAACAAGTTCAAATCAGAAGAACAAATCATTATCCAACCAAGTCAGAAGAGAAGCAATAATCATCAACAAATTCAGAAACGTTACCATTCAGAAAACAGGATAGACAAAGAGAGTTACCAAAGCTCGCGCCTCGCCATCATTATTTCTCCCCTTTCCCACTCCCGACCGCCAAGGAGCACCCAACTCAAATCTCCTTCCTCTCCATTTTCCAGAAAAAAGTCCCCAAGGTATGCTTCTCCTCAAACCCTTTACTACATCTTAGACATATAACACAATAGATTAATAACGAAACATGAACAAAACTGTAAAATCAAACAAGCTTGAAAACTGATTAAATCCAAAACAAAAAAGACGAATCATACCGTTTAAACAAGGCCATTGATCGTTAGGAGGATGTGAGAGAGTGAGGGGTACTCCGGTGGAGAAATGGGAAAGGGAATATCAGGGAGGCGTTGAGTGAGATGAAGAGGGAACAAAGGCAAACGGCGCCGCTGTGAAACAAGAACAACAAACCCTAATCAGAAAACCCTAACCAAATGTTACAAATTTGAGATTTGGGCCTATCTGGCCCCCCAAATCCACAAGCCCACGCGTTGCTAGCATACCCCCTCCCCTTTGTGCCCTTTTGTTTTGGCTTCAGCATTGATTATTTGGGCCTCAAGCATTCAACATTTTTTTAAAGCCCATTTCTTTTCTTCTTTTTCTTTTCATTTCTAATATCAAGTTGTTTTTATTTCCTTGTATTAATAATATACTAACAATTATTTTTAAAAACTTCATTTTTTTGTGAAATAAATTGGATTTTTTTAAAATTATTTTTATTTAAATCATTTTCTTTTTATTATTATACATAATAAAAATACAAAAAAATAGTAAAGATTTTGTTTAATTAAATTTTCTTTCTTTAAGATTTTCCTTTTAAAATTAATAAAAAATACAAAAAAAGAATAATAATAATAATTCTTAATTTTTTAGAATAGAGTTTATTTATCTCTTTTTAATAAATACATGCATTTCATAATATTATTGATTTTCTTTATTTCATAATTTGTTATAGCTTTGTATCGAATCGCGACAATTCGATTTGGTTGTAATATTTGGACTTTGCTATTCTCATGAGATTCATCCCCATTTGTAATAATTGTACCCCCATTCCCGGATACTTTTGTAATAGCTTAGACATTTAATTTCCGTAATTTATTGCTTTCTATATACTGTATAGTAATTAGGCGTGTATGGCAAGATTCAAAAATCAATCTCTAGATGACCTAATACAAGACATAAAAGCATGCAAATTGACAACACAATACACATGTGCACCCCTAGGGTTTCATCCACTTGTTGCCTTGAAAATGGCCATGTTATGCATGTTGAGTGTCTTGGCAAAACAAAAACAAAACAAAAAAAGATCATAGTCCCTCGATGACGCTACCTTGGTTGCCTACACAAAAATGATCTAGTCCCCTAAAAAATTTGCTAAAGATACTTAGCACAATTGCTATCATGGTCAATACGATAACCCGCGCTTGTCCCGTTTAACATCCAAATACAAGATTGTTTACCAAATGCAATGGTAAAACAACACTGTCAAAAGGGTTAAAAATGTGTAGGAAAGATTTATGAGTAAAATAGGGTAGACAACTCTTAGTTACTTGATCAAAACTTGCAAAAACATCCTTTCTATTTTCAAACACACCTCACAACGCAATTTCAAAACAAACTTTCAAACATTCAAACATTCAAACATCTTTTCAAAAGACAATACACCTTTGTATACATTCAAACAAGAATAATTACAAAGGTTACCACAACGATGGCCTCTTTTCAAAACATTTTCAAAACCACATACAAAGCACCATTTCAAACAATTGAAAAGTAAAAGAAAGTGATCTAAACAAGTAACTAAGAGCCCACGGATAACCATGGATGAAAAGGGTGCTTGCACCTTCCCTTTTCATAATCTACCCCCCGAACCCAAGAAAACATCTCAAAGGTCTTTCCTGTGCTTTTTGACCTTTCCTTTGGATAAAATAAAAAGTCGGTGGCGACTCTTGCTAAACCGAAACATTTGCGAACACAAACGCAAACCTCAAGTCAGTTCTCCCACCGTATCACAAAGATGTTTGAAGATTTCTGTGCAGAACATGGTGTTGATCATGAGGTAACTTCTCCTTACACACCTCAACATAAGGGAATTGCTGAAAGAAGAAACAAAACCATATTAGATATGGCAAGATGCATGCTGAAGCAAAAGAATTTGCCAAAGTCTTTATGGGGAGAAGTTGTTTCGACTGCAGTTTATATTTTGAATAGGTGTCTGTTGTACCCCTAAAATTTTCCCTTTCTTCTTCGTAAGATATTTCTCACAAAGATCTTCAATGATTCAAGCTTGCACAAGTAGTGACTAGGTCAAGCCATCTCCTCAAGACTGATGCCTCAAATTAGGGTTTGAGTTTACACAAAGACAATTGGACTTCTATTATTTCAAATGACTTTCATGGATCATTATGGACCCTCAAGATTGTTCCTATCAAGTTTCAAGGCTTGGATCACAAAGTTGTTCAGTCAATTGATCAGGTGGTCTAAAATCAATTGTATTTGTTAAAAAGTCAACAGTGGTCAACCTACAGTCAAACTTCAAGATTTTGGACCAATATCAACATTTTGAGGCCATATGTATCATTTTATCAAGACTAGATCACAATTCTTCAAGAAATTGTCCAAATCATCAAAAGGGCAAAATGGTCAAAATTAGGGTTTTGACTAAGAATGATCAATCTTTGACTTTTGACCTAGTACATGACTTATTTGTTTGGAATATGATCTCAAGGATTCAATTGCATCATTTTGACCTAGTCGCATATCTCAATTCACCTCACGAGATCAACGGATTGATAGATGAAATTTGGTCAACTGATGAACAAGTCCACTATACACTAAAAAGTCAGACTTTGACTTTTTGGTCAAATTTGAGTTTCCAAATCACATTTCATCAAGACATTCAAAATATGAAATTTGATCATCAAAAATCAAGAAGGTCAAAAATCAAACTTTGCAAGACTTGGAAAATTTTCTAAGTATTTTCTATACATGTTAATCTCATCACCTCATGACATTTTCCTTCACCACAATTCAAGATAATTCAAATGTTCAAGTAAACCACAAAGCTGCATTTTTTTAAGTTAAAATTACAAATCCTAAAGTCTTGTCTTGTTTGAACTTTTCCCTTTGACTCAATCCATAAAAACAGCCCTGCTATGTTGTCACAGTCTGCTCCAAAACCTGCAATGCTGCCTTGAAAATCTGAATCATATCAGTCCCATATTTGCACCAAATTAGCATATAAGAGCTGCACCTAAAAAGGCTATAAACAACATACCCAAAAGTTTAAAAGTTCATTGTTTCCCTCCCAAACTTCATCCAACTTCATCTACAAATAAGTTGTTTTCACAACACACAAGGAGAGGATTGATTGAGAGCAAAAAGAGAGAAAAATAGAAGTCTTTGTGACCTTTATTCATTCAAAAAGACTCTACTATATTTTCATTCACTAAACAGAAAATCCTCAACCCATTGTTCCACCTTGTAATATTTTCCCATAAACCAGCTATCAAAACACTTCATATCACATATAGATTGTTCAAACACAAGAACAACTTATGTAGGGCCATTATCATCACCTTTCAAATACAAACAAAAGACAATATTTTATGACTTGACTGGGTTGGAGTTAGGTCAGCAACTTCCAATACAGAGGAAGGACTAGAGCATCTCTCTGGAGGTTCACTGAAGCCACCACAACATCTTAAAAGAGGTTTAGACTCAAAACAAATTGCAGTCTCAAGGTAAGTCTCCTTAACTTTGAGCTCTTCATTTGAAAACATCATTAGTGATTCACTGTTGAAGATAAATGTAGTAATCATTTCCTTTTAAAGCTAACCATTTACTTGCTTTTCATTTTTGTCAATACTATGTTGAGAATTGACCTGTACACACAATAGAACAATGTTTAAGGCAAAAAACTGCAGTATGAGTCAATGCATACTCACATGAGTCGACTCATTTTAGTTACAGAACTAGGCATGAGTCGACACAAGACATTATGAGTCGATTCATACTGCTATCCAGACCCAAAACAGAAAGACAAAAGGTGCATGAGTCGACACAAAACACGAATGTGTCGACACAAATAATAAATGAGTCGACACATACCATTATGTATAGACTCATACTGGGTGATTTTGGTTTTACAAGAATAAGAAAGTATATGTGTCGATGCAAAGATGCATATATCGACACATAATGGTTAAAAATATTTGTTTCCTTTCTTTTACACTGTTTTTATATTTTATATATATATATATATATATATATATATATATATATATATATATATATATATATTCTTCATTGTTATTCAATATGGTTGTAATAATTAAGCTTATTTCATCCCCATTTGTAAATTGTACCCCCATCCCCAAGTGATGTAATAGTGTAGGATTTTAATTTCCGCAATTAATTGCTTTTATATAATTGTTAGTAATTAGGGTGTGTATGGTAAGATAAAATCAACCGTTAGAAAACCCTAATCTCTAAGACAAAAATGCATGCAATCGAAACACAATTCATACACGCACACATTTAAGGTAATCCCGCTTGTTACCTACGAATAAATAGTCATGTCCCTCGAATATGTGACGTTTTAGCAAAGACCCTCGATAAAAAGATCATAGTCCCTCGATGACCCTTCGATGTTGCCTTCGGTAAAACGATCTTAGCCCCTACGAAAATTGCTAAAGCGTCTCATAAGTTACCTTCTATGACTATACGATGACCCACGTCCGTCCCTTCACATCCAAAGATAAGGCTTCTTACCAATAAAGGGTAAGATAGAAACATTTAAAGGAAGAGGAAAAGAACAAACATCCTTTTGAGTAGGTAGAACGCTTATAGTTGCTTACTCACAAACTAAAACCATCTCCACACTCACACTTTAAAAACATCTTCAAAAACAAACATCTCTTTGAACTATTTTCAAAACCAACACTTTGTATTCATTCTTATAGAGACTAGAATCATTACAAAGTTTTCCGAAACAAAGGCATTTTCAAAATATTTTCAAACTAACAAAGCTTTTTCAAAGTGATCAAGCAACTAAGAGCCTGTAGATAACTACGGATGAAAAGGGCGCTAACACGTTCCCTTTTTATAACTTACCCCGAACTCAAGAAAATATCTCAAAAGGTCTTTCTTGTTCTTTTCACCCTTTCCTTTATTTGATAAAAGAAAAGTATATGGCGACTCTTGCTATGCGCAACAATTGCAATAAAACTCAAAACACCCAAGTTAGTTCTCCCACCGTATTACAGAATTGGCGACTCTGCTGGGGACTTTTTTTAAAAGTGGGGTTACCTTAGAGCTAGATCACCTTTAAATGCTTTAATTGTTTTAAAAGTTGGGTTTTTGTTGATCCTCCACCCGGATCTGGGAACATCATTAGGTAAGTAGCAATAGATCGTGGAAACTGTACGGCATAGACCGATATGGTTGAAGAAATGGCTACGTTAGTGTGACACATTTGTTGGTATCTGTATCCCTTATGTTCAATCGAGGAGAATACGGGGCCACTGAGCAGTGTCATGAAGCACTAACTGACCGTAGAATCTTTAATCGAACAACTTGGCCATTAGGAAGTAGTGAGATAGCCGACTTTGGTGCAAAGCCGAAGATTGGTTGATACTCGATACTACGCTCATTTAGATTGGACTTTTGTGATATTTCGGCCGCAAGAAAAGATTGATTATGGTGAGACAATTCCCAATGAAGAAAGATCAGTGATATTGAGATTCCCTATAACCCGATTACTTTCTAGGACAGGTTGAACCGACTAAACTTCAAGAGGGTACTTACCAATGAACGTCATGTATACCTGAACCTAAGGACTTGTTTGCTTTGTGTGTATATGTTTTCTTGTACATAACATAATGACATCATGCCGTCACATTTGCACTAACCATTTCAAAGGATTTTTGTGATTTATCTTTGTTCTGTTTTGTAGTTCATGACTTTCACTCGTAGGAATACCATCCGAGTCAACTTTGTGAAAGTGCATCCTCAACTTCAAGAGCTAGCATCAAGATTGCCTGGAGATTTTCCCTTCACCAAGAAATATGGTCGACTTCTCAACTTGGTTACCTCAAACTTCCAAGAATAAATTATGTGTGTGTTTTTCTAATTCTTTGATCCTATGCATCATTGCTTCACCTTTCCTGACTACCAATTGGTGCCCACATTAGAAGAATTCTCTCAATTGTTAGGAGTGCTTGTGCTTGATCAAATACCATTTACCGGTTTAGAGGAGACTCTAAAGCCTGGAGTTATTGCTAAAGCCTTGCATTTGAAGAGATCTGACATTGTGACAAATTGGGAAACAAGAAGTGGATTTAAAGGTTTCTTAGCCAAATTTCTGTTGGAGAAGGCTCATTTGTTTTGGGAAGATATGGATTTTCAAGCTTTTGAGGATGTTCAGGCCCTTCTAATCTATGGTTTGGTTCTATTTCCCAATCTGGACCAACTCATAGATGTGAATGCCGTCAAGGTTTTTCTCTCTCATAATCTCGTACCTACTTTGCTTGGAGACATTCTACATTGTTCCCACACTCGCACCATGAAGAAAAGGGGTACTCTTCTGTGTTGCATTCCATTACTATCTAGGTGGTTTATTTCACACCTACCTCGATCAATGTTAAAGAATGAGCAAGGTTTGACATGGTCTCAAAGGATGATCACTCTCACACTCGGATATCCAATGGTGTTCTAGATCTTTGGAGGATATTACCATCATTGACCATTATGGGGAATTCCCTAATGTTCCACTCTTAGGCATTAGGGGAGGCATCACCTATAACCATTCTCTTTCATTATGACAGTTTGGGTATGCACGAAGAGATGGTCCCCATGATGCGCTCATCCAAGGTTTGGTATTCAACTATAAGGGTGACAATCAACGCTATCATCAAAGGATCATACGAGCTTGGAGAATGGTAAACAAAATGGATAGTGAGACATTGGGGAATAAAATTTCCATCCCCCTTGAGCCTTACCTTAAGTGGGTACGAACTCGTGCTCAAAGTCTCGTGATGCCTTACCCCGCCATCCTACCTATCATCATGGAGCCTATTACCGATGGAGATGTTTCCTACACTATTCTTCATCCTGGCATGTCGACTACTCTCGAGGAGTTGCAAAGGTCATGGATTCAACTCAAAGGAGAGCGAGACACCTTTGAAACCCAGTTCTACGCAAGCAAAAAGAAGGTTTTAGAGCTCACGAGACAATTTCATGAAGAGCGAAGTTTGAATTCCTACATTGCACCGAAGAGGATGCGCTCATGGGAAGCTTGAGTCCTTTTTGTTTTTAGGAGTTTATTTTGTATTATCTTTGTTTCATCTATTGTAAGCCCAAGAAGCATCTTGTAACCATTTGAACTTATTAATGCAATTAATGTTTGTTCCCTCTTTGTCTAAGCAAATTTAAATCTTAAAAATCCTTGAAATAATTTGCATACGCATTTCATGCATCATAACATAAGCAGGTTTTCAAACACAGGTTTCCTCATCTTTCTACTGTTTATTTCAGTAAGATGGATATCAAGCAGACCATGAAAGACTTTCAGAAGCAAAATTCTCAATTTCAAGAAACCTTGCAACACCTATTGAAGGCCAACTTGGTAACGTTGCATGACCCTCCATCAAATTCCAATGTTTTATCACCAAAGTACAATCCTAATGCCAAATACGCATATCATTCCAACAACCCTGGTGTTGTACCCCAAAATTTTCCCTCCCATATTTCTCAAAACATTGCAAGAAAGATCCCCAAGTTGCTCAAAGTAGTCCAAGGGTTGGCCAGGCAAGCTCTCTCCTAAGGCAGTCTACCTCAAACTATGGTTTCATGTTGCATCAAGATACTTGAGTCCAAGTGATCCCAAGTGCTCACCAATGTCCTAAAATGTTCTCAAGACCTTCCATGTCAAGTTTCAAGCCTTATAGAGAAAGTTTGCTCAGTCAATTGCTCAAAAGGCCCAAAAATCGACTATGTTAGGGCAAAAGTCAACTGTGGCCCACATACAGTCAAACTTCAAGATTTTTGGTCAACACCCTTATTTTGAAGTATATTTCATCATTTGATCAAGGGTTGATCATGATTCATCAAGGATTGCTCATAATTCATCAAGACTCAAAAGTTGCTAAATTAGGGTTTTGTAAGAAAAGTCAACTCAACTTTGACCAAGCATAACTTTCTCATACTTTATTATAAATGACCCATCCAAATCTCATTTTTAAGAGGATGTAATTCCCTACAATACATATTCATCTCCCAAGTTCAAAATATGCACTCACAAGAAGTTATGAATTTGGACATTATAGGTCATTTTGAAAAGTCAACAAAAACACCTTTTTTGTCAAAGCTTAATACTTGAGCATGGAATATAAAATTGATATGAGACCAACAGGGTTGCTTAGAGGACATCTCAATCTTTCTAAAAAGTCCAAAAACACCTCCAAAGATTCAAAATTGAGGAAGTTATGCATTGTTGAAGTTGACCTTTTTTGCAAAATTGCCAAAAGTCAACTATCCCTAAAACTTCAAATTTTACCAAATGGGCCCATTCTTTTTCACTTGTTTTGAGTTGGAAACATAGCCCACGAGCTCTAGCCTTTGCCACTTGTCCATATCTTATTTTTATTATTTATTTGGATTTTTATTTGAATTAATTTAATTTAAATCAAATAAAATCCAAAACATTGACAACAAGAGGTTTTATGATTCTTTCAGGTCTTAAATTACAGATACCAATCATTCAAACTCGTGTAAATGCATAGTGTGAACAAAAAGATTGATTTAGACCGTGTTTGGAAAGGTTTTAAAAGTGAATCAAATCAAATCAAAAATCATTGAAGGAGAAAGATTTGGATGCAATTATCAACCCTAATGCATTCACTCATACATATAGAACGAGGCCAGACCTAAAAAGGGGCTAGAGACAGGCGTGAGAGCAAGAAACAGATTTGGAAAAAATCAAGGAAAAGTGTGAGATCGGATTGGCACTTAGAGGCATCCTCAAGGCTCGTTACCTATCCCAATCGCTTCTTGGGACTCTCTAGAAGCTAAAGCAATCAAGAACCAGTCCATTCCAGTCCCAAAACACACTGTAAGTCGTTCACAACTTCGCCTTATTCTTGAATTTGAATCTCATATTTTAAGCATTGTTAGATTGAATTAATTATACATTCTTGATCTATGGAACATATGCAAACTTTCTGCATCATTCAATTTCAATTTTATGGCCTATACACGATTTCACCATAGCTAGGTCACGAAGCTCCGAATTAGGGATTTCATTTACAGGAAAAATCAGCCTTCGTAAGTGGTACCATTGTGATCAGGAGGACGAGATGAGTATAACCATGGTGTTAGATGTTATTTACATGGCCCATGAAAGATTTTGGGAATGTACAGGCCTATAGCAACGGACGTTGTCCGTAGGTATAAGGTCTCAAGCTTTTAGCCACGGTGCAGGGAAGAAGACAAATACGTGGCAAGCCATCATTTGTTCATTTGAATTTCGCGCGGAATTTCACATTATTTTATTTGTTTCATATATTATTATTATTTTGTAATATGATAACAGTGAAAACAAAATGGCGTAGTGGTGGCCACGTGGGCGCTTAAGGCTTTAGAGGCTGGAGGTCAGGGGTTCGATCCCTGCCTCCAGCACTTGCTATTTTCTTGTTTTCTTTCAGGCGATTCAGTGCACGCGTAGGCTAGAAATCCACCATACGTTCTCATCATCAATCATGCCAGATGGCCAGATGGCCAATTCTTGTGGCCACCACTGAAAGTACATCATAAGCCATAGTCAACGCGTATGCACAGGATCGCAAAGGTCAAACGGACTCCAGCACTAATGGGCCCAGATTCTGCTATGGGCACCCCCATTCTCAGGCCCAATTCTCTTTCTCTATTTCTCATATATTTATTTCATTTAATTTTATTTATTTATTTACTAACCACTAAATTAATTTTCTTTTTTACCAAAAAATCACCAAAAATATTTTTATGTCCAATTAAAATTAGAATTTTATTTTTAGCAATAAATTAATTAATTAAATTAGGTTCGATTAATTAGACAATTTTAATTCTTTTGCAAATAATGAAAATTAATTAGAATAAATAGGTTTTTATTACTAATTTAATTTTTTATCTTTTTCCTAAAATAACCAAAAACCAAAAATAGGTCTTTTAATTATTTTCATTAATTAATTTAATTAACTAATTAATTTTCACATTTAATTTAGAAAAACTTAGTTCTTTTCTTTTAAAAATATTAAAAACAACAAAAACAATTTTCTCTTTTAATTAGGATAGGAGGGTCAAAACCCTAATTTCGCATTCGATCTAATTTTTTAATCGTGCGCTTTATTATTATTTTGCCTAATTATTGTATCTGCTCTCGGTTTGTAATAATTTAATTAGGACATTTATTTATTTTTACCGCTTTTAATTTCAAAAGGGTTTGTTTTTGGCTATGTAAATACCCAAAGCCTTGTAATAGCGTAGTTTAATTTCCGCACTTCTAAATTCCGCAAATTATTAACTGTTAGATGTATGAATAATTAGGGTTTGCATGACAAAAATGTATGTCTGATTTTAAAATAGTTAGATCACACTAAATGTGCAAAGATAAAATAAATCGAAACTGAATCATTCGCACATGCACACTCTTACGGTACACTCCCACTTGGTTGCCTTCGATAAACGGTCATTGAGTATAGGATGCTTTAGTGGTCGTCCTTTTGTCCAAAGATCAAGTTGCCTCAGAAAGGTTGTCTCAGATATTGTTGCCTCGGATAAATGATCTAAGACATTAGGGTTACTACTAAGACGTCCTAACATTGCTTTAGTGACCGTACGTCCCTTTCGAATTGACCCTCAAACTCCAACGATGATGCTACCTACTCACTAATAGTGGGATATCGTTGTCTAAAGGAAACGAACATAAAACGATTCTTTTTTAGAGTAGGTAGATTAATTCTTAAGTACTTTCTCATTCCACACAAAGTTTTTCACACTTACAATCTTTTACAAACAAAGTTTTCAAAAACAGTTTATTACACTCTTGAAGACAGAAGCAAGAGTTAAATCGAAGTTAAAACAAAAACTTTTCAAAGCCCACAAACATAAAGAAAACAATTTTGAAAATGATGAGCAAGTACCTAAGAGCCCGTAGATAACTACAGATAGAAAGGGTGCTAATACCTTCCCTTTCTATAATCTACCCCCCGTACTCAGAAATATCTCGAAAAAGAAATTTTTCTGTGCTTTTTTCCTTTCCTTGTTGGATAAAATAAAAGACAACGGCGACTCTTGCTTACCGCGACATTTTGCGAACACAAACGTAAAATGCAAACCAGCAATTCCTTAAAAAAGGGAAACACGTCCCGGTTCTGGCCGCCGTATCACAGAACTGGCGACTCTACTGGGGATTAATAAGTGGGGTGTACCTTAGGAATAGTTCATTATATTGTTTTCAATTGTTTGATCTGTTTTCTTTATCTTTGTGGGCTTTGTATCAGAGTTACTATAGATCCTAACCCGGATCTGGGGACACCTTTTAGGTAAGTAGCAATAGACTGTGAGGGAACTGTACGGCGTAGACCGATACGGTTGAAGCAATAGCTACGTTGGTGTGACACTTTAGTCGGTACCGATATCCTTTGTGGAGGAAGAAGGAGAGTATGGGGATGCTAAGGGGTCATTAAGCATCAACTGGCCTTAGAACCTATAATTGACCAACTTGGCCATAGAAAAGTAGCAGTATGCTACACTCATTGAGACCATACTCTCGCGATGATTCCGGCTGCAAGAAAAGGTTTCTAAACTGGAATTATGACCGATCGAGGATGGCCAGTGATATTGAGATCCTCTAGAACCCGGTTACTATTACTAGGACAGGTTGAACCAACTAAACTGAAATAGGGTAATACCTAAACTCCATGCCAGCCTGAAATTTAAGGGCTATTATGTGACTTGTTTTCCCTTACCATGTTTGATATCTATGAATACTTGTGGTGTGTTCTTATCATGACATCATGCATCATGACATTGCATGCATATTTCATTAGACTAACCCATTTCAAAGACCGAGGGGATTCATCTTTGTTCTGTTTTGCAGATCATGGCATCTATGCGCAAAAATACCATTCGGACCAACTTCGTGCAGATCCCTCCTCAGCTTAGGGAATTGGTTTCCAAGGTTCTTGATACTTCTTCCTTTGTCAGAAGACATGGTCATCTCCTCAACCTGGTCACTTCCAAGTTGGATAAACAAATGATGAGCGTCTTGTTCCAGTTCTTTGACCCATTGCACCACTGCTTTACCTTCCCGGACTATCAGTTGGTCCCTACTTTGGAGGAGTTCTCTGACTTACTTGGCATATCTATTCTAGAGCAGATGCCATTTACAGGTTTAGAGGTAGCTCCTAGGCCAGAGGATATTGCTTCAGCCCTATATCTGACAAAGGCCGAAGTAATGTCTAACTGGGACATTCGGAGTGGGGTTAAAGGCTTCTTGGATAAGTTCCTTATTGATCAGGCTCAACAGTTTTGGGACAATTTGGACTTTCAAGCATTTGAAGACATCCTAGCACTTCTCATATATGGCTTGGTTCTGTTCCCTAATTCAGATTCTTTTGTCGACGTGAACACAGTCAAGATCTTCATGTCCTGTAATCCAATTCCCACTCTCTTAGGTGACATTCTACATATCCTTTATGCCCGCACTGCTCGGAGAAGGGGAACCATTATGTGCTGTGCACCGCTGCTGGCGAGGTGGTTTATTTCTCACCTCCCAAAATTTGTATTGAGGAATGAGGAAGGAATGGGTTGGGCCTACAGGATCATGTCCCTTGCTTACACGGACATCATTTGGAGCACTAAAGACATGGAAGAGGTAGCTGTCATTGACCGGTGCGGAGAATACCCCAATGTTCCATTGATGGGAATTACAGGAGGGATAACCTATAATCCTTGTTTGGCCTTGCGACAGTTTAGGCGAGCTCGAAGGGACGGTCCTCATGAGCTTCTGCTTCCAAGCATTGTCTTTGACTTCCAGGGAGATGTTGAAGGACATCGCCGCAGATTTATACGAGCTTGGGATAGGGTGAACAAGTCTGATCCGCACGAGCTGGGAATAAAGACTTCTCTCCCGATGCAACTGTATCTCCGGTGGGTTCGAGCCTGTGCTCAAAAGCTCGAGATGCCATATGAAGCTGTCTTACTGGTAATTGTGGAGCATGCTGATGAAGAAGGGGTTCCTTGTATGGTCATCCACCCTTACATGCCTACTGACATTGGGGCATTAAAGAGGTCTTGGATCCAGCTAAGGGAGGAACGGGATACTTACAGAGAGAAGTATCATGAGCAGGAACAGAAGATCCTGAAGCTTACAAGGAAGCTGGAGAATGAGAGGGTCCTCAACGACTATGTCAGCACGCAAGGAAAACGACCATGGGAGAGCTAATGTCTTTTTCTATTTCTAGTTTTGATTTACTTTTCAGTTTTTCTCTTTGTAACGCATTAAAGGCATTTTTCAAACATTGCTTCAAGTTTTTAATCTAATAAAAGTGTGTTTCATTTTGGTTTACGAATTTGAATCTCCCAAAGTCTTTGAAATCATATCATGTGCATTCCATTCCCATGCACCTCATTACAGGTACCCTTACAGGTTTCTCATCTTCTTTGCTGTTTATTTCAGCACATCATGTCTTCTGAAACATCTACTGATCAAGCTATTAAGGCTCTTCAAGCTCAAAATGCTCAGTTCCAGGAAATGTTCATGAACCTGGCCAAAGGGCAGAAAGATTTGAAGACTCTTATCTTGAAGGATAAGAAGAAGAAGAAGAAGAAGAAGAAGACGGTCCTCCTGAATATGGGTCACAGGTTTGGGAACAGTTTGCGAGAGGAAGTTGATTTGTCTCACTCATCTGGAGGGGGAGAGAATCAAGAAGAAAGGAAGGCTCCTAGCCCTGTGGTTTCTGACAATGACACTGACTTTGATGAAGACCAGTATCCTCCTGCCGAGGATAGGTATAAGCAACTCGAAGACCGGTTAAGTGCAATGGAGATCCAGAAGATACCTGGGTTGGACTTTGGAGATTTGGGTTTAGCATCTGGGGTGGTGATCCCTCACAAGTTTAAAGCTCATGTCTTTGCTAAGTACGATGGGGTCTCCTGCCCAAAGCTACACCTCCGCTCGTATGTTAGAAAGATTCAACCGTATACTGCTGATAGGAACCTCTGGGTTCATTTCTTTCAAGATAGTCTGTCAAGGACTCAACTTGAATGGTTCTATCAACTAGAAGGAGCTAACATCCGTAATTGGGAGGACCTTGCTGCTGCTTTTTACAAGCAGTACCAATATAATGCCGACCTTGCTCCCACGCGTACCCAACTTCAGGGTATGTCTATGGGTTCGAGCGAAGGTTTTAAGGACTACGCCCAAAAATGGAGAGATCTTGCAGGAAGAGTACAACCCCTTCTGGCTGATAGGGAGTTGGTGGATATGTTTCTTGGGACTTTGTCTGGTCCATATTTCAATCATTTGATCGGAAGTTCATCGTCTGGTTTCACTGAGTTGATTATGACTGGGGAGAGAGTTGAAGCCGGTATTAAGAGGGGCAAGATACAGAAAGGTGCTTCGTTAAGTACAGAGAAGAAGCCTTTCAAGAAGGAGTCTAGTGCAGTTTACAGCTCGAGGAGCCAGAATCGACCTGAACGCCGCCAAGCAGTTAATGCGGTAGTTATATCAAGACCAACTGTTGCCCTACAATGCAACACTCAGCAAAGAGTAGAGAGACCACAGAGACAGTTTACTCAACTCAGTATGACTCTATCTCAAATTATTCCACAGTTGTTGAAGACCAATTTGGTGACTTTAAGGGAGGCTCCGAAGAATCCCAGTACTACATCACCAATGTATAATCCAAACGCTCGATGTGCTTATCACTCTGATAGCCCGAGGCATGATACAAACAACTGCTGGGCTTTGAAGAATAAGGTACAAGACCTGATTGAAGCTAAGGAGATTGAGTTTGAAGCGCCAGAAAAGCCCAACGTCATAACGAAACCTATGCCCAAACATGATCAGGGAGTGAATGCTATTGGGGATGATGATGAAGAGTATGATATTGACAGACGGATTTACCCGACTATCGACGACAGATTAAGCAATTGGACGGCAAAGGACTTCGTGCCAATTTCTTTTATTACACAGTAATATACTTTTGTTTTGGATTTGTAACAAACAATTTTAAACTTTACGGCCCGGTGCCTTACCCGAGACATCGTGGCTTTGTTTGAGGGCTTATTATGTGTCATTTCCATATATCATCAATAAAAGCATTGGACGTTTTCTTGCATTACAAATTTTGCGCTCCTTGTTTTTCTTTTCTATCTTGAAAAACAGCTATTTTACACACACTCACATATACAGGTCCACATCCACTCTGGATCCCACTGATAACGATTCTGCTACTGCCAATTATGACTTCGAAAGTCCGATCAACCAAGCCGAGGACGAAGGTGAGGATGATTGCGAAGTGCTTGGGGAACTTGCTAGACTGTTACTTCAGGAAGAGAGGGCCATACAGCCGCATGAAGAGCCAGTGGAAACAGTAAATCTGGGTACAGAGGAAGACAAGAAAGAGGTCAAGATCGGTGCAAATCTGGAATCTAGTGTTAAGCAACGGTTGATTCAGATGTTGCGTGACTATGTTGAGATCTTTGCCTGGTCTTATGAAGATATGCCTGGGTTAGATACTGATATCGTGGTTCACCACTTACCCACCAAGGAAGACTGTGCTCTAGTGAAACAGAAAGTTCGCCGAATGCGCACAGATGTCTGAGAAAATCAAGGCTGAGGTTATGAAACAGTTTGATGCTGGTTTTCTAGCAGTTACTTCTTACCCACAGTGGGTTTCCAACGTGGTTCCGGTACCGAAGAAGGATGGTAAGGTTCAAATGTGTGTTGACTATAGGGATCTGAACAGGGAAAGCCCCAAGGATGATTTCCATCTGCCTCATACCGATGTTCTGGTTGACAAAACCGCACAACATAAGGTCTTTTCCTTTATGGATGGTTTCTCCAGTTACAATCAGATTAAGATGGCTCCCGAGGATATGGAAAAGACAACCTTTGTTACTCAATGGGGTACCTTTTGCTACAAAGTCATGCCTATCGGATTGAAGAACGTTGGGGCAACGTATCAGCGCGCCATGGTCGCTTTGTTCCACGACATGATTCACCATGAGATTGAGGTATATGTTGATGACATGATTGCAAGATCCCAGACTGAGGAAGAACATCTTGACCATCTTCAGAAGCTATTTGACAGGTTGAAGTTGTACAGATTGAGGCTAAACCCGAACAAGTTCACCTTCAGAGTGAGGTCTGGTAAGCTGTTGGGTTTCGTCGTTAGTGATAAAGGTATTCAGGTGGATCCTGCAAAGGTGAAGGCTATACAGGAAATGCCAGCTCCCCGAATGGAAAAGGAAGTCAGAGGCTTTTTGGGACGTCTGAACTATATTGCCTGATTCATCTCGCACCTGACTGCTACTTGTGAGCCAATCTTCAAGTTACTGAAGAAAGATCAAGTGGTAAGATGGAACAATGAATGTCAGGCCGCTTTCAAAAGGATCAAAGAATATCTCTAAGAGCCTCCTATTCTAATGCCTCCAATTGAAGGGAGACCCTTGATCTTATACTTGACAGTACTCGACAATTTGATGGGGTGTGTGCTAGGGCAGCATGACGAGTCTGGCCGAAAAGAGCATACTATTTACTACCTTAGCAAAAAGTTTACCGTCTGCGAGACCCGATACTCGTTGCTTGAGAAAACTTGTTGCGCTTTGGCATGGGCTGCTCGCCGGCTGAGACAGTATATGCTGACTCACACTACTCTATTGATATCAAAGATGGATCCAATCAAGTATATCTTCAAAAAGCCTGCCTTATCCGAAAGAATAGCAAGATGGCAGATGATCTTGACTGAATACGACATCCAATACACAACTCAAAAGGCAATCAAGGGAAGTGTGTTGGCTGATAATTTGGCACATCAGGCAGTGGACGATTACCAGTCTATGAACTTTGAATTCCCAGATGAGAACATCATGTTGGTGACTGACTGTGAAACACCTGGACCGGATGAAGGACCTGAGGAGGGATCCTGATGGTCTATGTACTTTGGTGGAGCTTCAAACGCTTTGGGTAATGGCATTGGCGCCATGATCATATCTCCTGAAGGCTCTCATACTCCATTCACCGACCGACTATGTTTCAACTGCACCAACAACATGGCGGAGTATGAAGCATGAATTATGGGCCTTCGAGTAGCTATTGACCTAAGGATTAAGTACTTAAGTGTATTCGGAGATTCCTCTCTCGTGATCAGTCAGATCAAAGGCGAGTGGGATACGAAACACCCAAATCTTATTCCTTACAAGGAGTATGTGTTGACGTTGCTTCCACACTTCAAGGAGATAACCTTTGAACACTTCCCTAGAGAGGAGAATCAGTTAGCGGACACGCTAGCTACGATGTCTTCTATGATCAAGGTCAGATGGGACAATGAGGCTCCCCAAATTACCATTGAGAGGTTGGACGAACCTACACATTTCTGTGACATTGAGACTGAAGAGGTAACAGATAAACCCTAGTTTCACGAGGTAAAAAGGCATCTTGAGGCTCAAGAATACCCTGAGGGTGCATCTGTTAATGATAAGAAGTTTCTGAGGAGGTTCATGGCGAAGTTCTTCATCAGTAACGGTATCCTTTACAAGCGTAACCATGATTCGACCTTACTGCGTTGTGTGGATAAGAACGAGGCAAAAAAGATCATGGCAGAGTTACATGAAGGTACTTTCGGAACTCATTCCAGTGGACACACCATGGAAAAGAAAATCCTTCGGGAAGGATACTATTGGTCTACTATGGAAACCGACTGTTATCAGAATTCTCGGACCTGTCATAAGTTCCAAGTCTATGATGATAAGGTGCACATACCTCCGGTACCTCTGAACATCTTGACATCTCCTTGGCCTTTCGCAATGTGGGGCATCGATATGATTGGTGAGATAAGACCTACGACATCTAATGGGCATCGTTTCATTCTGGTAGCTATTGATTACTTTACGAAGTGGGTGGAAGCAGCTTCTTTTTCCAGTGACCAAGAACGTCGTGGCACAGTTTATTCGACACAATCTGATCTATCGATATGGTGTACCATAGAGGATCATTACAGACAATGGTACAAATATCAATAATAAGATGATCACCGAGCTCTGCAAGAAGTTCAAGATACATCATCACAACTCTTCTCCTTACCGGCCGAAGATGAATGGGGCTGTAGAAGCGGCTAATAAGAAAATTAAGAAGATTGTGCAGAAGATGACAGTGACATACAAAGATTGGCACGAGATGTTACCTATTGCTCTTCATGGGTACCGTACCTCAGCGCGGACGTCAACAGGGGCAACCCCCTATTCCTTGGTATATGGTATGGAGGCAGTCTTGCCCATTGAAGTTCAGATACCATCTCTTTGGATTATGAAGGACGCAGGTTTGAGCAAGGATGATTGGATCCAGACCCGGCTTGATCAGCTGAACTTAATCGATGAGAAAAGACTTACTGCTATTTGTCATGGTCAAACGTACCAAAAACAGATGATCAACATTTAACAAGAAAGTCAGACGACAAGAATATCAAGTTGGGGATCTGGTGATCAAGCGCATCATTCTACCACAAGGTGATCCCAGGGGCAAATGGACCCCTATGTACGAATGGCCATTTATGGTTAAGAACATTTTCTCAGGAGGAGCTATGATTCTAACCACCATGGATGGTGACGACCTTCCTCACCCCGTCAATGCAGACATAGTAAAAAAATACTATGCATAATCAAAGACCTGCTAGGTTGACTGGCCTAGGCAAAAATAAGGGCTTCCTGGTGAACCAAAAGGGTTCGGGCAAAAATAAGGGATGAAAATGAAAAAAATTTGTACGCCCGGCAAGTCGAAAACCTGAAAAGGAGGCTTGGGCAAAAAAGGGTATCCCGGTGGACTGAAAACCCGAAAGGGCGGTCCAGGAAAAAATTAGGGATCAAAGCGTAACACTATGTCTCATTGGATCACCTTGCAACCAGGCTCCAGTATCAACTATCAAACTCGGACGGCACTAATCAATCTGATCTACCTTCAACCAAGTAGCAAATTGATGAGATGCTCGAGGACATAAAGGCAATAACATAGTTGGAACCCAGTGGGAATGTTCACATAGCTGTTTTTCTTTGTTTTTCACAAACTGTATAAATTCTATTTGTTCGGCGATGTTCTCTTACTAGGACGCCAGCCTCTTGTACAAAAACGCCTATTTACAGTCTCACTTCAAAATCAATACAAGTCATTTTTACAAAGAAATTTCAAACTGTTTTTGTTTTTCTGTTTTTTTTTGCGAGAACGTCCAATGTTCATTTTTGATATATGCATTTGACATTGATTGCTGCTCATAAATACTTACATGTGAAACAAAAGACGATTACTTGTAATATCAGAAACAGGGGCAAACGAGAAATGTCCAAACCGTACAGTTGCTCTATTCACCAGGTATAGGGATAAACCTAGTTGGAGAAAACGATTGAAGGTGCATTCACTACCCGCAGAGTAAGAGAAAGATAGTAGTGTTAGCTCTCCCCAGCTGAGGCTCGCAACTGTGAATGAATCAGTAATATTCCCCCAAAGCAGAGTTTATCTACCATCAGCACCGAAAAAAAATATGTCCCTAGTGGAGTATAAAAAATATCCCCAGTGGAGTTTGAAGAATTGTCCCTAGTAGACTCTGGAAGATTGTCCCCGGTAGAGTCTAAAAGGTTATTCCCCGTGAAGTCGCAACTGGAAAATCATCCCCAGCGGAGTTTATTCCTTTCACAAACAGAAATTCAATCTCCAACAGGTTTCATTATCGCCAACAACGGTAATTCATCCCCAGCTGAATTTATCAACGAAATCCTCAACAGAGCATCTCCTTCCCACAAAGTCATTCTCTCGTCAACTTATTCCCCAGCGGAGTTATCCTCTCCTGCAGGTTTATTCTCACAAATATCTTCATTCACTATCTCCAGCAGAAACGAAGAATTCAATTCTTTTCTCCAGCAGTAATCCGGGATTTATTTTCCCCAGCTAAAAACATCACATTTCAATACATCATGACATGCATACGCATCATACGACACAATCTCATTTATTTTGAGAACATCATCACTTGATACATATCATGCGTTACATACAACTAACCTTTACCTTTCAGGAAGGATACGATTAAATTCTCACGAAATTCAAACTATGAAGCTTTTACCTCAGTTGAATTACGGACGAGTTCCTAAATATCGACAGAGATGTTTCCTCAGTTGAATTACGGACGAGTTCCTAAATCTATACAGAGATGTTTCCTCAGTTGAATTACGGACGAGTTCCTAAATCTCGACAGAGATGTTTCCTCAGTTAAAATTACGGATGAGTTCCTAAATATCGACAAAGATGTTTCCTCAATTGAATTACGGACGAGTTCCTAAATCTCGATAGAGATGTTTCCTCAGTTGAATTACGGACGAGTTCCTAAATCTCAGCAGAGATGTTTCATCAGTTGAATTACGGACGAGTTCCTAAATCTCAGCAGAGATGTTTCCTCAGTTGAATTACTGACGAGTTCTTAAATCTCAGCAGAGATGTTTCCTCAGTTGAATTACGGACGAGTTCCTAAATCTCAGCAGAGATGTTTCCTTAGTTGAATTATGGACGAGTTCCTAAGTCTCAGCAGAGATGTTTCCTCAGTTGAATTACAAACGAGTTCCTAAATCTCAGCAGAGATGTTTCCTCAGTTGAATTACGGACGAGTTCCTAAATCTCAGCAGAGATGTTTCCTCAGTTGAATTATGGACGAGTTCCTAAATCTCATCAGAGATGTTTCCTCAGTTGAATTATGGATGAGTTCTTAAATCTCAGCAGAGATGTTTCCTGAGTTGAATTACGGACGAGTTCCTAAATCTCAGCAGAGATGTTTCTTCAGTTGAATTACGGACGAGATCCTAAATCTCAGCAGAGATGTTTCCTCAGTTGAATTACGGACGAGTTCCTAAATCTCAGCAGAGATGTTTCCTCAGTTGAATTACGATCTAAGTTCCTAAATATCAACAGAGATGTTTCCTCAGTTGAGTACGGATGATCGAAGTTACTAAATATCAACAGAGATGACTCCTCAGTTGAGTACAGACGGTCGAAGTTCCTAAATATCAACAGAGATGACTCCTCAGTTGAGTACGGGCGACCAAAGTTCCTAAATATCAACAGAGATGATTCCTCAGTTGAGTACGGACGACCAAAGTTCCTAAATATCAACAGAGAAAACTCATCAGCAGAATAACGGACGACCGAAGCTCTTAAAATTCTACTTCTCTCAACAAAGATCAGACTTCCCCAGCGGAATCTTCCTCAACGACAGGTATACAAGCTCTCACTAAGGAATCTCTTATGCAATCGACACTCTTTCAGATGGCATCTTTAAGCCCATATCCTCGTCAGAAATTTCCAAATGGAATCTGTAAGCCCATTCTCGATACCATAAGACAATTACCACTTCATGCGAGTGCAAATTTCTGGGCACTCTAGTGTTCAATCCTCTTCCACCTTCGGATCACGAAAGGCACGAAAGCCAATCTATATCCTCAGGTTTAAGAAGATTAAAAAGGGGCAGCTGTTGTACCCAAAAATTTTTCCTCCCATATTTCTCAAAACATTGCAAGAAAGATCCCCAAGTTGCTCAAAGTAGTCCAAGGGTTGGCCAGACAAGCTCTCCCTTAAGGCAGTCTACCCCAAACTAGGGTTTCATGTTGCATCAAGATACTTGAGTCCAAGTGATCCCAAGTGCTCACCAATGTCCTAATATGTTCTCAAGACCTTCCATGTCAAGTTTCAAGCCTTACAGAGAAAGTTTGCTCAGTCAATTGCTCAAAAGGCCCCAAAATTGACTATGTTAGGGCAAAAGTCAATTGTGGCCCACATACTGTCAAACTTCAATATTTTTGGTCAAAATCCTCATTTTGAAGTATATTTCATCATTTTATCAAGGGTTGATCATGATTCATCAAGGATTGCTCATAATTCATCAAGACTCAAAAGTTGCTAAATTAGGGTTTTGTAGGAAAAGTCAACTCAACTTTGACCAAGCATAACTTTCTCATACTTTATGAGAAATGACCCATCCAAAGATAATTTTGAAGAGGATGCAATTCCCTATAATCCATATTCATCTCCCAAGTTCAAAATATGCACTCACAAGAAGTTATGAATTTGGACATTATAGGTCATTTTGAAAAGTCAACAAAAACACATTTTTTGTCAAAGCTTCATACTTGAGCATGGAATATCAAATTGAGATGATACAAAAAGTGTTGCTTATAGGACATCTCAAGATTTCTAAAAAGTCCAAAAACACCTCCAAAGATTCAAAATTGAGGAAGTTATGCATTGTTGAAGTTGACCTTTTTTGCAAAATTGCCAAAAGTCAACTATCCCTAAAACTTCAAATTTTGCCAAATAGGCCCATTCTTTTTCACTTGTTTTGAGTTGGCAACATAGCCCACGAGCTCTAGCCTTTGCCACTTCTCCATATCTTATCTTTATTATTTATTTGGATTTTTATTTGAATTAATTTAATTTAAATCAAAATAAATCAAATAAAATCCAAAACATTGATAACAAGAGATTTTATGATTGTTTCAGGTCTTAAATTACAGATACCAATCATTCAAACTCGTGTAAATGCATAATATGAACAAAAAGATTGATTTTGGCCATGTTTGGAAAGGTTTTAAAAGTGAATCAAATCAAATCAAAAATCATTGAAGGAGAAAGATTTGGATGCAATTATCAACCCTAATGCATTCACTCATACATATAGAACGAGGCCATACCTAAAAATGGGCTAGAGACAGGCGTGAGAGCAAGAACCAGATTTGAAAAAAATCAAGCAAAAATGTGAGATCGGATTGGCACTTAGAGGTATCCTCAAGGCTCATTACCTATCCCAATCACTTACTGGGACTCTCTAGAAGCTAAAGCAATCAAGAACCAATCCATTCCAGTCCCAAAACACACTGTAAGTCGTTCACAACTTCGCCCTGTTCTTGAATTCGAATTTCATTTTTGAAGCATTGTTAGATTGAATTAATTATACATTCTTGATCTATGGAACATATGCAAACTTTCTGCATCATTCAATTTCATTTTTATGGCCTATACACGATTTCACCATAGCTAGGTCACGAAGCTCCGAATTAGGGATTTCATTTACAGGAAAAATCAGCCTTCGTAAGTGGTACCATTGTGATCAAGAGGACGAGACGAGTCTAACCATGGTGTTAGATGTTATTTACATGGACCATGGAAGATTTTGGGAACGTACAGGCCTGTAGCAATGGACGTTGTCCGTAGGTATAAGGTCTCAAGCTTTTAGCCACGGTGAAGGGAAGAAGACAAATACGTGGCCAGCCATCATTTGTTCATTTGAATTTCGCGCATAATTTCCCATTATTTTATTTGTTTCATATATTATTATTGTTTTGTAATATGATAACAGTGAAAACAAAATGGCGTAGTGGTGGCCACGTGAGCGCTTAAGGCTTTAGAGGCTGGAGGTCAGGGGTTCGATCCCTGCCTCCAGCACTTGCTATTTTCTTGTGTTCTTTCAGGCGATTCAGTGCACATGCAGGCCAGAAATCCATCATACCTCCTCATCATCAATCATGCCAGATGGCCAGATGGTCAAATCTGGTGGCCACCACTGAAAGTACATCATAAGCCATAGTCAACGCGTATGCATAGGATCACAAAGGTCAAACGGACTCCAGAACTAATGGGCCCAGATTCTGCTATGGGCACCCCCATTCTCAGGCCCAATTTTCTTTCTCTATTTCTTTTATATTTATTTCATTTAATTTTATTTATTTATTTACTAACCACTAAATTAATTTTCTTTTTTATCAAAAAATCACCAAAAATAATTTTATGTCTAATTAAAATTAGAATTTTATTTTTAGCAATAAATTAATTAATTTAATTAGGTTTGATTAATTAGACAATTTTAATTCTTTTGCAAATAATTAAAATTAATTAGAATAAATAGGTTTTTATTACTAATTTAATTTTTTATCTTTTTCCTAAAATAACCAAAAACCAAAAATAGGTCTTTTAATTATTTTCATTAATTAATTTAGTTAACTAATTAATTTTCACATTTAATTTAGAAAAACTTAGTTCTTTTCTTTTAAAAATATTAAAAACAACAAAAACAATTTTCTCTTTTAATTAGGATAGGAGGGTCAAAACCCTAATTTCGCATTCGATCTAATTTTTTAATCACACGCTTTATCATTATTTTGCCCAATTATTGTATCTACTCCCAATTTGTAATAATTTAATTAGGACATTTATTTATTTTTACCGCTTTAAATTTCAAAGGGTTTATTTTTGGCTATGTAAATACCCGAAGCCTTGTAATAACGTAGTTTAATTTCCGCACTTCTAAATTCCGCAAGTTATTAACTGTTAGATGTATGAATAATTAGGGTTTGCATGACAAGAATGTATGTCTGATTTTAAAACAGTTAGATCACCCTAAATGTGCAAAGATAATATAAACTGAAACTGAATCATTCGCACATGCACACTCTTACGGTACACTCCCACTTGGTTGCCTTCGATAAACGATCATTGAGTATAGGATGCTTTAGTGGTCGTCCTTTTGTCCAAAGATCAAGTTGCCTCGGAAAGGTTGCCTCGGATATTGTTGCCTCGGATAAATGATCTAAGACATTAGGGTTACTACTAAGACGTCCTAACATTGCTTTAGTGACCGTACGTACCTTTCAAATTGACCCTCAAACTCCAACGACGGTGCTACCTACTTACTAATAGTGGGATATCGCTGTCTAAAGGAAACGAACATAGAACGATTATTTTTTCGAGTAGGTAGATAGTTCTTAAGTACTTGCTCATTCCAAACAAATTTTTTCACACTTACACTCTTTTACAAACAAAGTTTTCAAAAACACTTCATTACACTCTTGAAGACAGAAGCAAGAGTTAAATCGAAGTTAAAACAAAAACTATTCAAAGCCCACAAACACAAAGAAAACAATTTTGAAAATGATGAGCAAGTACCTAAGAGCCCGTAGATAACTACAGATAGAAAGGATTCTAATACATTCCCTTTCTATAATCTACCCCCCGTACTCAGAAATATCTCGAAAAAGTAATTTTTCTATGCTTTTTTCCTTTCCTTGTTGGATAAAATAAAAGACGGTGGTGACTCTTGCTTACCGTGACATTTTTCAAACACAAACGCAAAACGCAAACCAGCAATTCCTTAAAAAAAGGGAAACACGTCCCGGTTCTGGCCACTGTATCACACCTGGGCATGAAAATGATCGATTTTGTGCTTTAAAAAACAAAATTCAAGATGTTATTGACAACAAGACTATCGAATTTGATCCACCTACAACTCTGAATGTTATAACTACACCAATGCCAAATCATGGCAAAGGTGTCAATGCAATTGAAGACACCGTTTTTGTTCCCTCCGTTGAATATTTGACTACTCCACTGATCATTGTTAAAGAGAATTTGCTGAGAGCTTGGGTTTTCCCTGGCTGTTTGAAAGACTGTAATTGTTGTGTCGAACAAGTGAGTGGGTGTAACTGGATGAAAGAAGGTGTTCAACGCCTGATAAACAGTCATGAGATCTTGTTTGAAAGAACTCTACCCATCAAAAGTTTGACCAATAGAGTTGAAGATATTTCCATCATAACAATTTCCAATAAGCCTCTTAGGATCTCTTCATAGGGTCCTATTAGGATTTCTAATGAACCGACAATTTCTCCCTTGATAATTACTGCTTGTGGGCCGATTCCTTACTCATCCGACAAAGCAGTCCCTTGGAATTACGGCGCTGAAGTTTACTATCATGGAATTAAGCAAGACTCCTAGATCAATGAGGACAAAGCTGATGATGTTACGAATATTACTGGTTCTAGCAGGGTAACAAGAACGGGGAGGATTTTCTCTCCTAACATTTCACCTCCAACTACTACAACGACACTTGTCCGCATTACCATTGATAAGCCTAATACTGACACTAGAGGTAAAGAGAAGGTAATTGAGCCTGCTGGAATAGAGGCACCTGCCAAAGATATTGCTGCTGAGGAACCTTCCACCCAAGAAATGAAGGAAACCTTGAAGATTATAAAAAAGAGTGATTTCAAGATAGTAGAGCAATTGGAGCAAACCCCCTCCAAAATCACTATGTTGTCTTTGTTGCTTTGTTCTGATGCTCATGCCCAAGCTTTAATCAAATTTTTGAAGAAATCACATGTTCCACAAGAGACCACAACCAATCAATTTGAAACTATATGGCGAGTCTGACTGCCGACAATGGATTGGGGTTCTCTTATGCCGATTTTACACCAGTTGGAAGGAATCATAACAAAGCTTTGCACGTCTCTATTGAGTGCAAAAGAACTACCCTGGCCCATGTCCTGTTTGATACCGGTTCCTATCTAAATGTTCTACCCAAAGGTGCCTTGGACCGGTTGGATTGTGAAGGTCTTGTGTTAAAACCAAGTGACATAGTTGTGAGGGCTTTTGATGGATCCAAGAGGATGGTACTTTGAGAAGTTGATCTGCCTATTAAAGTTGGTTCGCAAATTTTCAACTCTACCTTCTACGTGATAGATGTAAGTCCCGCTTACTCTTGTTTACTTGGACACCCTTGGATACATGGGGCAGGATCAGTAACATCCACCCTTCACCAGAAATTGAAATATTCAGTTAAGGGAAAGATTGTTACTGTTTGTGGTGAAGTAGAATTTATGGTTAGTCACTTGAATTCGTTCAAATATGTGGAAATGGATGGTGAGTTCATAGAAACTCCATGTCAAGCCTTCGAAGTAGTCTCTCCTATGGTGGTTATCGCCAAAATATATTTTGACATTCCAAATGTTGAGGAAGTTGTGTCAAGGATGGCTTCACTTAAAGATGCTCACGCTATGATAGAAGACGAAAGTAGTACAATTTTGGGACAATCCCTGACATTCCCTTCAAAGTAGACAAGTTTGGGTTGGGTTTCACTGCCAAAGCTCAAAAGGAGGTCAAACGTGCTCGCATAGGAAAACCACATCTTCGCATTGGTAATAATGGAGTGAATGCTATTGAAGACTCGAAGGACGACTGCCACTTTGATGACTGGATCTACCCAACTGTCGGTGAAGGACTCAACAATTGACATGCAAAGTATTTCATTCCCATCTCCTTCAACGAGGAGTAATTACCATTTACTGTTTTGTCAATTCAAGAACTTTTGTTTTTAATTTAATTCAAACAATAACTTTAAGCAATATGTCTTTCCCGAGGCATCATGGTCCATTTGTTAAGGGTTTGTTCATTTCCATATGCCATATGATCATTTAATGAAAAACATTGGACTCTTTGCATTCAAATTTTACGCTCATTGTCTTTATTTCATCTTATTTTCATTTTCAAAATAGCCATGTATCTTACATGCACACACACACACACACACACACACACACACACACACACACACACACACACACACACACACACACACACACACACACACACACAAACACTTGCAGATTCTCATCCACTCCGGATCTCATTGACAACGACTCTGCTATTGCCTGCTATGGCTTTGAACATCCAATCTACCAAGCCGAAGACAGAGGCGAAGAAGATTGTGAAATACCTGGGGAATTAGACAGACTTCTGATATAAGAAGAAAAATCCATTCAACCTCACGAGGATCCAGTTTAAGTGATCAACCTAGGTGCTGAGGAAGACAAAAAAGAGGTCAAGATCAGCGCCAACTTAGAAGACAATGTCAAAGGCAAATTGGTACAGATGTTACATGACTATATTAAAGTGTTTGCTTGGTCATATAAAGATATGTCAGCGCTGGATACTGACATAGTGGTTCATCGTCTACCGACAAATGAAGATTATCCTCTAGTCAAGCAAAGAGCGCGTCATATGCGGTATGACATGTCTGAAAAGATAAAATCTGAGGTAATAAAGTAATTCAACACAGGTTTCCTGGCAGTAACATCATATCCTCAATGTGTGGCGAATGTGGTCCCCGTACCAAAGAAGGATGGAAAGGTCTATATGTGCGTAGACTATAGAGATTTGAATAGGGAGAGCCCCAAAGATGATTTCCCGCTACCTCATATTGACGTCCTAGTCGACAACACAACTCAACATAAAGTCTCCTCCTTCATGGATGGTTTATCTGGCTACAATCAAATCAAGATGGCTCCCGAAGACATGGAAAACCCCACCTTTATTACACAATGGGACACCTTTTGTTACAAGGTCATGCCATTCGGTTTGAAGAATGCAGAGGAAACCTACCAATGAGCTATGGTAGCCCTATTCCATGACACGATCCATCATGAGATGGAAGTCTACGTTGATGATATGATTGCAAGGTCGCAAACTGAGTAACAACACCTTGATCATCTTCATAAGTTGTTTGAGAGGTTGAAGAAATACAAGCTAAGGCTGAATCCCAACAAGTGCAATTTAGGAATAAGATCTGGAAAACTCTTAGGCTTTATCGTCAGTAGCAAAGGAATTGAAGTTGATCCTGCGAAGGTTAAAGCCATACAAGAAATGCCAACTCCCTTCTCTAAGAAGGAAGTCATATGCTTCTTGGGTCGACTTAACTACATTTCACGATTCATATCTCACCTAACTGTTACTTGTGAGCCAATCTTCAAACTTTTGAAGAAAGATCAAGTAATCAGATGGAACGACGACTGCCAACCATCCTTTGACAAGATCAAGGAGTATTTACAAGAACCTCCCATTCTGATGTCTCTAGTGGAAGGAAGACCTCTGATAATTTACTTGATTGTATTAGAGAATTTAATGGGGTGTGTGTTGGGCCAACATGATGAGTCTGGCTGAAAAGAGCACGTAATATACTACCTTAGCAAAAAGTTTACTGAGTGTGAAACCAGATATTCACTACTCGAGAAAACTTGTTGTGCTTTGACATGGGCTGCTCGCCAGCTGAGACAATATATGTTGACTCACACCACTTTGTTGATTTCTAAGATGGACTTTGTTGATTTCTAAGATGGACCCTATCAAGTATATCTTCGAGAAGCCAGCTCTCTCTGGATGAATAGCTAGATGGCAAATGATTTTGACTAAATATGATATCCAGTACACTACACAAAAGGCAATCAAAGGGAGTGTATTGGAGGATCATTTGGCACATCAAGCTGTTGACAACTACCGATCCATGAACTTTGAATTCCTGGATGAGAATATCTGGCTAATAACTGATTGTGAAAAGCTTTGACCATATGACAGACCTGAATAAGGATCCTGATGGACTATGGTTTTTGATTATTTCTCCTGAAGTTTTCCATACACCTTTCACTTCTAGATTGTGCTTCGACTTTACAAACAACATGGTTGAGTATAAGGCATGCATCTTGGGTCTAAGAACTGCCATTGACTTAAGGATCAAGTTCTTGGATGTATACAGAGATTATGCTCTAGTGATTAGTCAATTCAAAGGAGAATGGGATACCAAACACCCTAATCTGATCCCTTACAAAGAGATTGTTCAAACTCTGATCCCATACTTTGAGGAGGTCACTTTTGAACACTTTCCAAGAGAAGAAAATCAGTTGGCGGATTCCCTAGCAACAATGTCTTCCATGTTCAAGACCAATTGGGACAATGAGGCTCCCAGAATTACAATTGAAAGAATTTATGAACCTGCACACTGTTATGAGCTTGACACCGACGAAGAGAAGCCATGGTACTGTTGCACCCCAAATTTTTCCCCTAAGATCCCCTCATCATACCATGTTGATTCAATCACAACAAGATCACATTAGGGCTTATGGTTATCCTCCCTATCTTTAGCTTTGATCTTTGAAGAATCACCAAGCACCTTGACTTGTTTTCTTTTGTGATCATGAATATTTTGTCTTTATTTTCCTTTTAATTAATAAAATTCAATGTTGGTTTATCTTACTTGTTAATAATGTAGGTAAAGGCAATGAGGTTTAGCAAGTTGCTCCATGGGTTCATGAGTTTATTTCCATGCCCTAGTCAATAAAGCTTGAGAAGTACAAACCTCACCATTGAAGTTGTTTTGGAAGGGATGGAATGGCAAGGTTATTCTGGTTCACTACATTTCCAAGTTATCAATATTGCTTCAAAAGTGCAAGGGATTGATTGAAGAAGTTGTCATGGTTGGATAAAGCCTTGTTCCCATTGGTCACAAGTACATATTTCTCTAAATTCTCAAGATATGGAAGTGGTTTCGGTGGCTATGAATTCTCATTTTCATCCTCAATAACTTCTATTTACAAAACAAGAGTGTTGGTACAAGAAGGAGGTTCAAAATTGTCAAGGTTCCTCAAAGCATTTTCTTGATGTAGGAGCCAGGGTTTTGAACTTCAAAGAAGTATATCTTGCTCATATTTTGGTATTTTTGAGTGATTCCAAAGACATCCTTCTCTTCAAAGGGTTATTAACAAATCACTTTAAAAGTTTCAAGGATTTTTCATGTGGAAGAAACTTGATGATGAAGAAATATTACAAGTCCTCCAGATGAACCCCCAATTTCCCATGTGGGACTTCAAATGATCATAACTTGGTCAATTTTTATCACCTCGGTCCCACTCTTTTTCCATAATGATATTGAGGATGTGAACTTTATTCCTTCGTTTATATGCAAAGTTAGAAAATGGATGGAAGATTCCCTAAGGATACAAAAGATTATAGGTCATTTCATGACTTTTTGCCAACTTCAACAATTCATAACTCTCTCAACTTTTGGATATTTTGAATGGTTCAAGTTTAAAAGTGTCATTTAAGAGATCTATTTCATGCCATCTTTTTTGGTCAAGAGAAAATTCCAAGTGGAAGGCCGTGTTTGGATGCAAAACATTATAGGTCACTTTTGAAGAAAAATTTGAAATATTTCTAAGTATAGAAAGTCAACCCTTTTTCTCCAACTTTGACTGAAAGCAACTTTCAGCTCAAGCATCCATTTGATTTCATTCTTTTTCCATTGCAAATCTTATAACATCATCTTTCTAAAGCATCAAGAATCATGCCCTAAGACCCCTTGAGCTGAGAGTGTCATTGATTTGAACTTGGTAACTTGAAACTGAATTTTCTTCAAAAGTCAGAATTTGAAATCATTGATTTAGCTTCTAAACACTTTGTTTTTGCACATTGTTTCCTCTAAGCATGTTTAGTGAACTTCCAAAAGTGATTAGCACAATAAAACGTGCGTTTTGGATGAGTTTTAATCAAATTAGAAGTCACACTTTTCTTATTTGCAACTTCACACGATTTCCCCCCAAACTTCATCATTTCACACGCTTGGACATCCCATTTGATTCCCTATAAATAGAGAGTCATCCCTCATTCATTTTCTCAAGCTTGGATAGACAGAATCACCCTGCCAAACTTGTTCCATAACTCAAATTTCTGCAACTTTGAAATCTATATTCAAGCCTTTTTCAATCCAATTTTTCTATCAATTTACCTTCCTTGATCTTCCCTGAATCTAACCATATAATTACCTTCAACAATCATGCCCTATATTGCTCCATAAAAGTCCAGTTTCAGAGCTCTGCAACTCAACTTTAATAGGTAGATTTCTTCATCAATTCTTCAAAACTTTGATATCATTGTAATGCTCTCATTGCCCTGGTTCTAGTCACAACACTTACTTTTATCTGGAAACATGTTTTGACCATGAAATTTCAAATCCCTTTTCAAAACTTTCCTTCCAAATTGCTTGAGCTACAGTTTATATAAATTTGTCGCGAAGGTGTGGTTGTCTTCGTCTTGAAGAGACGAAGCAAATGACATATGTATGAGCTTCTGATTTTACAGTTTGAGAGACCTGCAATTCAAGTTGGCTGGAGGTTGAAGATGACCAACATGTCATCTTCCAACCAATAAAGGCGCGCCATCTGTTTTTTTTAAATCTGATTTAATTAATGATTATATGCTTTATTCACTAATGACCATGTGTGATCGGTGGGAATAAAACTGACTGTTTTGGAATGCTGGTTCGCGTTTTGCGTTTGTTTTCGCAAAATGTCGCGGTAAGCAAGAGTCACCACCGTCTTTTATTTTATCCAACAAGGAAAGGGAAAAAGCACAGAAAAATTCATTTTTGAGATGTTTCTCGGGTTCGGGAGGTAGATTATAGAAAGGGAAGGTGTTAGCACCCTTTCAATCCGTGGTTATCCACGAGCTCTTAGGTACTTTCTCATTGTGTTTTCAAAATTTGCTTTTCTTTGTGTTTGTGGGTTTGAAAAGAGTTTTTGTTTGAAAGGAGTGTAAGTGAGAAAAGTTTTGTTTTGTTTTAAAAGGAGCAAGTACTTAAGAACCATCTACCTACTCGAAAAAGGAATTAATCTATACAAATGTCCTTTAGACAATGCTATCCTACTATTGAGGAGTAGGTAACATCGTCGTTGGAGTTTAAGGGTCAATTCGATTAAGGGACGTGTGGTCACTAAAGCAATGTTAGGACGCCTTAGCGGTAACCCTAATGTCTTAGATCATTTTATCCGAGGCAACCGTTTCGAGGCAACTATGATCTTTGGACAAGAGGGCGACCTCTAAAACTTCCTATACTCAATGACCACTTTCGAAGGCAACCAAGTGAGGTGTACCCTAAGAGTGCGCATGTGCGAGTGTATTGTTTTTTCAGTTATTTATCTTTGTACATGTCATGGGTGAGCTATGTTGATTTTAAGTTCATACATTGGATCTTTTCATGCATTCCCTATTACCAAATATCTAACAGTTAATATTGTGCGGAATTTAAATTTGCGGAAATTAAATCTAAAATATTACAAGGCGTCGGGTATTTACATCGCCAAAAACAAACCCTTTAATTTAAATTGCAGAAAGTAAGATAAAACGATAAATAAATAAAGTCCTAAAAAACTATTACATACCGGGAAACAATTACAATATTGGAAATATGGATCGCGTGCGAGAAATTAAAACGGCGCATTTTTTAGGGTTTTGACCCTTTTTTTTTATTAAAGAAAAGATTTTTGCTTTTTTTTGAATTAAATGGGATTAAATTAAATGAACAATTAAATTAAATTAAATAATGAAAATATTTTTTGGATTCTTTTGAGTTTTTAAGGAAATAAAATAAAATTGATTAAAAATATTAAAAACCTAATTCTACATTAGTTTTAATTTATTGCAAAAAATATTAAATGTTTAAACCTATTTAAAACTAAGTTATTTAATTAATATTTATTTACAAAAAATAAAATAATGAAATTAATAATAAAAATAATATTTTTTATGTTTTCTGGTTTTATTAAGAAAAATAAATTGGTTAGTGTAAATAATAATAATAATTAAAAACAATTAAGTAAAGAAAGAAATATGAAAAGAAAAGAAATTGACCAAATGGGGGATTTGGGCCTAGAAAGGAGGTGAGATCAGCAAATCTCCAGGCCCAATAGTTGTCAGCCTTGTTTGACTTTCAGGGTCTCATGCGCGCCTGTTGACTTGGACATATGATAGTCCTTCATTCCTGGCCACCAGATTTGGCCTGAAGGCCATCTGGCACGTTGAGATTGCAAGTGTATGGTAGACCAAAGTTGGTGACATGTACCTGAACAAGTGAAACAAAATAATAACAAGAATTTTGGGGGACCTGGGATTCGAACCCAGGTCCCAATGGATCATGCATTAACGCCTCTGCCAGCTGAGCTATTGGTTCTTTTTGTTAAAGAAATAAACAACGAATATTATATGTGAAAAGCAAGCAAATTATTGAAAAAAAAAACGTGCGGAATTTATTTAAACAGGCCAATGAAGACGAGCCACTTCTTCATCTTCTTCAACAAAACCTGTATTTTTTCCTGCGAATTTGATTCCGCATCAAAATCCATGGCTCGATTCTAGAATGGATTTCAGGCCATATAAACGCAAACTAAGAACACCAACGTGTTTGTCTCTCTTCCCTGAATACAACCATGACCATTATTTTTCCCAATTGTTCCTGCAAAACAGAAACCCAAATGCAAACCTCCAAAACCCTAGGTTCGGGTAGGGAGATATAGGCTACAAAAATCCAATTGAATAATGCAGAATGATTGGAAATTGAATTGTAAACATGATTGTACAAATGATTTGGCAAAAAGATGCAAGAACATGGATCCACGATTCCATGTTCAGAGCTATGTTCATGGACACTTACAGCGCGATTTAGGAGGTCTCAAGGCTTGGTTTTGATCGCTTTGGCTTCAGTGAACATCAGGCAAGGAAGCTATGTGGAGATTTTGCTTTGAAAACGCCTCCAATATGGATTTCGATCTCCAACTTTTCAAGGTTTTTTTTTAGTTTTTGTTTTTGCCGTTTCTGCAGCTCTTAGGTCGTGTTTTTGATCTGTCTAGCTTGTGTGAGTATATGGGAATGAATTAGGTTAATCTTTGGGCCTTGAATCCATGTGTATTGAAGATGGAAGATATGATTTGATCACCATTAACAAAGCTTCCATATTTGTCTCAAATCAAATATTTTGTACATAACAAAGCTTGATACGAATTTGATTGGGTGTATCATGTTAATTGAAAGCTGTAATGATCAAAAAGATTTCATTCCATCAATTTTTGGATTTTATTTGAATTAATATTGATTTAAAATGAATTAATTCAATAAAAATTAAATAAAATAGAAAAATAAATGAATGGACATGAAACTTAAGATAGGACACGTGTGTGGTGTGACAAAGTCAAATCAAGTGGAAAAAAGTGGGCCCTTTTATCAAAAATTGGAGTTTTGAGGATAGTTGACTTTTGGTAATTTTGGAAAAATGCCCAACTTCAACAATGCATAACTTCTTCAATTTTGAACTTTTGGAGGTGTTCTTGGACTTTTTAGAAACCTTGAGATGTACTATAACAAAACCTTTTGTCCTCATCTCATTTTTATATTCCATGCTCAAGTTATAAGCTTTGGCAAAAAAGGTGTTTTTGTTGACTTTCAAAAATGACCTATAATGTCCAAATTTGTAACTTTTTGTGAGAGAATTTCTTGATCTTGGGGTGTGACGATGGATTGTAGGAAATTGCATCCTCTTCAAAATGAGCTTTGGATGGGTCATTTCTCATAAAGTATGAGAAAGTTATGCTTGGTCAAAGTTGAGTTGACTTTTCCTGCAAAACCCTAATTTAGCAACTTTTGAATCTTGATGAATCTTGAGCAATCCTTGATGAATCATGATAAACCCTTGATCAAATGATGAATTATACTTCAAAATGAGAATTTTGACAAAAAGTCTTGAAGTTTGACTATATTTGGGACACAATTGACTTTTGCCCTAACACAATCGACTTTTGGACTTCTTGAACAATTGACTGACCAAACCTTCTCTGCAAGGCTTGAAATTTGACATGGATGAACTTGAGAACATATTAGGACATTGGGTATCACTTGATGTCATTTTGATGCAAGGACCTTGATGCAACACAAAACCCTAATTTTGAATTGACTGCCTTAGGAGGTGATTTGACTGTCCAACTCTTGAGCTAACTTGAGTCACTTGGAGATTATTCTTGACATGTCTTGAGAAATATGGGAGGCCAAATTTTGGGGTACAACAGTTGCCCCTGTTCAATTTTCTTAAACCTGAGGATATAGATTGACTTTCGAGCCTTTCGTGATCCGAAGGTGGAAGATAATTGAACACTAGAGTGCCCAGAAATTTGCACTCGCATGTTGTAGTATCATCATTGTGATGTCGGGAATGGGCTTACAGATTCCATTTGGAGATTGTTGGTAGGAGGATGGGCTTATAGATGCCATCTGCAGGAGTGTCGACCGCATAAGAGATTCCTTAGCGAGAACTTGCATACCTGTTGTTGTAGAAGATTCCGCTGAGGAAGTCTAACTTTTGTTGAGATTTAGGAACTTGCTTGTACTTCAACTGAGAGAATGCCTCGACTGAGTCTTAAGAACTTGTCCATAATTCAATTGTGGAGGAAACATCTTCATCAAGATCTAGAAATTGTCTGGTCTTCAACGGAGTATACCATTGAAATTAGAGAACTCGTCCACACTATGACGGAGGAAAACATCAAGATCTAGGAACTGACTAGTGCTCAATGTAGTATACCGTTGAGGTTATAGCACCCGTCCACACTATGACATAGGGAAACATATTCATCAAAATCTAGGAACTGCCTGGTGCTCAACGTAGTACACCGTTGAGGTTAGAGAACTTGTCCACACTATGACGGAGGAGAACATCAAGATCTAGGAACTGACTAGTGCTCAACGTAGTATACCATTGAGGTTATAGCACTCGTCCACACTATGACGTAGGGAAACATCTTCATCAAGATCTAGGAACTGTCTGGTGCTCAACGTAGTATACCGTTGAGGTTAGAGAACTTGTCCACACTATGACGGAGGAAAACATCAAGATCTAGGAACTGACTAGTGCTCAACGTAGTATACCGTTGAGGTTATAGCACTCGTCCACACTATGACGTAGGGAAACATCTTCATCAAGATCTAGGAACTGTCTGGTCTTCAACGTAGTATACCGTTGAAATTAGAGAACTCGTCCACACTATGACGGAGGAAAACATCAAGATCTAGGAACTGACTAGTGCTCAACGTAGTATACCGTTGAGGTTATAGCACTCGTCCACACTATGACGTAGGGAAACATCTTCATCAAGATCTAGGAACTGTCTGGTCTTCAACATAGTATACCGTTGAAATTAGAGAACTCGTCCACACTATGACGGAGGAAAACATCAAGATCTAGGAACTAACTAGTGCTCAACGTAGTATACCGTTGAGGTTATAGCACTTGTCCATACTATGACGTAGGGAAACCTCTTCATCAAGATCTAGGAACTGTCTGGTGCTCAACGTAGTATACCGTTGAGGTTAGAGAACTTGTCCACACTATGATGGAGGAGAACATCAAGATCTAGGAACTGACTAGTGCTCAACGTAGTATACCGTTGAGGTTATAACACTCGTCCACACTATGACGTAGGGAAATTGTCGAGATTAAGAACCTTATCTGAAATTCAACCGAGGATAATTCGATTGAGATTTAAGAACTGGTCAGGTCTTCGACTAAGCTAAGAACTTAATTGCATCTTTCCTGAAAGGTAAAGGTCAGTCATATGCAATGCATGAGATGGATCAAGCAATGATGTTCTCAACATAAATGAGATTGTATGGTATGATGCGTATATGCATGTATCATGATGTAAGAAAATGTGATGTTTTAGTTGGGGAAAATAAATCCCGGAGCTGCTGGAGAATAGAGTTGAGTTCTTCATTTATGTGGGGGAGAGATGTTCTACTGAAGATTTTAACGATAAACTCCGTTGGGGATTCTGCTGATAAGCTCTGTTGGGGACTTCAATGATGAACCCCGCTGGGGATGGATTACCGTTGCTGGTGATATTGAATCTGTTGAGGATTGAATTCCTGCTTGTGAAAGGACATAACTTCACTGGGGATGATCTTTCAACTGCAACTTGTTGGGGATAAGCTTCCAGAGTCTACTGGGGATGATGATTCAACTCCGTTGGGGAAGCTTTTTAGACTGCACTGGGAGATATTGACTCCACTAGGGTATCCTGTATTCTGACGGGGAACATTCTTATACTTTGTTGAGGAATATTAAGACTGTCGGGGGTACTCTTATACTTGCTGGGGAATATCTTTATACTCCGCTGGGGAATATTAAGACCTTCTGGGGATACCAAACCTTTTTAGCGCAGATGGTGGATGAACTCTGCTTGGGGAGAGTATTGCTGATTTGTTCATAATTGCAAGTCCCAGCTGAGAGAGCTATCATTACTGTCTTACTCTTCGGGGAGTTAATGTATCTTAGCCATATTCTTCAGCTGAATCTACATTTATACCTGGTGGACAAAGCAACTACGCAGTTCGGACAATTCTTATTCCCATGCTTTTGATATTACCAGTAATTCATCTTTGCTTCACATGTAAATATTTATGAGTAACAATTAATGTCAAATGCATATATCAAAAATGAACATTGGACGTTCTTTGCAAAACAAAACAGATAAAGAGAAAACAATTTGAAATTTCTTTGAAAATGAATTGTATTGATTTTGAAGTTTGGCCTGTAAATAGGCGTTTTTGTACAAGAGGCTGACGTCCTAGTAAGAGAACGCCGCCGAACAAATAGAATTTACACAATTTGTGAAAAACTATACAAAACAGCTATGTGAATAATCCCACTGGGTTCCAACTCTGGTATTGCCTTTATGTCTTTGAGCATCTCATCACCTTGCTACTGGTTGAAGATGGATCTGATTGATTAGTGCCGTCCGAGCTTGATAGTCGATACCGAAGTCCGAATGCAAGGTGATCCAATGATATATAGTGTTATGCTTTAATCCCTAATTTTTGCCTGGACCGCCCTTTCGGGTTTTCAGTCCACTGGGATACCCGTTTTTGCCCAAGCCGCCTTTTCAGGTTTTCGACTTTCCGGGTGTACAGATTTTTCATTTTCATCCCTTATTTTTGCCCGAACCCTTTTGGTTCACCGGGAAGCCCTTATTTTTTGCCTAGGTCAGTCAACCTAGCGGGTCTTTGATTATGCGTAGTATCTTTTCACTATGTCTGCATTGACGGAGTGAGGAAGGTCATCACTATCCATGGTGGTTAGAATCATAGCTCCGCCTGAGAAAATGTTCTTAACCACAAATGGCCCTTCGTAAGTAGGGGTCCATTTGCCCCTGGGATCACCTTGAGGTAAGATGATGCGCTTGATAACCAGGTCCCCAACTTGATACTCTTGTCGCCTGACTTTCTTGTTAAATGCCTTGATCATCCGCTTTTGGTATGTCTGACCATGGCAAATAGCAGTAAGTCTCTTTTCGTCGATTAGGTTCAGTTGATCAAGCCGGGTCTGAATCCAGTCATCTTCGCTCAAACCTGCATCCTTCATGATTCGAAGAGAGGGTATCTGAACTTCAATTGGCAAGACTGCCTCCATGCCATAAACCAAGGAATAGGGTGTTGCCCCTGTTGATGTCTGTGCTGAGGTACGGTACCCATGAAGAGCAAATGGTAACATCCCGTGCCAATCTTTGTATGTCACTGTCATCTTCTGCACAATCTTCTTAATGTTCTTATTAGCCGCTTCGACAGCCCCATTCATCTTCGGCCGGTAAGGAGAAGAGTTGTGATGCTGTATCTTGAATTGCTCACAGAGCTCAGTGATCATCTTGTTGTTGAGATTGGTACCATTGTCCGTAATGATCCTCTCTGGTACACCGTATCGACAAATCAGATTGTGCGGAATAAACCGTGCCACGACATTCTTGGTTACAATAGCAAAGGAAGCCACTTCAACCCACTTCGTAAAGTAATCGATCGCTACCAGGATGAAACGATGCTCGTTAGATGCCGTAGGTCTGATCTCGCCGATCATATTAATGCCCCACATTGCGAAAGGCCAAGGTGCCGTCAAGACATTCAGAGGAACTGGAGGTACGTGCACCTTATCAGCATAGACTTCGCACTTGTGACATGTCCGAGAATGTTGATAACAGTCGGCTTCCATAGTAGACCAATAATATCCTGCCCGAAGGATTTTCTTTTCCATGGTGTGTCCACTGGAGTGAGTTCCGAAAGTACCTTCATGTAACTCTGCCATGATTCTTTCTGCTTCATTCTTATCCACACATCACAGTAAAGTTGAATCATGGTTACGCTTCTAAAGAATATCATTGCTGATGAAGAACTTGGCTGCAAACCTCCTCAGAAACTTCTTATCATTAACAGATGCACCCTCGGGGTACTCCTGAGCTTCAAGATACCTCTTCACTTCATGATACCAGGGCTTTTCTGTTACCTCTTCAGTCTCAAGATCACATCAATGTGCATGTTCGTCTAATCTTTCAATAATGATCCGGGGAGCCTCGTTGTCCCAATTGACTTTGAACATAGAAGACATCATAGCCAACGCGTCCGCCAACTGATTCTCCTCTCTAGGGAAGTGTTCAAAGGTTATCTCCTCGAAATGGGGAAGTAACGCCAATACATACTCCTTGTAAGGAATCAGATTTGGGTGTTTCGTATCCCACTCGCCTTTGATCTGACTGATCACGAGAGTGGAATCTCCGAAGACACTTAGAAACTTAATCCTTAGGTCAATTGCTGCTCGAAGACCCATGACGCATGCTTCATACTCCGCCATATTGTTGGTGCAGTTGAAACATAGTTGGGCGGTGAATGGAGTATGAGAGCCTTTAGGAGATATGATCACAGCGCCAATGCCATTACCCAAAGCATTCGAAGCTCCATCAAAGTACATAGACCATCGGGATCCTTCCTCAGGTCCTTCGTCCGGTCCAGGTGTCTCACAATCAGTTACCAACATGATATTCTCGTCCGGAAATTCAAAGTTCATAGACTAGTAATAATCCACTGCCTGATGTGCCAAGTGGTCTGCCAATACACTTCCCTTAATTGCCTTTTGGGTCGTATACTAGATGTCATACTTAGTCAAGATCATTTGCCGTCTTGCTATTCTTCCGGACAATGCAGGCTTTTCGAAGATATACTTGATCGGATCCGTCTTTGATATCAACAAGGTAGTGTGAGTCAGCATATACTGTCTCAGCCGGCGAGCAGCCCATGCCAAAGCGCAGCAAGTTTTCTTGAGCAGTGAGTATCGGGTCTCACAGTCAGTAAACTTTTTGCTAAGGTAATAAATAGTATGCTCTTTTCGGCCAGACTCATCATGCTGCCCCAGCACACACCCCATTGAGTTATCGAGTACTGTCAAGTATAAGATCAAAGGTCTCCCTTCAACTGGTGGCATCAGGATGGGTGGCTCTTGGAGATACTCTTTGATCCTTTCGAAAGCGGCCTGACATTCATCGTTCCAACGTACTACTTGATCTTTCTTCAGCAGCTTGAAGATTGGTTCACAAGTAGCAGTTAGGTGCGAGATGAATCGGGAAATGTAGTTCAGACGTCCTAGAAAGCCTCTGACTTCTTTCTCTGTTCTGGGAGTCGGCATCTCTTGTATGGCTTTCACTTTTTCCGGATCCACCTGAATACCTTTGTCGCTTACGAAGAAACCCAGTAGCTTACCAGATCTCACTCCGAAGGTGCACTTGTTCGGGTTTAACCTCAGCTTGTATAACTTTAGCCTGTCAAACAGCTTCTGCAGATGGTCAAGGCGTTCCTCCTCAGTCTGAGACCTTGCAATCATATCGTCGACGTATACTTCAATCTCATGATGGATCATGTCATGAAACAAAGCAACCATGGCACGCTGATATGTTTCCCCATCATTCTTTAGTCCAAAAGGCATAACCTTGTAGCAAAAGGTACCCCACTGAGTAACAAAGGTTGTCTTCTCCATGTCTTCGGGAGCCATCTTGATCTGATTATAACCGGAGAAACCATCCATAAAGGAGAATACCTTGTGCTGAGCAGTATTGTCAACCAGAACGTCGATGTGAGGTAAAGGGAAATCATCCTTGGGGCTCGCCCTGTTCAGATCCCTATAGTCAACACACATTCGAACCTTACCATCTTTCTTCGGTACAGGAACCACATTGGCCACCCACTGAGGGTAAGAAGTAATTGCTAGAAAACCGGCGTCAAACTGTTTCATAACTTCAGCCTTGATTTTCTCAGACATCTCTGGGCGCATACGGCAAACCTTCTGTTTCACTGGAGGACAGTCTTCCTTGGTAGGCAGGCGATGAACCACAATATCAGTATCCAACCCAGGCATATCTTTGTAAGACCAGGAAAAGATCTCAACATAGTCACGCGGCATCTGAATTAACCGTTGTTTCATACTAGCTTCCAGATTTGCACCAACCTTGACGTCTTTCTTATCTGTCTCGGTAGCCAGATTCACTGATTCCACCGGCTCTTCGTGCGGCTGAATGGCCCTCTCTTCTTGGAGTAATAGTCTGGCAAGTTCACCAGGCACTTCGCAATCATCTTCACCTTCGTCTTCGACTAAGTTGATCGGATTTTCGAAGTCATAACCGGCAGTAGCAGAATTGTTACCAGTGAGATCCAGAGTGGATGTGGACATGTATATGTGAGTGTGTGTAAAATAGCTGTTTTGCAATATATAATAAAGAAAAATAAAGAGCGCAAGATTTGAAATGCAAGAACGTCCAATGCTTTTATTAATGATATATGAAAATGACACACAAAAGCCCTCACAAATGAAGCCACAGTGCCCCGGGTAAGACACCGGGCCATAAAGTTTAAAACATTGTCTATTACAAATTCAAAACAAAAGTTTCATTACTGGGTAACAACAGTAATAGGGATGAAGTCCTTTGCTGTCTAGTTGCTTGGTCCACCGTCGGTCGTAGGGTAGATCCAACTGTCGAACTCAGATTCTTCCACATCATCCTCAATGGCATTCACTCCCGAGTTACTGATGAACACGGGAGGTCTTCCGATCCTTGCATTCCGAACAGCCCTTTAAGCTTCTGCAGTGAAACCCAAACCAAACTTTTTAGTCTTCTGTGTAAAATCAGGAAGTCGGCCCCAATTTGCACACTCACCCTTCTCAATAACAGCCCGGGCATCCTTTAAGGAAGCCATCTTCATAGGAGAATCTTCAACCACAGTCTCAACTAATGCCAGTGTCTGGGGAACCTCTTCAAAGTGCTGAAATGGGGTCTCGATGAACTCCCCATCCATTTCTACATATCGGAACGAGTTGAGGTGGCTGACCATATACTCTTCCTCCCCTTGTACTATCACAATCTTCCCTTTGACCGAGTATTTCAACTTCTGGTGGAGCGTTGAGGTTACGGCCCCAGCTTTGTGGATCCATGGATGACCCAGAAAACAAGAATAAGATGGCCGAATGTCCATCACATAGAACGTAGAGTTGAAGACCTGAGAACCAACCTTGATCGGGATATCAACCTCTCCATGCACCATCCTTTTAGACCCGTCAAAGGCCCTAACAATAATATTACTTGGTTTTAGCTCCAACCCTTCACAATCCAACCGGTCTAGAGCTTTTTAGGCAATACGTTCAATGAGGAACCAATAACCACCAACACATGTGCAAGAGTAGTGCCCCTGCATTCAATGGAGACATGCAGGGCATCGTTGTGATTATTCCCTTTAGCAGTCAAATCGGCATCCGAGAAACCCAATCCATTATCAGCAGTCAAATTTGCCACACAATCTGTAAACTGATCAGCTGATGTCTCTTGTGGCACATGGGCAGTTTTCAAAAAGGTAATTAGAGCATTGGCATGGGCTTCTGAGCACAACAACAATGACAATATATAAATCTTGGATGGGGTTTGCCCCAGCTGCTCAACTACGTTGTAGTCACTCTTTTTAATGATCTTCAGGATCTCTTCCATCTCTTGCTTAGAAGCTTCAACAGTAATTGTCTTCGGTGCCTCCATCTGGGCAGGCACATCAATGGTGATCCATTTGCCCCGAGTGTCAGATGACTCGGCGACAGGGGTAAGAATAGGAACTTGAACATGAATGGCAGGTACACTGGCAGGTGTAATAACAACAGGTCTTCGGACAGTTGGTGGGACAATATTAGGTGAAAAAAGTCTTCCACTGCGGGTGACTTTAGCAGGTCCAGTAATGTTGCTAACGTCAGTATCAGCATCCAACTCTTGCTTAACTCTATGAACATAAACATCAGCCCCATAGTGCCAAGGGACAGCCTTGTCAGAGGTATAGGGGATAGGCCCCGGAACAGTGATGATCACAGGTGCGATTCTCGAAACAGATGTAATTCTAACAGGCTTCCTCGAGGGAGCCTTGGAAGAATTGTCGAAAATGGTAATGATGGCGACTTCTTCAGAATGAACTGAGGGAACAACAGTCTTCTCAAATAGGATCTCTTTACTATCCATCAAGTTTTAGATACCTGACTTCAAGAATGGGCAACCGGTAGGTAAAACAGAACACATATGGCAACCTTTGTCATAACCCGGAAATAAACCGGCTAGCAAAAGGTTCTTCTTTACAGTCATAAAAGGGGTAACAATTTCATCCACAGAAACTACAAACAAGTCTTATTCTATAGCATTTACTCCTTGCTTGGGCATAGGAGCAGTTACAACATTAGGCCTCTCGGGCGCCTCAAACTCAATCTCCTTCGCATCAATTAAGTCTTGTACCCTGTTCTTCAAAACCCAACAATCATCTGTATTATGTCCCGGGCTATCAGAGTGAAAAGAACAGCGGGCATTGGGGTTATACCTTGGTGATGTGGTATTTGGACTCTTTGGGGCTTCCTTTAGAACCACCAGATTAGTCTTCAACAACTGTGGCAGAATCTGAGATAAGGTCATGCTGAGACAGGTGAATTGCCTTCGAGGTCTCTCATCCTTCTGTTGATTGTTGTGCTGAGGAGCACCGGCAGGTTTTGAAATAACAACCGCATTGACAGCTTGGCGGTGTTCAGGTCTATTCTGTCTTCTTGCACTGTAGACAACACTGGACTCTTTCTTAAACGGCTTCTTCTCGGTGCTTGATGAAGCACCCTTCTGTATCTTCCCAGCCTTAGTACCAGCCTCAATCCTCTCACCAGTCAAAATAAGATCTGTAAACCCAGATGAAGAGCTTCCAATCAAGTGGTTGAAAAATGGACCAGACAGGGTCCCCAAAAACATGTCAACAAGTTCCCGATCAGCTAAGGGTGGTTGCACCCTTCCGGCGAGGTCTCTCCACTTTTGAGCATAATCTTTGAATCCTTCACCCGTTCCCATTGACAAACCCTGGAGTTGGGTACGCGTAGGAGCGAGTTCGGAGTTGTACTGATACTGCCTGTAGAATGCAGTAGCCAAATCTTCCCAGCTGCAGATACTGGCTCCGTCCAACTGATAGAACCACTCAAGCTGAGTCCCTGAGAGATTGTCTTGAAAGAAATGGATCCATAGGTTCTTATCAGCAGTGTAAGGCTAGATCTTCCTCACATATGACCAAAGGTGTAGCTTCGGACAAGAAACTCCGTCATACTTAGCAAAGGCTGGTGCCTTGAATTTGTGGGGAATCACTACCACAGATGATAAACCTAGGTCACCGAAGTCCAGCCCAGGCACCTTTTGAACCTCCATAGCACTCAACCGGTATTCCAGTTGCTTGTATTTGTCCTCAGTAGGAGGATACTGTTCTTCATCGTAGTCCGTCTCGTTGTCGGAGACCACATGGCTAGGATCCCTCCTTTCTTGTGGACTATCTTTCCCTCCAGATGAGGTGGTCAGATCAACTTCATTCTGTATCCTGTTGCTAAACCTGTGCCCTGTGTTGAATAGGATTGTCCTCTTCTTCTTCTTCTTCTCCTTCAGAATCAAGGTCTTCAGGTCTTGCTGACCCTTAGCTAGACTCATGAACAGCTCTTGAAATTGGGCATTCTGGGCCTGGACGGCCTTGATAGCTTGCTCGGTTAAAGGTTCAGCAGACATGATGAGTGATGAAATAAACAGCGAAGAAGATAAGAGACCTATAAAGGGTACCTGTTTATGAAGTGCATGGGATGAAATGCGTATGATTTATGATTTCAAAGACAATCGAGAGATTCAAATTTGTAAACAAGAAAGGAAACACACTTTATTAGATTTAAACTTCAAAATTTAAATTGTTCAACAAATTGCCCTTAAGGCGTTACAAGAATGGAAATATTGAAAAGTAAACAAAAACTGGAAAGGAAATCATCAAAGGTCCATCAATGCTCCCATGGTCTCTTCTTATCAGTGCGGACATAGTCATTGAGAATCCGCTCATTCTCTAACTACCTAGTCAGCTTCTGGATCTTCTTCTCTTGTTCATTGAACTTCTCTCGGTAAGAATCCCATTCATCCCTCAACTGCATCCAAGATCTCTTCAGTTCCCCAATGTCAGTGGGCATATAAGGATAGAGAATGGTTGGAAGAACCCCTTCTTCATTAGCAACTTCAAGAGTGACAGGCCGGACAGCTTCATATGGCATACCCAGCTTTTGTGCGCGGATACGGACCCATCTGAGATATGGCTCCATTGGCAGAGAAGTCTTTGGGCCCAGCTCTTGTGGATCAGATTGGTGAACTCTATCCCAAACCCTTATGAATCTGCGACGCTGCTCGTCGCTATCCCCTTGAAAATCAAAGATGATATGAGGCATTAACATCTCATGAGGTCCTTCTCTTCTGGCTCTTCCAAACTGACGGAGAGCTAAGCATGGGTTGTAAGAAATTCCTCCGTGGGTTCCGATCAATGGAACATTAGGATACTCTCCGCAGCGATCAATGATAATCACCTCATCCATACCCTTGAGAGTCCAGATAATGTTATTATGAGAGAGATACATCACCCTATAAGCCCAGCCCATTCCTTCTTTGTTCTTCAGTATTGACTTAGGGAGGTGCGAAATAAACCACCTCGACAATAAAGGAGCACAACACATCAAGGTTCCCCGCTTTCGGGCAGTACGAGCATAGAGCTGATGAAGAATGTCACCCAAGAGAGTGGGTACATGATTATGAGAGATGAAGATCTTTATAGCATTCACATCAACAAAAGTGTCAGGATTCGGAAACAGTACCAAGCCATAGATCAGAAGATCCAGAATATCCTCGAACGCCTTGATGTCTAGGCTATCCCAGAAGTAGTTGGCCTTGCCAACCAAGAACTTAGTCAGAAATCCATTTGCTCCACTCCTAGTCTCCCAATTAGCCATTACCTCCTCCTTGGTCAAATGAAGGGTTGCAACAATCTCTTCGGGCCTAAGAGTCTTTTCCCAACTAGTGAATGGGGTCTGCTCCAGAATAGAGATACCGAGCAGCTTAGAAAACTCCTCTAGGGTGGGAACCAACTGATAGTCTTGAAAGGTAAAACAATGGTACAACGGATCATAGAATTGGACCAGGACACTCATCATCTGCTCGTCCAATTTGGAGGTGACCAAACTGAGAAGAGAACCATGCCTCCTGATGAAGGAAGTAGTGTCAGGCATCTTGGCAACCAACTCTTTAAGCAAGGTAGGGACTTGGACAAAGTTGATCCGGATGGTATTCTTACGCATGGGCATCATGATGACCTACAAAACAGAACAAAGATGAATCCTCCTGTCTTTGAAATAGGTTAGTCCTTATGCAAGATGTATGCAATGTTATGATGTCATGATGTCATGATAGTAAGCACACCACAAGTATCCACAAATAGCAAACATGGTAAAGGCACACAAGTCACACAGAGAGCCCTTAGATTTCAGGCTGGCATGGAGCTTAGGTACTACCCTCTTTCAGTTCAGTTGGTTTAAACCTTTCCTAAAAATAGTAACCGGGTTCTAGAGGATCTCAATATCACTGACTACCCTCAATCCGTCATAATTCCAGTTTAGCAACCTTTTCTTGCGGCCGAAATCATCGCGAGAGTTTAGTCTTAATGAGTGTAGCATACTGCTACTGTTCTATGGCCAAGTTGGTCAATTTAAGGTTCTAAGGTCAGTTGGTGCTTAATGACCCCTTAAAAGACCCATATTCTCCTCGTTCCAACACATGGGATATCGGTACAGACTAAAGTGCCACACCAACGTAGCTACTGCTTCAACCGTGTCGGTCTACGCCGGACAGTTCCCTCACAGTTTATTGCTACTTACCTAAAGGGTATCCCCCAGATCCGGGTTAGGATCTATAGAAACTCCGATACAAGCCCACAAAATTAAAGCATACAAAGCATACAATTGAAAACACAATGATCTAATCCTAAGGTACACCCCACTTATTAATTTCCCCAGCAGAGTCGCCAGTTCTGTGATCAGTGGGAATAGAACTGACTGTTTTGGAATGTTGGTTCGCGTTTTGCGTTTGTTTTCGCAAAATGTCGCGGTAAGCAAGAGTCGCCACCGTCTTTTATTTGATCCAACAAGGAAAGGGCAAAAGCACAGAAAAAATTCCTTTTTGAGATGTTTCTCGGGTTCGAGAGGTAGATTATAGAAAGGGAAGGTGTTAGCACCCTTTCTACCCGTGGTTATCCACGGGCTCTTAGGTACTTGCTCATTGTGTTTTCAAAATTTGCTTTTCTTTGTGTTTGTGGGTTTGAAAAGAGTTTTTGTTTTAAAGGAGTGTAGGTGCGAACAGTTTTGTTTTGTTTTAAAAGGAGCAAGTACTTAAGAACCATCTACCTACTCGAAAAAGGAATTAATCTGTACAAATGTCTTTTAGACAATGCTATCCTACTATTGAGGAGTAGGTAACATCGTCGTTGCAGTTTAAGGGTCAATTCGATTAAGGGACGTGTGGTCACTAAAGCAATGTTAGGACGCCTTAGCGGTAACCCTAATGTCTTAGATCATTTTATCCGAGGCAACCGTTTCGAGACAACTATGATCTTTGGACAAGAGAGCGACCTCTAAAACTTCCTATACTCAATGACCACTTTCGAAGGCAACCAAGTGAGGTGTACCCTAAGAGTGCGCATGTGCGAGTGTATTATTTTTTCAGTTATTTATCTTTGTACATGTCATGGGTGAGCTATGTTGATTTTAAGTTCATACATTGGATCTTGTCATGCATTCCCTTTTACCAAACATCTAACAGTTAATATTGTGTGGAATTTAAATTTGCGGAAATTAAATCTAAACTATTACAAGGCGTCGGTTATTTACATCGCCAAAAACAAACCCTTTAATTTAAATTGCAGAAAGTAAGATAAAGCGATAAATAAATAAAGTCCTAAAAAACTATTACATACCGGGAAACAATTACAATAATGGAAATATGGATCGCGTGCGAGAAATTAAAACGGCGAATTTTTTAGGGTTTTGACCCTTTTTTTTATTAAAGAAAAGATTTTTGCTTATTTTTGAATTAAATGGGATTAAATTAAATGAACAATTAAATAATGAAAATATTTTTTGGATTCTTTTGAGTTTTTAAGGAAATAAAATAAAATTGATTAAAAATATTAAAAACCTAATTCTACACTAGTTTCAATTTATTGCAAAAAATATTAAATGTTTAAACCTATTTAAAACTAAGTTAATTAATTAATATTTATTTACAAAAAATAAAATAATGAAATTAATAATAAAAATAATATTTTTTATGTTTTCTGGTTTTATTAAGAAAAATAAATTGGTTAGTGTAAATAATAATAATAATTAAAAACAATTAAATAAAGAAAGAAATATGAAAAGAAAAGAAATTGACCAAATGGGGGATTTGGGCCTAGAAAGGAGGTGAGATCAGCAAATCTCCAGGCCCAATAGTTGTCAGCCTTGTTTGACTTTCAAGGTCTCATGCGCGCCTGTTGACTTGGACATATGATAGTCCTTCATTCTTGGCCACCAGATTTGGCCTGAAGGCCATCTGGCACGTTGAGATTGCAAGCGTATGGCAGACCATAGTTGGTGACATGTACCTGAACAAGTGAAACAAAATAATAACAAGCATTTTTGGGGACCTGGGATTCGAACCCAGGTCCCAATGGATCATGCATTAACGCCTCTGCCAGCTGAGCTATTGGTTCTTTTTGTTAAAGAAATAAACAACGAATATTATATGTGAAAAGCAAGCAAATTACTGGAAGTAAAAAAAAAATGCGCGAAATTTATTTAAACAGGCCAATTAAGACGAGCCACTTCTTCATCTTCTTCAACAAAACCTGTATTTTTTCCTGCGGATTTGATTCTGCATCAAAATCCATGGCTCGATTCTAGAATGGATTCCAGGCCATATAAACGCAAACTAAGAACATCAATGTGTTTGTCTCTCTTCCCTGAATACAACCATGACCATTATTTGTCCCAATTGTTCCTGCAAAACAAAAACCCAAATGCAAACCTCCAAAACCCTAGGTTCGGGTAGGGAGATATAGGCTACAAAAATCCAATTAAATAATGCAGAATGATTGGAAATTGAATTGTAAACATGATTGTACAAACGATTTGGCAAAAAGATGCAAGAACATGGATCCATGATTCCATGTTCAGAGCTATGTTCATGGACACTTACAGCGCGATTTAGGAGGTCTCAAGGCTTGGTTTTGATCGCTTTAGCTTCAGTGAACGTCAGGCAAGGAAGCTATGTGGAGATTTTGCTTTGAAAACGCCTCCAATATGGATTTTGATCTCCAACTTTTCAAGGTTTTTTTCAATTTTTGTTTTTTCCATTTCTGCAGCTCTTAGGTCGTGTTTTTGATCTGTCTAGCTTGTGTGAGTATATGGGAATGAATTAGGTTAATCTTTGGGCCTTGAATCGATGTGTATTGAAGATGGAAGATAGGATTTGATCACCATTAACAAAGCTTCCATATTTGTCTCAAATCAAATATTTTGTACATAACAAAGCTTGATACGAATTTGATTGGGTGTATCATGTTAATTGAAAGCTGTAATGATCCAAAAGATTTCATTCCATCAATTTTTGGATTTTATTTGAATTAATATTGATTTAAAATGAATTAATTCAATAAAAATTAAATAAAATAGAAAAATAAATGAATGGACATGAAACTGAAGATAGGACACGTGTGTGGTGTGACAAAGTCAAATCAAGTGGAAAAAAGTGGGCCCTTTTGTTAAAAATTGGAGTTTTGAGGATAGTTGACTTTTGGTAATTTTGGAAAAATGCCCAACTTCAACAATGCATAACTTCTTCAATTTTGAACTTTTGGAGGTGTTATTGGACTTTTTAGAAACCTTGAGATGTCCTATAACCAACCCTTTTTGTCTCATCTCATTTCGATATTCCATGCTCAAGTTATAAGCTTTGGAAAAAAAGGTGTTTTTGTTGACTTTCAAAAATGACCTATAATGTCCAAATTTGTAACTTTTTGTGAGAGAATTTCTTGATCTTGGGTTGTGAAGTTATGCTTGGTCAAAGTTGAGTTGACTTTTCCTACAAAACCCTAATTTAGCAACTTTTGAATCTTGATGAATCTTGAGCAATCCTTGATGAATCATGATAAACCCTTTATCAAATGATGAATTATCCTTCGAAAAGAGAATGTTGACAAAAAGTATTGAAGTTTGACTATATTTGGGACACAATTGACTTTTGCCCTAGCATAGTCGACTTTTGGACTTCTTGAACAATTGACTGACCAAACTTTCTCTGCAAGGATTGAAATTTGACATGGATGAACTTGAGAACATATTAGTACATTAGGGGAGCACTTGAGGTCATTTGGACGCAAGGACCTTGATGCAACACAAAACCCTAATTTTGAATTGACTGCCTTAGGAGGTGATTTGACTGTCCAACTCTTGAGCTAACTTGAGTCACTTGGAGATTATTCTTGACATGTCTTGAGAAATATGGGAGGGAAAATTTTGGGGTACAACAGTTGCCCCTGTTCAATTTTCTTAAACCTGAGAATATAGATTGACTTTCGAGCCTTTCATGATCTGAAGGTGGAAGATAATTGAACACTAGAGTGCCCAAAAATTTGCACTCGCATGTTGTAGTATCAGCATTGTGATGTCGGGAATGGGCTTACAGATGCCATTTGGAGATTGTTGGTAGGAGGATGGGCTTACAGATGCCATCTACAGGAGTGTCGATCGCATAAGAGATTCCTTAACGAGAACTTGCATACCTATTGTTGTAGAAGATTCTGCTGGGGATGTCTAACTTTTGTTGAGATTTAGGAACTTGCCTGTACTTCAACTGAGAGAATGCCTCGGCTGAGTCTTAAGAACTTGTCCATAATTCAATTGGGGAGGAAACATCTTCATCAAGATCTAGAAATTGTCTGGTCTTCAACGGAGTATACCATTGAAATTAGAGAAGTCGTCCACACTATAGCAGAGGAAAACATCAAGATCTAGGAACTGACTAGTGCTCAACGTAGTATACCGTTGAGGTTATAGCACCCGTCCACACTATGACATAGGGAAACATCTACATCAAGATCTAGGAACTGTCTGGTGCTCAACGTAGTACACCGTTGAGGTTAGAGAACTTGTCCATACTATGACGGAGGAGAACATCAAGATCTAGGAACTGACTAGTGCTCAACGTAGTATACCGTTGAGGTTATAGCACTCGTCCATACTATGACGTAGGGAAACATCTTCATCAAGATCTAGGAACTGTCTGGTGCTCAACGTAGTATACCGTTGAGGTTAGAGAACTTGTCCACACTATGACGGAGGAAAACATCAAGATCTAGGAACTGACTAGTGCTCAACGTAGTATACCGTTGAGGTTATAGCAGTCGTCCACACTATGACGTAGGGAAACATCTTCTTCAAGATCTAGGAACTGTCTGGTCTTCAACGTAGTATACCGTTGAAATTAGAGAACTCGTCCACACTATGACGGAGGAAAACATCAAGATCTAGGAACTGACTAGTGCTCAACGTAGTATACCGTTGAGGTTATAGCACTCGTCCACACTATGACGTAGGGAAACAACTTCAGATCTAGGAACTGTCTGGTCTTCAACGTAGTATACCGTTGAAATTAGAGAACTCGTCCACACTATGACGGAGGAAAACATCAAGATCTAGGAATTGACTAGTGCTCAACGTAGTATACTGTTGAGGTTATAGCACTCGTCCATACTATGACGTAGGGAAACCTCTTCATCAAGATCTAGGAATTGTCTGGTGCTCAAAGTAGTATACCATTGAGGTTAGAGAACTTGTCCACACTATGACGGAGGAGAACATCAAGATCTAGGAACTGACTAGTGCTCAACTTAGTATACCGTTAAGGTTATAGCACTCGTCCACACTATGACGTAGGGAAACTGTCGAGATTGAGAACCTTATCTGAAATTCAACCGAGGATAATTCGATTAAGATTTAAGAACTAGTCAGGTCTTCGACTAAGCTGAGAACTTAACTGCATCTTTCCTGAAAGGTAAAGGTCAGTCATATACAATGCATGAGATGGTTCAAGCAATGATGTTCTCAACATAAATGAGATTGTATGGTATGATGCGTATATGCATGTATCATGATGTATGAAAATGTGATGTTTTAGTTGGGGAAAATAAATCCCGGAGCTGTTGGAGAATAGAGTTGAGTTCTTCATTTCCGTTGGGGATGATGAACGAAGATGATTGTGAGAATAAACCTGCAGGAGAAAAGAACTCCGTTGGGGAATAACATGATGAAGAGATTACTCTGTGGGGAATTACTCTGTGGGGGAGAGATGTTCTACTGAAGATTTTAATGATAAACTCTGCTGGGGATTCTGCTGATAAGCTCTGTTGGGGACTTCAATGATGAACTCCGCTGGGGATGGATTATCGTTGCTGGTGATATTGAATCTGTTGAGGATTGAATTCCTGCTTGTGAAAGGAAAGAACTTCACTGGGGGATGATCTTTCAACTGCAACTTGCTTGGGATAAGCTTCCAGAGTCTACTGGAGATGATGATTCAACTCTATTGAGGAATATTAAGACTGTCGGGGGTACTCTTATACTTGTTGGGGAATATCTTTATACTCCGCTGGGGAATATTAAGACCTTCTGGGGATACCAAACCTTTTTAGCGCAGATGGTGGATAAACTCTGCTTGGGGAGAGTATTGCTGATTTGTTCATAGTTGCAAGTCCCAGCTGAGAGAGCTATCATTATTGTCTTACTCTGCGGGGAGTGAAGGTATCTTAGCCATATTCTTCGGCTGAATCTACCTTTATACCTGGTGGACAAAGTAACTACACAGTTCGGACAATTCTTATTCCCTATGCTTCTGATATTACCAGTAATTCATCTTTGTTTCACATGTAAATATTTATGAGTAACAATTAATGTCAAATGCATATATCAAAAATGAACATTGGACGTTCTTTGCAAAACAAAACAGATAAAGAGAAAACAGTATGAAATTTCTTTGAAAATGAATTGTATTGATTTTGAAGTTTGGCCTGTAAATAGGCGTTTTTGTACAAGAGGCTGACGTCCTAGTAAGAGAACGCCGTCGAACAAATAGAATTTACACAATTTGTGAAAAACTAAACAAAACAGCTATGTGAATAATCCCACTGGGTTCCAACTCTGCTATTGCCTTTATGTCTTTGAGCATCTCATCACTTTGCTACTGGTTGAAGATGGATCTGATTGATTAGTGTCGTCCGAGCTTGATAGTCGATACTGAAGTCCGGATGCAAGGTGAACCAATGAGATATAATGTTAAGCTTTAATCCCTATTATTTGCCTGGACCACCCTTTCGGGTTTTCAGTCCACCGGGATACCCGTTTTTGCCCAAGCTGCCTTTTCAAGTTTTCGACTTGCCGGTGTACAGATTTTTCATTTTCATCCCTTATTTTTGCCCGAACCCTTTTGGTTCGCCGGGAAGCCCTTATTTTTTTCCTAGGCCAGTCAACCTAGCGGGTCTTTGATTATGCGTAGTATCTTTTCACTATGTCTGCATTGACGGGGTGAGGAAGGTTGTCACCATCCATGGTGGTTAGAATCATAGCTCCGCCTGAGAAAATGTTTTAACCACAAATGGCCCTTCGTAAGTAGGGGTCCATTTGCCCCTGGGATCACCTTGAGGTAAGATGATGCGCTTGATAACCAGGTCCCCAACTTGATACTCTTGTCGCCTGACTTTCTTGTTAAATGCCTTGATCATCCGCTTTTGGTACGTATGACCATGGCAAATAGCAGTAAACCCAAATGCAAACCTCCAAAACCCTAGGTTCGGGTAGGGAGATATAGGCTACAAAAATCCAATTGAATAATGCAGAATGATTGGAAATTAAATTGTAAATATGATTGTACAAACAATTTGGAAAAAAGATGCAAGAACATGGATCCATGATTCCATGTTCAGAGCTATGTTCATGGACACTTACAACACGATTTAGGAGGTCTCAAGGCTTGGTTTTGATCGCTTTGGCTTCAGTGAACGTCAGGCAAGGAAGCTATGTGGAGATTTTGCTTTGAAAACGCCTCCAATATGGATTTCGATCTCCAACTTTTCAAGGTTTTTTTTCAGTTTTTGTTTTTGCCGTTTCTGCAGCTCTTAGGTCGTGTTTTTGATCTGTCTAGCTTGTGTGAGTATATGGGAATGAAATAGGTTAATCTTTGGGCCTTGAATCCATGTGTATTGAAGATGGAAGATATGATTTGATCACCATTAACAAAGCTTCCATATTTGTCTCAAATCAAATATTATGTACATAACAAAGCTTGATACGAATTTTATTGGGTGTATCATGTTAATTGAAAGTTGTAATGATCACAAAGATTTCATTCCATCAATTTTTGGATTTTATTTGAATTAATATTGATTTAAAATGAATTAATTCAATAAAAATTAAATAAAATAGAAAAATAAATGAATGGACATGAAACTGAAGATAGGACACGTGTGTGGTGTGACAAAGTCAAATCAAGTGGAAAAAAGTGGGCCCTTTTGTCAAAAATTGGAGTTTTGAGGATAGTTGACTTTTGGCAATTTTGGAAAAATGCCCAACTTCAACAATGCATAACTTCTTCAATTTTGAACTTTTGAAGGTGTTCTTGGACTTTTTAGAAACCTTGAGATGTCCTATAACCAAACCTTTTGGCCTCATCTCATTTTGATATTCCATTCTCAGGTTATAAGCTTTGGAAAAAATGTGTTTTTGTTGACTTTCAAAAATGACCTATAATGTCCAAATTTGTAACTTTTTGTGAGAGAATTTATTGATCTTTAGGTGTGAAGATGGATTGTAGGAAATTTCATCCTCTTAAAAATGAGCTTTGGATGGGTCATTTCTCATAAAGTATGAGAAAGTTATGCTTGGTCAAAGTTGAGTTGACTTTTCCTCCAAAACCCTAATTTAGCAACTTTTGAATCTTGATGAATCTTGAGCAATCCTTGATGAATCAAGATAAACCCTTGATCAAATGATGAATTATCCTTCAAAATTAGAATGTTGACAAAAAGTCTTGAAGTTTGACTATATTTGGGACACAATTGACTTTTGCCCTAGCACAGTCGACTTTTAGACTTCTTGAACAATTGATTGACCAAACTTTCTCTGCAAGGCTTGAAATTTGACATGGATGAACTTGAGAACATATTAGGACATTGGGGAGAAATTGAGGTAATTTGGATGCAAGGACCTTGATGCAACACAAAACCCTAATTTTGAATTGACTGCCTTATGAGGTGATTTGACTGTCCAACTCTTGAGCTAACTTGAGTCACTTAGAATTATTCTTGACATGTCTTGAGAAATATGGGAGGGCAAATTTTGGGGTACAACACCATGATATGCACAGCGCGCCAGATCCCTTGGATTTGATTACTAACGCGTTTTGACTCTCATCCAATGGTCCACATATTTTTGACTTTATTTTTCTTTTCTGATTTTTATATTTAATTGTTTTAAATTTCAAAAAATCATAGAAAATTCATTTTTAGTCCAAAAAATCTGAAAAATTATGAAAAATATTTTTGATTATTCTCTTTCTGATTTTTAATTTTTCACAATTTTATTTTGTGTTTTGATATTTTTTATAAATTTTCACTTTATTTGATTTGTTTTAAATGTTTAAAAATACTTTTATGCATTTTTTAATTCTGAAAAAGTTATGGAATGATCAAATGATATTGTGACAAATATTGGTGACCTCATTCATTTTTTATTTTTGACTTTGGTATTTTTTTAATCATTTTTGGTTCATTTTACTCATTTCTTTTAATTTTAAAAATCGTTTCTGACTTTAAAAAATTACCAAAAATTTTATAAAATTATTTTAGTTCATTTCTGATTTTTCTATGGTCTTACTTTTTATTTCTTGATTAATTTGAACATAGTTGATATTTTTCTCTTTTATTTCTATTTTAAAACATTTTTAATATATATACTAAATGAAATATTATTTTGTGATTATTTTCTGGTTGATCTTGGGTTGAATTTTTTATTATGAACATTGTTAACATTATTGGATCCATGGTATTGAGTTTAACTCCATAAAAATGGATGAATGATTTTAATAATAGTTTAATTGAATTTTAATTCAAATGTGGTTTGTATATTCTTTCTCACCCTTCTTCATCTTATCTATTTCTTACTGCACTAAGTGTTATTGGAGCATGATCTCTATATCATGTCTCAAAACAAATCGTACATAGATTGCTATTGACCAGCCTCAAAATAGGTACGACTTCTACATAAGTCCATTTACGATTGCTTAACATAGCGCTAAATTTTGTCCCGATTCGAGTAAATGATCATTCGTGGCCCAAACCTATGTTTGCAAGCCCAAGTATGTTAATTTGATCTCTTTGATCCAATAACCTTGAGATTCATTGTGTGGAGGCTTTGGTTCTACCAATCCTCTAATGGATCTCCAACACTTTTGGTCAACGCGGATCACTTAAACATCGTTGATCATTAAATGGTACTTTTGAGGATTCCAAATGGATGATATACTTGACAAAAAGCAAATGCAACTTGTTGTATAGAGGCTTTGGTTCTACCAATCCTCTAATGAGCTCCAAATGCAAGTTTCAAGATGGTCATCCAACTAACCACTAATTATTAAATTGTTTTTACTTTATGCATTTTATTTTTTATGCTTTATGTACCATTTACTTTAAGCATTACATTTCATGTCTTTTTTTTTGCTCACCTGAGCTTTTCTTTTCTCTTCTAAGACACCTAATAATCAACATGAACCATAAAAAACCCTTTAATGATACTTGGACTATTTGGATACTATCCTTGGCATTAAAAGACATGATCTTCCTGAGCACAAGGTCGCCTTCTGTGAATTCACGAGGCTTAACCTTCTTATCAAAATCTTTCTTCATTCTCTTCTAATATAACTGTCTATGACACAAAGCTGTCATTCTCTTCTCTTCGATCAATTCAATTGGTCAAACTTGTTATGGACCCATTCAGCCTCTGACAACTTGGTTTCCATTATCACTCGCAAAGAGAGAATCTCAACCTCGATTGGGAGTACTGCTTCCATTCTGTACACAAGAGAGAACATGGTTGCTCCTGTTGAAGTGCGGACAGATGTCCGATATCCATGCAAAGAAAAATGGAGCATTTCATGTCAATCCTTATAAGTAACAACCATCTTCTGGATAATCTTCTTAATATTCTTATTAGCAGCTTCAACAACACCATTCATCTTTGGTCTGTACGGAGATGAATTGTGATGGACAATCTTGAACTCCTCACAAATTTCTGTCATCATCTTGTTATTCAGATTCGAGCCATTGTCAGTGATAATTCTGCTCGGCACACCATACTAACATATAAGATTATTCTTAATGAAGCGCACAACCACCTGCGTAGTAACATTAGCATATGAAGCTGCTTCCACCCATTTGGTGAAATAATTAATTGCTACTAAGATAAAACGGTGTCCATTCGAAGCTTTGGGTTCTATCATCCCAATTATGTCAATACCCCACATAGAGAAAGGCCATGGGGAAGAGATCACATTGAGAAGTGTCGGAGGCACATGAACCTTGTCCGCATAGATCGTGCATTTATGACACTTCTTTGCAAATCTGTAACAATCAGATTCCATTGTCAGCCAATAGTAACCTTCCTTTAGCATCTTTTTAGCCATCGAATGTCCATTGGCATGAGTGCCAAATGAACCTTCATGAATCTCATGCATCAACATGTCTGCTTCGTGTCTATCCATGCATCTGAGCAAGACCATGTCATAATTTGTCTTGTACAACATATTTTCACTCAGGAAGAAACTGCCATCCAATCTTCTTAATATATTTCTATCTTTATTTGAAGCACCAATCGAGTATTCTTGAGTATGAAGAAAATTCTTGATATCATAATACCAAGGTTTTTCATCTGCTACCTCCTCTGTTGTAAACACATGAGCGGGCCTATCCAGTCTCCAAACTACAATTCGAGGTATATCATTCCAAGCATTTACTTGATACATTGAATCCAGAGTTTCCAGAGCATCCACCATTTGATTTTCATCTCTAGGAATGTGATGGAATTCAACTTTATTAAAGAAGGGTAACAATATTCTAGCATAATCTTTGTAAGGGATCAAGCCGGGGTGACGAGTATCCCATTCTCCTTTAATCTGATTTATTACCAAAGCTGAATCGCCATGCACATCTAGAATTTTAGTTATGAGATCAATAGCTTCCTCAACCCGTATACAGTCGTTACTCTGCCCTCATAATAATATGGAATTCACCCGTATACAACCGTTACTCTGCCCAATTTTTGTGAAGACTTAATACACTTGAAGTTTGGTTCTCTCAAGAGGCCTAGTATCTTTGCTTGCTTGGTTTCAATCCAAAGAATGGGAATTCTATCTTGACTCATAATGTCAAGTATTGGCTTCTTGTTTGTTATATGGTTCTTATCCCTAGCTTTTATCTTATGCTTTAGAATAGTCTCTTCTTCTCCTCCCATCTTCTTTAATTTCAAAAATTCTCTCTCTCCTTTTGAAAACTCTTCTTGTTTTTTAAACTTGAACCACTTTAATAATAAACTTGGACTTAGGTCCATGCATTTTCAAAACCTTTTCATAAATAAACTTCAATCAACTTAATAATACCTTGACATTTTTTGTGAGAATACTAAAAGTCAATAAATCTCATTTCAAACCATTATGCCACTTTAGCTTTTTATTTTAAAACCTATCTTAAAATATTAGACTCTTGTCAATCCTTGTAGTGATGCAAACAACTATACTTCTACAATATATAGTGAAGAGAGATATTTTCCACTTGGGTGTTGAGTGAGGCATTGTTGATTTTAAAATCCAAGTCATATCCTCTACTTTGAGATGATGCAAATTCTTCTTTCTCATGATTGTGGGTAGTAAGAATGTTTTCCACATGCACAATGACGATGATGTCTTATCTCATAAAATTAACCAACGCACTTGTGTTTTAAATTTTTTAAAAAGGAACTACGTGTACCTTGATCCCCTATTGCAAGAAAGGTGGTACGTAGGCACTAAAGGTTCGCAACCGCGTCGGGTGCAAAAATCATAAAAACTACTTCTTTTCTCACCTCCACCATCTATTTTACATACAACATTTTATAGCCAAAATATACAGATTTTACAAAGAGGTTCCTACGGAGTACCATAGATATTTAGGGGGTTAATACCTTCCCTTTGCATAACCAACCCCCTTATCTTGAATCATTCCCCCTCTTTTTGGGTTACTCGCTCTTTTCCCATTCCTTTGGAAACAATAAAGCGCGGTGGTGGTTTTTATTTTGATCTATATAAGTCTAGCCAATCCAATGGCTTAGTCTTAAACATTTCTACCGCTACAGGTACCATGAAGTAAAGAGATATCTTGAAGAACAAGAATATCCTGAAGGAGCTTCCTTCAATGATAAGAAATTTTTGCAAAGATTTTCAGCCAAATTCTTCCTAAGCAATGGAGTCTTGTACAAACGCAACCATGATTCTACTCTACTCCCGTGTGTGGAAAAGAAGGAGGCAGAAAAGATCATGGAAGACATGCATTATGATATCTTTGGATGGCCGCTCCATGGCCATTTTCATTGTGGGGCATTGACATGATTGGAGAAATCAAGCCCACTGCTTCCAATGGACACCGTTTCATCCTTGTTGCTATTGACTACTTCACCAAATGGGTCAAAGCTGCTTCATATGCCTCAGTCACGAAGAAAGTTGTAGCCCGGTATATTAAACATAAACTCATATGCCGTTACGGTATCCCCAAAAGGATCATCACTGACAATGGAACCGATCTCAACAATGCTATGATTACCGAACTCTGCACACAGTTCAAAATCAAGCATCACAACTCTTCTCCGTACATACCTAAGATGAATGACGCAGTGGAAGCTGCCAATAAAAATATCAAGAAGATTGTGCAAAAGATGGTAGTGACCTACAAAAATTGGAATGAGATGCTACCATTTGCTCTTCACGGCTACCGTACTTCAGCTCGAACATCAACTGGGGCAACCCTATTCTCCTTGGTCTATGGCATGGAAGTTGTCCTGCCTGTTGAGGTTCAGATTCCTTCCCTAAGGATTATGAAAGAGGTAAATCTAGGCAAGAATGAATGGATTCAGACTAGATTGGATCAATTGAACTTGATCGACGAGAAAAGACTGGTTGTTATTTGTCATGGTCAAATGTATCAAAAGCGCATAATCAAAGCTTTCAACAAAAAGATAAAACCTCGAGTGTATCAGAATGGAAATTTGGTAATAAAGCGCATAATTCTTCCACAAGGAGATCCCACGGGAAAATGGACTCCCACATACGAAGGACCATTTGTTGTTAAAAAAATTTTCTCTGGTGGTGCCATGATGCTAACTACTATGGTCGCCGAAGACTTCCCGCATCCTGTGAACGCGAACATAGTCAAAAAATACTATGCATAAAAATGACCCGCTGGGTTGACATACCTAGGCAAAAATCAGGGCATCCCGGCGAACCAAAGAGGTTCGTGAAAAATTTAGGGATATATACAAAATATTATACACCCGGCAAGTTGAAAACCCGAAAGGGCGGCTTGGGCAAAAATGGGTATCCTTGTGGACTGAAAACCTGAAAGGGCGGTCCAGGCAAAAGTTAGGGATTAAAAGTGTACGACTATGTCCTGTGGAACTTTTACAGCCAGCTTTATTGCCAAGGTCTGAATTCAATGGTGCAAGATCAATCCAATCAACTTCTTTCAATAACAAGGGATGATGTTCGAATACATATGGGAAATAGCAGAGTTGGAACATAATGAGATCACTTCCACATGGCTATTATTTTTGTTTTCACTTTGTACTCTTTTCATTTCTTTCGACAATTTCCTCTTACTATGATCTCTGTCTCCTTGTACAAAAACGCCTGTTTATAGGCAAACATCAATACAAATTTATTTTGAAGTAAAAACATTTTGTTTTTCTGTTTTGAGTGCAAAAATGTCCAATGACTAAAATTGAATGAACATATGCACATGAACATGACTAAACTAGTAACAAATGAAAAAGCATCTCCTTAAGGATTTAGGATGATCCCCACAGAGACAGATCCATGCAATCCCCAGCCAGAGTTCCAATCTCTCGTAAAACCCTCACCCCATATGAGTGGGTCTTAAAAGGAAACCTTGTGGAGTTCTACCTAAAGAAGTCATTTCCCCAGAAGGTCGTCCAATATTCTCTTCAACATGGTTTATTTTCCCAACAAACTACAAGTTCCCCAACTTGAATTGGTTTCTCAGACTATTACAAATCAAGGGACAAACCCCTTAAACCCCGTTAGAGTCATTGCATTCCCCAACGGAATCGTCACTACTGAAGCAAGTTACTCCAAAGCCTGGAATCCGACCAAATAACATTTAACTTCAGTAAGTGGTTGCAAAGACTAGAATCCGACCAGATAGCAATTAACTTCATCTATTTTCATTAATTTTTGTGAAGCCTAGAATCTGACCTGATAACAGTTAATTTCATCTGAGTTACTGCGAAGCCTAGGATTCGAGCAGATAACAGTTTAACTTCAATTTTCTGCGAAGCCTGGAATCCGACCAGATAACAGATAATTTCCTCTGAGTTACTACAAAGCCTGGAATCCTACCAGATAACAGTTAATTTCATCTAAGTTATTGCGAAGCCTAGAATTCGACCAGATAACAATTACTTCAAATTACTACAAAGCCTGGAATAAGACCAGACAACAGTTAAACTTCATTCTTCCAAGTAATTTTCTGCGAAGCCTGGAACCCAACCAGATAACAATCAATTTCATCTTCTCCAATAGGTTGTTGTGAAGCCTTGAATACGACCAGATAACAGTTAACTTTACTACCCCCAACAAGTTGTTGTGAGGCCTAGATATGACCAGATAATAGTTAACTTCCTTTCTCTCCAATCAAGAGTTAACTTCCCAGTAAAGCAACAGACAACTGGAACTCCTGAACTCTTTTCCTCAAGCAGAAATCAACACTCTCCATAGAGTTTCCCTCAAGCGAAGTCAATGTTCCCCAGCAGAGTTTTCCTCAAACAACAAAACAGGAATACCCAGCAGAAGCATTCTAAACAGGATTTGAAGATGTGCGTACTCTTCATCCAAACAGCAGTCCAGGATTTAGCTTCCCAAAAGCTCCCCAGCATTTGTCAAGGATTTATTTTCCAAGACAAAAATACACTTCAACAACATTTCACATTCATACATCATATCACATACATGATAAATGCATGCAACCCAATCTCATTTATTTTGAGAACCTCATTACGCCATGCATACATCTGCATGTAACTAACCCTTTTTCTTGCAGGAAAAGTCAACCAATCAAACAAATACCTCTTCTGGTTAGATTGACTTCTTCCAGTTAATGACAGGCAATCAAATAACCTCTTTTGGTTAAGATTATTTCCCCAGTGAAGTCTCCAAACAACAAACCTCTTTTGTCACTCTGGATGGCATTTATAAGCCCATCTCCGACAAACTCTCCATCACCTTTCCATATGGTATCTTTAAGCCCATTCCCGACAACCACAATCAACCAACCCATCATCAAGTGCAAATTTCTGGGCACTCTAGTGTTCAATCATCTTCCACCTTCAAGTCACGAATGGCAGACGCGTTGTGATACGGTGGCAAGAACCAGACTGTTTAATACTGGTTTGTGTTTTGTGTTTTGCAAAATTTTGCGGTAAGCAAGAGTCGCCACCGACTTTTATTTTATCCAAAAAAGGAAAAGGAAAAAGAACAGAAAAAAACCTTTTTTGAGATGTTTCTGAGTACGGGGGGTAGATTATAGAAAGGGAAGGTATTATCACCCTTTCTATCCGTGGTTTTCCATGGGCTCTTAGGTACTTGCTCATCATTTTTAAAAATTGCTTCCGTGTTTGTGTGTTTTGAAAAGTTTTAGTTTTACTTCGATTTAACCCTTGCTTCTGTCTTCAAGAGTGTTACGAAGTGTTTTTGAAAACTTTGCTTGAAAAGAGTGTAAGTGTGGAAAGGTTTGATTTTGAGCAAGTACCTACTAGCATCTACCTACTCGAAAAAAGAATGTTTCTATTCTTGTTTCCTTTAGACAGCGCTATCCCACTATTAAGGAGTAGGTAGCATCTTCGTTGGAGTTGTAAAGGTCAATTCGAAAGGGATGTACAATCATTAAAGCAATGTTAGGACGTCTTAGTAATAACCATAATGTCTTAAGATCATATTCGAGGCAACATTTCCGAGGCAACATTTCCGAACGGGACATTCGATCTTTGTTTAGACAAGAGAGCGACCACTAAAACACCCTATACTTAATGATCGTTTACCGAAGGCAACCGAAGTGAGAGTATACCCTAGGAGTGCGCATGTGCGAGTGATTCAATTTCAAGTTATTATCTTTGCACATTTAGGGTTTGCTAACCATTTTAAAATTAGCATGTATTCTTGTCATGCAAGCCTAATATCATACATCTAACAGTTAATATTTGTGAAAATTAAAATGCAGAAAATAAAGCTACGCTATTACAAGGCTTCGGGGATTAATTACATAGCCAAAAACCTGTAAAACGATAAATAAACGGAAAAGGTCCTAATTAAACTATTACATCCCATGAGCAATTGCATCAATATTGTAAAAAAATAATAAATGCGTGTGATGAATCAAGAACGAGCAAAATTAGGGTTTTGACCCCGTCTGACCTAATTAAAAGAAAAGATTATTTTTGTTTGTTTTTTTATATATTTTTTAAGAAAATAAGGTTTTAAATTAAATACAAGCAAACCTAATTACTAATTAAATTAAATTAAGGAAAGTTAATTACATTTGACCTATATTTATATTTTGTTATTTTGAGAAAAAAAAGAATTAAATTAAACAAAACCCTAATTTCTCATTTGTTTTAATTTATTTTCAAAAACAAATTAAAGTTAGCCTAAAATTAAAATAAGCTAATTAAATTAATTTTTGATAAAAAAATAAAACCTAAATCTAATTTGATGAAAAATTGATTTTATGATTTGTTGATAAAAAAAGAATTAATTTTTTTGTTAGTAAAATAATTTAATAAAAATAAATTAAATAAAGAAAATCTAAAAGAATAAAGAAAAGAGTAAAGATGGGCCTTGTAATCAGCAAATGGAGGGGTGCCAATAGCATCTTTGGGGCCCAAAAGCAAAGGTCCACGTTGACTCTCCTGGATCCAGCGCTGCACTTTGACTAGGATGCATGGTTGACCCTCACGTGATGGCCTTCAGATCTGGCCTTCTGGAGATCTAATGATTGAATCCCGAGGGTATATGGTGGTCTTCACGCCTGTGTACACGCCTGATCATACAAGTAAAAATAATATGAAATACATGGGGGACTTGGGATTCGAACCCAGGTCCTATGTCCTTTTCACCTGCCTCAATACCAATTGAGCCAAGAACGCTTGTTGTATATTGTTGTACCCCAAAATTTGCCCTCCCATATTTCTCAAAACATTTCAAGAATGATACTCAAGTTGCTCAGGGTAGTCCAAGGGTTAGCTAGACAAGCTCTCTCCTAAGGCAGTCTATCTCAAATTAGGGTTTCATGTTGCATCAAGATACTTGAGTCTAAGGGACCCCAAATGCTCAAAATTGTCCTAATATGTTCTCAAGATCATCCATGTCAAGTTTCAAGCCTTGCAGAGAAAGTTTGCTCAGTTAATTGCTCAAAGGCCCAAAAATCGACTGTGTTAAGGCAAAAGTCATTTGTGGCCTACATACAGTCAAACTTCAATGTTTTTGGTCAACATCATCATTTTGAAGTATGTTTCGTAATTTGATCAAGATTTAATCATGATTCATCAAGGATTGCTCACAATTCATCAAGACTCAAAAGTTGCTAAATTAGGGTTTTGTAGGAAAAGTCAACTCAACTTTGACCAAGCATAACTTTATCATACTTTATGAGAAATGACCCATCCAAATCTCATTTTGAATAGGATGAAATTCCCTACAATCCATCTTCATCTCCCAAGTTCAAAATATGCACTCACAAGAAGTTATGAATTTGGACATTATAGGTCATTTTGAAAAGTCAACAAAAACACATTTTTTGTCAAAGCTTCATAAATGAGCATGGAATATAAAATTGAGATGAGACCAAAAGGGTTGCTTAGAGGACATCTCAAGATTTCTAAAAAGTCTAATAACACCTCCAAAGAGTCAAAATTGAGGAAGTTATGCATTGGTGAAGTTGACCTTTTTTGCAAAATTGCCAAAAGTCAACTATGCCTAAAACTCCAATTTTTGCCAAATGGGCCCAATCTTTTTCCCTTTTTTTGAGTTGGAAACATAGTCCACGAGCTCTAGCCCTTACCACATGTCCTTATCATATTTTTATTATTTATTTTTATTTTTATTTGAATTAATTCAATTTAAATCAAAACAAATCATATAAAATCCAAAATATTGAAAACAAAAGATTTTGTGCTTGTTTCAGGTTTCAATTACAGCTAGCAAGTATTCAAACTCGTGCAAGGCATTAGGGTGGACAAAAAGATTGATTTTAGGCCAATTTTGCAAAGATCTTTAAGGTGTATCAAATCAAGATCCAATTCAGTGATGAGGGAAGATTGGGATTAGTTATCAACCCTAATACATTCCTTGATACATATAGAAGCAATGCATACTCAAAACTAGGTTAGAAGCAGGCGCAAGAGGCAGAACAAAAACTTGAAAAATCAAGAAAAAGTGCAAGATCGAATTCAGTGTTCTATGCATCCTCAAGGCCTTCCCGCTATCTCAATCGATCCCTGGGACTCCCAGCAAGCGAAAGCAATCTAGACCAAGCATTTTTAAGCCTTGTATCGCACTGTAAGTCCATCACGACCTTGCTTGTTTCTTGAAATCGGTTAGCATGATATAGGCATTGTTAGGATGAATTAATCATATATTCTTGATCCTTAAGACATATGCAAGCTTTCTGTATGGTTTAATTGCATTTATTTGGTATGTACTGGAATGTGCCATTGTTAGGGTTTCATAGCTCGCTTTGGGGTTTTTGAATCCAGGAAAAATTGGGCCATAAAAGGGCCACCAATGAAACCAGCAGGACCAGACGAATTCAACCATGGCCTTGGTTTTTATTTATCATGTTTGTGCTTGATTTTAAGAATGACAGGGGCTATAGCTACGGACAAACGTCCGTAGGTAAAAGTGTTTCACTTTTACCAACGGATCCAAGGAAGGAGACGACTGCGTGGCATCCCTCCATTGACTTGTTGATCGAGACTTTATGAGTCTATTGGGATACTAACTGCAAGTATACAGTTTAGTCGTTCTAGTTTTAAATGATTATCGAACCTACAGAGACTGAGGATTTGTTGTACCCCAAAATTTGCCCTCCCATATTCTTCAAAAATTGCAAAGAGCATGCTTCAAAATCTCCCCAAGGGTTGTACAGTTCAAGGGCCTCCTAACAGTCAGAAATTAGGGTTTTTTGTTCTGGCAAAGAAATTGAAGTTTTCAAGGGTCCAATCAAGTCCCACATGCCTACAAACATGGTCAAGCATCCTCATACCAAGTTTCAAGACTTACAACACAAAATTGCACAGTCAAAAACTCTAATTGCATCACAGTCAACTGCAGGGGCAAAATGGTCATTTGATAGTCAAAAGTTCAAATTTTTGGTCAACATCTCATTTTGAAGCCACAAACATCATTTGATCAATTCTTGATCATGATTCTCAAAGCATGGCTCAAAAAGTCTCAAGATGCAAAAGTTTCCATATTTGGACAGTTGGAAAAGTCAACTGTAACTTGACCAAGGCATAACTTCCACATGGTTCATCAGAAAAATTCCATCCAAAGCTCATTTTTAATAAAAAGACATTTCCAACAACTCCTCTTCACACTTCAAGTCCAAGAAATGCTCTCACAAAAAGTTATCAATTTCAACATTATAGGTCATTTTCAAAAGTCAACAAAAAGGGACTTTAAGTCAAAGGCTATAACTTAATATTGGTAAATCAAAATGACATGGGACCAAAGGCATTGGTTAGAGGACTTCAAGACCTTTCCAAAATGTCAAAGAACATGATCAAAGCTTAAAAATTGAGCAAGATATGCCTTGTGGAAGTTGGGAAATTTTTGGGAATTTTGAAAAGTCAACTTTACTTCAAATGCCTCAAAATTGCTAATGGGCCACATTTTCTTCCAAGATTCATAATCCAAAGGCTATGCACGACCATTTGGCCCAAAGGGGATTTATTTCATCATTTTTATTATTTATTTAAATTTTTAATTACTATTAATTCATTTAATTAAATAAAATATGAAAAAAATACTAAACCAATGCATTTGAATCTTTTTATGCAGCATTTGCTCTCCTTAAAGACTCAAGATTCGTGCACAACCCAAATTGGAAAGATTGGCCATGATTGGAATCAAAATCACATGGAAAAGATTTGAAAAAATATGCATGGAAAATCAAATATCTCATACATCAATGCAAGGATCTTTTGGTTCAAAATCCAACCCTAATCCATCCCATACATATACTAATCAAAACCTAATGCACAAGGATCAAAAAGCTGCGCCCAATCATCAAGAACAACTTTGCAATTTTTGTGAAAAAATCTGAAAACTGAAAACTGCCTTCTAGCACGATTCAAAGGAAAATAATCATACCATTAGCTTGCCAAGGCATCAAGGAACCTAACTGAGTCCTTTTCAACACTTCCAGCATCAAGAATTGGTACATAGAAGTCAAACTGTTTCATGTTTTTTGCATAATCGTGTTTCATCATTCATGCCATATTTTTAATTTCTAACGCTTGTTTTGTACTAGTCTTATCATTCTGAAGCTAACCATACCATCCAATTGAATTTTCGTGCCCTATACACGAATTCACCATTGAAGCTCGTTAGGGTTTCCAAACTGTAAATTGGGGCTTTACGTTTAAGGAAAAATCAGGCAACGAGACTTATGCCATCAGAATTAGAAGCTCATAACGATTAGCATGGCATACTCGCGCTCAATTTATCATAAGCCAATTCCTATTCGCTATTTTTATGTTCACCATTTAGTGGGGGTTTAAAACCCCCGCTATCTCTTTTTATTTTACAGGAAATTGAAGAAGAAGACAGACGTGTCCATGGCTTACAGGCGCATTTGAATTTCGCGCGAAATATCCCACTAACCCTTGTTTTATCTTATATTGATTATTTGTCATATTATATCCAAAGCGCGTTAACAGCTCAGTTGGCAGGCACATGGTTTGGTAAACTCTGGGACCTGGGTTCGATTCCCAGGTCCCCTCCCTTTCTCATATTATTTTCCTTTCCAAATTCCTACGCAGCGCACACCCAAGGGTTCACCATACACTCAATATCCAAGCACGCCACATGTCTCAGAACGTCCATCCAAGGGCCCTGATCTGATGAACATCATACTCACCAGTCAACGCGTACACATGCGCCCTGGAAAGTCAACTGAAGGCCTTAATTCTATTGGGCCTAATGGCTGGCAACATGACCTCCAAACTGGGGTCAACACCCCCAAGGGTTTGCAATTCTTTTCTTTTTTCTATTTTCTATCATTTGTGTTAATTCAATTATTTCCTTTTAATTCTTTAAATTAATATATTTTCATAATATAAAAAATAATAAAAAATCAGAAACTACAAAAATAAAAACATATTTTATTTAAATGTTTTCTTTGTAAATAAATGGTATTAATCAATTTAGTTAATTTTAGGGTTAAATGTTAATATTTTTTTGTAATAAATTAAAAAAAACGTAGAATTAGGGTTTTAATTACTTTTATCTTTTTCTTCTTTTCTTCTATCATTATTAGTAATTAATTATTTATTTTTGTAAATAAAATTGTATTAAATAATTAAGTTAATTTTAGATTCAATCTTAACATGTTTTTTTAATAAATTAAAAATAGCTAGAATTAGGTTTAAATTCCATTAATCCTCATTAAAATTCATAAAAATACAAAAACTCCAAAAAATCTTTTCTTTTTATTTTTACTTAATTAATTTGTTAATCGTAATTTAATTTCCTAAAAAAGGGTCCAACGCCCTCGCATTCCCGACTTTACCTCTTCGCGCATTTTATTCTTATTTCCCTTTTTGTGAATATTCATGTAATTCTCCCAAAGCCATGTAATAGCTTAATTAGATGTTTATTTTTCGCACTTTATTTTATTTCAAATCGGATCCTGGATTATTTTGGCGATGTGGACCCGCGCCTTTGTAATAGCGTAGGACTTTTAATTCTCGCATCTTTTAAATTGTTAACTATTGCATGAAAGAATGAATGCCAAAATAAAAAACAAACGCGTAGATCACCAATGCATGAACAAGACAAAAATATCTGAAAACGACACAAAAATCACACACCACCCCTAGGGTACGCCTCATTGTTGCCTTGCCCCTCGAATGGTGATCGTCGAGTAGAGGATGTTTTAGTAAGTCCTCATGTCCATGAACATGGCATGAGGGTAGCTTCTAAGGTGTCTTCCTATTGCTCCGGTGATCACCATGTCCCGAACCCTCGAATTGACCCGAACACCTCCAACGGTGGTGCTACCTACCTCTCAATGGTGGGATGGCACTACTTTAAGGACATTTACACAGACGAATTCCTTAGGGTAGGTAGACGACTCTAGATACTTGCTCTAATTTCAAAACAAATCAAAAAATACTTTTCACACCGACACCTTTTCAAAAGCTTTCGAAAGCAATTTTTCAAACACTCTTGAGGACCGATACAAGAGTCGAACTGAGATTTTCAAAGAAACTTTTTAAAACCCACAAGCAAACAAACCATTTTGAAAACACAAATGAGCAAGTATCTAAGAGCCCGTGGATAACCATGGATAGAAAGGGTGCTAACACCTTCCCTTTCTATAATCTACCTCCCGAACCGAGAGCAATCTCTATAAGGAATTTTTCTGTGCTTTTGTCCTTTCCATTTGGAGAAAATAAAAGACGGTGGCGACTCTTGCTTCCGCGACATTTTGTGAACCAGCGTTAAACAGTCAGTTCTATTCCCACAGATCACAGAACTGGCGACTCAGCTGGGGACATTTTTTAAAGTGAGGTGTACCTTAGGATAGTTCATAACTGTGTTTTCAATTGCTTTGACTTGTTTGCTTTAAATTGTGGGACTGTCTTGGGAGTTCTATAGATCCTAAACCGGATCTGGGGATACCTTCTTAGAAAGTAGCAACAAGGCTGTGAGGGAACTGTGCGGGGTATACCGACATGGTTGAAACAGTCTGCTACGTTGATGTGGCACTTTGGTGTGTACCGGTAACCCTTGAGTTCAGTCAAGGAGAGTACGAGGCCTCCGCGTGGTGTCGTGAAGCATCAACAGACCTTAGGAACCTTAATTGAACTATCTTGGCCTCTTTAGGGTAGTGAGATAACTGACTTTGGTGCAGTCCGAGGTTGGTTGATACTCGATACTACACTCAGTTGAGGGTTGTTTTCTTGGAATATTTCGGTCGCCAGTTCAGTGGCTAAATCGAAACGATGAACAATGAAAGCAATTCAGTGATATTGGGACCCTTAGAACCCGGTTACTTCTAATAGGACAGGTTGAGCCCACCAACTTCAAAAGGGTAATACCCAGACCCCATGCTGGCCTAAACTCTAAGGGCTTTGTCTTGTGTGACTTGTGTGCCTTACATGTTTGCCTTTGTAAATATTTGTGGTGTGTTTAATCATAGCATCATGACATCATCCAGCATCATATGCATTGACTAACCATTTCAGGGGTTCGAATCTTCATCTTTGTTCTTGTTTTGTAGGACATGGAAACTGTTCGCAGAAAGACAATTCAAATCAGCCTTGTAAGGATCCCTCCTCAGCTTAAGGAGCTTATATCCAGGATTCTCGAGAGCTCTTCATTCAGTGAAAGACATGGAAGACTCATCAGCTTGGTCAATACCAACATTGAGGAAGATATGATAAAGGTCATGTTCCAGTTCTTTGACCCTCTGCATCACTGTTTCACTTTCCTGGATTATTAGCTGGTACCTAAATTGGAGGAGTTCTCCCGGCTCCTGAAGATCCCTATCCTTGATCAACTACCCTACAACGGTACAGAAAAGGAACCCAAGCTTGAAGAGATTGCTAAAGCCTTACACCTACAATCATCTGACCTCAAGGGACATTGGGAAGTCAGAAGTGGTATCAAAGGGTTCTTAGCCAGGTTTCTGTTTGAAAAGGCCTATGAATGTTGGAACTCCCTTGACTTACAAGCTTTTGAAGAAGTTGTGGCCCTCCTTGTCTATGGTTTGGTGTTGTTCCCTAACCCAGATCAGCTTATAGATATCAGTGTTGTCCAGATATTCATGTCCAGGAACCCTATACCTACGTTGCTGGGGGACATCCTTCACTCATGTTACACTCGAACCATGAGAAAAAGAGGTGTCCTTATGTGTTGCACTCCTCTCCTGGGAAGGTGGTTTATTTCGCACCTTCCACAATCAGTTTTGAAGAACGAACGGGGTTTGAGATGGTCACAACGGTTGATGACTCTTACACATGCAGATATACATTGGTGCCCTCGGTCCAGAGAGGATGTCACTATCATTGATCGTTGCGGGGAGTACCCTAATGTTCCTTTACTTGGAATCAGAGAAGGTATTACTTACAACCCATGCCTGGCTTGGAGACAGTTTGGTTATGCTCGGAGGGATGGTCCTCATGACATGTTAATTCCTAACATAGTTTTTGACTTCGACAACGATGCACAAGGACTTCGCCAGAGATTTATCAGAGCTTGGAGGATGCCAAGTAGGATAGACAGCAAGACACTGGGGCACAGGAACTCCATCCCGTTGGAACCTTATCTCAAGTGGGTACGCGCCCGCTCCCAGAAGTTAGTAATGCCTTATCCTCATATGCTCCCTGTAATCAAAGAGCCAGTCTTGGAAGGAGAGGTGTCCTACACCATTCAGCATCCTGACATGCCCACGTCCTGGGAAGAGATGCAGAAGAGCTGGATCCAGCTTAAGGAAGAACGAAATTCTCTTGAGACCAGTCTACATGCTAGTGAAAAGAAGGTCTTGGAGCTCACCCGCCTATTGCACGAGGAGAGGAATCTCAACACCTACATAGCTCCAAAGAGGATGCGTAGTGTCTTTTGGGATTGATTTGCTTTGTAATATGTGCCCATGAGGCTTTGATGTACTGAACAATTATTTCCTTAATGATAACGTGTGTTCCTTTTTGTCTACAACAAAGTTGAACTTTCGAACCCTTGAATGCATTGCATAAACACATATCATTCATCATGTGCATAGCAGGTTTTCTTCTTTTCAGGTTGCTTACTGTTCTTCGCTGTTTATTTCAGCATCATGAATCCTGACTCATCATCAACCGAGATGTCTATCAAGGCTCTTCAGGCGCAGAACGCGCAATTTCAAGAACTGATCATGGGTTTGGCTCAAGGCCAAGAAGAGCTGAAGGCTTTACTCCTGAAGAAGAAGAAGGAGAAGAAGAAGAAGAAGAGAACTGTTCTTTTCAACTCGGGCTGAAGGTTTGGCAACACTCTGCAGAATGAAGAGGCTGGTTCTTCTATAGGCAAGAGCAGTCCCCAAGGGGGAAAAGGTCCTAGTCCGGTAGTCTCTGACAACGAGACTGACTTCAATGAGGAACAGTATCCTCCGGCGGAAGACAGATACAAGCAGTTGGAAGACAGACTGAATGCTATGGAGATCCAATAGGTGCCTGGGCTGGATTTTGGAGACTTGGTTTTATCTACTGGTGTGATTATCCCTCACAAGTTTAAAGCACCATCCTTCACCAAATATGACGGGGCGTCTTGTCCCAAGCTACACCTCAGATCTTATGTGCGGAAGATCCAACCGTACTCAGTGGACAAGAACTTGTGGATCCATTTCTTCCAGGAGAGTCTTTCAGGGACTCATCTCGAATGGTTCTATCAGCTGGATGGGACCAAGGTTCGTAACTGGGAGGAGTTGGCTACTGCTTTTTACAAGCAGTATCAATATAATGCCGACCTTGCTCCTACACGTACCCAACTCTAGGGTATGTCGCTAGGGTCAAGCGAAGGTTTCAAAGAGTATGCACAGAAGTGGAGGGATCTGGATGGCAGGGTGCAGCCTCCGTTAACTGACCAGGAGTTGGTAGACATGTTCTTGGGGACCCTATCTGGGCCATTTTTCAATCATCTTATCGGTAACTCATCTGCAGGGTTTACTGATCTTATTCTGACTGGAGAGAGAATAGAGGCTGGGATGAAATCTGGTAAAATTCAGAAGGGTGCATCTGCAAGTTCTGAAAAGAAGCCCTTTAAGAAGGAGGCCAGTGTTGTATATGGGTCTAGAAGACAAGAGAAGCCTGAGCGCCGCCAATCTGTCAACGCGGTGATGATTGCTAAGCCTGTTGCCGCTCCTCGGCAAGCCAATTCTCCAAGGGCTGAGAGACCCATAAGAGAGTTTACCCGGTTAAGTATGACTTTGTCGCAAATCTTGCCGCAGTTGCTGTCCACCAACTTGGTGACTGTTAGAGAGGCCCCGAAGGTTGTAAACACTGCCTCTCCGAAGTACAATCCAAATTCCCGTTGTGCTTATCACTCTGATAGCCCAGGGCATTCCACTGATGACTGTTGGGCCTTAAGGAATAAGGTGCAAGACCTTATTGACGCAAAGGAGATACAGTTTGAAGCGCCTGAGAGGCTAAATGTGGTGACTGCTCCTATGCCCCAGCATGGAGTGAATGCCATTGATGAGGATGTATAAGCCGTTTCTGTGAATGATGTAGCTACTCCCTTGATGACTGTTAAGAGGAATCTATTGCTGGCCGGTTTATTTCTGGGTTGTAGTGAAGGTTGCCTTTTCTGTGCTATTTCCCTTTCTGGTTGTCCTTTGCTGAAGTTGGGCATCCAAAGCCTAATGGACAGCAAAGAGATCCTGTTCAAGAAGACTGCTGTTCAGTTGGTTCCGGTAGAAGAAGTTTCTGTCGTTACAATCTTTAATAATCCGATCAAGGCTCTCCCAAGGAAGCTGGTTCAAATCATGACCGTCGCACCTGTTGTTATTACTGTTCCGAGGCCTCTCCCCTATGAATCTGATAAGGCTGTCCCATGGCACTATGGGGCAGACGTGTATGTACATGGAATCAAGCAAGAGTTCAACACTGGCACCAGCATCAGCAATATCACTGGTCCAGCAAAAGTAACCCGCAGTGGCAGGCTCTTCTCGCCTGACATTGCGCCACCCGCTATTCGAAGACCCCTCACTATAACACCTATAAGTGTACCCGTTCCCAGTTCTGATCAAGTTGTTTCCCCTGCTGCCGAGTCATCTAATGCTCGGGGCAAAGGGATTGAAGATGAGCCTGCCCGGATGGAGGCGCCGAAATCTGTGAATGTGGAGGCCTCCCAACAAGAGATGGAGGAAATTCTAAAGATAATCAAGAAGAGTGACTTTAATTTTGTCGAGCAGCTGGGGCATACCCCCTCCAAGATCTCAATGCTCTCCTTGCTACTGTGCTCAGAGGCCCATGCTAAGGCCTTGATTTCATTTCTCAATACGGCTCATGTGCCACAGGAGACATCTGCAGTCCAGTTTACTGATTGCGTAGCCAATCTGACAGCGGACAATGGTCTGGGTTTCTCGGATGCTGACCTTACTACTAAGGGAAAGGACCATAATGACGCCCTGCATGTCTCTATTGAATGCAGGGGCACTACTCTTGCGCATGTATTGGTGGACACTGGTTCTTCCCTAAATGTGCTACCCAAGAAGGCCTTAGACCGTTTGGATTGTGAGGGCCTGGAGCTGAAACCTAGCAACATCATCATCAGAGCCTTCGACGGTTCTAAGAGGATGGTTCATGGAGAGGTAGACATTCCTATTCGGGTGGGTTCTCAAGTATTCGACTCTACTTTCTATGTGATGGATATCCGTCCATCTTATTCTTGTCTACTGGGTCGACCTTAGATCCACAAAGCTGGGGCAGTGACCTCTACCTTGCACCAGAAGCTCAAGTACCCCGTCAGAGGGAAGATTGTCATTGTGCAGGGAGAGGAGGAGTATATGGTGAGCCATTTGAATTCCTTCAGGTATATTGAGATGGACGGGGAGTTTATTGAAACCCCCTTTCAGCATTTCGAAGAGGTACCTCCAACATTGGCAGCAACGGAAACAGTGGTCAAAGGGGATGTTCCTTTGAAGATGGCTTCCTTGAAGGATGCCCGGGATGTGATCAAGAAAGAGGGTCAGAAGGATGTGCACAAGGCAAAGACCAGAAGACCTCCTGTGCTCATTACCAATCCAGGAGTGAATGCTGTTGGGGACGAAGATGAAATGGAAGAGTCAGAGTTTGAAAGTTGGATCTACCCGACTACTGATGGCGGATTGACCAATTGGACTGCCAAAGACCATACTCCTGTTACTTTTGTTACGCAGTAATAAACTTCTTTGTTTTGTTATTTGTAATAAACAATTAAAACTCTATGGCCCGGTGTATTACCCGAGGCACCGTTGGCTTCATTTGTGAGGGTATAATAAATTGTCATCTCATATATCATGAATAAAAATCTTGGACGTTTTCTCGCATTTCAAATCTTATGCTCCTTTTCTTTCTTTCCTTTCTTTATTGAAAAACAGCTGTATTTACACACACTCACTCATACAGGTTTCAATCCACTCTGGATCTCTCTGGTAACGACTCTGCTACTGCCAGTTATGACTTTGAAAATCCGATCAACTTAGCCGAAGACGAAGGTGAAGATGATTGCGAAGTTCCTGGAGAGCTTGCAAGACTGTTACTCCAGGAAGAGAGGGAAATTCAACCCCATGAAGAGCCAGTGGAAACAATAAATCTGGGTACTGAGACGGACAGGAAGGAAGTTAAGATTGGCGCCAACCTAGAGCCCAGCGTGAAGCAACGGTTGACTCAGATGCTACATGATTATGTGGAGATATTTGCCTGGTCCTACGAAGACATGCCTGGTTTGGATACCGACATTGTGGTCCATCACTTGCCTACCAAGGAAGACTGCCCTCCGGTTAAGCAAAAGGTCCATCGTATGCGTCCAGAGATGTCTGAGAAGATCAAAGCCGAGGTTATGAAACAGTTTGACGCCGGTTTTCTTGCAGTGACTTCTTACCCTCAGTGGGTTGCTAACGTGGTGCCGGTACCTAAGAAAGATGGAAAGGTCAGAATGTGTGTCGACTACAGGGATCTGAACAGGGCCAGCCCCAAGGATGACTTCCCTCTACCTCACATTGATGTCTTGGTTGACAATACGGCTCAGCACAAAGTGTTCTCTTTCATGGATGGTTTCTCAGGTTATAATCAGATCAAGATGGCTCCTGAAGACATGGAAAAGACTACCTTTGTTACTCAGTGGGGCGCCTTCTGCTACAAGGTCATGCCTTTTGGACTGAAAAATGCTGGGGCAACCTACCAACGTGCCATGGTTGCTTTATTTCATGACATGATCCATCATGAGATAGAAGTGTATGTTGACGACATGATCGCAAGGTCCCAGACTGAGGAAGAGCACCTAGATCATCTGCAGAAATTGTTTGACCGTCTGAAGTTGTACAAGCTGAGGTTGAACCTGAACAAGTGCACCTTCGGGGTAAGATCTGGAAAGTTGCTAGGCTTCGTTGTAAGTGATAAGGGTATTCAAGTGGACCCTGCCAAGGTCAAAGCTATCCAAGAGATGCCAGTTCCTAAGACAGAGAAAGAGGTCAGAGGCTTTCTAGGATGCCTGAATTACATTGCTCGATTCATCTCACACCTAACTTCTACCTGTGAACCAATCTTCAAGCTGCTGAAGAAAGATCAGGTAGTACGTTGGAATGATGAATGTCAGGCTGCTTTTGACAGAATCAAAGAGTATCTCCAAGAACCACCCATTCTTATGCCACCGGTTGAAGGGAGACCTCTGATATTATACCTGACAGTACTCGACAACTCAATGGGGTGTGTGCTGGGGCAGCATGATGAGTCTGGCCGAAAAGAGCATGCCATTTATTACCTTAGCAAAAAGTTTACCGACTGTGAGACCCGATACTCACTACTCGAGAAAACTTGCTGCGCTTTGGTATGGGCTGCTCGCCGACTGAGACAGTATATGCTGACTCACACTACTTTGTTGATCTCAAAGATGGATCCTATAAAGTACATATTTGAAAAGCCTGCTCTGTCTGGGAGAATAGCAAGATGGAAAATGATCTTGACGGAATACGACATCCAGTACACGACCCAGAAAGCCATCAAAGGAAGTGTATTGGCAGACCACTTGGCACATCAGGCAGTAGATGACTATCAGTCAATGAACTTCGAATTTCCAGACGAGAGTATCATGATAGTGACTGATTGTGAAGTACCTGGACCGGATGAAGGACCTGAGGAAGGATCCCGATGGTCTATGCACTTTGACGGAGCCTCCAACGCTTTGGGTAACGGCATTGGCGCTGTGATCATATCCCCTCAAGGCACTCATACTCCACTTACTGCCCGACTATGTTTCAACTGCACCAACAATATGGCGGAGTATGAGGCATGCATCATGGGTCTCCAAGCTGCGATCGACTTAAGGATCAAGTTTCTGAGTGTCTTCGGAGATTCCGCTCTCGTGATCAATCAGATTAAAGGAGAGTGGGATACGAAACATCCGAATCTTATTCCTTACAGAGAATGTGTGTTGACCTTGATCCCCCACTTCACAGAGATAACCTTTGAACACTTCCCGAGAGAGGAGAATCAGTTGGCGGACGCGTTAGCTACGATGTCTTCTATGTTCAAGGTCAAATGGGACAATGAGGCTCCCCGGATCATTATTTGGAAACTGGACGAACCGACATATTGTTGTGATCTCGAGACTGAATTGGTGACTGAGAAGCCTTGGTACCATGAGGTGAAGAGATACTTGGAAGCTCAGGAATACCTTGAAGGTGCATCTGTCAACGATAAGAAGTTTCTGAGAAGGTTCGCAGCGAAGTTATTCCTTAGCAACGGCATCCTGTATAAGTGAAACCATGATTCGACCTTACTGCGTTGTGTGGATAAGACTGAAGCAGAAAGGATCATGGAAGAGCTACATGAAGGGACATTCGGGACACATTCCAGTGGACACACTATGGCAAAGAAAATCCTTCGGGAAGGGTATTTCTGGTCCACAATGGAAGCCGACTGTTACCAACACTCTCGGACATGCCATAAATGCCAGATATATGCAGACAAGGTGCATGTTCCTCCAGTTCCTCTAAATGTTCTGACTGCGCCTTGGCCGTTTGCAATGTGGGGCATAGATATGATCGGTGAGATTAAACCTACAGCGTCCAATGGGCATCGCTTCATCCTGGTAGAGATTGATTACTTCACGAAGTGGGTTGAAGCAGCTTCCTATGCTACGGTAACCAAGACTGTTGTGGCACGGTTCATTCGGCATAATCTGATCTGTCGGTACGGGGTCCCTGAAAGAATCATTACAGACAACGGTACCAATCTCAATAACAAGATGATCAATGAGCTCTGCGAGCAGTTTAAGATACAGCACCACAACTCTTCTCCTTACAGACCGAAGATGAATGGGGCTGTAGAAGCAGCGAATAAGAACATTAAGAAAATTGTGCAGAAGATGACAGTGACTTATAAAGATTGGCACGAGATGTTACTGTTCGCTCTACATGGGTACCGTACCTCAGCCAGGACGTCAACCGGGGCAACTCCTTTCTCCTTGGGCTACGGCATGGAGGCAGTCTTACCGATCGAAGTGCAGATACCCTCTCTCGGATAATGAAGGATGCAGATCTGAACGAAGATGATTGGATCCAGACACGACTTGATCAGCTAAACCTTATTGACGAAAAGAGACTTGCTGCTATTTGTCATGGTCAGACGTACCAGAAACGGATGATCAGGGCATTTAACAAAAAGGTCAGACCACAAGAATATCAAGTTGGGGATCTGGTAATCAAGCGAATCATCCTTCCTCAGAGTGATCCAAGGGGAAAATGGACCCCTATGTACGAAGGGCCATTTGTGGTTAAGCATGTGTTCTCAGGAGGAGCCATGATTCTAACCAACATGGATGGTGACGACCTTCCTCACCCCGCCAATGCAGACATAGTAAAAAGATACTACGCATAATAAAGACCCGCTAGGCTGACATGCCTAGGCAAAAATTAGGACTTCCCGGCGAACCAAAAGGGTTCGGGAAAAATGAAGGGATGAAATGAAAAAAATCTGTACACCCGGCAAGTCGAAAACCTGAAAAGGCGGCTTGGGCAAAAATGGGTATCCCGGTGGACTGAAAACCCGAAAAGGCGATCCAGGCAAAAGTTAGGGATAAAGAGTAATACTATGTCTCATTGGATCACTTTGCATCCAGAATCCGGTATCTACATCAAGTTCAGACGGCATCGATCAGTCAGCTTCATCGTCAACTAAGGTCATCAAGTGATGAGACGCTCGGAGATATAAAGGCAATAGCAGAGTTGGAACCCAGTGGGATTATTCTATTCACACAGCTGTTTTATTTTCTTTTGTACAAACTTGTATAAATTCTTGTGTTCGGCGGCGTTCTCTTACTAGAACGTCAGCCTCTTGTACATAAACGCCTATTCACAGGAAAATTCAAAAAAATCAATACAAAAAATCACTTTTCAGCTCAAATTGCCATTTGTTCTTCTTTTCTGTTTTGTTTTGCGAAGAACGTCCAAGGTTCAATTTATGATATATGCATTGACAATAATTTGCTAACTCATAAATATTTGCATACGAAACAAAGGATTAATTACAGGTAACATTAGAAACAGGGGCAATAAAGAGTTGTCTAAGCAATCTAATTGTTCTGTCCTCCAAGGTATCAAGGTAGGTTCGGCTGAAGAACGCAACCAGTATATCTTAATTCCCCAGAGAGTAATCCAGCAAGTCAATGCACTCTCCCCAAGCCATATTATCAAACCTTAAGGAAGTTGGGCATCCCCCGCAGATCTCAACATTCCCCAGCGGAGTATATATGCATTCTTAACAAGCATCCCCGGCAGTCTTGGTCTAAAGATTGTTCCCCGGCGGTATATCAAACATTCAATGGAGTCATTTCCCCAGTACAATTCAAATCTTCCCCCAGGAGAGTCCAATCTAGTTCCCCAGGAAAGTTGGGATTCATCTCCCCAAGCAGTAAGCTTATCCCCAGTAGATTCTGGAAGCTTATCCTCGCAGAGCACGAACGCGTCTCCCGACTTTATTCAAAGAGTTATTTCCCTACCAGGATATAACTGGGTTATCCTCAGCCAAAAGCCACGGAAAGATCGTTCTTGGTGAAATCTTCTTATCCCCAGCGAAGTCTATTAACACTTCCAACATAACATTGGTATCCCCAGCGAAGTTACCATCAACATCTCAGCGAATTATCTCTCTCCCCACAGAGTATTGCTCCCCAGCAAGATCATTAGAGTACTTTTCTCCCCACAGAATAATCCATTCGCCAAGTTTATTCCCCAATGGAGTCATCTTCTCCTACCGGTATGCTTGCAACTATCACCCCCAGTGGAAGCAAAAATCTATTCTTCAACATCAGCCCAGGAATGACTTCCCGGCACCTGTCAAGGATTTCTTTTCCTAAGACGCAAAGATACATTCATAAACATCACACTTCCATACATTATAGCATGCATATATGCATCATATCTTACAAATCTCATTTGTGTTGAGAACATCATTGCTTGATCCGTATCACGCATTGCATATGACTGACCTTTACCTTTCAGGAAAGATCCAGTTAAGTTCTCAGCTACATTTAAAGACCTAGACCGGTTCAGTTAAATCGACCCTAAGATTTTTCTGTTTCTTATCCAGTCAAAGGCCTTCTCTGGTTCAGTCAGATCGACCATAAGATCTCCCTATTTCTTATCCAGTTGAAGATTCCAAGACCTTGACTGGTTCAGTTAAAATCGACCCTAAGATTTTTCTGTTTCTTATCCAGTCAAAGGCCTTCTCTGGTTCAGTCAGATCGACCCTAAGATCTCCCTGATTCTTATCTAGTTGAAGATTTCAAGACCTTGTCGGTTCAGTTAAATCGACCCTAAGATTTTTCTGTTTCTTATCCAGTCAAAGGCCTTCTCTGGTTCAGTCAGATCGACCCTAAGATCTCCCTGTTTCTTATCCAGTTGAAGATTCCAAGACATTGACCAGTTCAGTTAAATCGACCCTAAGATTTTTCTGTTTCTTATCCAGTCAAAGGCCTTCTCTGGTTCAGTCAGATCGACCCTAAGATCTCCCTGATTCTTATCCAGTTGAAGATTTCAAGACCTTGTCCGGTTCAGTTAAATCGACCCTAAGATTTTCCTGATTCTTATCCAGTCAAAGGCCTTCTCTGGTTCAGTCAGATCGACCCTAAGATCTCCCTGATTCTTATCCAGTTGAAGATTTCAAGACCTTGTCTGTTTCAGTTAAATCGACCCTAAGATTTTCCTGATTCTTATCCAGTCAAAGGCCTTCTCTGGTTCAGTCAGATCGACCCTAAGATCTCCCTGTTTCTTATCCAGTTGAAGATTTCAAGACCTAGACCGGTTCAGTTAAATCGACCCTAAGATTTTCCTATTTCTTACCCAGTCAAAGGCCTTCTCTGGTTCAGTCAGATCGACCCTAAGATCTCCCTGTTTCTTATCCAGTTGAAGATTCCAAGACCTTGACCGGTTCAGTTAAAATCGACCCTAAGATTTTTCTGTTTCTTATCCAGTCAAAGGCCTTCTCTGGTTTAGTCAGATCGACCCTAAGATCTCCCTGATTCTTATCCAGTTGAAGATTTCAAGACCTTGTCTGATTCAGTTAAATCGACCCTAAGATTTTTCTGTTTCTTATCCAGTCAAAGGCCTTCTCTGGTTCAGTCAGATCGACCCTAAGATCTCCCTGTTTCTTATCCAGTTAAAGATTCCAAGACCTTGACCGGTTCAGTTAAAATCAACCCTAAGATTTTTCTGTTTCTTATCCAGTCAAAGGCCTTCTCTGGTTCAGTTAGATCGACCCTAAGATCTCCCTGATTCTTATCCAGTTGAAGATTTCAAGACCTTGTCCGGTTCAGTTAAATCGACCCTAAGATTTTCCTGATTCTTATCCAGTCAAAGGCCTCCTCTGGTTCAGTCAGATCGACCCTAAGATCTCCCTGTTTCTTATCCAGTTGAAGATTTCAAGACCTAGACTTGTTCAGTTAAATCGCCCCTAAGATTTTCCTGTTTCTTACCCAGTCAAAGGCCTTCTCTGGTTCAGTCAGATCGACCCTAAGATCTCCCTGTTTCTTATCTAGTTGAAGACATCCAAGATTCTCTCGGCATTACTGTTGAGGTTGAAGTCGCTCAAGATTCTCTCAGCGTTACTGTTGAGGTAGTAATCGCCCCAAGGTTCACTCACTGTTCCTGTTGAGGTAGTAACCATCCCTGGTTCATTCACCGCCGTTTGAAGCTCCAGATTCAATTCCTGTAACCAGTCAGGGTGCATCTATACAAAGAGTTTGAAGACCAGCTCCTGTAACAGGCCAGGTAATCATTTTCTTTTCAGGTACGCAAAGCTCTCGCTAAGGAATCTCTTATGCGATTGACACCCAGATGGCATCTATAAGCCCATCCATCTTCCATCATCTCTTAGCATGGAATCTATAAGCCCATCATCCTATCCATCAATCTCCAAATGGCATCTTTAAGCCCATTCCCCACATTACACTACTATGTGAGCGCAAATTTCTGGGCACTCTAGTGTTCAATCATCTTCCACCTTCGGATTACGAAAGGCACGTCAGCCAATCTGCATCCTCATGTCTAAGAAGATTGAACAGGGGCAACTGTTGTACCCCAAAATTTGCCCTCCCATATTCTTCAAAAATTGCAAAGAGCATGCTTCAAAATCTCCCCAAGGGTTGCACAGTTCAAGGGCCTCCTAACAGTCAGAAATTAGGGTTTTTTATTCTGGAAAAGAAATTGAAGTTTTCAAGGGTCCAATCAAGTCCCACATGCCTACAAACATGGTCAAGCATCCTCATACCAAGTTTCAAGACTTACAACACAAAATTGCACAGTCAAAAACTCTAATTGCATCACAGTCAACTGTAGGGGAAAAATGGTCATTTGACAGTCAAAAGTTCAAATTTTTGGTCAACATCTCATTTTGAAGCCACAAACATCAATTGATCAATTCTTGATCATGATTCTCAAAGCATGGCTCAAAAAGTCTCAAGATGCAAAAGTTTCCATATTTGGACAGTTGGAAAAGTCAACTGTAACTTGACCTAGGCATAACTTCCACATGGTTCATCAGAAAAATTCCATCCAAATCTCATTTTGAAGAGAAATATATTTCCAACAACTCCTCTTCACACTTCAAGTCCAAGAAATGCTCTCACAAAAAGTTATCAATTTCAACATTATAGGTCATTTTCAAAAGTCAACAAAAAGGGACTTTAAGTCAAAGGCTATAACTTGAGATTGGTAAATCAAAATGACATGGGACAAAAGGCATTGGTTAGAGGACTTCAAGACCTTTCCAAAATGTCCAAGAACATGATCAAAGCTTAAACATTGAGCAAGATATGCCTTGTGGAAGTTGGGAAATTTTTGGGAATTTTGAAAAGTCAACTTTACTTCAAATGCCTCAAAATTGCTAATGGGCCACATTTTCTTCCAAGATTCATCATCCAAAGGCTATGCATGACCATTTGGCCCAAAGGGGATTTATTTCATCATTTTTATTATTTATTTGAATTTTTAATTACTATTAATTCATTTAATTAAATAAAATATGAAAAAAATACTAAACCAATGCATTTGAATCTTTTTATGCAGCATTTGCTCTCCTTAAAGACTCAAGATTCGTGCACAACCAAAATTGGAAAGATTGGCCATGATTGGAATCAAAATCACATGGAAAAGATTTGAAAAAATATGCATGGAAAATCAAATATCTCATACATCAATGCAAGGATCTTTTGGTTCAAAATCCAACCCTAATCCATCCCATACATATACTGATCAAAACCTAATGCACAAGGATCAAAAAGCTGCGCCCAATCATCAAGAACAACTTTGCAATTTTTGTGAAAAAATCTGAAAACTGAAAACTGCCTTCTAGCACGATTCAAAGGAAAATAATCATACCATTAGCTTGCCAAGGCATCAAGGAACCTAACTGAGTCCTTTTCCACGCTTCCAGCATCAAGAATTGGTACATAGAAGTCAAACTATTTCATGTTTTTTGCATCATCGTGTTTCATCATTCATGCCATATTTTTAATTTCTAACGCTTGTTTTGTACTAGTCTTATCATTCTGAAGCTAACCATACCATCCAATTGAATTTTCGTGCCCTATACACGAATTCACCATTGAAGCTCGTTAGGGTTTCCAAACTGTAAAATTGGGGCTTTACGTTTAAGGGAAAATCAGGCAACGAGACTTATGCCATCAGAATCAGAAGCTCATAACGATTAGCATGGCATACTCGCGCTCAATTTATCATAAGCCAATTCCTATTCGCTATTTTTATGTTCACCATTTAGTGGGGGTTTAAAACCCCCGCTATCTCTTTTTATTTTACAGGCAATTGAAGAAGAAGACAGACGTGTCCATGGCTTACAAGCGCATTTGAATTTCGCGCGAAATATCCCACTAACCCTTGTTTTATCTTATATTGATTATTTGTCATATTATATCCAAAGCGCGTTAACAGCTCAGTTGGCAGGCACATGGTTTGGTAAACTCTGGGACCTGGGTTCGATTCCCAGGTCCCCTCCCTTTCTCATATTATTTTCCTTTCCATATTCCTACGCAGCGCACACCCAAGGGTTCACCATACACTCAATATCCAAGCACGCCACATGTCTCAGAACGTCCATCCAAGGGCCCTGATCTGATGAACATCATACTCACCAGTCAACGCGTACACATGCGCCCTGGAAAGTCAACTGAAGGCCTTAATTCTATTGGGCCTAATGGCTGGCAACATGACCTCCAAACTGGGGTCAACACCCCCAAGGGTTTGCAATTCTTTTCTTTTTTCTATTTTCTATCATTTGTGTTTATTCAATTATTTCCTTTTAATTCTTTAAATTAATATATTTTCATAATATAAAAAATAATAAAAAATTAGAAACTACAAAAATAAAAACATATTTTATTTAAATGTTTTCTTTGTAAATAAATGGTATTAATCAATTTAGTTAATTTTAGGGTTAAATGTTAATATTTTTTTGTAATAAATTAAAAAAAACGTAGAATTAGGGTTTTAATTATTTGTATCTTTTTCTTCTTTTCTTCTATCATTATTAGTAATTAATTATTTATTTTTGTAAATAAAATTGTATTAAATAATTAAGTTAATTTTAGATTCAATCTTAACATGTTTTTTTAATAAATTAAAAATAGCTAGAATTAGGTTTAAATTCCATTAATCCTCATTAAAATTCATAAAAATACAAAAACTCCAAAAAATCTTTTCTTTTTATTTTTACTTAATTAATTTGTTAATCGTAATTTAATTTCCTAAAAAAGGGTCCAACGCCCTCGCATTCCCGACTTTACCTCTTCGCGCATTTTATTCTTATTTCCCTTTTTGTGAATATTCATGTAATTCTCCCAAAGCCATGTAATAGCTTAATTAGATGTTTATTTTTCGCACTTTATTTTATTTCAAATCGGGTCCTGGATTATTTTGGCGATGTGGACCCGCGCCTTTGTAATAGCGTAGGACTTTTAATTCTCGCATCTTTTAAATTGTTAACTATTGCATGAAAGAAAGAATGCCAAAATAAAAAACAAACGCGTAGATCACCAATGCATGAACAAGACAAAAATATCTGAAAACGACACACAAATCACACACCACCCCTAGGGTACGCCTCATTGTTGCCTTGCCCCTCGAAAGGTGATCGTCGAGTAGAGGATGTTTTAGTAAGTCCTCATGTCCATGAACATGGCATGAGGGTAGCTTCTAAGGTGTCTTCCTATTGCTCCGGTGATCACCATGTCCTGAACCCTCGAATTGACCCGAACACCTCCAACGGTGGTGCTACCTACCTCTCAATGGTGGGATGGCACTACTTTAAGGACATTTACACAGACGAATTCCTTAGGGTAGGTAGACGACTCTAGATACTTGCTCTAATTTCAAAACAAATCAAAAAATACTTTTCACACCGACACCTTTTCAAAAGCTTTCGAAAGCAATTTTTCAAACACTCTTGAGGACCGATACAAGAGTCGAACTGAGATTTTCAAAGAAACTTTTTAAAACCCACAGTTGAAAAGCAAACAAACCATTTTGAAAAAACAAATGAGCAAGTATCTAAGAGCCCGTGGATAACCATGGATAGAAAGGGTGCTAACACCTTCCCTTTCTATAATCTACCTCCTGAACCGAGAGCAATCTCTATAAGGAATTTTTCTGTGCTTTTGTCCTTTCCATTTGGAGAAAATAAAAGATGGTGGCGACTCTTGCTTCCGCGACATTTCGCGAACCAGCGTTAAACAGTCAGTTCTATTCCCACAGATCACAGGATCAATCGCATATGATCTAATGTTACAATTGTTTAACTAAGCGATAAATATTTGGTTTTGGGGGAAAAAGAATTTAATTAAGAAAAACAATAGTAATAGTATACCGGTATGTGATAGTCGGACTTCAGGAACTCGGTAAATCGCTTGGCATATAAAGTATTTCGGTAAAAATGAATTGTTTAAAAACCTGAGACATACACTCTCGTGTTCATGAAATAAGTCATGCTACTAAACCTAGTGGATGCACTTTAAATATAATAACACTTTTTGAAAACAACTTGAGTTTAATTAATTTGTTAAAACACTCGTGTATTTAAAAATTAATGTTTTGTTACCACTATCTGGGTCAAACCCCAGCTCTCGCATGCAGGTTCTTGCCTTAATTAATTTCCCACTCTCGTGGCAAAATTGTGTTAAATATCCTTTCACTCTCGTGACAAGGGTAGTTAAATTAAATATGGAAATTGGAAACCAGAAATTATTTATAAAAGTTTTTAGCCAAGTTATCACTGAATTCCTTCGGTGCTTAGGAGTCACATAACGGTATAAACGAAATTAGCCAGACATAATATATTTAGTAACCATGCAACTTAAAAGACAATTCATAAAAATAACTAACATAGCATAAGAATAATAAAAAACAATTGCATAAAAACCTGTAAATATGTTGTTGTGGTAATCTTGGGTGCGTACAATATCCTTGCGATTAATTGAAATATATGACCGTGTTAATCCTTAGATGAAGAATTAACACTTTTTGGAAACTAATTCTAGAAACTGAACGGTACAGTAGGTATATTGGCTCAAAAGCAAATAAAAATAAAATAATGCAGAAAGGCAAAAGTTTGTCTCTGTAGAAAAATCTCGGACTCTGTTCCATTAAAATGCCTCCTATTTATAGAAGAGGATTTTTGCAGTTAAGAGAATTTAGGAACTACTTGAGTGGAGGAAGACTCAGACTGTACGTTGCTGAAAGTTGAGGAATTGTAGGAGAAGAAAACCATCCATTACGTTGCCCACGTCTCCTGTTATGCATAACATTGAATTAAGCGTGTGACGGTCGTCATGAGGAGGTGACGGTCGTAATGCGCTTAAATAGCGCGTTACGTTCGTCAATGATGTGTGACGAGCGTCGTTCAAGTTGTGAGTGCGTTACTCTTGTAATGGGGGTGTGACGGCCGTCACAACAATAAAATCTGCAGACTTTGCAGATTTAGTTCTTTTTCTTCTGATTTTTGGTTAGCTTTCTTCATGCGATCCTTTTTCACTGATTTGATTTGAAACATGTTGTACCTGTGAAAAGACATAAAAACTCGGAACAATCGGGAGTTAAACAAGTTAATGTATTATGAAAATCGATAAAAAATGTAGTAATTATATGATACGATTTCTCGTTATCAAATTCCCTCATACTTAAACCTTTTCTTGTCCTCAAGCAAATAGTCATTTAGAAAGATCGGACAAGTTTTATCAAGCGCACATGCATGACATACCTTTGGTTTTTTTTAAAGCAATTACGAGAAATCCTCGTCAGTTCGACCGATACTTAAGTGAAACACTAACGATACGCTAATGACACAAGCAGTAAGCTAAGTCATAGACTTCCATTTCAAACAACCTGTCCAATAGTTCCGTTATAATTCTGCCCAGAGTTTCTCGTATCTATTTCACCCGGTTTTGTTCTAGCGCAATCACATTAAGCCCTTTGTCTTAGCACGTACGTAGTGGAGTAACCGGTTAGTGATTTTGATCCTTTTAGCACGGGGTCTGGTACACGAATGTGGCAACCCTACATATGTTATCCAAATTGGAGGTTGTGGGGGATCGATCCGTAGCACGCCCTACCAAGTTTGGAACCAGATACCTCTGAACCAACCAACAGTGGATTCCTTAATTATTTACTCGACTCTTATATGTGACCTTGTATTTTGGTTCACAAAATTTTCTTTTCTTTTAGCAGCGAGATAAGAAGGATATTTCATTGATCAGGCATCAAACGCTTATATTCATCGATTCTCCACGTGGTTTGTGTCAAGATGGTGTTGACTGCTAGTATAAACTACTAGGGGTTGCTTTAGAACTAAAACTCAAGATATAGGTATAATGGTTATTGAAACGGATCGCGTAAGTAGGAAGACTATGGTGTCATAACCGTATCGATCTTGTTGAATCGTTTTCGGCTTCCTCAACTGGGATTTCATTAAAATAGGTATGTCGGGCTAATGCGAAGATAAAGTAAAAAATTTTGGTATGGCTAAATAAAGCGAAGAATTTGAATTGAGAAATATCATAAAAAATATTACTTGTTTATGGAAGATGGAAAGGTACATCTCCAACACTAAATCCGACATTGTCCTCAATGTTGCGGTATATAGGCGGAGAAATACAAATACAAAAACAAACAGAAAGGAAATGAAACAGAAAAGGTAAACTACTTAGAAAATAAAGAAAACTACTGATGGCCACGTCCTCTACTCCTGGTGCGTGATCGCCAGGTAGGAGTGGCTTCGGTGTCAGTGTCCTGGTAGCCAAGGGTGCTGACGTCCAACCTTAATGCGTTAAGTTCAGACAGGGCCTCGTCCAACCTCTCGTTCATGCTCCGCTGGCCAGTCAGAATCTGAGTGTTTTGTGTGCATAAATATTCATATTGTTCCTGTAGTCTTCTTTCAAGTGCGGCACTCATTTGATTTTGCTGATGGATGGCGCGGAGAACGTCTTCATGAGTAAAAGGAGGTGGTGCCGATGAAGGTCCTGGAGTGTTGTGGACGGGGGCAGCACTGTCTAGCTCTTCTTGCATTTCGTCTGCGGGGGCATTAGGCTGGTCTGCATGAGTAGGAACACGCCCCTCGGAAGCTGCAGGATCGAATAACCAGTTAGCTCTGTTTTATGGATCGATTCGGTCCCTGCAAGGCAAAGTGATGTTATGATAAACAATGTTTCTGATCACAGGATGGAATCTGCCATCCTCTCGCTCATAAATGAGGTGTGCGGCCTTGCAGTGGTCCAGAGTCAGCAAAGCCGGTGCCATAGAAGGCATATCTGCAAGAGCGGCACCATAATTCAGGGCTATGGCAAGAGAAGTGACAATCCCTCCGAAATAGAAGGGTTTTCCGCCCCTAGCACAAATAGAGTGAATATGGGCCAGTAAAAATGGGGCGGCGTTGATCTTCTGGCCGGTGAATGCGCAATGCATGAAGAAGAGCTCCTTGGAGTTGAGCTTGTGATTGCTGTCTCGAGCGAAGATGGTGTTGCAGAGGATGCGGTAAAAGTATCGGATAGTCGGATTATGAATATGTGTGGCGTTGAGGTGGTCGTAAGATCCGGCATGAATGTTCTTCATACTGTGCCATAAGTTAAAAGCTTCCTCGCCGAAATTATCCGGCACCCGGAGGTGGACACCTTCGTCAGAACAGAAACTGAGCAGCCATGCAAAATCTGTTTGGGGCAGCTGATGCTCAGTGCCAAACATACGAAATTTGGCCACGCCTGAGAGTTGGTTTGTGGCACCAGGGGGAGTAATGTATGCAAAGGAACTCAGAAACTCAAAGGTGAGAGTTTCGTAAATGGGTTGCGGTTCGCGGCACAGGTTCCATAAGTTCACATTTTGCAAAAGTTGTCGGACGCTGTCTAACAGTCCCAAATTCCTCAAACAATCAAGGTCAACATACCGAGTAGGTTGAAGACCGCGGCGTTGGAACTTCTGGAATTTGAGTCGTTGGGTTTCACCTTGCTCGCCGACTCTGAAAGTGAGATTGGGAATTTGCTGATTGTTGGCCATAGTGCATGCAAAAGATTGAATCGTGAAAATGGTTTGGAATATGGATTGAGTAGTGGATTGATGGAGTTTAAGTGTTAGAGTGTTGGAATTTGAGAGAAAATTTGAATGGGTACTGTTACGGTTTTGGGAAAAAGGGAAGAATGGATGGAAAGTGGAACGGCTTCTGTAATAGCAGAATTTGCTATTGGGCGCGCGTGATGGTCGTCACATTGGGCTGACGGGCGTAACACGGTGAAATGCGTGTTACGCTCGTCATGGGGACGTTACGAGCGTTACAGATTCAAATAATTATATTCATGAAATGAACGAAACACTTTAATTTCCAGACATTATAACACAGTAACCTAACACAGTAAACATGCACAATATTTCCAACACACATCGTAAGACAAAATTTTGCAAAAAATATGAACAGTAAATTTAATATCTGATGTAACACACAGTAAAATTAATGAAAATGAAAAATAAACTGAAATTGAAAGAAAATGTATGTTTCTAAAAAAAATTGTAAAGAGTAAACTTTGTTTAAAATGAAATAATAGTAGTAACGACAATAGAATTGAAACTTGATGAATTATTGAAATTTCATTAACTAGTAAAATTGTTTGGAATTTGAAACAAATAATAACTAAATGCACAGAATAATAATAAAATACTAAAACTAGGTTCCTCCCCCACACTTAAACTAAACAGTGACCTCACTGTATACATAGATTTAGGTATTTTATTTTTATCAATAAATTTATTAATTCAATTAGATTTAATTTTAGGTAAAACTTTAATTATTTTGTAAATAACTTAAAAATAATTAGAATAAATAGGTTTTATTACTAACTTAATTATATTTTACTTTTTCCTAAAATAACCAAAAAAACCGAAAATAGGCCATGTCATTATTTTTATTAATTAATTTAATCACTAATTAATTTTTGTATTTAATTTAGAAAACTTAATTCTTTTCTTTAAAAAAATATTAAAAACAACAAAAAAAAACATTTTTTTCTTTTAATTAGAATAGAAGGGTCAAAACCCTAGTTCGCATTCGTTCTAATTTTTTTCGCGCTCCTTATTTTTATTATTTATCATATTGATGTAACTGCCTACAGTTTGGAATAGTTAAATTAGGACTTTATTTACATTTATCGCTTTAATTTCAAAGGGTTTGTTTTTGGCTATGTAAATACCTGAAGCCTTGTAATAGCGTAGTTTAATTTCCGCATTTTAAATTCCACAAATTATTAACTGTTAGATGTATGATAATAGGATGCATGACAAGAATGTATGATTAAATTTAAAACAGTTAGATCACCCTAAATGTGCAAAGATAAATAAACTGAAATTGAATCAGTCGCACATGCGCACTCCTAGGATACACTCCCACTTGGTTGCCTTCGGTAAACAGTCATTGAGTATAGGATGTTTTAGTGGTCGTCCTTTTGTCCAAAGATCAAAGTTTCCTTGGAAAGGTTCTCTCGGATATTGTTGCTTCGGATAAATGATCTAAGATATTAGGGTTATTACTAAGACGTCCTAACATTGCTTTAGTGACCGTACGTCCCTTTCGAATTAACGCTCAAAACTCCAACGACGGTGCTACCTACTCACTAATAGTGGGATAGCATTGTCTAAAGGAAACGAACATAGAACAATTCTTTTTTCGAGTAGGTAGATTAGTTCTTAAGTACTTGCTCAATCAAAACAATTTTTTTACACTTACACTCCTTTACAAACAAAGTTTTCAAAAAAAAAAATCATTACACTCTTGAAGACAGAAGCAAGAGTTAAATCAAAGTCAAAACAAAAACTTTTCAAAGCACACAAACACAGAGAAGCAATTTTGAAAATGATGAGCAAGTACCTAAGAGCCCGTAGATAACTATGGATAGAAAGGGCGCTAATACCTTCCCTTTCTATAATTTATCCCCCGTACTCAGAAATATCTCGAAAAAGGAATTTTTCTGTGCTTTTTTCCTTTCCTTGTTGGATAAAATAAAAGTCGATGGTGACTCTTGCTTACCGCGACATTTTGCGAACACAAACGCAAAATGCAAACCAGTAAATTCCTTAAAAAAAATAGGGAAACACGTCCCGTTTCTGGACACCGTATCACAGAATTGGTGACTCTGCTGGGGAATTAATAAGTGGGGTGTACCTTAGGAATAGTTCATTATATTGTTTTCAATTGTTTGATCTGTTTGCTTTATCTTTGTGGGCTTTGTATCAGAGTTACTATAGATCCTAACCCGGATCTGGGGATACCTTTTAGGTAAGTAGCAATAGATTGTGAGGGAACTGTACAACATAGACCGATATGGTTGAAGTAGTAGCTACGTTGGTGTGACACATTAGTTGGTACCGATATCCCTTGTGGAGGAACAAGGAGAGTATGGGGCTGCTAATGGGTCATTAAGCATCAACTGACCTTAGAACCTATAATTGACCAACTTGGCCATAGAAAGTAGCAGTATGTTACACTCATTGAGACCATACTCTCGCGATGATTCCGGCCGTAAGAAAAGATTGCTAAACTAGAATTATGACCGATAGAGGATGGTCAGTGATATTGAGAACCTCTAGAACCCGGTTACTATTACTAGGACAGGTTGAACCAACTAAACTGCAAGAGGGTAGTACCTAAATTCCATGCCATCCTGAAATTTAAGGGCTATTGTGTGACTTGTTTGCCCTTACCATGTTTGCTATCTGTGATACCTGTGGTGTGTTTTTATCATGACATCATGCATCATGACATCGCATGCATACTAACCATTTCAAAGACTGAGGGGATTCATCTTTGTTCTGTTTTGCAGATCATGGCATCTATGCGCAGAAATACCATTCGGACCAGCTTTGTGCAGATACCTGCTCAGCTTAGGGAGTTGGTTTCAAAAGTTCCTGATACTTATTCCTTTGTTAGAAGACATGGTCATCTCCTCAGCCTGGTCACTTCCAAATTGGATGAGCAAATGATGAGCGTCTTGTTCCAGTTCTTTGACCTGTTGCATCACTGTTTCACCTTCCCAGACTATCAGCTAGTCCCTACTTTGGAGGAGTTTTCTGATTTACTTGGCATATCTATTCTAGAGCAGACACCTTTTACAGGTTTGGAGATAGCTCCTAGGCCAGAGGATGTTGCTTCATCCCTCCATCTAACAATGGCTGATGTAGTATCTAACTGGGACATTCCGAGTGGGGTTAAAGGTTTCTTGGCAAAGTTTTTTATTGATCAAGCTCAACAATTCTGGGATAGTTTGGACTTTCAAGCATTTGAAGATATCCTGGATCTCCTCATCTATAGCTTGGTTATGTTCCCAAATTCGAATCCTTTTGTCAATGTGAACGCAATCAAGATTTTCATGTCTCGTAATCCAGTGCCCACTCTCTTAGGTGATATTCTACATGCTCTTTATACCCGTACTGTTCGGAGGAGAGGAACCCTTATGTGTTGTACACCACTTGTGGCGAGGTGGTTTATTTCTCACCTCCCCAAATCTGTATTGAAGAATGAGGAAGGTATGGGTTGGGCTTACAGGATCATGTCCCTTGCTCATACAGACATCCTTTGGAGTACTAAAGATATGGAAAAAGTAGTTGTCATCGATCGGTGTGGGGAATACCCCAATGTTCCATTGCTGGGAATTAGAGGAGGAATAACCTATAATCCTTGTTTGGCCTTACGACAGTTTGGACGAGCTCGAAGGGACGATCCTCATGAGCTACTGCTTCCAGACATTGTCTTTGACTTTAAGGGAGATGTTGAAGGACATCGCCGCAGATTTATACGAGCTGGGACAGGGTGAACAGGTCTGATCCACATGACCTAGGAATGAAGACTTCTCTCCCGATGCAACCATACCTTCAGTGGGTTCGATCCCGTGCTCAAAAGCTGGGGATGCCATATGAAGCCGTTTTGCTGGTGATTGTAGAGCATACTGATGAAGAAGGGGTTCCTTATACAATCCTCCATCCATACATGCCTATTGATATTGGGGCATTAAAGAGATCTTGGATCCAGTTAAGGGAAGAAAGGGATACCTACAGAGAGAAATATCATGAACAGGAACGGAAGATCCTGAAGCTTACAAGGCAGCTGGAGACTGAGAGGACAATCAACGATTATGTCAGCACGAAGGGAAAACGACCATGGGAATTCTGATGTTTTTATTGTTTCTAGTTTAGATTTACTTTTCAGTATTTCTTTTGTAACGCCTTAAAGGCATTTGTTAAACATTGTTTCAAGTTTTAATCTAATAAAGTGTGTTTTATTTTGGTTTACAAATTTGAATCTCCCTAAGTCTTTGAAATCTTTTCATACGCATTCCATTACCATGCACCTCATTACAGGTACCCTTACAGGTTTCTTATCTTCTTCGCTGTTTATTTCAGCACAACATGTCTTCTGAAACACCTACTGATCAAGCTATTAAGGCTCTTCAAGCTCAGAATGCCCAGTTCCAGGAAATGTTCTTGAACTTGGCCAAGAGTCAACAAGATCTGAAGACTCTTATCTTGAAGGACAAGAAGAAGAAGAAGAAGAAGAAGAAGAAGAAGAAGGTAGTCCTCCTGAATATGGGTCACAGATTTGGGAACAGGTTGCGACAAGAAGCTGATTTATCTCACTCATCTGGAGGGGGAGAGAATCAAGAAGAAAGGAAGGGTCCTAGCCCTGTGGTTTCTGACAATGACACAGACTTTGATAAAGACCAGTATCCTCCTGCTGAGGATAGGTATAAACAACTTGAAGACCGGTTAAGCGCAATGGAGATCTAGAAAGTCCCTGGTCTGGACTTTGGAGATTTGGGTTTGGCATCTGGGGTGGTGATCCCACACAAGTTTAAAGCTCCTATCTTTGCTAAGTACGACGGGGTCTCCTGCCCAAAGTTACACCTCCGCTCGTGTGACAGAAAGATTCAACCGCATACTGCTGATAGGAACCTTTGGGTTCATTTCTTTCAAGATAGTTTGTCAGGGACTCAACATGAATGGTTCTATCAACTGGAAGGATCTAATGTCTGCAACTGGGAGGACCTTGCTATCGCTTTTTACAAGAAATACCAGTATAATGTCGACCTTTCTCCCACACGTACTCAACTCCAGGGTATGTCTATGGGTGCGAGCGAAAGTTTTAAGGACTACGCTCAGAAGTGGATAAATCTTGCTGGAAGAGTCCAACCCCCTCTGTCTGATAGGGAGTTGGTGGATATGTTTCTTGGGACTTTGTTTGGTCCATATTTCAATCATTTGATCGGAAGTTTATCGTCTGGGTTCACTGAATTGATTTTGACTGGGGAGAGAGTGGAAGCTGCTACCAAGAGTGGCAAGATACAGAAAGGCGCTTCGTCAAGTACAGAAAAGAAGCCCTTAAGGAAAGAAGCTAGTGCAGTTTATAGCTCGAGGATCCAGAATCGACCTGAACGCCGCCAAGAAGTTAATGCGGTAGTAATATCAAGACCAACTGTTGCCCCACAACGCAACAATCAGCAAAGAGTAGAAAGACTGCAAAGGCAGTATACTCGGCTCAGTATGACTCTATCTCAAATGCTGCCGCAACTATTGAAAACCAACTTGGTGACTCTGAAGGAGGCTTAGAAGAATCCCAGTACTACATCACCGCTGTATAATCCAAACGCCCGTTGCGCTTATCACTCTGATATCCCAGGGCATGATACAAACAACTGCTGGGCTTTGAAGAATAAGGTACAAGATTTGATTGATGCTAAGGAGATCGAGTTTGAAGCGCCAGAAAAGCCTAATGTCATGAATGCTTCTATGCCCAAGCATGGAGTAAATGTTGTGGATGATGATTCGTTTGTAACCTCTGTAGAAGACATTTCTACTCCGTTGTTGACCGTTAAGAAGAACTTATTGTTGGCCGATTTATTTCCGGGCTGTGCTGAAGTTTGCCACATGTGTTCCATCCTGCCTACCGGTTGCCATCTATTGAAGTCAGGTGTTCAACGCCTGATGGATAACAAAGAGATATTGTTTGAGAAAACTTTGGTTCCATTGATTCCTGTTGAAGATGTTTCCATAATCACCATTTCCGCCAATTCTTCCAAGGCTTCCTCGAGAAAGCCTGTTAGAATTACATCTGTTCCGAGAGTTTCTCCATTGATCATTACTATTCCTGGACCTATCCCTTACACGTCGGATAAGGCTGTCCCGTGGCACTATGGGGCCGATGTGTATTATCATGGGATTAAACAAGACATGAAGGTTGAAGAGGCTGATACTGATTTCAGCAAAATTGTTGGGTCTAGAAAATTCACCCAAAGCGGAAGACTTTTCTCTCCTGATATCTCCCCACCAACTGTTCGGAAGCCTGTTGCTATTTCACCTGCCAGTACATCTGCTACTGTCCCTGTTCGTGTTCCAATCATTACCCCTGTCGCCGAGTCATCTGACACTCGGGGCAAAGGGATCACCGGTGGGCCTGCCCAGACGGAGGCACCGAAGAAAATTATTGTTGAAACCTCTAGGCAATAGATAGAGGAAATTTTGAAGATCATCAAGAAAAGCGACTACAACATAGTCGAACAGCTGGGGCAAACCCCATCGAAGATCTCTATGTTGTCTTTATTACTGTGCTCAGAAGCCCATGCTAAGGTTCTGATTGCTTTCCTGAAAACTGTGCATGTGCCCCAGGAAACATCTGTTGATCAATTCAAAGACTGTGGCTAGTTTGACCGCTGACAACGGGTTGGGTTTCTCTGACGCATATTTGGCTGCCAAAGGAAAGAATCACAATGACGCTCTGCATGTTTCAATCGAGTGCAGGGGCACTACTCTAGCTCACGTGCTGGTGGACACTGGGTCCTCGTTAAATGTTTTACCCAAGAAAGCATTAGATCGGTTGAATTATGAAGGGTTGGTGCTGAAGCCGAGTAATATTGTGGTTAGGGCCTTTGACGGTTCCAAAAGGATGGTACATGGAGAAGTGGATGTTCCAGTTAAGGTTGGCTCTCATACTTTCGCGTCTACATTCTATGTGATGGACATTCGACCATCTTATTCTTGTTTGTTGGTTCGCTCGTGGATCCATAAAGCTAGGGCAGTAACTTCTACACTCCATAAGATGTTAAAATATCCAGTGAAGGGGAAAATTGTTACAGTATGAGGAGAAGAGGAGTACATGGTGAGCCACCTTAACTCTTTTCGGTATGTGGAGATGGATGGGGAGTTCATTGAAACCACGTGTCAAAACTCTGAAGAAGTCCCCTAGACTCTGGCGTCGACTGAAACTGTTGCTGAAGATCCTCCAATGAAGATGGCTTCCCTTAAGGATGCCCGGGCTGTTATTGAAAAAGGTGGGTGTGCGAATTAGGGCCAACTCCCTGACTTTGCACACAAGACTGACAAGTTTGGTTTGGGTTTTACTGCAGAAGCTCAAAGGGTTGTTCAGCGTGCGCGGATTGGAAGACCTCCCATGCGTATTAGTAATTCGGAAGTGAATGCAATTGAAGATGATGATGAAGAGTCTGAGTTTGACAGCTGGATTTACCCGACTACCGATGATGGATTAAGAAATTAGACGGAAAAGGACTTTGTGCCCATTTCTTTTATTACACAGTAATAAGACTTTTGTTTTGAGTTTGTAAACAGACAATTTGAAACTTTTACGGCCCGGTGCCTTACCCGAGACACCGTGGTTTTGTTTGTGAGGGCTTATTATGTGTCATTTCCATATATCATCAATAAAAGCATTGGACATTTTCTTGCATTACAAATTTTGCGCTCTTTGTTTTTCTTTTCTATCTTGCAAAACAGCTATTTATCTTACACACACTCACATATACAGGTCTACATCCACTCTGGATCCAACTGATAACGACTCTGCTACTGCCAATTATGACTTCGAAAGTCCGATCAACCAAGCCGAGGACGAAGGTGAGGATGATTGTGAAGTGCCTGGAGAACTTGCTAGACTGTTACTTCAGGAAGAGAGGGCCATACAGCCGCATGAAGAGCCAGTGGAAACAGTAAATCTGGGTACGGAAGAAGACAAGAAAGAGGTCAAGATTGATGCAAATTTGGAGTCTAGTTTTAAGCAACGGTTGATTCAGATGCTGCGTGGCTGTGTTGAAATCTTTGCCTGGTCTTATAAAGATATGCCTGGGTTGGATACCAATATTGTGGTTCACCGCTTGCTAACTAAGGAAGACTGTCCTCCAGTGAAATAGAAAGTTCGTCGAATGCACCCAGAGATGTCTGAGAAAATCAAGGCTGAAGTTATGAAACAGTTTGATGCCAGTTTTCTAGCAGTTACTTCTTACCCACAGTGGGTTGCCAACGTGGTTCCGGTGCCGAAGAAGGATGGTAAGTTTCATATGTGTGTTGACTATAGGGATCTGAACAGGGCGAGCCCCAAGGATGATTTCCCTCTTCCTCATATCGACGTTTTGGTTGACAATACCGCACAACATAAGGTCTTCTCCTTTATGGTTGGTTTCTCCAGTTAAAATCAGATTAAGATGGCTCCCGAAGACATGGAGAAGACAACCTTCATCATGCAGTGGGGTACCTTTTGCTTCAAAGTCATGCCCTTTGGATTGAAGAATATTGGGGCAACATATCAGCGTGCCATGGTCGCTTTGTTCCACAACATGATTCATCATGAGATTGAGGTATACATTGATGACATGATTGCAAGATCCCAGACTGAAGAGGAACATCTTGACCATCTCCATAAGTTATTTGACAGGTTGAAGTTGTATAAGATGAGGTTAAACCCAAACAAGTGCACTTTCAGAGTGAGGTCTGGTAAGCTGCTAGGTTTCGTCGTTAGTGATAAAGGTATTCAGGTGGATCCTGCAAAGGTGAAGGCTATACAGGAAATTCCAGCTCCCCAAACAGAAAAAGAAGTCAGAGGCTTTTTGGGACGTCTAAACTATATTGCCCGATTCATCTCACACCTGACTGCTACTTGTGAGCCAATCTTCAAGCTATTGAAGAAAGATCAAGTGCTAAGATGGAATGATGAATGTCAGGCCGCTTTTGAAAGGATCAAAGAATATCTCCAAGAGCCACCTATTCTGATGCCTCTAGTTGAAGGGAGACCTTTGATCTTATACTTGACCGTACTCGACAATTCAATGGGGTGCGTGCTGGGGTAGCATGATGAGTCTGGCCGAAAAGAGCATGCTATTTATTACCTTAGCAAAAAGTTTACCGACTGCGAGACCCGATACTCGTTTCTTGAGAAAACTTGCTGCACTTTGGCATGGGCTGCTCGCCGACTGAGACAATATATGCTGACTCACACTACTTTATTAATATCAAAGATGGATCCAATCAAGTATATCTTCGAGAAGCATGCCTTATCCGGAAGAATAGAAAGATGGAAGATGATCTTGACTGAATACGACATCCAATACACGACTCAAAAGGCAATCAAGGGAAGTGTGTTGGCAGATCATTTGGCACATCAGGCAGTGGACGATTACCAGTCTATGAACTTTAAATTCCCGGATGAGAACATCATGTTGGTGACTGACTGTGAGACACCTGGACCAGATGAAGGACCTGAGAAGGGATCCCGATGGTCTATGTACTTTGATGGAGCTTCAAACGTTTCGGGTAATGGTATTGGCACCGTGATCATATCTCCTAAAGGCTCTCATACTCCGTTCACCGCTCGACTATGTTTCAACTGCACCAACAACATGGCGGAGTATGAAGCATGCATCATGGGCCTTCGAGCAGCTATTAACCTAAGGATTAAGTTCTTAAGTGTATTCGGAGATTCCGCTCTCGTGATCAGTCAGATCAAAGGTGAGTGGGATACGAAGCACCCAAATCTTATTCCTTACAAAGAGTATGTGTTGATGTTGCTTCCGCACTTCGAGGAGAAAACTTTTGAACACTTCCCCAAAGAGGAGAATCAGTTAGCGGACACGCTAGCTACGATGTCTTCTATGTTTAAGGTCAGGTGGGACAATGAGGCTCCCCAGATTACCATTGAGAGATTGGACGAACCTGCATATTGTTGTGACATCGAGACTGAAGAGACAACAGATAAACCCTGGTTTCACGAGGTAAAAAGGTATCTTGAGGCTCAAGAATACCCTGAGGGTGCATCCGTTAATGATAAGAAGTTTCTGAGGAGGTTCGCGGTGAAGTTCTTCATCAGTAACGGTATCCTTTACAAGCGTAATCATGATTCAACCTTACTGCATTGTGTGGATAAGAACGAAGTAGAAAGGATTATTGTAGAGTTACATGAAGGTACTTTCGGGACTCATTCCAGTGGACATACCATGGCAAAAAGAATCCTTCAGGAAGGATATTATTGGTCCACCATGGAAGCCGACTGTTATCAGCATTCTCGGACCTGTCATAAGTGCCAAGTCTATGCTGATAAGGTGCACGTACCTCCAGTTCCTCTGAACGTCTTGACGGCTCCTTGGCCTTTTGCAATGTGGGGCATCGATATGATCGGCGAGATCAGACCTACTGCGTCCAACGGGAATCATTTCATTCTGGTAGCTATTGATTACTTTACAAAGTGGGTTGAGGCAACTTCCTTTGCTACTGTAACCAAGAACATCGTGGCACGGTTTATTCGGCACAATCTGATCTATAGATATGGTGTACCAGAGAGGATCATTACGGACAATGGTACAAATCTCACAATACAATGATCACCGAGCTCTGGAAACAGTTCAAGATACAACATCACAACTCTTCTCCCTACCGGCTGAAGATGAATGGGGTTATCGAAGAGGCTAATAAGAATATCAAGAAGATTGTGCAGAAGATGACAGTGACATATAAAGATTGGCACGAGATGTTACCATTTTCTCTTCATGGGTACCGTACCTCAGCACAGACGTCAACAGGGGCAACACCCTATTCCTTGGTATATGGTATGCAGGAAGTCTTTCCCATTGAAGTTCAGATACCTTCTCTTTGGATTATGCAAGACGCAGGTCTGAGCGAAGATGATTGGATTCAGACACGGCTTGATCAGCTGAACTTAATCGACGAAAAGAGACTTACTGCTATTTGTCATGGTCAAACGTATCAAAAGCGAATGATCAAGGCATTTAACAAGAAAGTTAGACGACAAGAGTATCAAGTTGGGGATCTAGTCATCAAGCGCATCATATTACCTCAAAGTGATCCCAGGGGAAAATGGACCCCTACGTACGAAGGGCCATTTGTGGTTAAGAACATTTTCTCAGGAGGAGCAATGATTCTAACCACCATGGATGGTGACGACCTTTCTCACCCCGTCAATGCAGACATAGTGAAAAAATACTACGCATAATCAAAGACCCTCTAGGTTGACTGGCCTAGGCAAAAATAAGGGCTTCTCGGTGAACCAAAAGGGTTCAGGCAAAAATAAGGGATGAAAATGAAAAATCTGTACACCCGGCAAGTCGAAAACCTGAAAAGGCGGCTTGGGCAAAAAAGGGTATCCCGGTGGACTGAAAACCCGAAAGGGCGGTCCATGCAAAAATTAGGGATTAAAGCGTAACACTATGTCTCATTGGATCACCTTACAACCAGACTTCAGTATTGACTATCAAGCTCGGACGACACTAAACAATCTGATCTACCTTCAACCAAGTAGCAAAGCGATGAGACGCTCGAGGATGTAAAGGCAATAGCAGAGTTGGAACCCAGTGGGGTTATTCACATAGTTGTTTTTCTTTGTTGTTCACAAATTGTATAAATTCTATTTGTTCGGTGGTGTTCTCTTACTAGGACGTCGGCCTCTTGTACAAAACGCCTATTTACAGGCTGACTTCAAAATCAATACAATTCATTTTCACAAATAAATTTCAAATTATTTTCTTTTTCTGTTTTGTTTTGCAAGAACGACCAATGTTCATTTTTGATATATGCATTTGACAATAATTATTGCTCATAAATATTTACATGCGAAACAAAAGACGATTACTCGTAATATCAGGAACAGGGGCAAATAAGAATTGTCCAGACCTTACAGTTGCTCTGTCCACCAGGTACAAGGATAGATTTAGCTGAAGAATATGACTAAGTTACATTCACTCCCCTCAGAGTAAGAAGAAGACAATGGTGTTAACTCTCCCCAGCTAAGGCTCACAACCACGAATGAGTCGGCAATATTCTCCCCAAGCATAGTTTATCTACCATCAACACTGAAAATTATCCCCAGAGGAGTATGAAAAAGTATCCCCAATGGAGTTTGAAAATTATCCCCAGTAGACTCTGGAAGAGTGTCCCCAATAGAGTCTAAAAGGTCATTCCCAGAGAAGTCACAACTGGAAAATCATCCCCAGCGGAGTTCATTCCTTTCACAAACAGAAACTCAATCCCCAACAGAGTTTATTATCGCCAACAACGGTAATTCATCCCTGACTGAGGTTACTCCTCCAAGTCAACAGGCCCTCTAGCAGAATATGTCCTCCCCACAGAGTCATTTCCTCATCAGTTTATTCCCCAGCGGAGTTATTCTCTCCTACAGGATCATTCTCACAATCATCTTCAGTCACTATCCCTAGTGGAAACGAAGAATTCAACTCTTTTCTCCAGCAGCAATCCGGGATTTATTTTCCCCAGCTAAAAACACCGCATTTCCATACATCATGACACATGCATATACGCATCATACAAACCCAATCTCATTTATTTTAAGAACATCATTGCTTGATACATATCATGCATTACATACAGCTAACCTTTACCTTTCAGGAAGGATACAATCAAATTCTCACAAAATTCAAGCTGTGAAGCCAGGGTACGACTGAATAATAGTTTAATCCCCGGTTGAATAACGGACGATCGAAGTTCCTAAAATTCAACAGAGATGTTTCCTCAGTAGAATACGGACGACCGAAGTTCCTAAAATTCAGCAGAGATGTTTCCTCAGTAGAATACGGACGATCGAAGTTCCTAAAATTCAACTGAGATGATTCCTTAGTAGAATACAGATGACTGAAGTTCCTAAAATTCAACAGAGATGTTTCCTCAGTAGAATACGGACGATCGAAGTTCCTAAAATTCAACTGTGATGATTCCTCAGTAGAATACGGACGACCGAAGTTCCTAAAATTCAGCAGAGATGATTCCTCAGTCGAATACGGACGACCGAAGTTCCTAAAATTCAATAGATATGTTTCCTCAATAGAATACGGATGATCGAAGTTCCTAAAATTCAACAGAGATATTTCCTCGGTAGAATACGGACGATCGAAGTTCCTAAAATTCAACAGAGATATTTCCTCGATAGAATACGGACGACCGAAGTTCCTAAAATTCAACAGAGATGATTCCTCGGTAGAATACGGACGATCGAAGTTCCTAAAATTCAACATAGATGATTCCTCAGTAGAATACGGACGATCGAAGTTCCTAAAATTCAACAGAGATGTTTCCTTGGTAGAATACGGACGACTGGAGTTCCTAAAATTCAAACAGAGACGAATCACCAACAGAATAACGGACGACGAAGCTCCTAAAATTCTACTTCTCTCAGCAAAGATTAGCCTTCCCCAGCGGAATATTCCTCAACGACAGGTATACAAGTTCTCGCTAAGGGATCTCTTGTGCGATCGACACTCCTTCAGATGGCATCTTTAAGCCCATCCCCCTCGTCAGCAATTTCCAAATGGCATCTGTAAGCTCCTTCCCGATATCATAAGACAATTACCACTTCATGCGAGTGCAAATTTCTGGGAACTCTAGTGTTCAATCATCTTCCACCTTCAGATCACGAAAGGCAGGAAAGCCAATCTACATCCTCAGGTTTAAGAAGATTGAACAGGGGCAGCTGTTGTACCCCAGAATTTGCCCTCCCATATTTCTCAAAACATTTCAAGAATGATACTCAAGTTGCTCAGGGTAGTTCAAGGGTTGGCTAGACAAGCTCTCTCCTAAGGCAGTCTATCTCAAATTAGGGTTTCATGTTGCATCAAGATACTTGAGTACAAGGGACCCCAAATGCTCAACATTGTCCTAATATGTTCTCAAGATCATCCATGTCAAGTTTCAAGCCTTGCAGAGAAAGTTTGCTCAGTTAATTACTCAAAGGCCCAAAAATCGACTATGCTAGGGCAAAAGTCAACTGTGGCCTACATACAGTCAAACTTCAAGATTTTTGGTCAACATCCTAATTTTGAAGTATATTTCATCATTTGATAAAGATTTTAACATGATTCATCAAGGATTGCTCACAATTCATCAAGACTCAAAAGTTGCTAAATTAGGGTTTTGTAGGAAAAGTCAACTCAACTTTGACCAAGCATAACTTTCTCATACTTTATGAGAAAAGACCCATACAAAGCTCATTTTTAAGAGGATGCAATTCCCTACAATCCATCTTCATCTCCCAAGTTCAAAATATGCACTCACAAGAAGTTATGAATTTGGACATTATAGGTCATTTTGAAAAGTCAACAAAAACACCTTTTTTTTCAAAGCTTCATACATGAGAATGGAAAATAAAATTGAGATGAGACCAAAAGGATTGATTAGAGGATATCTCAAGCTTTCTAAAAAGTCATAGTACACCTCCAAAGAGTCAAAATTGAGGAAGTTATGCATTGGTGAAGTTGACCTTTTTTGGAAAATTGCCAAAAGTCAACTATGCCTAAAACTCCAATTTTTGCCAAATGGGCCCAATCTTTTTCACTTGTTTTGAATTGGCAACATAGTCCACGAGCTCTAGCCCTTGCCACCTGTCCTTATCATATTTTTATTATTTATTTTGATTTTTATTTGAATTAATTCAATTTAAATCAAAACAAATCATATAAAATCCAAAATATTGAAAACAAAAGATTTTGTGCTTGTTTCAGGTTTCAATTACAGCTAGAAAGTATTCAAACTCGTGCAAGGCATTAGGGTGGACAAAAAGATGGATTTTAGGCCAATTTTGGAAATATCTTTAAGGTGTATCAAATCAAGATCCAATTCATTGATGAGGGAAGATTGGGATCAGTTATCAACCCTAATACATTCCTTGATACATATAGAAGCAATGCAGACTCAAAACTAGGTTAGAAGCAGGCGCAAGAGGCAGAACAAAAACTTGAAAAATCAAGAAAAAGTGCAAGATCGAATTCAGTGTTCCAGGCATCCTCAAGGCGTTCCAGCTATCTCAATTGATCCCTGGGACTCCCAGTAAGCGAAAGCAATCCAGACCAAGAATTTCCAAGCCCTGTATCGCACTGTAAGTCCATCACGACCTTGCTTGTTTCTTGAAATTGGTTAGCATGATATACGCATTGTTAGAATGAATTAATCATATATTCTTGACCCTTAAGACATATGCAAGCTTTCTGTATGGTTTAATTGCATTTATTTGGTCTGTACTGGAATGTGCCATTGTTAGGGTTTCATAGCTCGCTTTGGGGTTTTTGAATCCAGGAAAAATTGGGCCATAAAAGGGACACCAATGAAACCAGGAGGACCAAATGAATTCAACCATGGCCTTGGTTTTTATTTATCATGTTTGTGCTTGATTTTAAGAATGACAGGGGCTATAGCTACGGGCAAACGTCTGTAGGTAAAGGTGTTTCACTTTTACCAACGGATCCAAGGAAGGAGACGACTGTGTGGCATCCCTCCATTGGCTTGTTCAAATTTCGCGCGCTGAATTGATTTACGTGCCTTTTTAATATTTGTTTATTGTTTTGTATTATTATAACAAACAGAAGCAATTGGCCTAGTGGTAGCCAGACAAGCGTTTAAGGCATTAGAAGGCTTGAGGTCAGGGGTTCGACCCTTGCCTCCAACATTTGGTATTTTTCTTAATTTCTTTCAGGTTATCCAGCGTGTACATGAGGCTAGTGACCACCATGGTCCATCATAATCCAAAGTGCCAAGTGCCATGAAGGCCAGATCCAAGGGCCATGATGGGAGGAACACCAAAAGCCAAGTCAAACACGTAGCATGGGATCTCAGGAGTCAAATGGACATGTGATACGGTGGGAGAGAACTGACTATTTTTGGAATGCTGGTTTGTGTTTTGTGTTTGTTTTTTCAAAATGTCGCGGTAAGCAAGAGTCGCCACCGTCTTTTATTTTATCCAACAAGGAAAGGAAAAAAGCACTGAAAAATTCCTTTTTCGAGATATTTCTCGGGTTTGGGGGGTAGATTATAGAAAGGAAAGGTGTTAGCACCCTTTCTATCCATGGTTATCCACGGACTCTTAGGTACTTGCTCATACTGTTTTCAAAATTGCTTTTCTTTTTGCTTGTGGGTTTGAAAAAGTTTTTGTTTGAAAGGTGTAAGTGTGAAGAGTTTTTGTTTTTTGAAAGAGCAAGTACTTAAGAACCATCTACCTACTCAAAAAAGGAATCGTTCTATGTTATCTTCCTTTAGACAATGCTATCCCACTATTGATGAGTAGGTAGCATCGTCGTTGGAGTTTAAGGGTCAATTCGATTAAGGGACATGCGGTCACTAAAGCAATATTAGGACGCCTTAGCGGTAACCCTAATGTCTTAGATCATTTTATCCGAGGCAAGCTTTTTGAGGCAACTATGATCTTTGGACGAGAGGGCGACCTCGAAAACTTCCTATACTCAATGACCGCGTATGAAGGCAACCGAGTGGGGTGTACCCTAAGAGTGTGCATGTGTGAGTGTGTTGTTTTCAGTTATTTTGTCTTTGTACATGTCAATGGTTATCTATGTTGATTTTAGGTTTAAATGTTCAATCTTGTCATGCATCCCTATTATCAAACATCTAGCAGTTTATAAGTTGCGGAAAGTAAATTGCGGAAATTAAATTACAAGGCGTCGGGTATTTACATCGCCAAAAGCAACCCTTTGAAATTTAAATGCGGAAAATAAATAAAGCGATAAAAATAGTCCTAATTATCTATTACATTCCGGGAACAAGTACAATAATATGGTAAAAGAAAATAAGTCGCGTGCGAGAAATTAAATCGAGTGCGAGTTCTAGGTTTTTGACCCTTTGTTATTTAAAGAAAAGATTTTTTTTGTTTGTTTTTGAATTAAGAAAGAAATTAATCTAAGTTAATTATTAAATTAAATTAAATAAACTAATTAATAAAATAAATATTTTTGGTTTTTTTGATATTTAAAGAAAGAAATAAAATTAATCAATAGTAGTAAAAACCTAATTAATTCTAAGTTAATTTAATTATTTACAAAATATATTAAAGTTATCCTAATCAAAACTAAATTAATTAATTGATTTGTTAAAAAAGAAAATACTAAAATTTAATTTTAATAAAGAAATTTTTTTTTTTTTTGGTTTTAATTTTATTAGGAAAAAGTTTGATTGGTTAATTGAATATAAAAATATAATAAAACAAATAATTAAAATAAAAAAAAAGAAATAGAAAGAGTTAGGGGTGTGGGCCTGATTTGGAGCTTTAGAATAGCAATTCAGAGGCCCAATAACATGCTGGCCTGGTTGACTTTGAGAGATCCAGCGTGTACACTTTGACTAGGTTCTATGGTGGACGTTCATCTCCATCCATCAGATCTAGCCATTGGCCATCTGTCCATTGATTAGGTGATGGTGTATGATGTGCTACAGCGCTTGATTTGCATATGATAACCTGTAGAAAAAATATAACAAAGCATTTGGAGGACCTGGGATTCGAACCCAGGTCCTGTTGGTCATTGGATGTACACGCCCACCACTCAGCCACTTTGTTCTGTTTGTTAATATATACAAAACAATAAAAATAAAGGAAAACGAATTAATATGCCAGAAAATATTAAAAAAAACGCGCCAAGTTTGAATGGTCCAACCAGAGGGAGACACGTTTGTCGTCCCTGACCTTCAAACCCTGTAAATTTACTTGCGGATTTAGATCCGCAGCTAAATGCGCAGGTCATTCCTAAAATCAATTCCAGGCCATGAAAATCAATTCCAAGCATATGGTTGAGTTCGTCCTTCTCTTCCGGTCATGTCCATGGCCATCAATGGAGCTAATTTTGCCTGTAAAAAAAACGCCCAAAAAACAAACCACAAAACCCTAAATTTGGCTATGGCTTCACAGATCAGATAAATGCAATTGGATAATATAGAAAGCTTGGAAATTTGATGAGGATCATGAATATGCAAATGGTTTGTGCAAAAGATGCAGAAATAAGGATATACAAATTCAAGAAAGAAGCGATTTTTTGTGACTCTTACAGTGCTTTTGAGCGTGTATGGAGACTGGCTTTGGATTGATTCTGACTCAGTGAACCTCAAGGAAACGATTGAGATCGTTCTTGGCTTCTGAATTTGCCTCTAAGTGTGATTTTGGTTTCACACTTTTTCCACTTTTTTTCAAGTTTTGTTTTCAGTAGTCTTGCAGCCTCTAGGTACCAATTTCGCGTGCTTTGGCTTGTATATGTATGATAGAATGTATTAGGTCAACATTTGTGGATTGAATCCTTGCACATCAATGCCATGAGATTGGATTTGATTCACCATTGAAAACTTGCCAAATTTGTCAAAAACTCAATCTTTTTGCACATGGAATGCTTGATACGAATTTGATATACTTGATGATGATGATTCAATCCTGAAATAGCCAAAAAGAGATCAAGTAATCAATGTTTGGATTTTATTGGATTTAATTTGATTAAAAATGAAATAATTCATTAAAAAATCAAATAAAATAATAAAATTGATAAATGGACACAAGGCTGAAGCTAGGACACGTGCGCAATGTGGCAAGATCAAATCAAGTGGAAAAGAATGGGCCCATTTGACAAAATTTGAAGTTTTGGGGATAGTTGACTTTTCGCAATTTTGCAAAAATGCCCAACTTCAACAATGCATAACTTCTTAAATTTTGAACTTTTGGAAGTGTTCTTGGACTTTTTAGAAAGCTTGATATATCCTCTAACCAACCCTTTTAGTCTCATCTCATTTTGATTTTTCATACTCAAGTTATAATCTTTGGAAAAAAAGGTGTTTTTGTTAACTTTCCAAAATGACCTATAATGTCCAAATTTATAACTTCTTGTGAGTGCATTTTTTGATCTTGGGGTATGAATATGGATTGTAGGAAATTGCATCCTCTTCAAAATGAGCTTTGGATGGGTCATTTCTCATAAAGTATGAGAAAGTTGTGCTTGGTCAAAGTGGAGTTGACTTTTCCTGCAAAACCCTAATTTAGCAACTTTTGAGTCTTGATGAATTTTGAGCAATCCTTGATGAATCATGATCAACCCTTGATTAAATGATGAAATATACTTCAAAATGAGAATGTTGACAAAAAATCTTGAGGTTTGACTGTATTTGGGTCACAGTTGACTTTTTCCCTAACACAGTCGATTTTTGGGCCCTTTGAGCAATTGACTGAGCAAACTTCCTCTGCAAGGCTTGAAATTTGACATGGATGACCTTGAGAACATATTAGGACATTAAGGAGCATTTGAGGTCATTTGGACTCAATGATCTTGATCCAACACAAAACCCTAATTTGGGGTTGACTGCCTTAGGAGATGATTTGACTGTCCAACTCTTGAGCAATCTTGAGCCACTTGGAGATTTTTCTTGCCATGTTTTGAGAAATTTAAGAGGGAAAATTTCGTGCCTTCCGTGATCCGAAGGTGGAAGATGATTGAACACTAGAGTGCCCAGAAATTTGCACTCGCATGAAGTGGTATCAGCCTGGTGATGTCGGGAATGGGCTTACAGATGCCATTTGGAGGTTGTTGATAGGAGGTCTGAACTTAGACTGGAATAAGAATCAGGGAGATCTTAGCATCGATTTGACTGAACCAGAGAAGGTCTTGGATTAACTTTGACTAGATAAGAATCAGAAAAGTCTTAGAATCGATTTAACTGAACCAGACAAAGGTCTTGGAATATCTTCAACTGGAATAAGAATCAGGGAGATCTTAGCATCGATCTGACTGAACCAGAGAAGGTCTTGGATTAACTTTGACTAGATAAGAATCAGAAAAAATCTTAGAATCGATTTAACTGAACCAGGCAAAAGTCTTGGAATATCTTCAACTGGAATAAGAATCAGGGAGATCTTAGCGTCGATCTGACTGAACCAGAGAAGGTATTGAATTAACTTTGACTGGATAAGAATCAGAAAAATCTTAGAATCAATTTAACTGAACCAGACAAAAGTCTTGGAATATCTTCAACTAGAATAAGAATCAGGGAGATCTTAGCGTCGATCTGACTGAACCAGAGAAGGTCTTGGATTAACTTTGACTAGATAAGAATCAGAAAAATCTTAGAATCGATTTAACTGAACTAGACAAAAGCCTTGGAATATCTTCAACTAGAATAAGAATCAGGGAGATCTTAGCGTTGATCTGACTGAACCATAGAAGGTCTTAGATTAACTTTGACTGGATAAGAATCAGAAAAATCTTAGAATCGATTTAACCGAACCAGATGAAAGTCTTGTGAGGGCATTCTTCTGTGGAATCCGCTGAAACAACCCTCAATAGATGTAGTTTTTGAGGGGACTACCAGGTCATATAAGTAGTTAATGGTGTTTATTGATTCGTCTTTCCCTGAAAAGGTAAAGAGTTAGTCATATGCGATGTCATTATGTATGAAATGCATGATATATATCAAGCAATGATGCTCTCAAAATAAATGAGATTGTGTGGTATGATGCGTATATGCCTGTATCATTATGTATGGAAATGTAATGTTTCTAGCTGGGAAAAATAAATCCCGGATAGCTGCTGAAGAATAGAGCTGAGTTCTTCGTTTCCGTTGGGGATGGCGAACGAAGAAAATAAACCTGCAGGAGAGGATGACTCCGTTGGGGGGAATAAACTGATGAGGAGATTACTCTGTGGGGAAGAGATGTTATGCTGAAGATTCCACTGATAAATTCCGTCAGGATGAATTATCGTTGCTGGTGACATTGAATCCTATTGGGGATCGAATTCCTGTTTGTGAAAGGAAAGAACTCCACTGGGGACGATCTCTCAGTGGCGACTTTACTGGGGATAACCTGTTAGACTTTTGTGGGGGATCATCCTTTGGGTTCTGCTGGGAATGATCCTTTGAACTCGGCTGGGGAGATTTATTTTTGTACTCCGCTAGAGATAGACTTCCAGAGTCTACTGGGGATGATTCTTCAACTCCACTGGGTAAGCTTTTTCAGACTGCGCTGGGAAAATTTTAACTCCACTGGGGATATCTTGTACCCTGCTGGGGAGCATTCTTATACTCCGTTGGGGAATATTAAGACTATCGGGGATATCAAGCCTTTTTAGTGCTGATGGTAGATAAACTCTGCTTGGGGAGAATATTACCGATTCATTCACAGTTGCAAGTCTCAGCTGGGGAGAGCTATCATTACTGTCTTACTCTGCGGGGAGTGAAGGTATCTTAGCCATATTCTTCAGCTGAATCTACCTTTGTACCTGGTGGACAGAGCAACTGTATAGTTTAGACAATTTTTATTGCCCCTGTTTCTAATATTACCCGTAATCGTCTTTTGTTTCGCATGTAAATATTCATGAGCAGCGATTAATGTCAAAATGCATATATCAAAAATGAACATTGGATGTTCTTTGCAAATCAAAGCAGATAAAGAAAAACAGTTTGGAATTTCTTTGAAAATGAATTGTATTGATCTTGAAGTTTGGCCTGTAAATAGGCGTTTTTGTACAAGAGGCTGACGTCCTAGTAAGAGAACGCCGTCGAACAAATAGAATTTATACAGTTTGTAAAAAGAAAACAAAACAGCTATGTGAATAATCCCACTGGGTTCCAACTCTGCTATTTCCTTTATGTCCTCGAGCATCTCATCACTTTGCTACTTGGTTGAAGGTAGATCCGATTGATTAGTGCCATGCGAGCTTGATAGTCGATACCGAAGTCTGGATGCAAGGTGATCTAATGAGACATAGTGTTACGCTCTGATCCCTAATTTTTGCCTGGACCTCCCTTTCGAGTTTTCAGTCCACCGGGATACCCTTTTTTTCCCAAGTCGCCTTTTCAGGTTTTCAACTTGCCGGGTGTACAGATTTTTCATTTTCATCCCTTATTTTTGCCCGAACCCTTTTGGTTCGCCGGGAAGCCCTTATTTTTGCCTAGGCCAGTCAACCTAGCGGGTCTTCGTTTATGCGTAGTATCTTTTCACTATGTCTGCATTGACGGGGTGAGGAAGGTCGTCACCATCCATGGTGGTTAGAATCATGGCTCCTCCTGAGAAAATGTTCTTAACCACAAATGGCCCTTCGTAAGTAGGGGTCCATTTGCCCTTGGGATCACCTTGAGGTAGTATGATGCGCTTGATAACCAGGTCCCTAACTTGATACTCTTGTCGTCTAACTTTCTTGTTAAATGCCTTGATCATTTGTTTTTGATACGTTTGACCATGACAAATAGCAGTAAGTATCTTTTCGTCTATTAAGTTCAGCTGGTCAAGCCGGGTTTGAATCCAGTCATCTTCAGTCAAACCTGCATCCTTCATGATTCGAAGAGAGGGTATCTGAACTTCGATGGGCAAGACAGCCTCCATACCATATACCAAGGAATAGGGTGTTGCCCCTGTTGACGTCTATGCTGAGGTACGGTACCCATGAAGAGCAAATGGTAACATCTCGTGCCAGTCTTTGTATGTCACTGTCATCTTCTGCACAATCTTCTTAATGTTCTTATTAGCCGCTTCAACAACCCCATTCATCTTCGGCCGGTAAGGAGAAGAGTTGTGATGCTGTATCTTGAACTGCTTGCAGAGCTCAGTGATCATCTTGTTGTTGAGATTGGTACCATTGTCTGTAATGATCCTCTCTGGTACACCGTATCGATAGATCAGATTGTGTCGAATGAACCGTGCCACGATGTTCTTGGTTACGGTAGCAAAGGAAGCTGCTTCAACCCACTTTGTTAAGTAATCAATTGCTACCAGGATGAAACGATGCCCGTTGGAAACTGTAGGTGTGATCTCGCCGATCATATCAATGCCCCACATTGCAAAAGGCCACAGAGCTATCAAAACGTTCAGAGGTACTGGAGGTATGTGCACCTTATCAGCATAAACTTGGCACTTGTGACATGTCCGAGAATGCTGATAACAGTCGGCTTCCATTGTGGACCAAAAATATCCTGCCCGAAGGATTTTCTTTGCCATGGTGTGTCCACTGGAATGAGTTCCGAAAGTACCTTCATGTAACTCTGCCATGATTCTTTCTGCCTCATTTTTATCCACACAACGCAGTAAGGTCGAATCATGGTTACGCTTGTAAAGGATACCGTTACTGATGAAGAACTTTGCTGCGAACCTCCTCAGAAACTTCTTGTCATTAACAGATGCACCCTCGGGGTATTCTTGAGCCTCAAGGTACCTCTTTACTTCATGAAACCAGGGTTTTTCTGTTACCTCTTCAGTCTCAATGTCACAGTAATGTGTAGGTTTGTCCAATCTTTCAATAATAATTCGGGGAGCCTCGTTGTCCCAATTGACTTTGAACATAGAAGACATCGTAGCTAGCGCATCCGCCAACTGATTCTCCTCTCTAGGGAAGTGTTCAAAGGTTACCTCCTCAAAATGGGGAAGCAACGTCAAAACATACTCCTTGTAAGGAACAAGATTTGGGTGTTTCGTATCCCACTTGCCTTTGATCTGACTGATCACGAGAGCGGAATCTCCGAAGACACTCAGAAACTTAATCCTTAGGTCAATTGCTGCTCGAAGACCCATGATGCATGCCTCATACTCTGCCATATTATTGGTGCAGTTGAAACATAGTCGGGCGGTAAACAGAGTATGAGAGCCTTTAGGAGATACGATCACGGCGCCAATGCCATTGCCCAAATCGTTTGAAGCTCCATCAAAGTACATAGACCATCGGGATCCTTCCTCAGGTCCTTCATCCGATCCAGGTTCTTCACAGTCGGTCACTATCATGATATTTTCGTCCGGGAATTCAAAGTTCATAGACTGGTAATTGTCCACTGCCTGATGTGCCAAATGATCGGCCACCACACTTCCCTTAATTTACTTTTAGGTCGTGTACTGGATGTCATACTCAGTCAAAATAATCTGCCATCTTGCTATTCTTCCGGACAAGGCAGGCTTTTCGAAGATATACTTGATCGGATCCATCTTTGATATTAATAGAGTAGTGTGAGTCAACATATACTGTCTCAGCCGGCGAGCAGCCCATGCCAAAGCGCAACAAGTTTTCTCGAGCAGTGAGTATCGGGTCTCACAATCGGTAAACTTTTTGCTTAGGTAATAAATAGCATGCTCTTTTCGTCCAGACTCGTCATGCTGACCCAACACACACCGCATTGAGTTGTCGAGTATTGTCAAGTATAAGATCAAAGGTCTCCCTTCAAATGGAGGCATCAGAATGGGTGGCTCTTGGAGATACTCTTTGATCCTTTCGAAAGCAGCCTGGAATTCATCGTTCCAGCGTACTACTTGATATTTCTTCAGTAGCTTGAAGATTGGTTCACAAGTAGCGGTCAGGTGTGAGATGAATCAGGAAAAATTAGTTTAGTCGTCCCAGAAAGCTTCTGACCTCTTTCTCTGTTTTGGGAGATGGCATCTCTTGTATGGCCTTCACTTTGGCAGGATCCACTTGAATACCTTTATCGCTTACGACGAAACCCAGCAGCATACCAGATCTCACCCCGAAGGTGCACTTGTTCGGGTTTAACCTCAGCTTGTACAACTTCAACCTGTCAAATAACTTCTGAAGGTGATCCATATGTTCTTCTTCAGTTTGGGATCTTGCAATCATGTCGTCGACGTATACCTCGATCTCATGGTGGATCATGTCATGGAACAAGGCGACCATGGCGCGTTGATACATTTCCCCAGCATTCTTCAATCCAAAAGGCATGACCTTATAGCAAAAGGGTCCCCATTGAGTAACAAAAGTTGTCTTCTCCATGTCTTCGGGAGCCATCTTAATCTGATTATAACCAGAGAAACCATCCATAAAGGAGAAGACTTTATGCTGAGCGGTGTTGTCAACCAGAACGTTGATATGAGGTAGAGGAAAATCATCCTTGGGACTCTCCCTGTTCAGATCCCTATAGTCAACACACATTCGAACCTTACCGTCCTTCTTCGGCACAGGAACCACATTGGCAACCCACTATGGGTAAGAAGTAACTGCTAGGAAACCGGCATCAAACTGTTTCATCACTTCAGCCTTGATTTTCTCAGACATCTCCGGGCGCATTCGGCGAACCTTCTGTTTCAATGGAGGACAGTCTTCCTTGGTAGGTAATCGGTGGACTACAATATCGGTATCTAACCCAGGCATATCTTCATAAGACCAGGCAAAGATCTCAACATAGTCACGCAACATCTGAACCAACCGTTGCTTCACACTAGCTTCCAGATTGGCACCGATCTTGACCTCTTTCTTGTCTTCCTCTGTACCCAGATTTACTGATTCCACGGGCTCTTCGTGCGGTTGAATAACCCTCTCTTCCTGAAGTAGCAGTCTTGCAAGTTCACCAGGCACTTCGCAATCATCTTCACCTTTGTCTTCAGCTAAGTTGATCGGATTTTTGAAGTCATAATTGGCAGTAGCAGAGTCGTTACCAGTGAGATCCAGAGTGGATGTAGACCTGTATATGTGAGTGTGTGTAAAATAGCTATTTTGCAATATATAATAAAATAAAAACAAGGAGCGCAAAATTCGAAATGCAAGAAACGTCCAATGCTTTTATTAATGATATATGTAAATGACACACATAAAGCCCTCACAAATGAAGCCACGGTGCCCCGGGTAAGACACCGGGCCGTAAAGTTTAAAGCATTGTCTGTTACAAATTCAAAACAAAAGTTTCATTACTGGGTAACAAAAGAAATAGGGATGAAATCCTTTGCTGTCCAGTTGCTTAGTCCTCCATCAGTAGTAGGATAGATCCAATTGTCGAACTCAGACTCTTCAACATCATCTTCAATGGCATTTACTCCTGAATTATTGATGAACAGGGGAGGTCTTCCGATCCGCGCATTCCGAACAGCCTTTTGAGCTTCTGCAGTGAAACCCAAACCAAACTTGTTAGTCTTCTATGCAAAATCAGGGAGTTGGCCCCAATTTGCACACCCACCTTTCTTGACAACAGCTCGGGCATCCTTGAAGGAAGTCATCTTCATAGGAGAATCTTCAACAACAGTCTCAGTTGATGCCAGCGTTTGGGGAACCTCTTCAAAATGTTGAAACGGGGTCTCAATGAACTCCCCATCCATTTCTACATATCGGAAAGAGTTAAGGTGACTCACCATGTACTCCTCTTCTCCTTGTACTGTCACAATCTTCCCGCTTACCGGGTACTTTAGCTTCTGGTGGAGCGTCGACGTCACTGCCCCAGCTTAGTGGATCCATGGACGACCCAGCAAACAAGAATAAGATGGCCGAATATCCATCACATAGAATGTAGATGCAAAAACCTGAGAACCAACCTTGATCGGAATATCCACTTCACCGTGTACCATTCTTTTGGACCCATCAAAGGCCCTGACTACAATGTTACTCGGCTTCAGCTCTAACCCTTCACAGTCTAACCGGACTAGAGATTTCTTAGGCAAAACATTCAATGAGGAACCAGTATCCACCAATACATGAGCAAGGGTGGTGCCCCTGCATTCAATGGAGACATGCAGGGCATCGTTGTGATTTTTCCCCTTAGCAGTCAAGTCGGCGTCAGAGAAACCCAACCCATTATCAGCAGTTAAACTAGCCACGCAATCTTTAAACTGATCAGCCGATGTTTCTTGAGGTACGTGTGTAGTCTTCAAAAATGAAATCAGAGCCTTGGCATGGGCTTCTGAGCATAGCAACAGTGACAACATAGAGATTTTGGATGAGGTTTGCCCCAGCTGCTCGACTACATTGTAGTCACTCTTTTTGATGATCTTTAAAATCTCTTCCATCTCTTGTCTAGAAGCTTCAGCAGTAATCGTCTTTGGTGCCTCCGTCTGGGCAGGCCCATCAGTGGTCCCTTTGCCCCGAGTGTCAGACGACTCGGCAACAGGGGTAAGAATTAGAACTTGAACAAGAATAGTAGTAGGTACACTGGTAGGTGTAATATTAACAGGTTTCCGGGCGGTTGGGGGAGAGATATCAGGGGAGAAAAGTCTTCCGCTGCGGGTGACTTTAGCAGGTCCAACAATATTGTTGATGTCAGTACCAGCATCCAACTCTTGTTTAACTCCGTGAAAATAAACACCAGCCCCGTAGTGCCAAGGGACAACTTTATCAGAGGTATAGGGGTTAGGCCCAGGAATAGTGATGATCAATGGTGCGATTCTTGGAACAGATGTAATTCTAACAGGCTTTCTCGAGGAAGCCTTGGAAGAATCGTCGAAAATGGTGATAATAGAAACTTTTTCAGTATGAACTAAAGGAACAAAAGTCTTCTCAAACAGAATTTATTTACTATCCATCAGGCGTTGGACACCTGATTTCAAAATATGGCAACCGATTGGTAGGGAAGAACACATACGATAACCTTCGTCACAACCCAGAAATAAACCGGCTAGCAAAAGTTTCTTTTTCACAGTCATCAATGGAGTAGCAATATCCTTCACAGAAACCACAAACGAGTCTTCATATATAGCATTCACTCCATGCTTGGGCATAGGAGCAGTCACAACATTAGGTCTTTCGGGCGCCTCGAAATCAATCACCTTAGCATCAATTAAGTCCTGTATTTTGTTTTTCAAAGCCCAACAATCATCTATATTATGTCCCGGGCTATCAGAGTGAAAAGCACAGCGGGCATTAGGGTTGTACTTAGGTGATGCAGTGTTTGGATTCTGCGGAGCCTCCCTTGGAGTTACTAGATTGGTCTTTAATAATTGCGGCAGAATCTGAGACAAAGTCATGTTGAGCTGGGTGAATTGCCTTCGAGGTCTCTCGGCCTTTTGTTGATTGTTGCACTGAGGAGCCCCAACAGGTCTTGAAATAACAACCGCATTAACAGCTTGGCGGCGTTCAGGTCTATTCTGGCTTTTCGAACTGTAAACAACACTGGACTCCTTTTTAAAAGGTTTTTCCTCGGTGCTCGATGAAGCACCCTTTTGTATCTTACCAGACTTAATACCAGCCTCAATCCTTTCACCGGTCATAATTAGCTCTGTAAACCCAGACGAAGAGCTTCAAATCAGATGGTTGAAAAATGGACCAGACAAGGTCCCCAGAAACATATCCACTAGCTCCCTATCAGCCAAGGGTGGTTGCACTCTTCCAGCGAGATCCCTCCACTTCTGAGCATAATCTTTGAAACCTTCACCCATTCCCATAGAGATACCCTGGAGTTGGGTACACGTGGGAGCAAGGTCGACATTGTATTGGTACTGCCTGTAGAAAGCAACAGCCAAATCTTCCCAACCGCAGATACTGGCTCCATCTAACTGGTAAAACCATTCAAGCTGAGTCCTTGAGAGACTGTCTTGAAATAAGTGGATCCATAGGTTCTTATCAGCGGTGTACGGCTGAATCTTCCTTACATATGACCGGAGGTGCAGCTTCGGATGAGAAACTCCATCATACTTAGCAAAAGCTGGTACTTTGAATTTATGGGGAATCACCACCCCAGATGATAGACCCAGATCACCAAAGTCCAGACCAGGCACTTTCTGTACTTCCATCGCACTCAATCGATCTTCCAGTTGCTTGTATCTATCCTCAACCGGAGGATACTGGTCTTCGTCGAAGTTCGTCTCATTGTCTGAAACCACAGGGCTAGGAGCCCTCCTTTCTTCTTGACTATCTTTCCCTCTAGATGAGGTGGTTAAATCAACTTCATCTCGCAAATTGTTTCCAAATCTGCAACCCATGTTGAACAGGATCGTCTTCTTCTTCTTCTTCTTCTTCTTCTTCTTCTTCTCTTTCAGAATAAGGGTCTTCAGATCTTGCTGACCCTTAGCTAAATTCATGAACAACTCTTGGAACTGGGCGTTCTGGGCCTGCAGAGCCTTGATCGCCTGTTCAGTTGATGGCTCATAAGACGTGATGCTGAAATAAACAGCGAAGAAGATAAGAGACCTGTAAGGGTACCTGTTATGAAGTGCATGGAATGAAATGCATATGCTATGATTTCAAAGACATCGAGAGATTCAAATTTGTAAGCCAAAAAGGAAACACACTTTTATTAGATAGACTTGAAATCTAAATTGTTCAACAAATTGCCATTAAGGCGTTACAAGAAAGGAAATACTGAAAAGGAAATAAAAACTGGAAAGGAAATAATCAAAGGACAATCAGTGCTCCCATGGTCGCTTCTTGTCGGTGCGGACATAGTCATTGAGGATCCGCTTGTTCTCCAACTGTCTTGTCAACTTCTGAATCTTCTTCTCTTGCTCGTTAAACTTTTCTCGGTAAGCATCCCGCTCTTCTCTCAGCTGCATCCAAGACCTTTTCAGTGCCCCAATGTCAGTGGGCATATGAGTATGGAGGATGGTCGGAAGAACCCCTTCTTCATAAGCAACTTCAACAATGATAGGCAGGACGACTTCATACGGCATACCCAGCTTTTGGGCACGGATACGAACCCATCTGAGATATGGCTCCATCGGAAGAGAAGTCTTTGGACCCAGTTCGTGTGGATCAGTTCTGTGAACTCTATCCCAAGCCCTTATGAACCTGCGGTGTTGCTCGTCACTATCCTCTTGAAAATCAAAGATGATACTAGGCATTAGCAGCTCATGTGGACCTTCTCTTCTAGCTCGCCCAAACTAACGTAAGGCCAAGCATGGATTGTAAGTAATTCCTCCATTGGTTCCTATCAGTGGAACATTGGGGTATTCCCCACAGCGATCAATGATAGCCACCTCGTCCATACCCTTGATAGTCCAGATGATGTCATTATGAGAGAGAGACATAACCCTATAAGCCCAACCCATGCCTTCTTTGTTCTTCAGCACTGACTTGGGAAGGTGAGAAATAAACCACCTTGCCAACAATGGAGCACAACACATCAAGGTTCCCCGCTTCCGAGCAGTACGGGCATAAAGCTGATGAAGAATGTTACCCAAGAGAGTGGGTACAGGATTACGAGAGATGAAGATTTTCACCGCATTCACATCAACAAAGGAGTCAGAGTTCGAAAACAGTACCAATCCATATATCAAGAGAGCCAGAATATCTTCGAATGCTTGGAAGTCTAGACTATCCCAGAAATAATTATCCTTACCAACCAAGAACTTAGTCAAAAAGCCCTTTGCTCCACTTCTAGTCTCCCAATTAGCCATTACTTCAGCATTTGTCAGGTGGAGGGCTGAAGCAATCTCTTCCGGCCTAAGGATCTTCTCACAACCTGTAAACGGGGTCTGCTCCAGAATAGAGATACCTAGCAGATCAGAGAACTCTTCCAAGGTGGGAACCAACTGGTAGTCCTGAAAAGTAAAGCAATGGTATAGTGGATCATAGAACTGGACTAGGACACTCATCATCTGCTCGTCCAATTTGGAGGTGACCAAACTAAGAAGGTGCCCATGTCTTCTGATGAAGGAGGTAGTATCAGACATCTTTGTAACCAATTCTTTAAGCATAGTGGGAACCTGGAAAAAGTTGATCCGGATGGTGTTCCTACGCATGGGTATCATGACCTATAAAACAAAACAAAGATGAATCCCTCCTGTCTTTGAAATAGGTTAGTCCAATGCAAGATGTATGCAATGTTATGATGTCATGATGTCATGATAGAAAGCACATCATAAGTATCCACAAATAGCAAACATGGTAAAGGCACACAAGTCACACATAGAGCCCTTAGATTTCAGGTTGGCAAGGAGCTTAGGTACTACCCTCTTTCAGTTCAATTGGTTCAAACCTGTCCTAAAAATAGTAACCGGGTTCTAGAGGATCTCAATATCACTGACTACCCTCGATCGGTCATAATTCCAATTTAACAACCTTTTCTTGCAGACAAAATCATCGCGAGAGTTTAGTCTCAATGAGTGTAGCATACTGCTACTGTTCTATGGCCAAGTTGGTCAATTTAAAGGTTCTAAGGTCAGTTGGTGCTTAATAACCCCTTAGAAGACCCATATTCTCCTCGTTCCAACACAAGGGATATCGGTACAAACTAAAGTGCCACACCAACATAGCTACTGCTTCAACCATATCGGTCTATGCCGTACAGTTCCCTCACAGTTTATTGCTACTTACCTAAAGGGTGCCCCCAGATCCGGGTTATGATCTATAATAACTCCGATACAAGCCCACAAATATAAAGCATACAAAGCAAATAATTGAAAACACAATGATCTAATCCTAAGGTACACCCCACTTATAAAAAGTTACTTCCCAGCAGAGTCGCCAGTTCTGTGATACGATGGGAGAGAACTGACTATTTTTGGAATGCTGGTTTGCGTTTTGCATTTGTTTTCACAAAATTTTGCGGTAAGCAAGAGTCGCCACCATCTTTTATTTTATCCAATAAGGAAAGGAAAAAAGCACAGAAAAATTCCTTTTTCGAGATATTTCTCGGGTTCGGGGGGTAGATTATAGAAAGGGAAGGTGTTAGCACCCTTTATATCCGTGGTTATCCATGGGCTCTTAGGTACTTGCTCATACTGTTTTCAAAATTGCTTTTCTTTGTGCTTGTGGGTTTGAAAAAGTTTTTGTTTGAAAGGTGTAAGTGTGAAGAGTTTTTGTTTTTTGAAAGAGCAAGTACTTAAGAACCATCTACCTACTCGAAAAAGGAATCGTTCTATGCTATCTTCCTTTAGACAATGCTATCCCACTATTGATGAGTAGGTAGCATCGTCGTTGGAGTTTAAGGGTCAATTCGATTAAGGGACATGCGGTCACTAAAGCAATGTTAGGACGCCTTAGCGGTAACCCTAATGTCTTAGATCATTTTATCTGAGGCAACCGTTTCGAGGCAACTATGATCTTTGGACGAGAGGGTGACCTCTAAAACTTCCTATACTCAATGACCGCGTATGAAGGCAACCGAGTGGGGTGTACCCTAAGAGTGTGCATGTGCGAATGTGTTGTTTTCAGTTATTTTGTCTTTGTACATGTCAATGGTTATCTATGTTGATTTTAGGTTTAAATGTTCAATCTTGTCATGCATCCCTATTATCAAACATCTAGCAGTTTATAAGTTGCAGAAATTAAATTACAAGGCGTCGGGTATTTACATCGCCAAAAGCAACCCTTTGAAATTTAAATGCGGAAAATAAATAAAGCGATAAAAATAGTCCTAATTATCTATTACATCCCGGGAACAAGTACAATAATATGGTAAAAGAAAATAAGTCGCGTGCGAGAAATTAAATCGAGTGCGCGTTCTAGGGTTTTGACCCTTTGTTATTTAAAGAAAAGATTTTTTTGTTTGTTTTTGAATTAAGAAAGAAATTAATCTAAGTTAATTATTAAATTAAATTAAATAAACTAATTAACAAAATAAATATTTTTGGTTTTTTTTTATATTTAAAGAAAGAAATAAAATTAATCAATAGTAGTAAAAACCTAATTAATTCTAAGTTAATTTAATTATTTACAAAATATATTAAAGTTATCCTAATTAAAACTAAATTAATTAATTGATTTGTTAAAAAAGAAAATACTAAAATTTAATTTTAATAAAGAAATTTTTTTTTTTTGGTTTTAATTTTATTAGGAAAAAGTTTGATTGGTTAATTGAATATAAAAATATAATAAAACAAATAATTAAAATAAAAAAAAGAAATAGAAAGAGTTAGGGGTGTGGGCCTGATTTGGAGGTTTGGAATAGCAATTCAGAGGCCCAATAACATGCATGCCTAGTTCACTTTGAGAGATCCAGCGTGTACACTTTGACTTGGTTCTATGGTGGACGTTCATCTCCATCCATCAGATCTGGCCATTGGCCATCTGTCCATTGATTAGGTGATGGTGTATGATGTGCTACAGCGCTTGATTTGCATGTGATAACCTGTAGAAAAAATATAACAAAGCATTTGGAGGACCTGGGATTCGAACCCAGGTCCTGTTGGTCATTGGATGTACACGCCCACCACTCAACCACTTTGTTCTGTTTGTTAATATATACAAAACAATAAAAATAAAGGAAAACGAATTAATATGCCAGAAAATATTTAAAAAAACGCGCCAAGTTTGAATGGTCCAACCAGAGGGAGACACGTTTGTCGTCCCTGACCTTCAAACCCTGTAAATTTACCCTCGGATTTAGATCCGCAGCTAAATGCGCAGGTCATTCCTAAAATCAATTCCAGGCCATGAAAATCAATTCCAAGCATATGGTTGAGTTCGTCCTTCTCTTCCGGTCATGTCCATGGCCATCAATGGAGCTAATTTTGCCTGTAAAAGAAACGCCCAAAAAACAAACCACAAAACCCTAGATTTGGCTATGGCTTCACAGATCAGATAAATTCAATTGGATAATATAGAAAGCTTGGAAATTTGATGAGGATCATGAATATGCAAATGGTTTGTGTAAAAGATGCAGAAATAAGGATATACGAATTCAGGAAAGAAGCGATTTTTTGTGACTCTTACAGTGCTTTTGAGCGTGTATGGAGACTGGCTTTGGATTGATTTTGACTCAGGGAACCTCAAGGAAACGATTGAGATCGTTCTTGGCTTCTGAATTTGTCTCTAAGTGTGATTTTAGTTTCACACTTTTTCCACTTTTTTTCAAGTTTTGTTTTCAGTATTCTTGCAGCCTCTAGGTACCAATTTCGTGTGCTTTGGCTTGTATATGTATGATAGAATGTATTAGGTCAACATTTGTGGATTGAATCCTTGCACATCAATGCCATGAGATTGGATTTGATTCACCATTGAAAACTTGCCAAATTTGTCAAAAACTCAATCTTTTTGCACATGGAATGCTTGATACGAATTTGATACACTTGATGATGATGATTCAATCCTGAAATAGCCAAAAAGAGATCAAGTAATCAATGTTTGGATTTTATTGGATTTAATTTGATTAAAAATGAAATAATTCATTAAAAAATCAAATAAAATAATAAAATTTATAAATGGACACAAGGCTGAAGCTAGACACGTGTGCAATGTGGCAAGATCAAATCTAGTGGAAAAGAATGGGCCCATTTGACAAAATTTGAAGTTTTGGGGATAGTTGACTTTTGATAATTTTGCAAAAATGCCCAACTTCAACAATGCATAACTTCTTCAATTTTGAACTTTTGGAAGTGTTCTTAGACTTTTTAGAAAGCTTGAGATGTCCTCTAACCAACCCTTTTAGTATCATCTCATTTTGGTATTCCATGATCAAGTTATAAGCTTTTGATAAAAAGGTGTTTTTGTTGACTTTCCAAAATGACCTATAATGTCCAAATTTATAACTTCTTGTGAGTGCATTTTTTGATCTTGGGGGTATGAATATGGATTGTAGGAAATTGAATCCTCTTCAAAATGAGCTTTGGTTGGGTCATTTCTCATAAAGTATGAGAAAGTTGTGCTTGGTCAAAGTGGAGTTGACTTTTCCTGCAAAACCCTAATTTAGCAACTTTTGAATCTTGATGAATTTTGAGCAATCCTTGATGAATCATGATCAACCCTTGATCAAATGATGAAATATCCTTAAAAATGAGAATATTGACAAAAAATATTGAGGTTTGACTGTATTTGGGTCACAGTTGACTTTTGCCCTAACACAGTCGATTTTTGGGCCCTTTGAGCAATTGACTGAGCAAACTTCCTCTGCAAGACCTGAAATTTAACAAGGATGATCTTGAGAACATATTAGGACATTAAGGAGCATTTGATGTCATTTGGACTCAAGGATCTTGATGCAACACAAAACCCTAATTTGGGGTTGTCTGCCTTAGGAGCTGATTTGACTGTCCAACTCTTGAGCAATCTTGAGCCACTTGGAGATTTTTCTTGCCATGTTTTGAGAAATATGAGAGGGCAAATTTTGGGGTACAACAGAACCTCACCATTATTGGGCCCAGAATTCTGATTTTTGCACCCCCATTATTCAGGCCCATTCTATCTTTCTATTTTCTTTTCTATTTTTTTATTATTTCATTTAATTTATTTATTTTATTTACTAACCAATTAAATTATTTTCTTTTTTATCAAAAAAATCACAAAAATATTATTTTTCACCAATTAGATTTAGGTATATTTTTTTATCAATAAATTTATTAATTCAATTAGATTTAATTTTAGGTAATACTTTAATTATTTTGTAAATAACTTTAAAATAATTAGAATAAATAGGTTTTATTACTAACTTAATTATATTTTACTTTTTCCTAAAATAACCAAAAAAACAAAAATAGGCCATGTCATTATTTTTATTAATTAATTTAATCACTAATTAATTTTTGTATTTAATTTAGAAAACTTAATTCTTTTCTTTAAAAAATATTAAGAACAACAAAAAAAAACAATTTTTTTCTTTTAATTAGAATAGAAGGGTCAAAACCCTAGTTCGCATTCGTTCTAATTTTTCTCGCGCTCCTTATTTTTATTATTTATCATATTGATGTAACTGCCTACAGTTTGTAATAGTTAAATTAGGACTTTATTTACATTTATCGCTTTAATTTCAAAGGGTTTGTTTTTTGCTATGTAAATACCTGAAGCCTTGTAATAGTGTAGTTTAATTTCCGCATTTTAAATTCCGCAAATTATTAACTGTTAGATGTATGATAATAGAATGCATGACAAGAATGTATGATTAAATTTAAAACAGTTAGATCACCCTAAATGTGCAAAGATAAATAAACTGAAATTTAATCACTCGCACATGCGCACTCCTAGGGTACACTCCCACTTGGTTGCCTTCGGCAAACGGTCATTGAGTGTAGGATGTTTTAGTGGTCGTCCTTTTGTCCAAAGATCAAAGTTGCCTCGGAAAGGTTGCCTCGGATATTGTTGCCTCAGATAAATGATCTAAGACATTAGGGTTATTACTAAGACGTCCTAACATTGCTTTAGTGACCGTACGTCCCTTTCGAATTGACCCTCAAAACTCCAACGACGGTGCTACCTACTCACTAATAGTGGGATAGCATTTTCTAAAGGAAACGAACATAGAATGATTCTTTTTTCGAGTAGGTATATTAGTTCTTAAGTACTTGCTCAATCAAAACAATTTTTTTACACTTACACTCCTTTACAAACAAAGTTTTCAAAAACACTTTATTACACTCTTGAAGACAGAAGCAAGAGTTAAATCGAAGTTAAAACAAAAACTTTTCAAAAGCACACAAACACAGAGAAGCAATTTTGAAAATGATGAGTAAGTACCTAACAACCCGTAGATAACTATGGATAGAAAGGGTGCTAATACCTTCCCTTTCTATAATCTACCCCCCGTACCCAGAAATATCTCGAAAAAGGAATTTTTCTGTGCTTTTTTCCTTTCCTTGTTGGATAAAATAAAAGTCGATGGCGACTCTTGCTTACTGCGACATTTTGCGAACACAAACGCAAAATGCAAACCAGCAAATTCCTTAAAAAATAGGGAAACACGTCCCGGTTCTGGCCACCGTATCACATATATCAAACAACAACTAATCAATATATTAAAAACAAACAAAATAAAAATTATCCGCGCGCAAAATTCAAATGGAGCAATCAGGACTTGCCACGCCATCGTCTCTAACCTCTCTCAGTTGCTAAAAGCCTAATGACTTTTACCTACGGACCAGAAGCGTAGGTACAAACCAACGATTTTCCAAAATCAACCACATGCACGATAAATGGAACCTGAAGCCATAAACCAATTCGGCTTGGCCTGGTGAGCATCATGGTGCCTTTATTTTGGGCCAATTTTACCTGTACCAAAAGATCCCAAAACGAGACAAAAAACCCTAACAATGGCATATCTCTATAGGGTTAGCAAAAACGCAATTAATTGTTACCAATAGTTTGCAAATGCGTTCAGGATTCAGAATATATACATGATTCATGCTATAAATGCCTAAACAATGATATTGGATTTCAAAAAAGGAGGGAGGTCGTGAAGCCCTTACCTCACGTTTCTGGGCAAAAAAACGCTTGCTTTTGATTGGTATAGCTTCCTTGTACTCCGAGGAAGCGAATGAGATGGCTTGGGAGTCTTGAAACTGCTTGGAAATATGGAATCAGATCACCACTTTTTTTTAGTTTTTCCAAGTTTTGTTTTCCTCTTACACGCCTCTAAACCTTTTCCTTTGGTCTGCATTTGTCCACTATATATCACTGATAGAATTAGGTTTGCAAATGTGCATCCAATCTTTGTAATTATGGAGATTTGATTCTTGATTCACACTTGTATCCAATCTTTCCAAAACAAGAGAAAATCAATCTTTTTATGTACAACCATGCCTTGCACGATTTGATTCTGTTACTAGCTGTATAAGGGACCTGAAATATGCACCAAATCTCAAGGCTTAAATGATTTTTATATTTCCATGATTTATTTTGATTTAATTTGATTTAATTGAAATAAAAAATCAAAATAAATGGAAAAAACAAAATAAAATCAAGTGGGAAGAGTCATGGCTCGTGGACCATGTTCCAAACTCAAGCCAAGTACAAAAAGTTGGGCCCATTTGACAAAAAGGTGTTCTTGGACTTTTTAGAAAGCTCAAGATGTCCTCTAAGCAACACTTTTGGCCTCATCTCAATTGAGTCTTCCATGTTCATGTATGAAGATTTGACAAAAAATGTGTTTTTGTTGACTTTTCAAAATGACCTATAATGTCCAAATTTGTAACTTCTTGTTAGTGCATATTTTGAACTTGGGAGCTGAAGGTTAATTGTAGGGAATTGCATACTCTTCAAAATGAGGTTTGGATGGGTCATTTCTATTAAAGTATGAGAAAGTTATGCTTGGTCAAATTTGAGTTGACTTTTCCTGTAAAACCCTAATTTAGCAACTTTTGGGTTTTGATGAATTATGAGCAATCCTTGAGGAATCATGATCAACCCTTGATAAAATGATGAATAATACTTCAAAATGAGGATGTTGACCAAAAATCTTGAGGCTTGACTGTATGTGGACCACAGTTGACTTTTGCCCTAGCACAATCGATTTTCAGGCCTTTGAGCAATTGACTCAGGAAATTTCCTCTGCAAGGCTTGAAACTTGACATGGATGATCTTGAGAATATATTAGGACAATGGTGAGCATTTGGGATCCCTTGAGCTCAAGTATCTTGATGCAACATGAAACCCTAATTTGAGGTAGACTGCCTTAGGAGAGAGTTTGTCTAGTCAACCCTTGGACTTTCTTGAGCAATTTGAGGACCTCACTTGAAATGTTTTGAGAAATATGAGAGGGCAAATTTTAGGGTACAACAGCTTCCCCTGTTCAATCTTCTTAAACCTGAGGATGTAGATTGGCTTGTCTGCCTTTCGTGATCCGAAGGTTGAAGATGATTGAACACTAGAGTGCCCAGAAATTTGCACTCGCATGAAGTGGTACTTGTCTTGTGATGTCGGGAATAGGCTTATAGATGCCATTTGGAGATTGATGACGGAAGATGGGCTTAAAGATGCCATCCGAAGGAGTGTCGATCGCCTAAGAGATTCCTTGGCGAGAGCCTGTATACCTATTGTAGAGGAAGACTACGTTGGGGAATGCTGGTCTCTGTCTTGGTACAAAGTTGAATTTTAGGAGCTTTGGTCGTCCGTTATTCTACTGGGAAATCGTCTCTCAGTCGAAGAGATGGAAATGAACTACTATTTGGTCGTTGTTGTACCCCAAAATTTGCCCTCCCATTTTCTCAACATTTTCTCATCACAAGGCCCTTGGAGCTCAAGATCCAGTTAGGGTTTCCTCTGCTCAAGACTTCTCCTAGCACTGTTGACCCAAATTAGGGTTTGTGTTTGCACAAAGATGTTTTGACCTAAAATGCCTAAGATGACTTTCATTCTTCATGTTGGACTCCCAAGTTTATCCATACCAAGTTTCAAGCCTTGATTCCAACCTTTGCCCAGTCAATTGGACAGTTGACCTTGAAATCAACTGTATTGGGGAAAAGTCAACTGTGGCCAATTGACAGTCAAACCTCATGAAAATTGGCCCACATCAACACTATGAACTCGTGTGGACCATTTGATCAAGTTTGGATCATAATTCCACAAGAAATTTGATCAGATCACCAAAAGGGCAAAATGGTCATTTTTAGGGTTTTGACTGCACAAAGGCAATTCTTGACTGTTTTACCAAGCCAATGGCAAACCAAGCTCACATATGGACTCAAGGACCCAATGGAATTGTCTTGACATGCTCAACAAGTTCAAAAGATCCCAAATGTACAAGATTGACAGTTGAATTTTCCAATCAATTGATCAATTTTTAACTGTATACTGAAAAGTCAAACTTTGACTTTTTGGTCAAAATCAAGTGTCAAGATTCATTTTTCATCAAAACATGCCAAATCATGAAACTTGTTCATCAAGAAATCAAGAATCACAAATTAGGGTTTGAAATGAAGATTTTTCATAACTTAGAATTTTTCTAAGTTATGAAAAACCCTAATTTTTTCCTAACTTTGTCCCACTTTCTCACCAAGATTCATTTGGATTCAAACAAAAGTCAAAACATGAAAGTTGTAGTCCATTGCAAAATCTACAACTTTGATTCACAAAGTTTCCTCAAAAGAAGCTTGTAGCTCAAGTTACAATTTTTGGAACAAGGGTACCAAACCATTCTTAACTTAGAAAAATTTTGACCTATTTTAGGCAGGATTTTTGCCTAACTTCAAGACCACTTTTCACATGCTTCCACTTGGAATTTCAATTTGCATTACAAAGATGGATTGTAGTATACATTCCAAGCTTTCCAAAATGTCCAAGAACTCATCAAACAACCTCATGGTTAGGGAGAATCGAATTTGGCAAGTTGGGGAAAAGTCACTTTGATTCATGGCCATGTACATGTTCATAACTTGTGCAATTTTTCAAATCAGCTTGCACAACTTGATTACAAGTCCTATATCCCATTTGCACTCATAAATTAAATGCAAACCCTTTGTGTTCAAGCCTTGCATTATGTGTTTAAGCATTACATGAAGGTTTAGTCCTAAAATAGAAAAAGCATTATGTCCATTTTTGAAAAAGTGAAGCTTTATGTCAATTTGCAAATCAAGAGGTACACAGCAAATCTCCTTGGCACAAGTTATTGAGCTAATCCCACTGATCAAGGGCAAGCTTAGCAGCACATTAGGGGGGCCTCCATCAGTCTAAAACACAACTTGACACTTTGTTGCTTAAGTAAGAAGAAACTTGACATAGCAACTACCAACTCTCATCTCAGCCAACACAACCTTAAGCAAAGTTATTGTACTCATTCTAAACACTAAACCTAAGCTGAAACACAAGCCAACCAAGTTCCAAACATCATCAAACACAGAATCACCATTAAACTGCACAAAAACAGGGTATTCTGCACTTGGACTTGGCTAGCTCATTTCCATCGTGCACCTTGGCCAAAAACACTTCAAACACATCTCACACCATCCCTTGAAACTGTCCCAAGCACTAAACACGACCTGTAACACCCCTAACCAACATCACCATTTTCATATTTTCTGTTTTGCAGTTGGAGTGCCATAACACGATTCACTTGGTTTCAAAACACACCAAGCATTGGAATAGCATCCCTGGACATCAAGGAAGCTATACAAATCATTACCTTGCCTTGTAAGCATCTCCATTGTTGCACACGATTCCAACTAAACAGGTAAATCTTTGGGCTTTTATCTCTCAATGTAGGAAGAATTAGCTCTAAGTTTGTAAATGAAAAATGTCATGCTCATGTCCCTGAAGCTATACATGTCTTTACTTTCCATTTATTTTGCACGTGCTATGAGAATTTGAGGTCTGAACATTGAACAAAAACTAGTTCAGGAATTGCGGGAGAAGAAATTCTCTCTCATTTCTGAGAGTTAGATGGATTTCTTTATATGTCTAGAATCGTGGCTTCAAGCTCTACAGGTTTCATGTTGCAAGATTTGGCAAATGATCAAGGAATCAGGAGATAGGAAAACGCGTGTTGTTGTGTTCAAACAGGTTCTGAGGTTGAAGACAACGTCTTCTTGGGCTGGGCCTGAGTTGACGTGATATTTGCACCACATTTTCACTTTTGAACCCCCTTGGCCCATTGTGCTTATTTGAAACATTTTCTTGACTTTTCTTGTTATTTCTGACTTATTTATTTTTTCTCATAATATTAAAAATATAAAAAATATTTTTCAAACCATTTTTGTATTTATTAAGCATTTATTGGTTTAAATTAACATTTGTACATATAAATAATACACAAATACACTTTTTATTTAAAATATTAAAATAATACAAATACTTTTTATTTTCTGATTTTTGTTTTATTTTACCTTTGAAAAACTTCTATAAAAAAATACATTTTTTTGTAAATATTAAATATTATTATTTCTATACATATATTTAGTATTTTGGGAATATTATAAATATTTGTGTATTTATTAATACATTTAGGTTAAAAACATAATAAAATAATACATTTTATTTTTACTAATATTTAGCTCAAAAATTACATTTTTTCATATACTTTCTTTTATTTATTTTTTTGCACATAATTAATAAATATTGCATATGTTATATAATAAATATATTTTATTTGGTAAAATTAGGGTTTTTGCCCTAAATGCATGAAAATGCTAAAAATTAATTAATTTTATCTTTGTTTATTTGACACATAAAAAATACTTTTTACATACATATAAAAATCATTTTTGCATCTTGCATATTTATTTTTATTTTATTTGAATATTGAGTAACTAAATACCTTATAAATTCCATGTGGATTGTAATAGTTTAGGGTTTAATTTCTTGTCAAAATACCCCCATTTGAACATTTGTACCCCCCATCCCATATATTGTGTTGTAATAACTTAGGAACTTTATTTTTTTACGCACTTTAAAGCTTTCTAAATATGCCATGCTAGAATTAGAGTTTGTATGCAAATCAATTAACCAAAAAAATAGTTTGACCTAAATTCAAAATAAACAAGCATGAAAATGGACAACACTAATCACACTTGCACCCCTAGGGTATTCCACTTGTTGCCTTCAATAATGGGCCATATTGCATGTTAGGTATCATTGGGCTAAAACAAAACAATCAAATGATCATAGTCCCTCGATGACGCTTTCGAAAGTTGCCTAAAAATGATCAAGTCCCTTAAAGGAAAAATTGCCCAAAGATACTTGGCACCATTGCAATCATGGTCTAAACGATGACCCGCGCCCGTCCCGTTAACATCCTAACACAAGATTGTCCACCAAATACAATGGTGGAACAAAATTGTTAAAAGGGTTAAAACATAGCAAAGATCTTTGAGAACTTTAGGGTAGATAGCTCTTGGTTATTTGTCAACTTGCAAAATAAAAACGCTTGCCTATTTTTCAAACCACATATCACTACACTTTCAAAAACAACTTTCAAAAACCTTGAAACATCTTTTCAAAAAGACAAACACCTTTTGCAAAACATTCGAGTAAAGAATTGTTACAAGGGTTGCCTAGACAAGGCATCTTTTTCAAAACATTTTCAAAACCATGCACAAAGCACCATTTCAAACAATTGAAAATCAAGGCAAGTTGATCTAAGCAAGTAACTAAGAGCCCATGGATAACCATGGATAGAAAGGGTGCTAATACCTTCCCTTTCTATAATCTACTCCCCAAACCCAAGAAAACATCTCAAAGGTTTTTGCTGTGCTTTTTAACCTTTCCTTAGGATAAAATAAAAAGTCGGTGGCGACTCTTGCTCAACCGAAACATTTGCGAAAACAAACGCAAAACCCTAGTCAGTTCTCCCACCGTATCACAGAACTGGCGACTCTGCTGGGGACTATTTTTTAAGTGGAGTAACCTTAGGGCTTAGATCACCCTCTTGCATGACTAATTGTTTGATTTGATTGCTTTATATCTTGGCTCTCTTGTTTGGGTTTGCAATCCTACACCCGGATTTGGGGAAACATTCATAGATAGCAATACGTTGTGGAAACTGTGCGGGGTATACCGACACGGTTGAAGCAATAGCTATATTAGTGCGACATATTTATGAGTACCGGTAACCCTTGAGTTCAATCAAGGAGAGTACGGGGCCGCTGAGTGATGTCACTGAGCACTAATGACCTAGAACCTTACTTGACCATCTTGGCCTTTTATTAGGGGTAGTGAGATGACCGGCTTTGGTACAGTCCGAAGTTGGTAGATACTCGATACTACACTCATTGAGGGTTGCTTTCTTGGAATATTTTGGTCGCTAGTTAAGTGGCTAAACCAAAACAATGAACAATGAAAACAATCCAGTGATATTGAGCTCCTTAGAACCCGGTTACTATTTATAGGACAGGTTTTTAAGCCAACTACACTCAAGAGGGTACTTACCTATGAAACCCCATGCAAGCCTGAAACTAGGGTTTGGTGTGAATTGCTTGTACATATGTTTATGCATACATCGTGAACATCATAAAGCATCATATGCATTTACTAACCACTTCAAGGGTTTAGATCTTCATCTTTGTTCTTGTTTTGTAGGTCATGGAAATTCCTCGCAGAAAAACCATCCAAGTCAACCTTGTGAGAATCCCTCCTCAACTCAAGGAGCTCACATCAAGAATTCCGGAAAGCTCTCCCTTCAGTGAAAGACATGGTAGACTGCTCAGCTTAGTCAACACCAACATTGAAGAGGACATGATGAAAGTGTTATTCCAGTTCTTTGACCCTCTTCACCATTGTTTCACTTTCCCCGACTACCAGTTGGTGCCCACTTTGGAGGAATTTTCTCAACTCCTGAGAATTCCTATCCTTAATCAACTACCTTTCAATGGTACAGAAAAGGAACCAAAGCCTGAAGATGTTGCTCGAGCACTACATCTACAGCCATCTGACATCAAGGGGCATTGGAAAACTAGAAGCGGTATCAAAGGCTTCTTAGCAAAATTCTTGTTTCAAAAGGCACAAGAGTGTTGGAATTCATTGGACCTACAAGCCTTTGAAGAGATTGTGGCACTCCTTATCTATGGGTTTGTCCTGTTCCCAAATCCTGACCAGCTTGTAGAGGTCAACGCCGTCAAAATCTTCTTGTCCAGAAATCCAATACCAACATTACTTGGGGACATTCTTCACTCATTTTACACACGAACAGTGAGAAAGAGGGGTGTTCTCATGTGTTGTACTCCTCTCCTTGCAAGGTGGTTTATTTCGCACCTTCCACAATCTGTCTTGAAGAATGACCAAGGCTCAAGGTGGTCCCAACGGTTGATGACTCTTACTCACTCTGATGTACATTGGTGTTCTCGGTCCAGAGAAAATGTCATCATCGTCGATCGTTGTGGAGAGTTCCCTAATGTTCCGTTACTTGGTATTAGAGGGGGCATTACCTACAACCCTTGTCTAGCCTTGAGGCAATTTGGATATGCACGGAGGGATGGCCCTCACGACATGTTGATTCCTGACCTAGTTTTTGACTTCGACAACGATGCGCAAGGACTTCGCCAAATATTCATCAGAGCTTGGAGGATGCCCAACAAGGTTGATAGCAAGACACTGGGGCACAAGAACTCCATCCCTCTTGAGCCTTATCTCAAGTGGGTGCGATCCCGAGCCCAGAGTCTAATGATGCCTTATCCTCATGTTCTCCCTGTGATAAAAGAGCCCGTTACGGAAGGAGAGTTTCCCTACACCATCCTATATCCTGACATGCCTACATCGTGGGAGGAGATGCAGAAGAGTTGGATTCAGCTCAAGGAGGAACGGAACACTTTTGAAGCCAGCTTCTACGCCAGTGAGAAGAAGGTTCTAGAGCTTACCCGCCGACTCCATGAGGAAGAGACCCTCAACACCTACATCACGCCAAAGAGGATGTGCAACGTCTTTTTACCTTGAGAAATTTTGTAATATTTGGCCCATGGGGCATTTATGTACTGACAAATTTCTTCTTATTAATATGACGTGCGTTCTCTTTTGTTTGCAACGATTTTGAATATTCTAAATCCTTGAATGCATTGCATACATAAGCATACCATTCATCATGTGCATAAGCAGGTCTCTACACCAGGTTTCCTTATCTGTCTGCTGTTTATTTCAGTAAGATGGATCTCGAGCAAACGGTCAAGGACTTGCAGGCTCAAAATGCACAATTTCAACAACTCCCGATGACCTTGGCTAAGGGTCAGGAGGATCTAAAGGCCCTACTGGGGAATAAAGACCAAGTGAAAAAGAAGAAAAAGAGACTCGGGGTGGCTACTTTAGGGAGAAGGTTTGAAGGAGAAGCCAGAAGAGTGCTTGAATTTCCTCCTACTTCTGAGGAGGGAACCAGTAAAGGGGGTGTGGCTGCGGTACCTTCCGAGTCCGATATGGAAGAAGAGGAGGCTGAAGAGGACGAAGACTACTCTGATCAACAATACCCTTCGGCTGATGACAAGTACAAAGGTTTAGAAGACAGGTTGGCAGCTATGGAGCTGCAGAGAGTTCCGGGTTTGGATTTCGAAGACTTGGGTTTAGTTGTCGGAATTGTGATTCCCCCAAAGTTCAAAGTGCCGGTTTTTGTGAGGTATGACGGGCTTTCCTGTCCAAAGATGCATCTCAGGTCCTATGTAAGGAAGATCCAACCTTATACCGCGGACAAAAACCTTTGGATCCATTTCTTTCATGATAGCCTTTCTAGGGCTAAACTTGAGTGGTTCTATCAACTGGATGGAGCCAGTATCCGAAACTGGGAAGACTTGGCCACCACTTTTTATAAACAATATCAGTACAATTCTGACCTCGCTCCTACGCGTACCCAACTTCAGGGTATGTCACTAGGAACGGGCGAAGGATTCAAAGAGTATGCACAAAAATGGAGAGACTTGGCTGGAAGGGTGCAGCCGCCTTTGACTGACCACGAACTGGTTGACATGTTCCTGGGGACCCTGTCTGGTCCATTCTTCAACCATCTAATTGGTAATTCTTCCGCGGGGTTTACAGATTTGATCTTAACTGGGGAGAGGATAGAAGTCGGTATCAAGTCAGGGAAGATACAGAAGGGTGTCGCTGCAAGTGTTGAGAAGAAGCCTTTCAAGAAGGAAACGGTTGTGGTATACTCTCAGAGAAGAGCAGGGAAGACTGAGCGCCGGTCGACTGTGGGGGCCGTAATGATCCAAAACCCTTCAAGTGAGCAGCCTCGCTATAACCAGTCCAGACCAAATCAACAACGGGTGGAACGACCACAATGGCAGTTCACCCGCATTAATATGACGCCAGCGCAAGTGCTTCCCCATCTGTTAAAGTTGAATCTCGCCACTATCAAAGAGGCACCAAAAAATGTGAATACGTCCTCTCCGCATTACCATCCTAATGCTAAATGCGCCTACCATTCTGACAGTGTCGGGCACGACACCAACGATTGTTGGGCACTCAAGCATAAAATTCAAGACCTGATAGAGGCGAAAGAGGTGGAGTTCGATGCCCCAGAGAAGCCGAACGTGATATCCGCTCCAATGCCGAAGCACGGTCGAAATGTCAATTCTATTGAAGAAGATTTGTATGTTGTTGATGTCAATGATCTGATGACCCCGTTGTTAACCATCAAGTTGAATCTGTTAAAGGCCGGGATTTTCCCAGGATGTAAAGAAGATTGCTACTGTTGTTACTCTCTGCCGTTTGACTGTCCGTTACTGAAGAAAGGCATCCAAGGCCTAATGGACAGTCGACAAATTTTGTTTGAAAAAGTTTCTGCTATTCCAACCCATACTGAAGATGTCTCAATTATAACTATTCACGGCAATCTTTCCAAGGCCGTCAGAAAGCCTATTAAGATTACACCAGCTACGAAGTCTGTTCCTCTGAAGATAACAATGCCAGGGCATGTCCCCTACATTTCTGAGAAGTCAATACCATGGAATTACGGCGGTGACGTCTACTACCATGGTATTAAACAAGTTGAAGTAACTGAAGGAAGCTCGGATGAAGAAGAAGCCAGCATTGGAAACATTGCAGGCACAAGCAAGATCACCCGAAGCGGGAGAATATTTTCTCCAGAGATTGCCCCTCCAAAAGCAATCTTTGGACCCTCATCTGCTGCCAAAGTTATTCCTGCACCAATAAAACTCTCCGCTAGAACCCCATTGATTGAAGATGTTGTTGTTCCTGGTATTGTCCCTCCTACCTCTGCTGATAAAGGTAAGGGAACCCAAGATGAGCTCGTCAGGACGAGGGCTCAACCCTTGGTCATCCCGGAAACCTCCAAGAAAGAAATAGAAGAGATCTTGAAGATAATTAAAAGGAGTGATTACGACGTGGTAGAACAACTGGGGCAAACCCCCTCGAAGATCTCCATGTTGGCACTACTACTTTGCTCAGAAGCGCACGCCAAGGCACTGATAAAATTCCTGAAGACAGCCCATGTGCCCCAGGAAACCTCTGCCGACCAATTCCAAGACTGCGTAGCTAGTCTTACTGCAGACAATGGCTTAGGTTTCTCTAATGCCGACCTGACCCCAAAAGGGAGAAAGCACAACGATGCATTACATGTGTCAGTGGAATTCCAAGGGACTACTCTGGCCCATGTTCTAGTCGACACTGGTTCTTCTTTGAATGTGCTTCCCAAGAAGGCTCTCGACCGTTTAGACTGTGAAGGCTTGGAGTTAAGGCCAAGCAATATCATTGTAAGGGCTTTTGACGGGTCCAAGAGAATGGTGCATGGGGAAGTGGACATTCCCATTAAGGTTGGCACAGAGGTTTTTCCCTCGACTTTCTACGTGATGGACATCCGTCCGTCATATTATTGCTTATTGGGGAGACCATGGATACACAATGTCGGGGCAGTCACCTCTTCCTTACATCAAATGTTGAAGTACCCTGTCAAGGGGAAGATCATAACTATCCATGGTGAAGAGGAATATATGATCAGCCACCTGAACTCCTTTCGGTATGTGGAGGTAGAGGGTGAGTTCATTGAGACACCATTCCAGCACTTCGAAGAAGTCCCTCCTGAAATAACAGTAGCAAAATTGGTAGCTGAAGTACCAAAGCAGATGGCCAGGATGGCATCTCTGGAAGACGCGAAGGCTGCAATGAAGGAAGGGAAGAATTCAACATGGGGGCAGTTGCCTGATATTCCATACAAAACAGACAAATTTGGATTAAGATTCACCGCGGCGGGACAGAAAGTTATGCGCCGTTCAAAGATTGAAAGAGCGCCAATCAAGATTTCTCCTTACGGAATCAACACTTTGGAGGGTGAAGACGAGGAGGACAACATTGAAGAGTGGATCTACCCAACTATCAAAGGAGGACTATGCAACTGGGAGGCAAAGGACTTTGTCCCCATTACTTTTATTAATCAATAATTTATCTGTCAAACATTTCATGTGGTCTGTAATAATTACTTTTGAAAAATCCGCACACTACCTTTTTACCTCATGCCTTGCCCGGGGCATGTAGGTCCATTTGTAAGGGTTTTGATTACCTTCATATCCATATGCCATGTTTAATGATTCATTGGACGTTTTTCATTTGATAAACTGCTGTGTTCATTTTCTTTCCTTTTGCATTTTTGTTTAAGGATGGCTATCCCTTACACACACCCACACTCACAAATGCAGGTACCCATCCACTCTGGATTCTAGGGGTGACTATTCTGCTATATCCTTCAATAACTCTGAAGATCTAGTCAATCAAGCCGAGTACGAAGATGACGAAGGTTGTGAAGTACCAGGGGAACTAGCCAGACTTCTACAGCAAGAGGAAAGGGCCATCTTACCTCATGAAGAGTTGTTGGAAACTGTCAACTTAGGAACCGAGGAAGACCGGAAGGAGGTACAAGTGGGTGCCAATCTGGAACCAAGTGTCAAGGAACGCCTGATACAGTTGTTAAATGAGTACGTTGAAATCTTCGCTTGGTCTTATGAAGACATGCCGGGTTTAGACACAGACATCGTGGTTCACCGTCTCCCCACAAGAGAGGATTGTCCACCAATCAAACAAAAAGTCCGCCGAATGAGGCCTGACATGTCTGAAAAGATCAAAGCAGAAGTGATGAAGCAATTCGACGCTGGCTTTCTGGCTGTTACATCTTATCCTCAATGGGTCGCTAACATCGTGCCAGTACCTAAAAAAGATGGCAAAGTCAGGATGTGTGTGGACTACCGGGATTTGAATAGGGCCAGCCCCAAAGATGATTTTCCGCTACCACACATTGACATTTTAATCGACAATACAGCTCAGCATAAAGTTTTTTCCTTCATGGATGGATTCTCGGGCTACAATCAAATCAAAATGGCCCCCGAAGATATGGAGAAAACAACTTTTGTCACACAATAGGGTACTTTCTGTTACAAGGTGATGCCGTTCGGACTGAAGAACGCAGGGAAAACTTATCAACGCGCCATGGTAGCTTTGTTTCATGATATGATACTTCATGAGATTGAAGTTTACGTGGACGATATGATAGCTCGGTCACAAACAGAGGAGGAACACCTTGACCATCTAGAAAAGCTGTTTTCCAGGTTGAAAGAATACAAACTCAGGCTGAATCCCAGTAAGTGCACTTTTGGAGTTAGGTCTGGTAAACTTCTAGGATTCATTGTAAGCAACAAAGGCATTGAATTCGATCCAGCAAAAGTGAAAGCAATACAAGAGATGCCTGCTCCCCGTACTGAAAAGGAGGTTAGAGGGTTCTTGGGGCGCTTGAACTATATTGCCAGATTCATCTCTCATCTGACCTCTACCTGTGAGCCAATTTTCAAACTATTAAAGAAAGATCAGGTAGTCGAATGGAACGACGATTGCCAAACTGCTTTTGATAAAATCAAGGAGTATTTGCTAGAACCTCCTATTCTGATGCCACCCGTCGAAGGAAGACCATTGATCATGTATCTGACCGTCTTGGATAACTCAATGGGGTGTGTTTTGGGCCAGCATGACGAGTCTGGTCGAAAAGAGCATGCTATTTATTACCTTAGCAAAAAGTTTACCGACTGTGAGACTCGCTACTCACTGCTCGAGAAAACTTGCTGCGCTTTGGTATGGGCTGCTCGCCGACTAAGGCAGTATATGTTGACTCATACTACCTTGTTGATTTCCAAAATGGACCCTATCAAGTACATCTTCGAAAAGCCTGCTTTATCTAGAAGAATAGCTAGATGGCAAATGATCCTAACTGAGTATGACATCCAGTACACCACTCAAAAAGCTATAAAAGGGAGTGTACTAGCTGACCATCTGGCTCATCAAGCTATCGAAGATTACCAATCCATGAGATTTGACTTCCCAGACGAGGACACCATGAATTTGGACAACATTGAAAGTAATGGACCGTATGACGGACCCGAAAAGGGATCCCGATGGACCCTGTACTTTGATGGTGCTTCGAATGCACTTGGAAACGGTATCGGTGCGGTACTCATTTCCCCGGAAGGTTGTCACACACCTTTCACGGCCCGACTTTGCTTCAGCTGCACAAACAACATGGCTGAATATGAAGCTTGCATCTTTGGTCTCAGGGCTACTATAGACTTAGGGATCAAATCTTTGATCGTATTCGGGGACTCGGCTTTGGTTATCAGTCAAATCAAAGGAGAGTGGGATACCAAGCATCCTAATCTTATCCCATACAAAGAACATATCTTGACATTGTTGCCTCATTTCGAGAAAATTACCTTTGAGCATTTTCCGCGAGAAGAGAATCAGCTAGCAGATGCTCTAGCTACAATGTCCTCCATGTTTAAACTCAACTGGGATAACGAGGCTCCCCAAATCACCATCGAGCGAATGGATGAACCCGCACATTGTCATGAGATTAATACCGAAGAAGTAGTGGAACAACCCTGGTTCCATGAAATCAAAAGGTATCTCCAGACTAGAGATTATCCCGAAGGAGCTTCCGTAAATGACAAGAAGTTCTTAAGGAAATTTGCTGCCAAATTCTTCCTGAGCAACGGCATCCTTTACAAACGAAGCCATGATTGTGTTTTACTCCGATGCGTAGACAAAGCTGAGGCAGAGTTGATCATGACCGAGATACACATCGGCACATTTGGCACTCACTTGAGCGGGCATACAATGGCTAAGAAGATCCTAAAGGCAGGCTATTACTGGTCTACCATGGAAGCTGACTGCCATCAACATTCCCGTACTTGCCACAAATGTCAAGTCTATGCTGACAAAGTTCATATCCCTCCGGTTCCTCTCAACGTTCTGACTGCTCCTTGGCCATTTGCAATGTGGGGCATCGACATGATTGGAGAGATCAAGCCCACGGCATCCAACGGACATCGTTTCATCCTGGTTGCCATTGACTATTTCACCAAATGGGTCGAAGCAGCTTCCTTCGCCTCTGTTACTAAAAATGTGGTTTCCCGCTTCATCAAGCAAAATCTCATATGTCGGTATGGTGTTCCAGACAGGATCATCACGGACAACGGTACAAATCTGAATAACACGATGATCACCGCTTTGTGCGAACAGTTCAAGATTTATCATCACAATTCATCTCCCTATCAGCCGAAGATGAACGGTGCTGTTGAAGCTGCGAACAAAAACATTAAGAAGATCATTCAGAAAATGACAGTCACTTACAAAGACTAGCATGAGATGTTACCGTTTGCTCTACATGGATACCGTACGACGGCACGTACTTCAACCGGGGCAACCCCATTTTCTTTGGTATATGGCATGGAAGTTGTCCTGCCTATGGAAGTTTAGATTCCTTCTCTAAGGATTATGTAGGACGCAGGTTTGAATGAAGATGATTGGATTCAGACCCGACTTGATCAACTCAATTTGATCGACGAGAAGCGACTCGCTGCTGTATGCCATGGTCAGACGTATCAAAAGAGGATGATCAAGGCCTTCAACAAGAAAGTCAGACGTCAGGTATATCAAGTCGGAGATCTCGTAATCAAGCGGATTATCTTTCCGCAAAGTGATCTCAGGGGCAAATGGACTCCTACATACGAAGGACCATTTGTGATCAAGAGCATATTTTCTGGTGGTGCAATGATTCTGACCATCATGGCTGGCGACGATTTGCCGCACCCTGCAAACGCAAACATAGTCAAAAGATACTACGCATAAAATAACCCGACAAGTCGAAAACCCGAAAGGGCGGCTTGGGCAAAAATGGGCATCCCGGTGAACCGAAAACCCGAAAGGGCGGTTCAGGCAAAAGTTAGGGATAAAAACAAAAATCTGTACACCCGGCAAGTTGAAAACCCGAAAGGGCGGCTTGGGCAAAAAGGGGTTTCCCGGTGGATCGAAAACCCGAAAGGGCGATCAGGCAAAAGTCAGGGAATTAAAGCGTATGATTATGTCTCATCGGATCACTTTAAAGACAATTTCTTCATCAACCAGTTCCAAGCTTCTGATCAATCCAGTCATCGGCAGACAAAGCATTGAATGGACAAATTGTCAGAGTTGTGAAGGCTGTAGCAGAATGGAATCCCATGGAATTATTTCACATAACCATCTCTCTTTTGTATAAATTTTTTAATATTTACAACAACATCCTCTTACTAGGATGATTGTCTCCTGTGTACGAATATACTCATAGAAATTTAATACAAATACTTTTCCAGAAATTTGCGTCGTTTCCTTTTCTCTTTTCTTTTGCACTTATGTTTTATTTGAAAAACGTCCAATGTTTTGTTAAATAGGCATATGCATTTGAACATAATCATTTCCTTATGAATCAAGAAAGATGATTACTAGTAAGTTGAAGGTACGGTTAGATATCTTGATACCCTTTCAAAGGAAATCCCGAGCAGATTTGAAATCCGCATTCCTCAGTCAGAACTCAATTCCCCTCAGAGTCAAGTTTCAGTATCCCCAACTGAACCAAGCTAGTGAACCTTTTCCCCACAGAGATACTTCCCACCAAGCTGAGCATGCCCAGCCCTACCTTTCCATCATGATCCTATCAGCTTCTGAACTCCCCGGTAGAAATCATCAGAAATTCTCTTACCCTGCAAGTCACCAAGGAAATTACAATTCCCCGCGGTGGTCCTGAGGCCCCTCAATGATTGAAGATCTGGTATTCCCCGGCAACAGCCAAGGAATTATTCTTCCCGGCAGCAGTCAAGATGCTTTTATCTTCATCCATCTAGGATTCATTTATCCTCCGCAAGACAGCTCTCCAGCTTACATGCACATTCATTTACATTCATATCATATAACATACATTGCATCATGCATCATGACGTTGCATATAACTAACTCTTTACCTTTTCAGGTAAGATCAGTCGACAGACAAAAATCATTATTTTCCGAGATTCTTTCTAGAAATAGTTTAGATGTGACCCAGACATGGCAACATTCTGATGCTTATTCCAGATGCATCCAGATGCAGTTTTACACGAACTCATCATCAGGAAACCCTACACCGGTTCCTCCTCCACCTTCAAGACTTTTGAAAACAGTTCACGGGTTCTCCAGTAATGGATGTTAACCTATCGCTTGTTCAGATTCTTCTCAAGACTTCTAAAAACAGTTTATGGATTCTTCCCAACAACGGATGTTAATCTATCACTTGTTCAGATGCAATTTTTGAAAACAGTTTACGGACGCTTCCCAACAACGGATGCTGCTCTATTGCTTATTCAACTTCAAGACTTCTGAAAACAGTTCACGGGTTCTCCAGTAACGGATGTTAACCTATCGCTTGTTCAGATTCTTCTCAAGACTTCTGAAAACAGTTTATGGATTCTTCCCAAACAACGGATGTTAATCTATCACTTGTTCAGATGCAATTTTTGAAAACAGTTTACGGACGCTTCCCAACAACGGATGCTGCTCTATTGCTTATTCAACTTCAAGACTTCTGAAAACAGTTCACGGGTTCTCCAGTAACGGATGTTAACCTATCGCTTGTTCGGATTCTTCTTCAGACTTCTGAAAACAGTTTACAGATTCCTCCCAACAACGGATGTTAATCCATCGCTTGTTCAGACTCTTATCAACTTCTGAAAACAGTTTACAGATTCCTCCCAACAACGGATGTTAATCTATCGCTTGTTCAGACTCTTCTCAACTTCTGAAAACAGTTTACAGATTCCTCCCAACAACGGATGTTAATCTATCGCTTGTTCAGACTCTTCTCAACTTTTGAAAACAGTTTACGGATGCCTCCAGGTACGGATGTCAATCTATTGCTTATTCAGACCCCCAGTTCGGAGATGGTCCAAAACATGGGCACCTTTCTGATCCTCATTCCAGATGGCATCTTTAAGCCCATCTCCAAATGGCATCTCTAAGCCCATTCCCACATCCATTGCTTTGACGAGTGCACATTTAAGGGCACTCTAGTGTCCAATCTCCTTTTACCCTCGAGTCGCGAAAGGCAAACTTGCCAATCTAACTCTTCGGATTCAAGAAGATTGAACAGGGGCAACTGTTGTACCCCAAAATTTGCCCTCCCATTTTCTCAACATTTTCTCATCACAAGGCCCTTGGAGCTCAAGATCCAGTTAGGGTTTCCTCTGCTCAAGACTTCTCCTAGCACTGTTGACCCAAATTAGGGTTTGTGTTTGCACAAAGATGTTTTGACCTAAAATGCCTAAGATGACTTTCATTCTTCATGTTGGACTCCCAAGTTTATCCATACCAAGTTTCAAAACTTGATTCCAACCTTTGCCCAGTCAATTGGACAGTTGACCTAGAAATCAGTTGTATTGGGGAAAAGTCAATTGTGGCCAATTGACAGTCAAACCTCGTGATAATTGACCCACATCAACACTATGAACTCATGTGGACCATTTGATCAAGTTTGGATCACAATTCCACAAGAAATTTGATCAGATCACCAAAAGGGCAAAATGGTCATTTTTAGGGTTTTGACTGCACAAAGGCAATTCTTGACTGTTTTACCAAGCCAATGGCAAACCAATCTCACATATGGACTCAAGGACCCAATGGAATTGTCTTGACATGCTCAACAAGTTCAAAAGATCCCAAATGCACAAGATTGACAGTTGAATTTTCCAGTCAATTGATCAATTTTTGACTGTATACTGAAAAGTCAAACTTTTACTTTTTGGTCAAAATCAAGTGTCAAGATTCATTTTTCATCAAAACATGCCAAATCATGAAACTTGTTCATCAAGAAATCAAGAATCACAAATTAGGGTTTGAAATGAAGATTTTTCATAACTTAGAATTTTTCTAAGTTATAAAAAACCCTATTTTTTCCTAACTTTATCCCACTTTCTCACCAAGATTCATTTGGATTCAAACAAAAGCCAAAACATGAAAGTTGTAGTCCATTGCAAAATATACAACTTTGATTCACAAAGTTTCCTTAAAAGAAGCTTGTAGCTCAAGTTACAATTTTTGGAACAAGGGTACCAAACCATTCTTAACTTAGAAAAATTTTGACCTATTTTAGGCAGGATTTTTGCCTAACTTCAAGACCACTTTTCACATGCTTCCACTTGGAATTTCAATGTGCATTACAAAGATGGATTGTAGTATACATTCCAAGCTTTCCAAAATGTCCAAGAACTCATCAAACAACCTCATGGTTAGGGAGAATCGAATTTGGCAAGTTGGGAAAAAGTCACTTTGATTCATGGCCATGTACATGTTCATAACTTGTGCAATTTTTCAAATCAGCTTGCACAACTTGATTACAGGTCCTATATCCCATTTGCACTCATAAATTAAATGCAAACCCTTTGTGTTCAAGCCTTGCATTATGTGTTTAAGCATTACATGAAGGTTTAGTCCTAAAATAGAAAAAGCATTATGTCCATTTTTGAAAAAGTGAAGCTTTATGTCAATTTGCAAATCAAGAGGTACACAGCAAATCTCCTTGGCACAAGTTATTGAGCTAATCCCACTTATCAAGGGCAAGCTTAGCAGCACATTAGGGGGGCCTCCATCAGTCTAAAACACAACTTGACACTTTGTTGCTTAAGTAAGAAGAAACTTGACATGACAACTACCAACTCTCATCTCAGCCAACACAACCTTAAGAAAAGTTATTGTACTCATTCTAAACACTAAACCTAAGCTGAAACACAAGCCAACCAAGTTCCAAACATCATCAAACACAGAATCACCATTAAACTGCACAAAAACAGGGTATTCTGCACTTGGACTTGGCTAGCTCATTTCCATCGTGCACCTTGGCCAAAAACACTTCAAACACATCCCACACCATCCCTTGAAACTGTCCCAAGCCATAAACACGACCTGTAACACCCCTAACCAACATCACCATTTTCATATTTTTTGTTTTGCAGTTGGAGTGCCATAACACGATTCACTTGGTTTCAAAACACACCAAGCATTGGAATAGCATCCCTGGAAATCAAGGAAGCTATACAAATCATTACCTTGCCTTGTAAGCATCTCCATTGTTGCACACGATTCCAACTGAACAGGTAAATCTTTGGACTTTTATCTCTCAATGTAGGAAGAATTAGCTCTAAGTTTGTGAATGAAAAATGTCATGCTCATGTCCCTGAAGCTATACATGTCTTTACTTTCCATTTATTTTGCACGTGCTATGAGAATTTGAGGTCTGAACATTGAACAAAACCTAGGTCAGGAATTAGGGGAGAAGAAATTCTCTCTCATTTCTGAGAGTTAGATGGATTTCTTTATATGTCTAGAATCGTGGCTTCAAGCTCTACAGGTTTCATGTTGCAAGATTTGGCAAATGATCAAGGAATCTGGAGATAGGAAAACGTGTGTTGTTGTGTTCAAACAGGTTCTGAGGTTGAAGACAAAGTCTTCTTGGGCTGGACCTGAGTTGACTTGATATTTGCACCACATTTTCACTTTTGAACCCCCTTGGCCCATTGTGCTTATTTGAAACATTTTCTTGACTTTTCTTGTTATTTCTGACTTATTTATTTTTTCTCATAATATTAAAAATATAAAAAATATTTTTCAAACCATTTTTGTATTTATTAAGCATTTATTGGTTTAAATTAACATTTGTACATATAAATAATACACAAATACACTTTTTATTTAAAATATTAAAATAATACAAATACTTTTTATTTTCTGATTTTTGTTTTATTTTACCTTTGAAAAACTTTTATAAAAAAATACATTTTTTTGTAAATATTAAATATTATTATTTCTATACATATATTTAGTATTTTGGGAATATTATAAATATTTGTGTATTTATTAATATATTTAGGTTAAAAACATAATAAAATAATACATTTTATTTTTACTAATATTTAGCTCAAAAATTACATTTTTTCATATACTTTCTTTTATTTATTTTTTTGCACATAATTAATAAATATTGCATATGTTATATAATAAATATATTTTATTTGGTAAAATTAGGGTTTTTGCCCTAAATGCATGAAAATGCTAAAAATTAATTAATTTTATCTTTGTTTATTTGACACATAAAAAATACTTTTTACATACATATAAAAATCATTTTTGCATCTTGCATATTTATTTTTATTTTATTTGAATATTGTGTAACTAAATACCTTGTAAATTCCATGTGGATTGTAATAGTTTAGGGTTTAATTTCTTGTCAAAATACCCCCATTTGAACATTTGTACCCCCCATCCCATATATTGTGTTGTAATAACTTAGGAACTTTATTTTTTTCGTACTTTAAAGCTTTCTAAATATGCCATGCTAGAATTAGGGTTTGTATGCAAATCAATTAACCAAAAAAATAGTTTGACCTAAATTCAAAATAAACAAGCATGAAAATGGACAACACTAATCACACTTGCACCCCTAGGGTATTCCACTTGTTGCCTTCAATAATGGGCCATATTGCATGTTAGGTATCATTGGGTTAAAACAAAACAATCAAATGATCATAGTCCCTCGATGACGCTTTCGAAAGTTGCCTAAAAATGATCAAGTCCCTTAAAGGAAAAATTGCCCAAAGATACTTGGCACCATTGCAATCATGGTCTAAACGATGACCCGCGCCCATCCCGTTAACATCCTAACACAAGATTGTCCACCAAATACAATGGTGGAACAAAATTGTTAAAAGGGTTAAAACATAGCAAAGATCTTTGAGAACTTTAGGGTAGATAGCTCTTCGTTATTTGTCAACTTGCAAAATAAAAACGCTTGCCTATTTTTCAAACCACATATCACTACACTTTCAAAAACAACTTTCAAAAACCTTGAAACATCTTTTCAAAAAGACAAACACCTTTTGTAAAACATTCGAGTAAAGAATTGTTACAAGGGTTGCCTAGACAAGGCATCTTTTTCAAAACATTTTCAAAACCATGCACAAAGCACCATTTCAAACTATTGAAAATCAAGGCAAGTTGATCTAAGCAAGTAACTAAGAGCCCATGGATAACCATGGATAGAAAGGGTGCTAATACCTTCCCTTTCTATAATCTACTCCCCGAACCCAAGAAAACATCTCAAAGGTTTTTGCTGTGCTTTTTAACCTTTCCTTAGGATAAAATAAAAAGTCGATGGTGACTCTTGCTCAACCGAAACATTTGCGAAAACAAACGCAAAACCCTAGTCAGTTCTCCCACCGTATCACAGTCGTAATCCATGCTTCATAATGATAAGATAGACGACTATCTGATCATAATCCAGGCTTTACAGTGACTTACTGGGGAGATGAGATTAAACTTGCTATTCGGTCGTGATCCAGGCTTCACAATTTCTCAATTCTTATCTGGTTGTAATCCAGGCTTCAGAAGGAATTAAGTTATTATCCAGTCGCATCCGGGCTTCAACTTGAATTTAGGGCACACTAATATTCGGTTGACTCCGGGCTTCTTAGTAATTGTCCAAGTAAACTGCTATTTGGTCGAAACCCAAGATTCGCAGTGTCTTGTATTGTTATCTGGTCGTAATCCCAGGCTTCAGTGTCTTTTACCGCTATCTGGTCGTTATCCAGGCTTCACGATGTTTTATACCATTATCCGGTCGAATCCAGGCTTCATGGTGTTCTATACTGCTATCTGGTCGTAATCCAGGCTTCACAATACCTTACTTCTTATCTGGTCGTAATCCAGGCTTCGGAAGAAATCAAGTGGTTATCTGGTCGCCTCCGGGCCTCCATTTGATTTTTAGGCCTACTAATATCTGGTCGAATCCGAGCTTCATAGTAATTGGCCGAGTAAACTGCTATTTGGTCGTAATCCAAGCTTCACAGTGTCCCTCACTGTTATCTGGTCGTAATCCAGGCTTTAGTGTCTTTTACCGCTATCCGGTCGTTATCCAGGCTTCACGGTGTTTTATACCATTATCCGGTCGAATCTAGGCTTCATGGTGTTCTGTACTACTATCTGGTCATTATCCAGGCTTCACAATACCTTACTTCTTATCTGGTCATAATTCAGGCTTCAGAAGAAATCAAGTGGTTATTCGATCGCCTCCGGGCTTCCATTTGATTTTTAGGCCTACTAATATCCAGTCGAATCCGGGCTTCATAGTAATTGGCCGGGTAAGCTGCTATTTGGTCGTAATCCAAGCTTCACAGTGTCCCTCACTGTTATTTGGTCTTAATCTAGGCTTCAATGTCTTTTACCGCTATCTGGTCGTAATCCAGGCTTCACGATGTCTCATACCATTATCTTGTCGAATCCAGGCTTCATGGTAACTTGTATTGCTATCTGGTCGTAATCCAGGCTTCACAATAACTTGTTGAGCTATTATCCGGTCGTAATCCGGGCTTCACGGCTTGTGTTTATGATATACCACTATCTGGTTGAATCCAGGCTTCATGGTGTCTTGCACTGCTATCTGGTCGTAATCCAGGCTTCACAGTAACTTGCTGGGGATTGAACTATTATCCGGTTTAATCCAGACTTCATATCTTAATGATAAACCACTATCTGGTCGATTCCAGGCTTCGCGGTGTTTGATACTGTTATCCGGTCGTTCTCCGGGCTTCACAATATAATGTAGAAATCAAGATACTATCCGGTCGGACCCGGGCTTTATAGCTTGGACTTTGTGATAATTTGATTGTATTTTTCCTGAAAGGTAAAGGGTTAGTCTCATGTAATGCATGGCATGCATCGAGCAATGATGTCCTCAAAATAAATGAGATTGTGTTGTATGATGCATATGCACATGTCATGATGTATGGACATGCAATGTTTTTATGATGTTTTCTACTTGGGGAAAATAAATCCCAGATTGTTGCTGGAGAATAAAAGAGTTTCACTCGCTGGGGATAACGACCGAAGGTGATTGGGAGAATAATTCTGCTGGAGAATAAACTGACAAGAAAATGACTCTATGGGGAAGAGATATTTTGTCAGAAGATCCGCTAATTTGGAGAAATAACCTTGGCTGACGATGAATTATCATTGCTGGTGATAACGAACTCTGTCGGGGATTGAATTTCTGCTTGGGGAAGAAATAAACTCCGCTGGGGGATAATCTTCCATTGCTGGTGACAGATAAACTCTGCTTGGGGAGGATTGAAACCACTGTTTTTAGATACCTTTTACTCTGCAGGGAGTGTATATACTTTTAGTCATATTCTCTAGCTGGGTCTATCCCTGTACCTGGTGGGTAGAGCAACTGTAAGGTTTGGACATTTCTTGTTTGCCCCTGTTCCTATGTAAATATTTATGAGAAGCAATTATTGTCAAATGCATATATCAAAAATGGGACATTGGAGGTTCTTGCAAAACAAAACAGAAAAAGAAAAACAACTTTGATAAAAATGGATTGTATTGATTTTGAAGTTGGCCTGTAAATAGGCATTTTTGTACAAGAGGTTGACGTCCTAGTAAGAGAACGCCGCCGAAAGATAGAATTTATACAATTCGTGAAAAACAAAGAAAAACAGCTATGTGAACAATCCCACTAGGTTCCAACTCTGCTATTTCCTTTATATCTTCGAGAGTCTCATCACTTTGCTACTTGTTTGAAGGTAGATCAGATTGATTAGTGTCGTCCGAGCTTGATAGTCGATACCGAAGTCTGGTTGCAAGATGATCCAATGAGACATAGTGTTACGCTTTGATCCCTAATTTTTGCCTGGACCGCCCTTTCGGGTTTTCAGTCCACCGGGATACCCTTTTTTGCCCAAGCCGCCTTTTCAGGTTTTCGACTTGCCGGGTGTACAGATTTTTCCATTTTCATCCCTTAATTTTGCCCGAACCCTTTTGGTTCGCCGGGAAGCCCTTATTTTTTCCTAGGCCAGTCAACCTAGCGGGTCTTTGATCATGCGTAGTATTTTTTCACTATGTCTGCATTGACGAGGTGAGGAAGGTCGTCACCATCCATGGTGGTTAGAATCATAGCTCCTCCTGAGAAAATGTTCTTAACCACAAATGGCCCTTCATACATGGGGGTCCATTTGCCCCAGGGATCACCTTGCGGCAGTATGATGCGTTTGATCACCAGATCCCCGACTTGATATTCTTGTCGCCTAACTTTCTTGTTAAATGCCTTGATCATCCGCTTTTGATACGTCTGAACATGACAAATAGAAGTAAGTCTCTTTTTGTCGATTAAGTTCAGCTGATCAAGCCGGGTCTAGATCCAATCGTCCTCGCTCAAACTTGTATCTTTCATAATCCGAAGAGAGGGTATCTGGACTTCAATGGGCAGGACTTCCTCCATGCCATACACCAAAGAGTAGGGTGTTGCCCCCGTTGAAGTTCGCGCTGAGGTACAGTACCCATGAAGAGCGAATGGTAACATCTCATGCCAGTCTTTGTATGTCACCATCATCTTCTGCATAATTTTCTTGATGTTCTTATTAGCTGCTTCAACAACCCCATTCATCTTCGGCCGGTAAGGAGAAGAGTTGTGATGCTGTATCTTAAACTATTTGTAGAGCTCGGTGATTATCGTATTGTTGAGATTTGTACCATTGTCCATAATGATCCTCTCTGGTACACCATATCGATAGATTAAATTGTGCTGAATAAACCGCGCCACGACGTTCTTGGTTACTGTAGAAAAGGAAGCTGCCTCAACCCACTTCGTAAAATAGTCAATTGCTACCAGGATGAAACGATACCCGTTGGACGCAGTAGGTATGATCTCGCCAATCATATCGGTGCCCCACAATGCAAAAGGCCAAGGAGATGTCAAGACGTTCAAAGGAACTGGAGGTATATGCACCTTATTAGCATAGACTCGGCACTTATGACAAGTCCGAGAATGCTGATAACAATCAGCTTCCATAGTAGACCAATAATATCCTGCCCGTAGGATCTTCTTTGCCATGGTATGTCCACTGGAATGAGTTCCGAAGGTACCTTCATGTAACTCTGTCATGATCCTTTTTGCCTCGCTTTTGTCCACACATCGCAGTAAGGTTGAATCATGGTTACGCTTGTAGAGAATGCCATTGTTGATGAAGAACTTCGCAGCGAATCTCCTCATAAACTTCTTATCATTAACAAATGCACCCTCGGGGGTACTCTTGAGCCTCCAGATACCTCTTTACCTCATGAAACCAGGGTTTATCTGCTACTTCTTCAGTCTCGATGTCACAGCAATATGCGGATTCATCTAACCTCTCAATGGTAATCTGGGGAGCCTCATTGTCCCACCTGACCTTGAACATAGAAGACATGGTAGCTAGCGCGTCCTCTAACTGGTTCTCCTATCTTGGGAAGTGTTCAAAGGTTATCTCCTCGAAGTGCGGAAGCAAAGTCAATACATACTCTTTGTAAGGAATAAGATTTGGGTATTTCGTATCCCACTCGCCTTTGATTTCACTGATCACTAGAGCGGAATCTCCGAACACACTCAAGAACTTAATCCTTAAGTCAATAGCAGCTCGTAGACCCAAGATGCATGCTTCATACTCCGCCATGTTGTTGGTGCAGTTAAAACATAATCGGGCGGTGAATGGAGTATGACAGCTGTTGTACCCCAAAATTTGCCCTCCCATAATTCTTCAAGAAATTGCCAAGTCAAGCTTCAAAATTCCCCAAGGGTTGCACAGTGTAAAGGTCTCCTAAACAGTCAAGATTAGGGTTTGTGTTCTGATCAAGAAAATGAAGTTTTCAAAGGTCCAATCAAGTCTCACATGCCTACAAATATGGTCAAGCATCCTCATATCAAGTTTCAAGGCATTCAGCTCAAAATTGCACAGTCAAAAACCCTAATTGCACTACAGTCAACTGTAGGGGCAAAATGGTCATTTGGCAGTCAAAAGTTCAAATTTTTGGTCAACATATCATTTTGAAGCCACAAACATCATTTGATCAATGCTTGATCATGATTCTCAAAGTTTGGCTCAGAAATCATCAAGATGCAAAAGTTTCCTTATTTGGACAGTTGAAAAAGTCAACTGAAATTGACCAGGGCATAACTTTCACATGGATTATCAGAAAAATTCCATCCAAAGCTCATTTTGAAGAGAAAGACATTTCCTACAACTCATCTTCATATTCCAAGTCCAAGAAATGCTCTCACAAAAAGTTATCAATTTCAACATTATAGGTCATTTTCAAAAGTCAACAAAAAGGGACTTTAAGTCAAAGACCATAACTTGAGATTGGTAAATCAAAATGACATGGGACCAAAGGCATTGGTTAGAGGACTCAAAGACCTTTCCAAAATGTCCAAGAACATGAGAAAAGCTTAAGAATTGAGCAAGTTATGCCTTGTAGAAGTTGGGAAATTTTTGGATATTTTGAAAAGTCAACATTGATTCAAATGACCTAAAATTGCTAATGGGCCCATTTTTCCTCCATGATTCATCATCCAAGAATGTGCACGACCACTTGGCCCAAAGGGAAGTATTTTCTCATTTTTTATTTATTTATTTGAATTTTTATTTATAATAATTCACTTAAATCAATTAAATATGTGAAAAATATTTAACTTAACCTAACAAATCTTTTTGTACATGTTTTATTCTCAATAATTCGTGCCTAGCCAAATAAGGAAAGATTTGGATTGATTAGATCATAATTGATACAAAAATGCATGGAAAAGATTGAAAAAACAAAGCTTGAAAATCAAATCTTCAAAACCATGATTGCAAGAGATTTTGAGCAAGTTTCTTGACCTAATGCATTCAGTACATAAGCCTAAAGGAAAACCTAATGCAAAGACACACTGAGCTGCGCCCAAAGGCCATTATCAAACTTGAAATTTTTCTCTAAAAACTGAATTCTGAAAACAAACTTGCAGGAAGTTTCAAGCCAAGATTTCCTTTCCATTAGCTTGCTGAAGGTTCATAGGACATATTCCAATCACTAACGCTCATCAAAACCTCAAGAATCGTTGTACAGAAGCTAACCTTTCTCACTTTTTTTTCATTATCGTGTTTTGCATTCTATGCACTTTCATGACGTTTTGTTCATATATTCGTGATCAGTGAAGTATTTGCAAGCTAACCATATGCCATAATTATATTTTTATGCTGTGTACACGATTATGCCATGTTTACTTTCTAGGGTTTACAGGATTTGAAATTGGGGGTTTTTGAATGAGGAAAAATTAGAATCCCTGAGTACCACCATTGGCATGAGCACGTTTGGACGAAGAAGAAGCCACTATCGCGCCTAATTTATGGACCCCCTAGACCTAATCGTTATTTTTCCAAAACCGGCCTAGGAGAACGCGTGCGAAACCGTTGCCTAACATATTTGTTTTTCAGGAAAATAATACAACGAAGAAGATGAATTTGTGGCGTGCATTGGTTGGCCCATTTGAATTTCGCGCGAAGAATCACCACTAACGCTTATTTTATTCATTATGTTTGTTATTCATTATATATCAAAACGCGTGGAATGGCTTAGTGGTGAGCAAGGCTATTGGTAACATTCCTGACCTGGGTTCGAGCCCCAGGTCTTCAATAATTTCAATGTTATTTTTCCATTAACGTTCACATGCAGCGCCTACGTTAAAGTCCACGATACACCATCAGAATACAGCATACACGCGTCTTAGAGCATCAGATCAAAGGCCCTGGATTGGAGAACACCATACACGTGAGTCAATGTGCCAGCACACTACCTGGAAAGTCAAACGGATCAATGTCTTATTGGGCCTGGATTTCTAAGGCCAAAGCTCCTATTTGGGGTCTGAACCCCCAGGTTTGCAAACCCTTTCCATTTTTTTTAATGATTTTGTTTCTTTATTTTCAATTATTGCTTTTTATATTTTTCTTTTAATTTGTTTAGTTAATTATTATTTTCATAAATATAAAAAACACATAAAAATCAAAAAATAGAAAAAATAATAAAATATTTTATTTTAATATTTTCTTAAATAAATTTGCATGTAATTGAATTTAGTTTTAAATTAGATTTACAATTTTAATTCTTTTCATAATAAAAATCTAAAAAATGTAGAACTAGGGTTTATTCAATTTTTCATCCTTTTTTAATTTTTCTTTTTTATAATAATATTATTTATTTTATTCATTTTTATAATTAAATTTGTATATAAAAATTAGGTTTAATTTAGGTTAAATTCTAATGTTTTCTTAATAAACTAAAATAAAATAGAAATTAGGGTTAGCGTTTAATTGCAATCAATTTTTTCTATTAAATCCTAAAATATTAAAAATACCCAAAACATTCCTTTTTTTAATTAATTAACTCCATCATTAATTTAATTTTGCAAAAGGGTCCAACGCCCTCGTTCTTAACTTCTTATTAATTCGCGTTTTTATTTTATTCCGTTTAAATACTTATGTATCTCTCCCGAAGCCCTGTAATTAACTTTCTCGCACTTTCTTTTTCTTTTACTTTCTTTATTTCTTCTGTCAAATTGGGTCCTGGTTAATTTTGGCGATGTGGACCCGCGCCTTTTGTAATAGCTTAGAATTTACCTTTCCCGCAAATATTTTAACTGTTAATCAAAATCATGAAAGAATGTATGGACAAAATAAAAACAAGCGTAGAACACCAATAACATGACAAGATAAATGCAAATGAAAACAACACACAAATCGCACACACCACCCCTAGGGTACGCCTCACTGTTGCCTTGCCTTCGAAAGGTGATCGTCGAGTAGAGGATGTCTTAGTAAGTCCTCATGATCCGGGAACCTGGCATGAGGGTAGCTTCTAAGGTGTCTTCCCATTGCTCTGGTGATAACCATGTCCCGAACCTCGAATTGACCCGAATACCTCCAACGGTGGTGCTACCTACCTCTCAATGGTGGGATGGCACTACTTTAAAGGACATTTACACAGACGAATTCCTTAGGGTAGGTAGACGACTCTAGATACTTGCTCTAAATTCAAAACAAAACAAATCAAAAATACTTTTCACACCAACACATTTTCAAAAAGCTTTCGAAAGCATTTTTCAAACACTCTCGAGGACCGATACAAGAGTCGAACTGAAATTTTCAAAGAAACTTTTTAAAACCCACATTGAAAAGCAAACAAAACATTTTTGAAAACACATTGAGCAAGTATCTAAGAGCCCATGGATAACCATGGATAGAAAGGGTGCTAACACCTTTCCTTTCTATAATCTACCTCCCGAACCGAGAGCAATCTCTTTAAGGAATTTTTCTGTGCTTTTGTCCTTTCCATTTGGAGAAAATAAAAGACGGTGGCGACTCTTGCTTACCGCGACATTTCGCGAACCAGCGTTAAACAGTCAATTCCAGATCCACCGATCACAGAACTGGCGACTCTGCTGGGGACCTTAAAACTTAAAGTGAGATGTACCTTAGGGCTAGTTCATAACTGTGTTTTCACTTGTATTGATTTGCTTGCTTTACTATTGTGGGTTGCATCGGAGTTACAAAGATCCTAACCCGGATCTGGGGATACCCTGTTTAGGTAGCATAAGCTGTGAGGGACCTGTCCGGCATAGACCGACACAGGTGAAGCAGTGGCTACATTGGTGTGGCACCTTGGTCTGTACCGATATCCCTTGTGTCGCAACGAGGAGAATATGGGTCTTCTAAGGAGTCATTAAGCACCAACAACCTTAGAACCTTAATTGACACAACTTGGCCTTTAGAATTGTAGCAGTATGCTACGCCCATTGAGGCTAAACTCTCGTGATGGTTCTGGCCGCAAGAAAATATTACGATGCTGGAGTTATGATCGATTAATGGTAGTCAATGATATTGGGATCCTCTAAGAACCCGGTTACTTTTGATTAGGACAGGTATGAACCAACAAACTGAAAGAGGGTAGTACCTAGACCTCATGCTGGCCTAAACTTTAAGGGCTTGCCTTGTGTGACTTGTGTGCCTTACCATGTTTGCCTTTGTATCTATATGTGGTGTGCTTTATCATAACATCATAGCATCATGAGCATTGCATGCATCCTGCATAAGGACTGACCATTTCAAAGACAAGAGGGTTTCACCTTTGCTCTGTTTTGTAGGATATCATGATGCCTGTGCGAAGGAATACTATCCGGTTCAACTTTGTTCGTTCACCTGAGTTGCTTGATGAGTTGGTTAGCAGAATTCCAAATACCACTTCCTTCATTCAGAGGCATGGTTCTCTTCTCAGTTTAGTCACTGCAAAGCGGGATCGACAGTTGATGAGTGTTCTGACCCAGTTCTATGACCCTCTGTACCAGTGCTTCACCTTTCAAGACTTCCAGCTGGTCCCTACCCGGGAAGAGTTCTCTGATTTGCTTGGTATCCCTATCTTGGATCAGACTCCCTTTACTGGTTGGGAAAAGACCCTCAGGCTTGAGGATGTTGCTGCAGCTATTCCTTTGACCCATCAAGAGGTAACAGACAACTGGGTGACTAGAAGCGGAGTTAAGGGTTTCTTGGCCAAGTTTCTGATTGGTAAAGCTAACAGTTTCTGGAATGACCTGGACTTTAGGGCATATGAGGACATCTTGGCTCTCCTAATCTATGGGTTAGTCCTGTTTCCTAATCCTGACAACTTCATCAATGTCACTGCCATAAGGATCTTTATGTCTCAGAATCCTGTGCCCACTCTCTTGGGTGACATCTTGCAACAACTTCATGCCCGTACTACCCGAAGACGAGGAACCCTATGGTGTTGTATCCCTTTGTTGGTGAGGTGGTTTATTTCGCACCTCCCCAAGTTCGTACTAAAGAACCAAGAAGGAAGAGGTTGGGCTCACAGGTTAATGTCTCTCACCGATAAAGACATCATTTGGACTTGCAGAGGTTTGGATGAGATAGCTATTATTGATCGATGCGGGGAATACCCTAATGTTCCTCTGATTGGTACCCAAGGAGGGATCTCTTACAATCCATGTCTAGCACTCCGTCAGTTTGGAAGAGCAAGAAGAGCAGGCCCCCATGAGATGTTGGTGCCTCACATCAGTTTCGAGTTTCAGGTGGATAGTGACGAGCTGCGTCGTAGGTTCATCAAGGCTTGAGACAAAGTTCATAAAGCTGACCCACAAGAGTTAGGGCCAAAGACTTCTTTACCTATGGAAGCCTACTACAAATGGGTTCGCATCCGTGCTCAGAAGTTAGGTATGCCGTATGAAGCTGTCAGACCCGTCATTCTTGAGTGTCCTGACAAAGATGGTGTTCCTCCAACTGTCCTTCCTCCTCAGATACCTACTGATTATGAGACATTGAAGAGATCTTGGTCGCAACTGCGGGAAAAGCGGGATTCTTACCGGGAAAAGTTCAACGAGCAGGAATCAAAGATCCAGAAGCTGACAAAGCAGTTGGAGAATGAGAGAGCTCTGAATGCCTACATCCGTACTGAGAAGAGGAGACCATGGGATCAATAAGGAATTCCAGATGTGCTTTTACAGTTTTATTTCCTTTTCAGTATTTCCTTTCATGTAACGCCTAAGGGCAACTTGTTGAATAATTTCAGTTTCAAAGTTGAATCTAATGAAGTGTGTTCCTTTTTGTTTACAAAGTTGACTCCCGATTGTCTTTGAAAACATAAATCATACGCATTTCATACATCATGTGCATAGCAGGTTTTTCCTCTTTTCAGGTTGCTTACAGTTCTTCGCTGTTTATTTCAGCATCATGAATCCCGACTCTTCATCAACTGAGACTTCCATCAAGGCTCTTCAGGTGCAGAATGCGCAGTTTCAGGAATTAATCAAGGGTTTGGCTCAAGGCCAAGAGGAACTGAAGGCTATGCTCCTGAAGAAGGAGAAGAAGAAGAAGAGAAGAACTGTTCTGTTCAACTCGGGCCGAAGGTTTGGCAATGCTCTGCAGCAGGAAGAGGCTGGTTCTTCTGTTGGCAAGAGTAGTCCTCAGGCAGAAGCAAGGGTTCCTAGTCCGGTAGTCTCCGACAACGAGACTGATTTTGATGAAGAGCAGTACCCTCCTGCAGAAGACAGATACAAGCAACTGGAGGATAGGTTGAAAGCTATGGAGGTTCAACAGGTACCTGGGCTGGATTTCGGAGATCTGGGTTTGTCTACTGGTGTGATTATCCCTCACAAGTTCAAAGCACCATCCTTCTCTAAGTATGACGGGGCGTCTTGTCCCAAGCTGCATCTAAGGTCCTATGTTCGGAAAATTCAACCGTACTCTGCGGATAAGAATTTATGGATCCACTTCTTCCAGGAGAGTCTTTCAGGGACTCATCTCGAATGGTTCTATCAGCTGGATGGGACCAAGGTTCGTAACTGGGAGGAGTTGGCTACTGCTTTCTATAAGCAGTATCAGTATAATGCCGACCTTGCCCCTACGCGTACCCAACTCCAGGGTATGTCGGTAGGTGCAAGTGAAGGTTTTAAAGAGTACGCTCAGAAGTGGAGAGACCTGGCTGGCAGGGTGCAGCCACCATTGACTGATCGGGAGTTGGTAGACATGTTCTTGGGGACCCTATCTGGGCCGTTTTTCAACCATCTTATCGGGAATTCGTCTGCAGGGTTCACTGATTTGATTCTGACTGGAGAGAGAATTGAGGCTGGGTTAAAGTCTGGGAAGATTCCGAAGGGTGCATCATCTAGTTCTGAAAAGAAACCCTTCAAGAAGGAGGCTAGTGCCGTATATGGTTCCAGGAAATCAGAGAGACCTGAGCGCCGCCAATCTGTTAGTGCGGTAATGATTGCCAAGCCTGCTGCCGCTCCTCGGCCAACCAATCCTCAAAGGGCTGAAAGACCCCGGAGGGAGTTTACCCGGTTAAGCATGACCCTATCGCAGATCCTGCCACAGTTGCTCTCAACCAACCTAGTGACTGTCAGAGAGGCTCCAAAGTTTCCAAATACTACATCTCCTAAGTACAACCCGAATGCTCGTTGTGCTTATCATTCTGATAGCCCGGGGCATGCCACTGATGACTGTTGGGCATTAAGGAACAAGTTGCAGGACCTTATTGACGCCAAGGAGGTACAGTTTGAGGCATCTGAGAAGCCTAATGTAGTAACAGCGCCCCTGCCTGCTCATGGAGTGAATGCTATTGGGGACGAAGAGGAAGTTGATGAAGCTGAGTTTGATAGCTGGATCTACCCGGCAACCGACGGTGGACTTAACAATTGGAGCGCAAAAGACAATCTCCCTGTTTCTCTTGTTACTGAGTAATGAATTCCTATGTTTTGTTATTTTGTAATAAACAATAAATAAACTCTATGGCCCGATGTCTTACCCGAGGCACCGTGGTTTCATTTGTGAGGGCATATAAATTGTCATTTCATATATCATGAATGAAAATCTTGGACGTATTTTCGCATTACAAATCTTGTGCTCCTTTTCTGTCTTTATTTCCTTTACATATATTTCAAAACAGCTGTATTTACACACACACTCACTCATACAGGTTTCAATCCACTCTGGATCTCACTGATAACAACTCTGCTACTGCCAATTATGACTTCGAAAATCCGATCAACTTAGCCGAAGACGAAGGTGAAGATGATTGCGAAGTGCCTGGCGAGCTTGCAAGACTGTTGCTTCAGGAAGAGAGGGAAATTCAACCCCATGAAGAGCCAGTGGAAACAATAAACTTGGGTACTGAAGCAGACAGGAGAGAGGTAAAGATTGGTGCCAACCTAGAGCTCAGCGTGAAGCAACGGTTGACTCAGATGCTACATGATTATATGGAGATCTTTGCCTGGTCCTACGAAGACATGCCCGGGTTGGATACCGATATTGTGGTCCATCACTTGCCAACTAAGGAAGACTGCCCTCCAGTGAAGCAAAAGGTCCGTCGGATGCGTCCAGAAATGTCTGAGAAGATCAAAGCCGAGGTTATGAAACAGTTTGACGCTGGATTCCTTGCAGTGACTTCTTACCCTCAGTGGGTTGCTAATGTGGTGCCGGTACCTAAAAAGGACGGTAAGGTCAGAATGTGTGTTGACTACAGGGATCTGAACAGGGCCAGCCCCAAGGATGACTTCCCCCTACCTCACATTGATGTCCTTGTTGATAATACAGCTCAGCACAAGGTGTTCTCTTTCATGGATGGCTTTTCAGGCTACAATCAGATCAAGATGGCACCTGAAGACATGGAGAAGACTACCTTTGTTACTCAGTGGGGCACCTTCTGCTACAAGGTCATGCCATTTGGGTTGAAGAACGCTGGGGCAACCTACCAACGTGCCATGGTTGCTCTATTTCATGACATGATCCATCATGAGATAGAAGTGTATGTGGATGACATGATCGCAAGGTCCCAGACAGAAGAGGAGCACCTAGATCATCTGCAGAAATTGTTTGACCGGTTGAAACTGTACAAGCTGAGATTGAACCCGAACAAGTGCACCTTCGGGGTGAGATCTGGGAAGTTGCTAGGCTTCGTGGTCAGTGATAAAGGTATTCAAGTGGACCCTGCTAAGGTCAAAGCTATTCAAGAGATGCCAGTTCCTAGGACAGAGAAGGAAGTCAGAGGCTTTTTAGGACGTCTGAATTACATCGCTCGATTCATCTCACACCTGACTGCTACCTGTGAGCCAATCTTCAAGCTGCTGAAGAAAGATCAGGTAGTACGTTGGAATGATGAATGTCAGGCTGCTTTCGACAAAATCAAAGAGTATCTCCAAGAACCACATATCGTTATGCCACCGGTTGAAGGGAGACCTCTGATATTATATCTAACAGTGCTTGACAACTCAATGGGGTGTGTGCTGGGGCAGCATGACGAGTCTGGCCGAAAAGAGCATGCCATTTATTACCTTAGCAAAAGTTTACCGACTGTGAGACCCGATACTCACTGCTCGAGAAAACTTGATGCGCTTTGGTATGGGCTGCTCGCCGGCTGAGACAGTATATGTTGACTCACACTACCTTGTTGATCTCAAAGATGGATCCTATAAAGTACATATTCGAAAAGCCCGCTCTGTCTGGGAGAATTACAAGATGGCAAATGATCTTGACAGAATACGACATTCAGTATACGACCCAGAAAGCCATCAAGGGAAGTGTATTGGCAGACCACTTGGCACATCAGGCTGTAGATGACTATCAATCAATGAACTTTGAGTTTCCGGATGAAAGCATCATGATTGTAACTGATTGTGAAGTACCTGGACCGGATGAAGGACCTGAACCAGGATCCCGATGGTCTATGCATTTTGACGGAGCCTCCAATGCTTTGGGAAATGGTATCGGCGCCATAATGATATCACCTCAAGGTACTCATACTCCGCTCACTGCCAGGCTATGTTTCAACTGTACCAACAACATGGCAGAGTATGAGGCGTGCATCATGGGTCTCCAAGCTGCGATCGACTTAAGGATCAAGTTTCTGAGTGTCTTCGGAGATTCCGCTCTGGTGATCAATCAGATCAAAGGAGAGTGGGATACGAAACATCCAAACCTGATTCCTTACCGAGAATGTGTGTTGACCCTGATCCCCCACTTCACAGAGATAACCTTTGAAAATTTTCCAAGAGAAGAGAATCAGCTGGCGGACGCGTTAGCTACAATGTCTTCTATGTTCAAGGTCAAATGGGATAATGAGGCTCCCCGGATCATCATTTGGAAACTGGACGAACCAGCATACTGTTGTGATCTCGAGACTGAATTGGTGACTGAGAAGCCTTGGTACCATGAGGTGAAGAGATATCTGGAAACTCAGGAATACCCTGAAGGTGCCTCTATCAATGATAAGAAGTTCCTGAGAAGGTTCGCGGAAAAGTTCTTCCTTAGCAACGGCATCTTGTACAAGCGAAACCATGATTCAACCTTATTGCGTTGTGTGGATAAGACTGAAGCAGAAAGGATCATGGAAGAGCTGCATGAAGGGACCTTTGGTACACATTCCAGTGGACACACTATGGCTAAGAAAATCCTACGGGCAGGATACTACTGGTCCACAATGGAAGCTGACTGCTACCAACATTCCAGGACATGCCATAAGTGCCAGATTTACGCAGATAAGGTGCATGTTCCTCCAGTTCCCCTGAATGTTCTGACCGCACCTTGGCCGTTTGCAATGTGGGGCATAGACATGATCGGCGAGATTAAACCTACAGCATCCAACGGGCATCGCTTCATCCTAGTAGCAATTGATTACTTCATGAAGTGGGTCGAAGCAGTTTCCTATGCTACGGTAACCAAGACTGTTGTGGCACGGTTCATTCGGCATAACCTGATCTGTCGGTACGGTGTCCCAGAGAGAATTATTACAGACAACGGTACCAATCTGAATAACAAAATGATCGCTGAGCTCTGCGAGCAGTTCAAGATACAGCACCACAATTCTTCTCCTTACAGACCGAAGATGAATGGGTCTGTAGAAGCAGCAAATAAGAACATCAAGAAGATCGTGCAGAAGATGACAGTGACTTATAAGGATTGGCACGAGATGTTACCGTTCGCTCTACATGGGTACCGTACCTCAGCTAGGACGTCAACCGGGGCAACTCCTTTCTCTCTGGTTTATGGTATGGAGGCAGTCTTGCCGATCGAAGTACAAATACCCTCTCTCCGGATAATGAAGGATGCAAATCTGAACGAAGATGATTGGATCCAGACACGACTTGATCAACTCAACCTCATTGACGAAAAGAGACTTGCTGCTATCTGTCATGGTCAGACGTATCAGAAACGGATGATCAGGGCATTTAAGAAAAAGGTCAAACCACAGGAATATCAAGTTGGGGATCTGGTAATCAAGAGAATCATCCTTCCTCAGAGTGACCCAAGGGGCAAATGGACCCCTACGTACGAAGGGCCATTTGTGGTTAAGCATGTGTTCTCAGGAGGAGCAATGATATTAACCAACATGGATGGTGACGACCTTCCTCACCCCGCCAATGCAGACATAGTAAAAAAATACTACGCATGAAAAAAGACCCGCTAGGCTGACATGCCTAGGCAAAAATTAGGGCTTCCCGTCGAACCAAAAGGGTTCGGGCAAAATGAAGGGATGAAATGAAAAAATCTGTACACCCGGCAAGTCGAAAACCTGAAAAGGCGGCTTGGGCAAAAATGGGTATCCCGGTGGACTGAAAACCCGAAAGGGCGGTCCAGGCAAAAATTAGGGATAAAGCGTAATACTATGTCTCATTGGATCACCTTGCATCCAGAATCCGGTATCTACATCAAGTTCAGACGGCATCGATCAGTCAGCTTCACCTTCAACCAAGGTCATCAAGTGATGAGACGCTCGGAGTTATAAAGGCAATAGCAGAGTTGAAACCCAGTGGGATCATTCATTTCACACAGCTGTTTTATTTTCTTTTGTACAAAATTTGTATAAACTCTCTTGTTCGGCGGCGTTCCTCTTACTAGGACGTCAGCCTCTTGTACACAAAACGCCTATTCACAGGCCATTCAAAATAAATGCAAATATATTTTAAGTTAAAAGTGCCAAATGTTTTTCTTTTCTGTTTTGTTTTGCGAAGAACGTCCAAGGTTCAATTTATGATATATGCATTGACAATAATTTGTTAACTCATAAATATTTGCACATGAAACAAAGGAATTAATTGCAGGTGACACTAGAAACAGGGGCAATAAAAGAGTTGTCTAAACAATCCAATTGTTCTATCCTCCAAGGCACCAAGGTAGGTTCGGCTAGAGAATATGACCAGTACATATTAATTCCCTAGAGAGTGATTCAGCAAAACCGTGCATTCTTCTCCAGGGAGAGTTATCAAGCCTCAAGGAAGCTGGGTATCCTCCATCAGATATGAACATTCCCCAGCATATCAAAACTTCCCCAGGAGAGTCCAATCTAGTTCCCCCGGAAAGTTGGAATCCATCTCCCCAAGCAGTAAGCTTATCCCCAGTAAATTCTGGAAGCTTATCCTCGCAGAGCACGAACGCGTCTCCCGGCTTTATTCAAAGAGTTATTTCCTTAACAGGATATAACTGGGTTATCCTCAGCCAAAAGCCACGGAAAGAGCGTCCTCGACGAAGTCTTCTTACCCCAGCAAAGTCCATCAACACTTCCAACAACAAGGGTATCCCCAGCAAATTATTATCAACACTCAGCAGGGCATCCCTCTTCCCACAGAGTATTGCTTCCCAGCATGGTCGCTAGAGTATCTTTTCTCCCCGCAGAATCTTCCATTTGCCAAGTTTATTCCTCAACGGAGTCATCTTCTCCTACCGGTATTCTTGCAATTATTATCCCCAGCCGAAGCGAAAGCTTATTCTTCAACATCAGCCCAGGATATGACTTCCCGGCACCCGTCAAGGATTTACTTTCCTAGACGAAAACATCACATACATTATTATAGCATGCATAGACGCATTATATCATACAAATCGCATTTATATTGAGAACATCATTGCTTGATCCATATCATCCATTGCATATGACTGACCTTTACCTTTCAGGAAAGATTCAGCTAAATTCTCAGTCATATTTCAAGACCTAGACCGGTTCAGTTAATCGACTCTAAAGATTTCTTATCCAGTCCAAGGCCTTCTCTAGTCCAGCTAAATCGACTCCCAACAGATTTTTCTGATAAAGACTCAGTAGAAGTTATCCCGGGTTATAATCTCCTATTGGTTCTCTCTCCGACGGTGCATGAGATTTCCATTTTAGGGTTTTCTTTAAGATTATAATTTCAGATGGTTCCCTCTCCGACGGTGAGTGAGGTGATAATTCCTTTTCCTATGGTTCCCTCTCCGATGGTGAGTGAGGTGATAATTCCTTTTCAGATGGTTCCCTCTCCGACGGTGAGTGAGGTGATAATTCCTTTTCAGATGGTTCCCTCTCCGACGGTGAGTGAGGTGATAATTCCTTTTCAGATGGTTCCCTCTCCGACGGTGAGTGAGGTGATAATTCCTTTTCAGATGGTTCCCTCTCCGACGGTGAGTGAGGTGATAATTCCTTTTCAGATGGTTCCCTCTCCGACGGTGAGTGAGGTGATAATTCCTTTTCCTATGGTTCCCTCTCCGACAGTGAGTGAGGTGATAATTCCTTTTCAGATGGTTCCCTCTCCGACGGTGAGTGAGGTGATAATTCCTTTTCAGATGGTTCCCTCTCCGACGGTGAGTGAGGTGATAATTCCTTTTCAGATGGTTCCCTCTCCGACGGTGAGTGAGGTGATAATTCCTTTTCAGATGGTTCCCTCTCCGACGGTGAGTGAGGTGATAATTCCTTTTCAGATGGTTCCCTCTCCGACGGTGAGTGAGGTGATAATTCCTTTTCAGATGGTTCCCTCTCCGACGGTGAGTGAGGTGATAATTCCTTTTCAGATGGTTCCCTCTCCGACGGTGAGTGAGGTGATAATTCCTTTTCAGATGGTTCCCTCTCCGACGGTGAGTGAGGTGATAATTCCTTTCAGATGGTTCCCTCTCCGACGGTGAGTGAGGTGATAATTCCTGTTCAGATGGTTCCCTCTCCGACGGTGAGTGAGGTGATAATTCCTTTTCCTATGGTTCCCTCTCCGACGGTGAGTGAGGTGATAATTCCTTTTCAGATGGTTCCCTCTCCGACGGTGAGTGAGGTGATAATTCCTTTTCAGATGGTTCCCTCTCCGACGGTGAGTGAGGTGATAATTCCTTTTCAGATGGTTCCCTCTCCGACGGTGAGTGAGGTGATAATTCCTTTTCAGATGGTTCCCTCTCCGACGGTGAGTGAGGTGATAATTCCTTTCAGATTATAATTTCCTATGGTTCCCTCTCCGACGGTGAGTGAGGTGATAATTCCTTTCAGATTATAATTTCCTATGGTCCCCTCTCCGACGGTGAGTGAGGTGACAATTCCTTTTCAGATTATAATTTCCTATGGTTCTCTCCCCGATACTGCGAAGATGGTAATTCCCACCAAGATTTTCTCAACGAGCGTTGTTGAAGTTAAAGTCGCCCAAGGTTCTCTTACCATTCATGCTAAGGTAGTAACCATCCCTGGTTCATTCATCATCTTTTGAAGCTCCAGACCCAGCTCCTGTAACCAGTCAGGACATATCTATACCAAGCATCTAAAAATCAGCTCCTGCAACGTGTCAGGTACTCATTTTCTATTTTGCAGGTACGTAAGTTCTCGCTAAGGAATCTCTTACGTGATCGACATCCAGATGGCATCTATAAGCCCATCATCCTATCCAGCAATCTCTAAATGGCATCTATAAGCCCATTCCCATCACCACAGGGCTACTATGTAAGCGCAAATTTCTGGGCACTCTAGTGTTCAATCATCTTCTACCCTCGGATTACGAAAGGCACATCATCCAATCTGCATCCTCAAGTCTAAGAAGATTGAACAGGGGCAACTGTTGTACCCCAAAATTTGCCCTCCCATAATTCTTCAAGAAATTGCCAAGTCAAGCTTCAAAATTCCCCAAGGGTTGCACAGTGCAAAGGTCTCCTAAACAGTCAAGATTAGGGTTTGTGTTCTGATCAAGAAAATGAAGTTTTCAAAGGTCCAATCAAGTCTCACATGCCTACAAATATGGTCAAGCATCCTCATATCAAGTTTCAAGGCATTCAGCTCAAAATTGCACAGTCAAAAACCCTAATTGCACTACAGTCAACTGTAGGGGCAAAATGGTCATTTGGCAGTCAAAAGTTCAAATTTTTGGTCAACATATCATTTTGAAGCCACAAACATCATTTGATCAATGCTTGATCATGATTCTCAAAGTTTGGCTCAGAAATCATCAAGATGCAAAAGTTTCCTTATTTGGACAACTGAAAAAGTCAACTGAAATTGACCAGGGCATAACTTTCACATGGATTATCAGAAAAATTCCATCCAAAGCTCATTTTGAAGAGAAAGACATTTCCTACAACTCATCTTCATATTCCAAGTCCAAGAAATGCTCTCACAAAAAGTTATCAATTTCAACATTATAGGTCATTTTCAAAAGTCAACAAAAAGGGACTTTAAGTCAAAGACCATAACTTGAGATTGGTAAATAAACATGACATGGGACCAAAGGCATTGGTTAGAGGACTCAAAGACCTTTCCAAAATGTCCAAGAACATGAGAAAAGCTTAAAAATTGAGCAAGTTATGCCTTGTAGAAGTTGGGAAATTTTTGGATATTTTGAAAAGTCAACATTGATTCAAATGACCTAAAATTGCTAATGGGCCCATTTTTCCTCCATGATTCATCATCCAAGCATGTGCACGACCACTTGGCCCAAAGGGAAGTATTTTCTCATTTTTTATTTATTTATTTGAATTTTATTTATAATAATTCACTTAAATCAATTAAATATGTGAAAAATATTTAACTTAACCTAACAAATCTTTTTGTACATGTTTTATTCTCAATAATTCGTGCCTAGCCAAATAAGGAAAGATTTGGATTGATTAGATCATAATTGATACAAAAATGCATGGAAAAGATTGAAAAAACAAGGCTTGAAAATCAAATCTTCAAAACCATGATTGCAAGAGATTTTGAGCAAGTTTCTTGACCTAATGCATTTAGTACATAAGCCTAAAGGAAAACCTAATGCAAAGACACACTGAGCTGCGCCCAAAGGCCATTATCAAACTTGAAATTTTTCTCTAAAAACTGAATTCTGAAAACAAACTTGCAGGAAGTTTCAAGCCAAGATTTCCTTTCCATTAGCTTGCTGAAGGTTCATAGGACATATTCCAATCACTAACGCTCATCAAAACCTCAAGAATCGTTGTACAGAAGCTAACCTTTCTCACTTTTTTTTCATTATCGTGTTTTGCATTCTATGCACTTTCATGACGTTTTGTTCATATATTCGTGATCAGTGAAGTATTTGCAAGCTAACCATATGCCTTAATTATATTTTTATGTTGTGTACACGATTATGCCATGTTTACTTTCTAGGGTTTACAGGATTTGAAATTGGGGGTTTTTGAATGAGGAAAAATTAGAATCCCTGAGTACCACCATTGGCATGAGCACGTCTGGACGAAGAAGAAGCCACTATCGCGCCTAATTTATGGACCCCCTAGACCTAATCGTTATTTTTCCAAAACCGGCCTAGGAGAACGCGTGCGAAACCGTTGCCTAACATATTTGTTTTTCAGGAAAATAATACAACGAAGAAGATGAATTTGTGGCGTGCATTGGTTGGCCCATTTGAATTTCGCGCGAAGAATCACCACTAACGCTTATTTTATTCATTATGTTTGTTATTCATTATATATCAAAACGCGTGGAATGGCTTAGTGGTGAGCAAGGCTATTGGTAACATTCCTGACCTGGGTTCGAGCCCCAGGTCTTCAATAATTTCAATGTTATTTTTCCATTAACGTTCACATGCAGCGCCTACATTAAAGTCCACGATACACCATCAGAATCCAGCGTACACGCGTCTTGGAGCATCAGATCAAAGGCCCTGGATTGGAGAACACCATACACGTGAGTCAATGTGCCAGCACACTACCTGGAAAGTCAAACGGATCAATGTCTTATTGGGCCTGGATTTCTAAGGCCAAACCTCCTATTTGGGGTCTGAACCCCCAGGTTTGCAAACCCTTTCCATTTTTTTTTTATGATTTTGTTTCTTTATTTTCAATTATTGCTTTTTATATTTTTCTTTTAATTTGTTTAGTTAATTATTATTTTCATAAATATAAAAAACACATAAAAATCAAAAAATAGAAAAAATAATAAAATATTTTATTTTAATATTTTCTTAAATAAATTTGCATGTAATTGAATTTAGTTTTAAATTAGGTTTACAATTTTAATTCTTTTCATAATAAAAATCTAAAAAATGTAGAACTAGGGTTTATTCAATTTTTCATCCTTTTTTAATTTTTCTTTTTTATAATAATATTATTTATTTTATTCATTTTTATAATTAAATTTGTATATAAAAATTAGGTTTAATTTAGGTTAAATTCTAATGTTTTCTTAATAAACTAAAATAAAATAGAAATTAGGGTTAGCGTTTAATTGCAATCAATTTTTTCTATTAAATCCTAAAATACTA